>OY756401.1:3118184-4318184 GCA_963576865.1 Anania hortulata
CTCACTGTGATGCGCTTTATCACAGTAATTTTTTGTTTGATTGACAAAAGACAAAATATTGGTCCAATATTTTTTGATTATCTAACTGACGGACTAAATAGAATAATCTTTTTTTGACCCAGGAAACAAGCCCATTAAAAAATAAAATTTTAATATAATACTATTTTATATTTTGTGGTATGAATCTGACAATTTTTTTTAACGCTAATATTGATGTTTTGTGACATAAATTATTATTTGCATGCTTACATCTAAGGCAGAATGTATAAAACTACTAGCTGTTGCCCCCGACTTCGTCTGCGTGGTCTTTAGGGGTATGAAAAATAGATGTTGGCCGATTCTCAGACCTAATCAATATGCTAACAAAATTTCATGAGCATCGGTCAAGCCGTTTCGGAGGAGTACGGGAACGAACATTGTGACACGAGAATTTTATATATAAGATTTGTAATATTTATTTAAGATGGACTATATTCAAAAGGTTAGCTTTTTAGTTTTTAGTCGGTTTTTTATTTATTTATTCTGCTCTACAAAAATATCTGCTTTAAAATGAATAAATCTTTAATGAATAAAGTTTGGTAGAAAGTGACGTCATAGCTTACTATTGCCATACAAATTAAGTCAGTTAACAGTCATTCAGTGTCATCTACCTGTCTTATTTGGCGCATAATTTAATTCAGTAGTAAAACTTCTTACCTACTTCTTCAAACAAAATTACCAATTAGCTGTTAAAATTTGTATGGGGAAGCTTTTTTTTTTTAGGTTTTGACGTTGGTCTCATTGAAAAAGTTGATGTATTTGTATTTATTTATTTGAGTAAGAGTTACTTTTGCGACTAAAACCAACGAAAATGCACTGTATATAGAACCCACTTCTGTATTTTGGTATTTATGTATCATTTATTTTTTTATGCAAAATAAGTGAAATCCACAGAATTTACAACACACAATTTGTAATTTTATATTTCCAATCCATCCGTGTAAAATGAGACAGTCGGCTTCTTTATACTTTATTTAACACCAATACATAAGACCTCTGGAATGTGAGCTTGTTGTTATAAAGTTTCACAAAGACGCAGATCTAGAAAAAGTGGTCAGGATGTGGATTGTATTTCAAAGTATATTTTGACCGACTTTTTGCTTCAAATTACTGTAATTTTGAATTAAGAACAGGTAGACTTCTATCCGCACGTACCCAATATGTGAAAAAAAAATGTCTCTGTTCTTTTTGTGATTATTTTTGTTTTTATCTAAAAAAAAAACATTTTTAAAATAAAATCACCAACGAATGGCTTGTTCGTTGCTAGATAGAGTTTTAAAATGTTTACAATAGACTGAATTAGGTTTTATGAATACAAAAAAGTTTCCCGGTAAATTTTCAAAATCAGAAAAAAAATTGAGTCACCTAATTTTAATAGAATCTACGAGACGTTTAATTTTGATCGAAATTTAGTATAGTTATTTTAAAGTTCTAATATAACTAATGTTTGCTCCTTCGTAGATAGCTCCTTCTAGATGATCATCATATATAAAAAGTGTATATAACATTTACTACAACTACTTTTTATCATTCATCTTCACCAGATGCCATGACACAATATTTTTTTGCCAAGTATCACAGTGGAATGTGGCCATTTTTTTATCAAGTTCGATAGCATCTGATACCAATTACGTATGCACGGACATACGGATATACTATTTACATACATACAATTAGTATGGTCACTAGAAAAAACAGTTTAACGACCGATTGATTAATTATTATTGGAGTAGGAACATTTTGAAATGCCAAACGATATCACAGTACCTATGTAGGTTGAATACAGTAACTCACATTTAAGATACATATTTGACGACCTCCGTAGCCGAGAGGCGAGCGTACCGAACTTGGTGTCGCTAACTCTGAGGTCCCGGGTTCGATTCCCGGTTGGTCTTTGTAGAAATATCACTTTTCTTTATTGTCTCTGGCCTGGGTGTTGTGGTACCGTCGTTGCTTCTGATTTCTGTGACACACGTGCTTTGGCTACTTACCAGATCAGCCTGCCTAGCATGAGCACTAAAAACACGATATGATATGATATGATATAGCGAAATATCGACACCAACTTTAAAAATATGATAGATTTAGCCGCCATTTAAATTTTTTATCGAAACAGCGATCTTAATATGTGACGGCGATTCAACATGGCGGCTAAATCTATCATATTTTTACAGTTGGTGTCGATATTTCGCCATATCATATCATATCATATCACATCGTGTTTTTAGTGCTCATGCTAGGCAGGCAGAGCAATGTATGTGATGTTGTCTATTATTTATTTATCATTTATTTATATTCATTATCAGTCCTTGGAAGTTCTCTGCTGGACAAAGGCTCCCTTAGGGAGCGGCTCTGGGCAATTTTAGACCACGTTTACATACGTTCACCCACAACGTATTCCTATGCCCCAGTGTGAAGTTGAAGCCATCATCTCAGCCTATTGCAGTTTACTGCTGGACGTAAGCTTCCCAAGGAGCGCCAAAAAGCATGATCTTTCGTTTTTTTTATAAAGCCACTGCCAGCCATCTTCCTAAGTCGTTGGTCCATCAAACTGGGGGCGTTCTACACTACGTTTGCCAAAACGTGGTCTTCACTCGATAATATTCTGGACTATGTTTATTGCTTTGGTTTTCTGCCGGATGCATGAATTTGGACTGTGACTGTATTTTTCGTTCGCACTGTGCTGACAGTACGCAGTAGCATGCGATGCAATACAATGCGTAAATACCGTACTGTCGGTCCGGTGTCAATGTAAATATTTAAAGTATAAAAAAACAATAAACGTAACGCCTGATGACCATCAGTAGCCTGATAATACGTTTGGTATAATAATAATAAATAAATAATAAATATTGGACAACATCACATACATTGCTCAGATCCTGTGGTAAGTAGCCAAAGCACTTGTGTTACAGAAATCAGAAACAACGACGGTACCACAACACCCAGACCCGAGACAATATAGAAAAGTTAGTTTTCTACATTGACCCGACCGGGATTCGAACCCGGAACCTCGGAGATAGCGACACCAAGTCCGGTATGCTCGCCTCTCGGCTACGGAGGTCGTCAATATATAATATGATCACTTAGTGAAACTCAGAAGGACAGCACAGAGCTCTGACATGTTGAGTTTATGCGTTCACGCTTTGCGTACTTTGGTTAAGGCTGTTGGTCCACTAAAGTTGCTGCATAAACCAGGGTTTTCAACCTGGGGTCCGCTGTATCAGGTCCATAGGGAATTAGAGACTCCGCAAGTCAACAAACAGAAAAAAAAGGGCGTATTAATGCGGTAGTTTTAAGGGTCTGCGGATTATAGTGATTAGCGACAGCCGTGAATTATTAATGACAAAACGTCATTTAGCTTGACGCTTTCTGTTGTTGCTGAATCATCATCATCATCATCATAATTTCAACTATAAGACTTTCACTGCTGAACATAGCCCAATGACCTATCATCGAGGGGGATTGCCAATATTCGCCTCGACTGTTAGACGAATGGCGAGCGCAGTTTTTTTATAATATTTCGCACGAAGACGCTGCTCGTCTCGTGCTACAAAAATTAGTCGCCTCTTACGACACGCCTCCTGTTGGCGGTGGGGAAGTGTATACTGTATACACGGCACGGTTGCTGAATAATGTAAAGTTTTATTTGACTAAATAAGCTGACAAAGGTGACTGAGTTTCTTGCGCCATGTCTTCTCACCAGCCTATACGTAGCCTCGAAGCGGTGGTAGGGCAAAACTATATTTTTGCGACGTGTATATAATGTAAGTGCCCGGAAGAGGGCCTATGTACTGAATAAATTACTATTATAATTGGTTACAATGGGCTAGTTTCCTAAAAAAATCGAATTAGTCCGTCAGTTGGATTAATAGAAAGTATTGGACACATATTTTTTCTTTTCTGAATCAAACAAAAAATAATGAAGATATAGCCTGTGTTCCGCGTAACGTCGTCACGTCGACGTCACGTGCTCACTTTGCGCTTTATCTTCGTCATTTTTTGTTTGATTGATAAAAGACAAAATATGGGTCCAATATTTTTTGATAATCTAACTGACGGACTGAATAGAATAATACTTTTTTGACCCAGGAAACTAGCCTATTCGAACCGTTTTTGCCGAGAGCCCCAGTTTATTTACAGCGAAGGCACGCTAGCTGCCGGTACGAAGAGAACCAGAGGACCGCCAAGCAGGCGTACAATATTACGCTTCTAGGCAGTTACTTTCCTCGGACAGTGGCTCGTGTGACCTACTGTATTTATCTATACTATGACGAAATCACTGCTTTTTTACTAGTCACAACCAACATTAGACGATTGAAAAACTTGATTTTAATATTTATGGGGCAACGACCACATTAAAAAACTGCAAAATTGTGGAAATAATAACTTATAATAAGTGGATGGGTGTGGATTGCTATAGAACGTATCTACACACCGATCCTTGCCTTGAAAGCACTAATTATTTATTAATATCAAATAAATAACTAATTACTCGTTAAAAAAGAAGCATCCTACATTTAATTTCAACATCTCCGAAACTTCACCGAATCAACAATACGCTTTTCCTCTCTATGATGTATTGTTGCTGACTCTTGGCAGCAGACTACTGTCTTGTGTATTGTACTAAGCCACTACATACAATCTCGACCGATATCTCCCAGAGCCTAAAGACTAAAGTCTTTGAGCAGTACGTGTTAGAAGTGATGATTTATGGCATTAAGACGAGGATCTTGACAGTTGGCTTCTTAAACAACCTCTAATTAATACTAATTTATACAGTATATAGGCCCTCTTCCGGGCACTTATACACGTCCTAAAATATAGCTTAGTATTACCACCGCTTCGGGACTACATATTGGCTGGTTATGAGAAGAAACGGCGCAACAAACTCAGTCACCTTTATCAGCCTTTTTTACAGGAAAAACAGTTACAAGGCATGTAGTAAGTGCGAGCTAAGCAGGTTAAGTCCATGCACTCTTGTCGTTTAAATAATCGTCTACTTTATAATACCCGTTATAATCATCACCCATCAAAATCACCTATCGTGCTATGGAGAGAGATATGTATGGCGTTTCTCTGCGAAATAAGATCCGAAATGAAAAGATCTGTAGAAGAACCAGTCACCGACATAGCACTTCGAATTGCGAAGCTAAAGTGGAAATGGGCAGGCCACTTCCCTTGCAGAACTGACGACCGGAGGAGAAGAAAGATTCTGATGTGGCGACCAAGAACTAGAAAATGCAGCGTGGGCAGGCGTTCTGCTTGGTGATTTGACGACCGATTCAAGGTTGCAGGAAGACGCTGGACACAAACGGCCCAGAGCCGTTCGCTGTGGCTTCCTGTAGAACAAGCATATGTCCAGCAGTGGACTGGAAAGCCTGATGATGATGATTCAAATCCGATACATGTCAGCCTATTGCAGCTACTGTTAGACGTAAGCCGGGCAAAGAGCGTCAAAGAGCATGATCTCCCGCTTTTTAGGGTTACGGAAACGGAACCCTTATCGATTCGTCATGTCTGTCTGTCTGTCTGTCCGTCCGTATGTCACAGCCACTTATTTCCGAAACTATAAGAACTATACTGTTGAAACTTGGTAAGTAGATGTATTCTGTGAACCGCATTAAGATTTTCACACAAAAATAGAAAAATAAAAACAATACATTTTGGGGGTTCCCCATGAACAGGGAACTGAAACTCAAAAAAAATTTTTTTTTGTAACCCATACGTGTACGTCTTCAAGAATGATATTAAGGTTTCTGACATAATTTTTTCCTAATCTGAATAGTTAGCGCGGGAGACACTTCCAAAGTGGTAAAATGTGTCCCCCCCTCCCCTGTAACTTCTAAGATAAGAAGTTGATAAAACTAAAAAAAATATTTGATGTACATTACCATGCAAACTTCCACCGAAAATTGGTTTGAACGAGATCTAGTTAGTAGTTTTTTTAATACGTCATAAATCGTAGACCACAATTCACCTTTTGTACCTAATGTTATGGATTTCATTTTGCAATAAAAATATCATAACTATGATTCGATTGTCGTGATGGGCGAACTTTTACTTATATAGGCTACAGGTTTGTACGGAACCCTCTGTGCGCGAGTCCGACTCGCACTTGGCCGGTTTTTTTCATTCATCCACTGCCAGCCATCTTCCTAAGGACTGAGGGGAATCCGATTAGCACAGCTCTATTGCATCAAATACCCAAAATTATCCTCACACGTTAGTTAACTAGTTCCCAAAAATCCGTGAGACTGCCTCTATCCGTACACATTTCCCATACAATAATTATAATCGGCTAATTTCGCCGACAGGTGGTGACGTCAGCAGACTGCCAATGCCAAGGCCCGAGCCGTTGACCGCGTCCGGAATCTTGGACGGTAGGGTGACTACATTAATTTTACTAATGAAGGCAGTCGGTCTGGATTTTTGGGAAACCGGTTTTAAATATTATAATTTTTTAGTCATCATAAATCAGGAATTGATCATATCTACAGATTATTTATATTTGAGTCATAATAAAAATAAGAATTACGTATTGTTTTATTGTAATATTACATAAATATATATATATATATATATTAATTATATGATAAAGTTCATAACATGAATATTTACATAATAAATATGTATATTGTCATGGACTCTAATCTTATTTCATAAAATTAAAACTCATGCGTCTTATTGATCTAGAAATATAATGTTTTTCTATTTTATTTATCAGTTTTAAACAAACGTTTACACAACAATTTCATATTTTGAACCATGTTTTAAGCCTGTGACAACTATTCGGATAAAACAAACCGTAATCCGGTGAAAATCGTTTCGCAAAACACGTGACTAAATTTCAATTGAAAAGGGATAAACAAGTGAGAGCCGTGAATTGGCTAACAGTATGTAAATTCCAGTTTTGGCATTCCAATTGTACTTTCGTGACTACGGTTATTGGGTTCAAATCGTGTTCAGTGTCTATTTGTATGCAAAAATTTACAAGTGACTGACTTTAGTCACACACAATAATATAAACAAAAATACTTTTTGCATTCCAGTAAAGAAATTGCTGTCCTCAATAATGGAATGCATGCACCATCCATTAAAATTGTTAAAATAATAAATTTAAATTTTAAAGTGAATTATAAATAGGCTTGTTCTAAGAACGACAATCTAAATCAAAAGGCATAGATTAACTCGTGAAACCCGCAATGAGGCTGCGTAACAATAAGATTTCTTATGTGTTTCGTTTTGCTAAGCTGAGAGGATAAAACCATTACATTACATTAAATGCTTTCTGCATGACTCAAAGGTTGGCTGGTAGAGAATGCCCTTGGCATTAAGTCCACCTGTTGTACATTTTTAAGTTTGTGCAATAAAGTTTTAAATAAATAAATAAAAATGTTTGGTCATTTTTCGGGACAGTTTTGTGAAACACTAACATCGTAGTCGCCCTACCGTTAATCCGTCTTAATCAGTCATCGTGGCTGCGCAAGCGTTGCTCCTCTGTTTATTATGCAATCGTGTGCGCATGCCGCGGGGCCGGCTTATGGAAATATGGACATAGTGTACATTTTTAATTGCCAAACTTGTAGTGTGTAGACGTATCAAATGGGAAAGTAATTGTTATAACTACAGGTAAAATAAACATGCTGAAACTGATTATGTAGTGTACTCTATGCAGTGTAGGAATAACTTATGCCAAACTTATCACAAAATAATGTAAGCAACAGACTAATGATAGCAAATTAGAACCTTTAGGCTGAACTGGCTTGGACTAATGGTTCCCCTTCGGACTATAAAAACGAGAGGTTACGGGTTGAATTCTCGCATAAAGCAAACGTTTTGTGTGATGAGCACAAACATTGTACATAATTGTAATGTATTTGAGTATGTTTACCTGTATGTCTAGTTTCGGGCTGGAAAATGTAATTATTCTTATCAGAAGTTATTAACCTATTTACAAATACCTAACGCTATAAGTACATACGATTGTTTATATAGACGGCAAATCTCCGATCTCCAATAATCATAAGTGTAATCAACGTACTCGTATTAACAATTCACAGTGCTTTAACTATACAAGGTGTCTTTATAAAGTGCACATAAACATTTTAGAGAAACTAGACCTCATTTTATCGATGGAAAAAATGTTTTAAAAAAATACACCCTCAAAATTTTACTTGTTAAAACAACCTGTATATTGCATATGTATACAGTATACCGGGTGTTGATGTTGGTGTAGGTAACTATTTAATAAAATAAATGAAACAAAATAAAAGTTGGTTGGTATCGTAAATATATACAAATGCTTAAGTATTAACACCAATAAAAACTTACCCCTTAAGTGTAAATGGATAAATAAATAAATAAATATTGGACAACATCACATATACACTGAAAAAAATGATTGGTTAACAGTAACCAAAATTTGGCTACCAGTAGGCCGTAATCTAGGGACTTGCGAACTAAAGGTTATTAGTAACAAAATCAGGTTCATTTAACTGTGTTGTGTAACCAGCAGCCTAACTTTTTTTGTTACATTAACTTAACAATTTGTCTTTCTTTAGTCAAACTAGTTGTTCAAAAATAGCAATCCTATTTGTAAAAAGTTGACAAAGAGTTTTGCGTTGATTAATTAAAACGTTTTGCTAATGATGTCTGTACTGTTTGCTTGCTGGCAACTAAACTGTTTATTCAGTTTTACTTTACCGTCTGCTTCCAGGTTACAGGCTAGGTTTGTTAGTATATAACAAACCGTTTTGTTATTAGTAGCCAATCTCAGTTAATTAATTAGTAACAAAAATACAGGGTGTTTGGGACGGCTTGGCAAAAACTTTACAGATGCGATTTCGCCATGAAACCGAACAACTTTCCCTAAGGAACATACTCGTATGACTGGAAACAAGTGAAATATTTTGACCCTCCTACACAAAATGGCGCGTACTAATTTTAAACTTACTGTTTCCGGTAATACTTTCCTTAGGGATAGTTGTTCAGTTTCATGGCCTAATCACGTCTGTAAAGTTTTTGCCATGCCATTTCTTACACCCTGTAATTATACTGCTTAGATAGGTATACAGGGTGTAACAGAGAAATAATACGGAACATGTCGAAATATGAATTAATGTTTTATTTTGCTTTAAAACAAATCAACACATCTTACACTAGTATACCTTAAAGTTAAATAGTTAGGTAGGTACCTAATATAAGGAACTCTGTCTAAGCCCCGGCTGTCAATTGGCTTACATACTTCATAATATTTATTTATTTGTTGTGGACAAAATTAGGGTACCTTTCAGCAGCCTGGAAGAACACTTTTTATAATTAGATGGTTGCAAAGTCAATTCGAGGTCAAGCATCTTATTTGTACGACGTACAATGGTTTCTTCTATTTCAGCTTCACTCTTGACATGGGTAATAGACCCTTCCAAAACATCTTGCTTCGACTGGCGCCACAAATTTTTGGACTGTAATTTGGTCTTAGATATATTCGATGTTGTCATCAATAATTGTAAACACATGAAGGCAACTATATCCATGGTTTCATTGTTTTCTGTAAATAAACATATACATAAATAAAAAGTTATGATCCAAAAAATCAATTCAAAGAGAAAAATCAATGCATCCTTTTCATGATTACATGTTCTCAGACATAAACATAGAGACAAATTGTCAGTTAAATAAACAACAAGGCAACTTAGTAAGTAATATATACTCGACTACTCACACAGTCCTTATTGGTGTCTCTAGTATAAGGTCACTTAGAGAAATCTGTTGCTCCTCCACTTGTTCATCGTCTAACACAAGCAATGTGTTTGAATCCTTTAATCGATATATTTTGTTTGTTGTGTCTGCTAAGGCTTCTGCCTGAAAAAAACACATCATCGTTAGCCCAAGTCGTTAGCAAAATAGGTAGAAAGAGTATCACCACGGATAGGTATGGTAGATATCATACCTCTCCGTGGTGATATTCTTTAGGTAGGTATATATAGCAGTCAATAGTGAAAGAAGAATAAAGCTATCCTTAAAATAAATGGGTGTGTAAGTAAATAAAATAGGTACGTAGGCACTTAATGTACTATTGTCAGAAAATGCGCCTGTTACTATGTCTTTTAGCATAGCAATTTTACTTGTTAGCTTAGCTCTGTGACCAATTACTGGAACCAATTCTTTAAGGTCTTCTGCTGATTAAATTTGCAAAGTGTCTAAGTCCACACTGTGTTCTGGAATTAGAAAAAAGTAGTACCTATGAGATAACGTGACGAGATTAGTTACCTTGATTATTCGTTACCTTTAAAATAGTAGAGCAACCGTTCGAACGACAACGTATCGTAGCGCTGGGGAATCTGGCTTTGGAACTTGCCGCCTGCGCCGGTTAGATATTTTTCGGTCAATGCTATATACACTGATCGTTTCTGAATAGTATTAAAGTAAGGATAGATTAATACATACCTTTAAACTTGTCAATGTACATGCCCAGACCCCAAGAGTTTAGATAATCTTCGAAGTCCCTTGAATCGCTGGAGTAGTTGGCGTTGACAGGCTCAGCCGCTAACGCCTGGTCGTAGTCACCCATGTTATAAAATATCTGTCCACGTTGGCGAAAATTTTTTTTAACAAATACCATAAGACAAACCTTATAGTTGCTCGCTTACTCACAGGATGACAGGAATGAACTTGCTTTGCCGGGCAGGGGTTCGATAACGCATAAACAATCTGTTTTTGTTCGTAGCAATAAAAAACGCTTATTACTTTGAAAGTCATTACGTTACGTATAAAGAAAGTTTAGTAAAATTCCCAAAGTGTTGGCATAGTTCTTTTTTGCTAAACTTGTGGCCAATTAAGAACAAAACTGTTGTTTTTAATAGATGAAATCAATGAGATGTTATGAAAAAAACTGGTTATTAAATATTTAACAAAAGTTTTGTACTTTGATGATATGTGTTGATTAATTACTATTTACTTTACAAATTCGTTAAAAATAATTAAACACGTTGATTGATATTAAGCACAAAGTTTAGATGTGTGTAGAAATTGGTTTTGTTGCTGCAACCTCGCTAGTTAGTTTACGTAAAATCAGTTAACAATAACAAAAACTTAAGTAACTACATACCAAAAATAAATCTACAAAACTAGTTTTGGACCGATTACTAAACTGATTGATTATATTTAACTAAAGTTTACTTCTCTACAACGAAACTTTCAACTACCAAAACTAGTTTGGTTGATCCTTTATTTCAGTGTATTGCTCTGATCCTATGGTAAGTAGCCAAATCACTTGTGTTACAGGAATCAGAAACAACGGCGGTACCACAACACCCAGACACGAGACTATAGAAAAGTTATTTCTTCTACATTGACCGACAGAACCGACCGAATGTTTGTCTGTTTGTCCCGAATGCGTTAATAAATTATTAATTCGATTGGGATGAAACTTTATCAGTTGTGCAAGCTGGAGAAGGTTTCTAATTTGAATGAAGGCATATTCTGTAGACCACGCAAAGAAAGTCGCGGGCAAAAGCTAGTATTAAGCATAATTTGCCAGATAACACATCAATCGTCATAGATAGATATTCTTTATTGCACACCATACAAGTAAATTACACATGATTTTTACAGAAAGATGTACAATTTAGGCTTATCGCTAATAACGATCTCTTACAGACAACCTTCAGGAAAAGGACAACCACTAGAGAAAGTGGAAGGTGTTGCAGAGTTCTTAAAATTCTTAAATTTACCTAATACAAATAGGATTGCAAAAATGTATGGCATAGACGTATACTACGTACATACATATATACATAGTAATAAATAAAATAAAATAAACACATAACAATAATTATACAAACATACACTAAACATACTTAATACTACTTGATATAGGTATGCGAGGAGAGAGATGTCGAGTCACCAACAGTGACCAGTAATATTCTAAGTTAAGAAGGCAGTTTGTGTCAAGAAGAAAGAAAGTGTGCTTTAAGCCGATTTTTAAAAATAGCAATCGATTCGGATTCATAGTCTCTAAGTAAGAATTAATAGCCTTAAGTAACGACTAACGAGACATGAGTTTACTGTTTTTTTTACTGAACCAATTTATAAAAGTTATTTTTCTATCGAACCCAGGTACCCCTTGCATTCAACACGACGCACTGCGCCACTCGGCTCGTCAAATTGAGTCGCGTCATTGACTGCGGTACTTTGACGAAAACTTTTTAGAATATTATTAGGAAGTTAGAAAATAAAACTACCCCACTGCACCAAAAACTTCCCCTCTACTTTTAGTAGCCCAAATAAAAAAGGTTTATTTCCCATAAAGTTTTAAGGATTGCGACGAAATCCAGGAGGGCTCATGTAGGTACTGCAAATTCTACGATACCAATAGCAGGAGACGATGACAGTAATTCACTTTCCCACCGCCAACAGGAGGCGTGTCGTAAGAGGCGACTAATTCCTGTAGCACGAAACAGGCAGCAGCGTTTGCGTGCGAAATGTTATAAAAAACTGCGCTCGCCAACCCGCCTGCCAAGCGTGGCGAGTATTGGCAATCCCCCCCGATGAAAGTCATTGGGGGAGGCCTGTGTTCAGCAGTGGACTTCTGATGGCTAAAATGACTGAATGAATGACTGATGACAGTAATATACAGGGTGAACAAAAAATAGGACAGTCCTTAAAACCGCGTAGGTAATAGCTGGACGACCACGTAATAGCCACGATTCCGATGGGATCCTACCCCATAGAAAACTTGTTGTACATCAGCAGCTGATTGCGTAGTTTTTACTTTTTAGAAGTATCTTGTCGCTGTCATAGCCCAACGGATTAGCAAGCTGAATGGGCAGTGGGTGGGACACAGCACGTAGAACTGACGGCCGATGGGGCAGAAAGGATTTGGAATGGAGGCCACGTACCGGCAAGCGCAGCGTAGGACGTCCACCTACAAGGTGGACAGAGGACCTAGTAAAGGTTGCAGGTTCTTTTTGTAATAATAACTTATTTAGCCGCAATAACAAGCGAAGTTTTTACTATGGCGATTAGATGACGGTTAAACATACTTAAGATTTGTAATCATTCTTGACTAAGGTACAAATTTTAATGTTCGTGCTCCTCACACAAACATTTGCCCCTTGCGAGATTCGAACCCGCAACAGGCTTTGTAGTCCGAAGCACGAACCACAAGACCAGACGGGCTTCGAATTTAAAGTTAGTTCAAAGTATTATAATTCCTTGGTCCGATATCCTAAATCAAAATGGATTTCGAGATTGCGACAATATCCAGGAAAGCTAGGTGCGCTACAATATTAACGGGTTAGCGAGAGTTGCGTGGAAGCATGCCAAGTGCGCGAGTGCCGCACTGCGCGGCGCATAGCGACAGCTTGCGGCAGATACAAGCCTACTTCTGCCCCCCTTGCATGACCTAAAGATAATATAACACCTATAGCGATTTATCGACACAAACTGTCAATTGAAAAAAAAATGCCTTGCCGTGTAGAGACGGCCGTAAAGAATACACTTCTCTACCGCCAACCGCGGCATGTAAGAGGCGACTAATTCCTGTAGCACGAGAGGGGCAGCAGCGTCTTCGTGCGAAATCCTATTAAAAACTGCGCTTGCCAAACCCCTGCCAAGCGTGGCGAGTATTGGCAATCCCCCCGATGATAAGTCATTGGGGGAAGCCTTTGTTCAGCAGTGGACGTCCTATGGCTGAAATGATGATGATATAGCCGCCATGTTGAATTTTGATCGAAACAGCGATCATAACACGTGACGATGCCGGCACGGCAATTCAACATGGCGGCTATATCTATCATATTTTTACAGTTGGTGACGATAAATCGCTTTATGTATCATATTGTGTTTTGGTGGTCATGCAAGAGGGCTGAATAGGCTGTTTTGTTGTCCGAAATATGCTGAATATTTTGGACAAGGTAACAATGGTCTAGGCAGTTACTATTAGATGTTCTGTCCAAAAGTACTGTAGTTTTGGTCCATTACCCTATTATTGATGATGATCTCCGTCGCCGGAAGGCAAGCATACCGGACTTGGTGTCGTTATCTATGAGGTCCCGGGTTCGACTCCCGGTCGGTCAATGTAGAAAAATAACTTTTGTGTTGTGGTACCGTCGTTGTTTCTGATTTCTGTAACGCAAGTGCTTAAGCTACTTATCATAAGATCAAACCAATGTATGTGATGTCCAATATTTACTCATTTATTTAAAAAAAACCTACCAAAGACCTACAGTAATATCCTATAGCAGTATTACTTTAACCTTGTTTTTTGTGTAGTGTTTAATAGTGTTGTAAGCAACTGCTTAGATACTGTTGAGAGTTTATAGTTAGGTCCTAGGAAAGGCCTTTGAGCGGCTTGGGCCTCGATTATATCTTACAGTAAGATTTTGTCACTTTGCACACTTTCCACATATATTCCGCACTGTTTTCGCGTGCTGGAGTAAATGGCTTAAGCCACCTCTTGAACTTTGCAGTTAGACATTAATAGGGTTACTTTACTTTTAAAATTAATACGTTGGATTTCAAAGGCTCGTATCACTCGTGTGTTTGTCTGTCCGTCTGTCACACAATGTTACAGAATCAACTAGACCGATTAAATTAAAATTTGGTACAAACAAGAAATTGTGACCCAAACACGGACGTGAAAACATTAAAATATGACAAATACATTTTCATATAATATTTAAGAAAATTTTACCATTTCACCCTGATCTCCAAAAGTTAGTTCTTATACAGAACACAGAAAATAGTTCATCGTTATCATCATCATCATTTCTGCCATAGGACGTCCACTACTGAACATAGGCCTCCCGCAGTGACTTCCAGATTGACCGGCTGGAAGCGGCCCGCATTCAGTGGCTTCCTGCAACCTTTACCAGGTCGTCTGCCCACCTTGTAGGTGGACGTCCTACGCTGCGCTTGCCGGTACGTAGCCTCCATTCCAGAACCTTTCTGTCACATCGGCCGTCAGTTCTACGTGCTATGTGCCCTGCCTACTGCCACTTCAGCTTGCTAATCCGTTGGGTTATGTCAGCGACTTTTGTTCGTTTACGGATCACCTCATTTCTGAATTGATCTCGCAAGGAAACACAGAGCCTAGCCCTAGTCAATAGTTAAAGTATTAGTAAATACAGAAGTTATTTCTTTATTTTCATAAATTACAGGAAAACTTATGAGAAGCTCGTTACTATTTCCACGCGGGTACAATTCAAGTACTCAAGTTTAAAAAAAAAATGGTAATAATATTGTTATTCATTGTTCACAGCACTTGTCAACATACCTAAGTAGCATTACTCTCACGCAATAAAATCATTCGAGCAGAACATGGACCCTGTTTCTACAACAAAGCGTACGCACTATAAAATCAATTACATCGAACATTGATATTCAATATTGCCCTAATCGCGTTCGCGCCTGCCATTACAGTTTTACGATTAGACAGCGAACTGGGGTGGCGCTAGTGTCGCCAATAAAAAATTATTTCGGGACATCGACCCGAATAATCATTTATTATTTATTTCGGAAATATAAAGTTTTACTCTAGGGTATGGTTTTACCCCTTTTCAAATATTATAGGATAGGTAAGTATTTTTAGGGTACTTATAGATTTTTGGACTTGTAAGTATATTAATACTACTGGTACTTATCTGATATTTTACTCAGAAAAAAAAATGCTGCATTTGCTAAAAACCCGATCGTGTTTTATGATCTTAATTAATTTTGCAGGAATGAACAAAAAATAACCTATGCTGTCCAAACTGCTACAAAAATAGTCTCTCCCTTTCTCCCTTCCCTTCCCTCCCATGCCTCTCTCTTGAGAACTAAAGTCGATAGCGTGACTTTGAGAACCCATTGATATGGTTCTTCCAATCGCCTATTGTCAAGATCGATTTCTTAACCCTTTGCGTTCAAGAAGTATTACGAACACATCCTATAAATTGCCGACTTCTTCCGTTGACTACTGATTAAATTCGTTACGAGCCCCAATGACAGTTTATCTTACCTCTGGGACTACCGTAAGCTCGTAATCTGGTTTGATTGGTCACCATTGTCGAGCCTAGCTACAAAACTAATACAATAAAAAAAAAGTTAGTCCCGCAATGAAACAGAAGGGAATACGGTATATTGCTCACTGCAGCAGAGGCACTGTTTAAATTCTAAATTTCAAGTTTCGTTCCAAATATTTTTTTTACACTAAACACTTTATGCTTAATGCAACTGGATCGAAACGTTTAGAAAATCAATTCAGAAAATACTTATGTTGCAATAATTTATTGGATGCCGAGCGATCGCATGAGAGCGCGAAACAATAAAATTTCTTTTGTGTCTCGTTTTGCTGAGCTGAAAGGTTTTTTTTTATCTATGACATTTAATCAGTATGATCAAATATGTCGTTTTAAACTGACATTGACATTTATGTCTGAAGTTTCGGCCCGAACGAAAGAACGAATCAAAGAGTATAGATGTGGTGTGGTGCAGTCACTAAAGTACTGTGGGATATCAAAATCTTCGATATTTGGCTAGAGCCAATGTAATTTCCAAAAGTTTAAATTTTAAAAGTTCTACTTATGTCCCGCTCAATCGGTACGTCTCCCAGCACTAACCGCAAACGGTGACATGTTTTGGAGTCGAATAGGAACCCTTGGTTCGCGACACGGAAACAGCAATAACATTACCATAACGCCGTACACTATGGGATCGAAAGCGAAAGTGGTTTTGGTGTAGAACAAATAAGTTAAAAAGATTTTGTTACTGGCCACTTTTCTTGATAGTAACTATTGATTTTCCGTTTTTGGAAAACAACTTTCTTTTTCTCTGAATAAGAAATTTAATAACACTAATTTATTTTGGAAAAACACATATTTGCTGTAGAACCGATAACCGATTAGGTAGACTTGTTCTTGAGTGGAGACCGCGACTAGGCAAGCGCAGCGTAGGTCGCCCCCCGCCAAGGTGGAGCGACGATATAAGCAACGCTGCTGGTAATGGATGAAAAAGAATAGCCGAAGAGCGAGTTCAGTTGCGTACATTGAGAGAGGCCTAAGCCCAGCAGTGGACTGACGAGGGCTGATTATAATGACCCAGACCACTGCTCTGGGACAATATTATATGGTGTTCATAGGAAAATATATGAATGTGCGAGTAGATCAGATTTTAGGTCGACACATAATTCTAGATTTCATATTTATTGAACAACATCACATACATTGCTCTGATCCTATGATAAGTAGCTTAAGCACTTGTGTTACAGAAATCAGAAATAACGACGGTACCACAACACCCAGACCCGAGACAATATAGAAAAGTGATTTTTCTACATTGCCCGACCGGGAATCGAACCCGGGATCTCTGAGATAGCGACACCAAGTCCAGTATGCTCGCCTCTCGGCTACGGAGGTCGTCGTACGGAGGAGATAAAGAGTAACTAGAAAATAAGAAATACGCGATGACACAACACAAAATAAATGTGTGTCTTTGGAGTTCATGTAGCTAATTTAGTATGAGATCAAATTAAAGACTAGCATCTCTCAAGTACACGGGTTCTTTGGAGTTAATGATTCCACGCACATTCCGATAATCGCAATAACTCGATTTTGTATTATTTAGAGTTGTGATACTCTTTATCGAGGTGTGTTATAAACAGGCCAGAAAAGTGATGTCCAAAAATTTTATTTTTGGTGCCTCGTGTTGAGGTATATCTGAATCACCCCTATGTATGTTCTATGATTTTTCGTAGTTTTCGATTTCGTTTTCGATTTTTTTTTATAAATTTTTGCAACGGATCTGTTTTTTTTTTAAAAGTAGAAGGTTTCTTCATTTTTTTTTCTTGCAGCTAAATGTCTATAATCTTTGCATTTATGCATAAAATAAACAGCCTCATAACTTTAATGGAAGTTACTACAGAATTGACCTAAAGTTGAGAATTTATGTTGTGAGCTATCATTTAAATTTTTAAACTTAAAATTAAAAATCTAAACTGATAATTTCTTAGTTTCTAAGTAGCTTCAGAGAATGCGCTAGATTCTAAGCTTTCATAATAATAATAAAAAAGTAGTACTTCATAGGCTTCACAGGCTATTTAAAAAAAAAACGTAATTTGAAAACTACGAAAAATCGTAGAACATACATAGGGGTGATTCAGATATTACTCAACAGAAGGCAACTGAAAAAAAAAATTGGACGTTATTTTCCTGGCCACCCTGTATGTGAAATGTTCTAAAACTAGCTGAAAATAGTTGTTAAATGAAATTAAAATATTAGTTAAATCTAATTCTAATTTTTGGTTTAACTTTTTACATAAGTAATATTTATTGAAAGTATTATAAATCTGTTTTATTATCAAATGGAATTCGAAAAGGCCTTAAGCCAAGCAGTGACTGACGTGGACAGATTTATTATGATGTTTGGTGTTGGATCAAATATTTGAATTGTATTGCATGCTTGCAATTCGACGAAGGGGTTCGCCCCTTTGCCAATAAAATGACATTCTAGGAAAGGCATATGGGTACCAACCCGGGGGACTCTATGGGAACGTTATGAAGGAGCTCTTCTAGGGAACACTTTTTGGTATACTTACATGATTATCATTATTGTTTCCGGATTTAATTCATAATATTATTACAGAATTAAATAAGTGTCGAATATCCAGTGATCGGAGCAGGTAGATTGTTTTGGGGTCATTGATCTCAAACATTGATGTTAATGGACATGCCTCCGGGATTCCGGAATTACTTGCTATCAGTTTTTGAAAAAAGGCATATCCATATTATGCTAGCACTACCAAAGTACATCAAATCAATCTACCTACTCCGATCACTGATAATATCACTTGATACTAGTCGTGAAGCCTAGTCAGAGGTTTAAAGGAGGCTTAATAACATCTCTTTTTTTCATTTTTTTTTATTGGACAACATCACATACATTATTAAGTATGTAATGTTGGTGTGTATGTATATATATATATATATATATTTTTTTTTTTTCTTGCTACACCGCCTGTCTGATCACTGGTTGACTGGTAGAGAATGCTTCTTGGCATTAAGTCCGCCATTTGTACAATTATTTTTAAATGTGCAATAAAGTATAAATAAAAAATAAATAAATACATTGCTCTGATCGTATGGTAAGTAGCCGAAGCACTTGTAGAAATCAGAAACAACGACGGTACCACAACACCCAGACCCGAGACAACATAGAAAAGTTATATTTCTACATTGACCGACCGGGAATCGAACCTGGGATCTCAGCGGATCCCGCGGATACTCGCGAATTTTGCATGTCTGTGTTTTCATTCTGCGACACGTAGAGTTATAGTTGACCAAAGAGCACATAGAAGTGAAATGTAATTATTTTTATTCCACTAAAATTCCACCATTATTTCATCTGTGACCGTATTATTCTAAAACAATATTAAATTAAATAATGGCGGCAGAGATGAATACTAAATCCAGGGCGGGAATTGACAGGACCTGTCAGTCCATACTAAACGTAAATGAAAAAACACTTACATGTTTCGGAGAAAGATGCTGGCTGCGGGCTGTATTACTGCTCTATAGGTTATAAAACGAATAGAATGGAATTGTTTATTTGCAAAAAACATGGTACAATAATAGGTTTTAAAATTATGTAGGTATGTTTAATACATGTTTGATCGATCTGTCGATATGCAAATAGTGTCGTCATGGGTACTTTTAGTACTACTAAGCCATTACGCTTTAAATTTCATTTCTAATTTTAGTTATAAAAATGTCTAACAGTTCTAAAAATAATAATGTCAACAATAGGCTAGTTTCCTAAAAAAAACTTATTTGTCCGTCAGTTTGATTAACAGAAAATATTGGATACGTATTTTTTCTTTTCTCAATCAAACAAAAATGATGAAGATATAGCCCGTTAAAGTTACGCGTAACGTTTAGCAAGGCGTGACGTCATTCCCAAACTTTGATGCGCTTTATTTTCGTAATTTTTTGTTTGATTGACATAAGACAAAATATGGGTTCTATATTTTTTGATAATCTAACTGACGGACTAAATAAAATAATATTTTATTGACCCAGGAAACTAGCCTATTAGTTAGGAAAAAAAACAATAATAGTAATAATGAATGTCTGTCCGTAGTCACAAATCAACACAAAACAGACAATTACATGCAGATAGTCAAAACAGATACAAATTGTGTGGGCTTAACTTACTCGTACCTTAAAATAGGCGAGTTGATAAAGATATGACATATTCGTTATGTCAACATGGACATATTCTGTAGGTAGAGCTCACTCTTGTTTTCGGACCCAAAACCAAAACGTTATGGTAATATTATAGCTTCCGTGTCTTGATCCGAAGGGAGCCGGCTACAAAAACAAGGTTTGTTTTACAGCGAACATTTTACCAATGGATGAGAAAATGATAAGGGGACTAAATTATTGGGGTACAATGCTTACGTTTCCGTATTAACTTATGTTTTGGGACTTGAGATAATTTACTTCAACATGTTGGTAGATAATCTATAATCTAAATATAAATGAATCTCCATTTCCCTTGGTCATCGCATCACGCGTGAACGGATTGAACAATTTCGCTTATTCTTTTTTTTATATTCAAGAAAATGGTGTTATGAAAGAAAAACTTTAGAAAGTAGCGCAGAAAATCCTTTATGAATAAACTAATGACCACGCGAACGAAGTCGCGGGTAGCAGCTAGTAAATTATAAAAACTACGAACAAAATCAAAAGTCTAAAGTAACAAAAAGTCACGGATATACCCTCGATTACAATGTCGCTCCCATAGTAATAGTAGTTGTATTATGGCACCAGAATCACCCCCTTTTGATTTAAACACTGGTTTTTTTACATCATCGATAAGAGGCAAGAGAGGACAAACCAAAATGGGGTGAAAAATCGAACAAACTGGTGTCATTTCGACGGCAAAGGTTTTTAATCAAAGTCGGACAAACATTTGCTCAGCGAAGACTATTATTACCCCGCCGACATTTAGACCATTCTTCGCCGAATCAGAATCGAATGAATTTGCATTTCTGCTTTCGCTACGTGGCCGCAAGTTTCGTGACGGACTCCAGCCCCTCTAGCATGACCACCAAAACACGATATGATATGATATGATATGATATAGCGATATATCAACACCAACTGTAAAAATATGATTGATATAGCCGCCATTTTGAATTTTTATCGAAACAACGATCATAATATGTGACGTCACCGGCAATGCGATTTAACATGGCGGCTATATCTATTATATTTTTAAAATATATCGCTATATCTTATCATAGCATATCGTGTTTTGGTGCTCATGCTAGGGAGGCTGAGCTATTACGAAAGTGTTTCGTTCATACGGACGTATAAACGTGATAAATTAAAATTACCTTTTACTTGTTTCAAATAGAAATAATCTTTATTCTTTATTTGCATAAAATATGGTAAGGTACATAAAGATGATACATTATAAAAAAACCTTTGACAAATTATGAACAATGTAAAAAGACATGTTTTTACACGACTAGTTTCAGTTGTTCATATTTTATCAAAAGGTTTGACTCAAGTGAATGGGACGGCCGCAAAGAATACACTTCCCCACCGCCAATAGGAGGCGTGTCGTAAGAGGCGACTGATTCTTGTAGCACAAGACAGGCAGCAGTGTTTGCGTGCCAAATTTATAAAACAAATCTGCGCTCGCCAAGCCAAGCGTATTGGCAATCCCCCTCCGATGAAAATCATTGGGGGAGGCCTGTGTTCAGCAGTGGACGTCCTATGGCCAAAATGATGATGATGGTGAATGGTTATACCGAACGGAATTTTTTCATAATAATCCCTCTGCATAATATTATGAAGAAAAAACAAAGGCTAACACACGTGCGAGATTGAGGATATAAAGCCAAGATCTTTATAGAAAAAATATAATAGTTTCTAATATGGACAGAAGCGTACTAAAAGTACTCCTAAAACTGGCATAATTCGATAGATAGACATGGTTGCAGGGATTTGGGGAAGGCCCTTGCCCTGCAGTGGAAAAATCCAGTTCTAAAAGAAGTTCGGGTGTGCATTAGTAAATGTTAGTTTTGGTCACAGGTGTGATAGATTTATCGGATTTTCACGTGATATTAGTCGCTAGTCTCCTAAGGTCAGAGCCGAAATTCTTAGATACGAAACACACGCACGCAGCTAGGTCTAGGCTTATTAATAGTAAGTAAGTAGTATTTTATTTGGCACCAGAAACAATTGATATTACAAAAAACAAGTTATCAGAATTCGTCTGTGCCAAAAAGGTCTCCCGCTCAGCATTAGTCGTGGCATAGGCCACGACACTGGTATACTGCGGGAATAATAAAAAGAAAGATCGAGAAACAATTGACGATTCCTATTTTTAGGAAGTGCGACATTCATAACTGAAGTAAATATGCGAAATGCAGAGTATACGCTCTAAAAAAAGAAACAACAAAAGTGACATCATCATTATCATCATCTATACGGTCAATTCCGGTTGCGTCCAAAGCCATTGCTTTGGAGCCCAGGGTCCGCTTTCCTTGATTTGCTCCTCCACTTCGCGCGGTCTTGCGCGTCACTAGTTGTGAGATCATTGGCACGCATGTCAGCCCTCACAACGTCAAGCCAGCATTTCTTGGGTCTACCCCTAAACAACAAAAGTGACAACGTAGAAAAAATATGTAAGCGGTAAACAACTTCAACAACAACTAAATCGGCGCGATGGACCGACGACCTTAGGAAGATGGCTGGCAGTGGCTGGATGAAAAAAGTAGGAGATCGTGCTCTTTGGCGCCCTTTGGACCTTATGTCCAGCAAGCAGCAGACTGCAATAGGCTGACATGATGATGAAACAACTTTTTTAGGCAGTGACAGGTTTACTTGCGCTAAATTTAACTAATAAAAATACGTTTAAACAATAAATGTACGTTCTACGGCGATACTAATTTATTTAACAATCAATTCAATATATTGAGTTCAATGTCGTCTCAGTGATTATGGTAATGCTTTAAACGTTGCTTAACTATGAATGTATAACACAAAGCTTGAACTTGACATTAGGTGTCAACCGATTGAATACGTCTTGGCCTTCTATCGTAATTCAGACGTATTGGACGACGTCATACGTACGTTCAGTACTCGTATTACTGGCCAAGTATTTCAATTTTTTTACCAGCTAAAGTGCTTTCTTCTTCGATAATGTGTAATCAAATACTTGATGTGTACACTGTCTGAACTTATCCTAAATACTTAGTTTTGGTTTGTTTTGAATACAGGGGAGGGTGGGTGTTGGTTGTTAGGTTGTTACAAACAAGAGAAGTTAATAAAGATGTGTCAAAAACCCATTCACTATGCCATTTTAATTGTAATTAAGTACGAGTTCACGTCAGTGGCAACGCAACTAGGTATCTGCCTACAGAATTTATCCGATTTATCGATTCAAATATTAGGTTCAATGTCACTTGACCGATTATGAGTTCAAATCCGCATGGTTGTACAAACACTGGTAGGTGTGGCGTTGTTTATATTGTTAGTCTGTGATTATAGAAAAAAAAACATTGTCGATCATAAATCTGATGGTTAATATTAAACAATGAAAGAAATTGTGTATTTTCTTCATTCAGAGTTAGCTTTTTCACGGATAATTTTAATCAAGACTCAAATGGATATGACTTTTCTCTTTAATAAATCTGGGTTAAGTTTGAAATGATTTATTTATTAGATTTACCAACAATTGTTACAATCTTTCAATTACAATGTTGTTTAGTACTGATATACAATCTTATTGCACAACTACTTATAAATTGACACAGTTCTAATCTAATATTCTAAATGCATAACCACTGAATCGATTTTCATGAAATTTACTAAACAGTAATTGTAAACCCTAGATTGGCTACGTTTTTTTAATCTACCCCTAAGTAAATAAAACTGACGCTGTGTGTGTCGCTGACATAGCCCAACGGATTACCAAGCTGTAGTGGCAGTGGGCGGAGCACATAGACGTAGAACTGACGGCCGATGGGGCAGAAAGGTTCTAGAATGGAGACCGCGTACCGGCAAGCGCAGCGTAGGACGTCCACACACAAGGTGGTCAGACGAACTGGTAAGGGTCGCAGGAAGACGTTGGATGCGGGCCGCTTCCAACCGGCCAATCTGGAAGTCACTGGGGGAGGCCTATGTTCAGCAGTGGACGTCCTATGGCTGAAATGATGATGAAGATGAAGTAAATAAAATAGGGTTTATAATAGGTTAAGTAAAAAGCGTCAAGCGCAGATAGCATTTCTACACATTCTGAAGTTACGAATTCTTGCTACGTATCACGTACGTTGTTGCGATGCAAAGTTAATTTTTTGCAATTTTTAACATACTTATTTTCAATCGATACAGGCCTTGACTAGGTGTTGGTTAAACATGAATAGATCAATATACTATTGAAACAAGTCTGACAATTAGCATTTAGTGTTTAACGACAAATATTAGTTGCGATAATGTTGTTAGTTTGATATTTGGCTGATAACAATAATCTTTTAGTTGGTAATATTCTTGGAAATTTCGTATGACGACTCTCTGACTGGTTAGATACATGGACAATAATATTAAAGGTCACGTTTTTTCTCAGGGGCAAATTTTTGTGTGTCAGGTCTGTGAGTCATTGTGCCTAAATAATGAATTAAAGTTGGTATAGTACTGTCATTGAAACGCAAGCTCGTCGATGTATGCATCCTGCCTGTCCTTACCTACAGCACAGAATATGTAATAGGATAAATCCATACAGATTACTTTTTACTCTGATTTTGATAATGGTATAAATTGTGTTGTGTGGGTAAAATATCCTGGTAGAGCGATTTCCACGACTACTTTACTCTCTCTCACTCTCACTCGCGAGCATCTCCGCTCGGTAGCACTCGGGCACACTAATGTGTGCCTGTTCCGAGCAAGCAGGAGTGGAAGGATCTTTGGAGTTAATTTTAGTTAATAACCTGTCTCTTTATTATTTCGACAAAGTGCACTTTCTGTTTAGTTTGGTCGTCGAGCACATACCCTATAGAGCAGCAATACGATACGAACCATCTTTCTCCGAAACTAGTAAGTGATTTTTCTCTTACATTTAGTATGAAATGACAACTTCTGTCAGCGATCGCCCATACAAAAACAGTACAGATACAGATTAAAAAATGGCGGAAATTTATGTCGAACAAATCATATGACATTTCTACTCTATAGGGTATGTGCGTGCTCCATGAGTTTGGTGCATTATAAATAAAAATAAAATAATTTCTTCTAACAATTATTTAGCCCCAATCAATGCAAAACTTGTAAGAGAGACTGGTAATAGAGTTGAGTAACTCAAAAACTAGACTTATACTACAGTGTTGCGTCATTCAATTAAGCGCAAGAAAAACGCAATGCCTTGTAAGTGGAAAAAGGGAAGTTGAAAAATGCAATTTTCAAAAAAGTATATTTTACTTGACTGTTATTCATCATCATCATCATCATCATCATTACAGCCTTAGGACGCCTACTGCTAAACATAGGCCTATTTACTAACTAACTATCCTAGCTTGCATCAAAATGAACATTACTAATAATAATTTGAAGACAAAAAGTAATAAAAATCTAGGTATTATTTATTAAATGTATACGAATAACTTATCTAGCAACGCGCGTTCTAAAATTGTTATAATTTTCTTTTTCATACATTATGGTACGTATTTATTTGTCAGGCCCCGCTTTCCTGCTCTTTCTTCACTTCGTTCCATTCTGGCTGAGCATACTCAATAGTCATAATATTATTGATACTTTTTTAAGGCGAGCAGTGCCTCTAAATTAGCGACTTGACGAATGTTAGTACGAATATAGCACGAAAACTCATTCAATTCCAGCATATTTTTAATATATTTTTTTGACATACGGGTCTTAAGTAGTTGGCTTTTAAAACCACATGCTGTTTACATTTGGCGACTACACGGGCCTTAAAGTTGATAAGACTGAGAACAAATTTATTTAAGACAGAGGGTTTTTACGAATGAAAAGGAGAGCTACACTCAAAGCTGTCATTTCAATCACGCAATTATTTTTTTCGTATAATTTTTTACACGTTAATAAACCGACACTATTACAAAGTGCTTGTTGAAAAATGCTTGTATATTTTTACTTTAAATCGTTAATTTTATTTTGCAATGAAGGTATACCGAGATTTCATTTTAACTGTTGTAATAGGTCTTTTGTTCGTTTACGGATCTCTTCATTTCTGATTCGATCTCGCAAGGAAACACCAAGCATAGCCCTTTCCATAGCACGCTGTGCGACCTTGAGCTTTCTTATGAGGCCCATAGTGAGAGGCCACGTTTCAGTTCCATATGTCATCACTGGTAACACACACTGGTTGTAGACTTTCGTCTTGAGGCACTGAGGTATTTTGGACTAGAACGCCCAACGGATTAGAAAGCTGAAGTGGCAGTGGGCGGGGCACATAGCACATAGAACTGATGGCCGATGGGGCAGAAAGGTTCTAGAATGGAGGCTGCGTACCGGCAAGCGCAGCGTAGGACGTCCACTCACAAGGTGGTCAGACGACCTGGTAAAGGTCGCAGGAAGACGCTGGATGCAGGCCGCTTCCAACCGGCCAATCTGGAAGTCAATGGGGGAGGCCTATGTTCAGCAGTGGACGTCCTATGGCTGAAATGATGATGATGGTGATGATGAATAGGTCTAGACCTGATAAACCTAAAGAAATCAAATTGTTTATACCTAGGAAAAATGTACAGTAGGAACATAAGCATTTGTAAACATTTATTCAATAAAGACCTATTCAAAACAAAACAATCACGCAATTAAAATGACGCCTAACAAGACGAATAAAACCAATAAAACCAATTTATTTCTGTAAATAGGCCTAAATTAAGCTCTTTTACACGTCCCAATATATTTTTTTACCCTACCACTGCTTCGGGACAATATTGTGGGCTAGTGCCGAGAAGAAGCAGCGCAAGAAACTCGGTCACTATTGTCAGCCTCTTTTTAAATAGTGTGTTTACATTACAAGATAAAATAAACCTGTGCGAGCACGGCAGTATTTAATTCCATACATTTTTATCATTTAAATAGTCATTTACAGTGTAATAACCTTTTTTCATTAAAATCATCTTGACATGCGATTTAAATTCATACATAGGCAGTTCAGCAATGGACTGTGGTAATTTGTTAAAAAAGCGAATACATTTTCCCATAAACGAATTACCCACTTTATGCAGTCTGAAATTTGGAACGGCAAGTTTATCTTTATTCCGGGTATTAACATTATGCATGTCACTCTTTTTAGGAAATAGATGCAGGTTTTTGCGAACATACATGATATTTTCATAAATGAATTGAGAAGCCACTGTTAGTATATTAATTTCCTTGAACAGTTCCTTCAACGAGTCTCGGGGTCTGAGGTCGTAAATTGCCCATACAGCTCTCTTTTGTAGCACAAAAATAGATTCAATATCTGCTGCTGAGCCCCATAATAATATTCCATATGACATTATACTGTGAAAATAAAATTTGATCAAATTCATTTTTGATTACGCCAAAAAGATCCTCATATAACAGATCGACGTTATAGTTATTGCTAGGTTTTAATGAGTCTATACCATCACAAATTTTCTCCTTAAATCGGTCTATTCTATTTACGGTTATTGGCCTGCATACAGCATCTACAATTTCTCGGGCATGATGGTGCTCAAAAGACGCCTTTTGTCCACTATGGTCAGATCTTAAATAATTTATAATTGATTTGTCTATTACTTCGCTATTGCAAAAGATATTATCCAAACAAGTAGCTGATGTGGGAGTCACTCTTGTAGGTTCACTAAACAGGTTAATTAAATTATATGATTTAAAAAGATTCAGAAAACGAATTGAATTTTGTGAATTTACTAATATATCTATGTTAAAATCTCCACATACGACAATTTTCTTATTAGAATTGCATACTTTTTTTAAGGCCTCTTCCATAGTGGATTCAAAAAGCTGGAAATTTGCAGAGGGAGGGCTGTAAACGCTTATTATAATATACTGCTCTAGCTCAGCACACGCTAGTTCAATAGTTCGTTCAATCGAAAGTGACACAATATCTTTACGTTCTTTACATTTTAATTCACTATTTAATAGTATAAGTAACCCCCCCCTTATAGCAGACTTTCTAGTGAACGAACTACCGATTTTAAAATTTTCTATGTTTAACATTAATTCATATTGATTAATCCAATGCTCCGTTAACATAACAACAACAAGCACAAGCCTAGTATCAAATAAATGTTTTTCCTACAGCGTCCTAATATAATCCACCATATCCGTATCTCCCGAATAAGGAGCTGTCCAAATGAATGTGATCTCCGTCGCAATCAGGTATATTCATCGTACAATCTGTCAGTCGCTTGTTAATCACTTGATATGTTCGGATACACGCATTGGTTAACGTTTATTTTGACAGAGATAAATAATGAATAATAATTTAATAAATAATAACAATCTTTAAACTTTACTCACTGCATTCTAAAGAATGCACGTAAAGAATACACTTCCCCACCGCCAACAGGAGGCGTGTCATAAGAGGCGATTGATTTCTGTAGCACGAACCGGGCAGCGAAAAAGCGTCTTTGTGCGAAATCTTATAAAAAATTGCGCTCGCCAACCCGCCTGCCAAGCGTGGCGAGTATTGGCAATTCCAACCCGATAATAAGTCTTCTTTGTTCAGCAGTGGATGTCCTATGGCTGAAATAATGAACTGCATTACCTCATAGTTGACTGGTAGGGAATGCTGTATAGCTTTAAGCCCGCCAATGGTACTCACCTGTGCAAAAAAAATTATAGGAAAAAATTGTTTTTTACAAACACAGCAATTATCTAGCCCTAAACTAAGCAAAGCTTGTACTATGGTGACTAGATAACAAATAAACATACATATATATTTTTATAAACATCCATGACTCAGGTACAAACGCTCGTGCTCATCACAGAAACGACAAATGTTTGCGGGATTCGCACCCGCAACCGCTGTCTTTGTAGTCCGGAGCGCGAACCACACCATTGTAAAGGAAAAATAAAGTACAATAGTTTAATAAAAAGAGACAACTTATTTTAATATAAGTTTATTCAGCCGCTTTTTCCCTGAAGTGGTGGTAGGGTAAGAACATAGTTAAGTGGCTGGAAAGTAAATAAATAAATAAGTATTATAAGCAGTTATTGGAATAGGTAGATTGATTTGATGTACTTTGGTGATATGTCTTTTTTTTTAAAAACTGATACAAAGAAATTCCGAAATCCGGGAGGCATGTCCATATTAACATCAATGTTTGAGATCATTAACCCCAAATCAATCTACCTATTCCGATCACTGATTATAAGTGTCATCGAATTTCAAAACATTGATGTTACTTATTTCTTACATAACTACCGGATTTTCAAAGTCAAAGCAATTATTTGCATAGAATAAGTTAGTAATTTATAATAAGTGGTACTATTCTGCTTAAACGTTTCCAGCATGCAAAATGTCCTTTAAGGAGTTGGTCGATTCTATAATAACACTAATCGACGAGTACAAGCCATTTTTTAACCGACTTCAAAAAAAGGAGGAGGTTCTCAATTCGGTTGTGTTTTTTTTATTTCTTTTATTGTTTGTTACCTCAGAACTCTGCCATTAATGAACCGATTTGAAAAATTCTTTTTCCAATTGAAAGGGTATACCTCCAGATTGGTCCCATTTTGGTCCATTGGTCAAAATTCAATTTTATGATGGGATCTATGAGAAATTGAGGGAACTCCTAAAATATTATAGGTATACATATAGCGATTTTAGTATATTTAACAACAAATCAAGCATTTGCTTTGAGAAAGTATTATTACCTAAGGTGGAACTGATGTAGGAGACCATAGTTGGCCACAATAGTCTTCCACGAGTAAGGTGCGCCCCACCCACGCGATAAGATATATTTATTAAGACAGTTAAGCCTTGCCATAGTCGACAAATCAAATTTCAATAAATGATTCTGGTGAGAATGATACCATCAAACAGATCTGATGAAGAAGGCGGAAGGTAAGCACCGGAACTCTGTGATAAAAAAATGTATCATAGCCGTGTTTGGACTTATTTGAATCGTCATGAAAAGCAATTTAGCTATAATTACATCACAGATCGCCATTTAGAATGTAAAAAAACACTAAAAACAGACAAATTTAAAAAAATTACCGACTTCAAAAACACCAAAATGCTAAAAATAACTTTTAAACAATCATACCAAACAGTTATTATTGGAGTCGGTGCCAGCCGTGGAATGTTTGAATGTGGTTGTTTGCACCGACTCCAAAAACAACTGTTTGGTATGATTGTTTAAAAGTTATTTTTAGCTTTTTAGTGTTTTTGAAGTCGGTTATTTTTTTTATAAAAATTTTTGAAGATTACTTATCATTACATTTCTAGACCCTGGATTTTATTATGAATCTTGATACCAGTATAAACGATACAATAAAATGTCTCTTTTAGAAGAGGTTTTTGAACCGAAATCTATTGCAAGACTGTTTAGGAGCCTAGTATTACTTAGCTACTACTCTTACCCTTTTATTTTTTTTATGATCTCGGTAGCTTAAAGGCGAACACGCCGGACTAGGCATTGCCATCTTCAAGGTTCCGGGTTCGTTTCCCGGTGGGGTCGATAAGGAAACAAACTTTTTTATATTATCTCGGATGTTGTGGTACCTTCGTTGTTTCTGATATCTATAAGACAAGAGCTTTAGCTACTTACTTTAGGATCAGAGTAAACAATATTACACAATAAAGGAGTACGAGTATTGGCTCAGTCTCCACAAAAGAATCAAAACAAACTTAGAAAGAGGTTCCCGTTACAAATATGATGACTAGACTCTTCTGAAAGGGATAATGTGCGTGAAAGTAACAGGTAGATGCTGTGGGTGAGAAATGCAAGAGCATGGTAGTAAAGTGTTTTCTGTTATCGCTACACTGGAAGCAAAATGTGTGTGCATGACTAAAATTGTTAAATAACAGACTATTTAAAATAAAACTTTATCAATGGCTCAATGAGAAAAACTTCTATAATGTAAAAGAATACCTTAGTTATAAAAGCTGGACTACTATATTATGAGAAATGAAGTGTTTAAACCGGATTTTAATAGATTGCTGTACTGACTATGCCTCGATTAAGCCATACATTTGCATGCTTTGTTATATTAGGCAAAACATGTCATTGAGCTATATTTTGTAATTAATAACACCTGTGTAATAGTAACCATGTTTTATTACAAATAAAGAATTATTATTATTATAGTGATGGAATGTGCCAAGGCAAAATGAGTGTGCAAGACTTAGTGATGGAATGTGCCAAGAATAAAAACATAAATAATACAGGATGTAAAAATGAAAATGTACTCCTTAAAACCGCGTAATCATCAGTAATATGGATGCAAAATCGAAATCACAAAAAATAAGTGTTGCTCCATATAAACTAACGCGCTACCATGATGTCTAAAAAATGTGTTCTCGATATTGCTTCCATAATAATAGTTGTTCTACAGTCAATAAAATAACAGAGGTGTTCCCTTAAGCACGTTTATACAAAGTCGCCTTTTATAAACGGGTGAAACTTTAACAGAACTTCTAATTATATTAGAGAAACCGGGCCCTATTTTTTTCGTTCTTAAAAACGGCAGTTTCATTTTTATTATTCCTAACAAAAAATAATAATTTTAAGAGCATCCTGTCTAGTCTGAAACGTCCCTACGTCATAGCTTCTGTCTCTCTCATTTCAATCGTGCCCCACTCTTCCCTCGGGGTGCACGCACGGGGCACGGGGTGTATTATTTTACGTTGAAATCAAAAAAGTTTTTGGCGTTTTTCTCGAAAACTAGCGTATAAACATTTTCTTTTTTTTTAACAAAAATGATTCATTTATATTTTTGTAATTGTTGTTTTTGTAATAATAATAAATATAATTTTGTTGTTAAATTTCACCTGTTTATAAAAGGCAAAAAATTCAAAATCCAAAAAAGAAATAAAATAATATAAAATTCGAAAAGCCCCGTTATAACCAAAATTGTAAACGAAATAGTTACTAGCTTACTTACATTGTTTTTGTCTCGTTCTAGTTTGATGACTCAGTGAGAGACAAGTCAGAAATATTTTTATTATATTTTAAAATATTTTTTCTTATTCAAATTTATATAAATTCTTTTCTGAATTGATTCCAACCGGGAATCGAACCTGAAACCCTTTGCGTTCAAGACAAATACATAGCGTTGCTACGCTTATCGGGTCGTCAAAATTTAAGGATATAAGTTTTAGCATTATTGTTTTGTTAAATGTTGAAGGTAGTATGGAGCTGGCAAGCCTGCAAGGCAAGAGTTCCTTTTAAAAAAGCTAGTCAAATTAGAATCTTTTTTGTTACCAGGTTAGTCTGGTGACAAAAAAATTCAACTTGAATTGGTCATTAATGGAGGTATTATATAAATTATCTTATGCCACCAATCGATATAAAATAACGTCATTACTTGAATGAGACAGCATTCTTAAAGCACTTATATCACTACGGAATGTCGCGACTAAAACACCAAAACTGGATACTTCATTCGAAAATATATTAATTAATTTTACCAAAACAGAGTGTAATTGGGCTTCCATTAACGAAATCTCGTGCTCAGTTCTCGAAATGCAAAAAAACGTAATATTATTAAGGTCCAAATATGGGTCCTAAGCTAACCGAGGCAGCCATCGCCCGCCTACGGCTGCTGACAAGGCCATTTTTCTGTGACGCTGTTTCTCAAACTGTCAGGGGTCTCGTAAAAATTCTCGTATATATATTTCTTCTGGGGTATTTCCTTTTTCTCTGGAACTAACATAAAAATGTCAAAATGATAAGGTAGACAAGGTAGATATGCTCCATTCATTACCAGGGGATCCAAAAGCAGTCTCGGCCATTACTCTGTCATGAACAGGCTTCAACGACAATATAATGAGTTACAGAAGAAATCAAGTATAGATATATTTTCCAACACACTCCCCAAATTTAAAAAATTGGCTACAGAAGAACTAAGCATATAACTCTTATCTGTAAATCTTAGCTATTGTTTAACTAAAATTAAGTCCTAAAAAAATATTATTCCATTTTTATTTTATAAATAAGCTCTTGTTTTAAAAGTAAACTATAACTCACATTTGCCAGTCGTGGCAGCCTGTTACTGAACCTACACTTAGCTCATATTTTAAACTTGTTACTTGTTAATTGTATCATTGGTGTAAGATTTGTTGGTTGCTCCTATTAAATAAATAAAATGAAAATGACTTCTTTAAACAAACTGATTTCAACTGGTCGGCGGTTACGGCACTTCAAAAACGCAATAAGTCACGGGTTAAACGGTAATTTAGAAATTAATATTCTCTAAATTTTTGTGGATCTGGGTGTGCTGGCAAAATATGATTTTAATTATTTAAGTGCGTTAAGCAGTATAGACTGTGCCTTTAGTTATTGTAATTACTGCCCGTCGGTAATCGTTATAATTAAAGTAAAATTTTATATATTAATAAATATAGTTATTTTTTTAATTAGTAATTAACATCCTTGTGTCACAAAGCTAAGAGGTATAGTCATGATATAATTATTTATAAAATTTATTATCGACTAGCTGACCCAGCGAACTTTGTACCGCTCATAACAGTTGTCTCTCTTTATATTTTCTCACTTTTTAAACCTTCCCTGATCCTCTACAAATGTTTCAAAACTAAAATTAGCCAAATCGGTCAAGCCGTTCTCGAATTTTAGCGAGACAAACGAACAGCGATTCATTTTTATAGATATAGATAAGTAAAAGTATACTAATTTAAAGTTGTTCAACGCTATGGAAAGATGCTAAAGATTTCTGAATAAAATCATAAATTTGCTGTTTCCCCACTTAGCCTCTTGATTGGGCAATAGCCCTGACAGATTGATTGATTGATTGACAGGTAGCAAGCACAATAGTGCTTGCTACCTGTTCTTTCTAACTTAAAGTCAACCCAGAAGGTCAGCAGCATTTTTAAACACACCGATCTCCAGCAGTGGATTGATGTAGGCTGATTGTGAAGATTATTATCGACGACCTGCATGACTACCAAAACACGATATGATATGATATGATATAGCGATATATCGACACCAACTGTAAAAATATGAACGATATAGCCGCCATTTAGATTTTTTATCGAAACAGCAATCATAATATGTTACGTAACCGGCACGGCGATTCACAATGGCGGCTATAAGTATCATATTTTTACAGTTGGTGTCAATGTATCGCTCATGTCAGGGAGGCTGATTTGAAATACCAAAAAAAAGTAAATAATCAAATGAAGTTGGGAGAGAAAGAATGAAACACACACTGTCAATGTCAAAATATGGTGGGTTACCACCATAAAAGGTTGAGAAACAATGTTCTATGGGTTCCGTATGGAAAACACGCCATGAACATTACTGTAATGGGGGCTTTAAATTGGCCGGTTTGTGCAGAGGTGTCGGTCGCCGATTATGGCTCAGAGTAAATGGTTTAGAATGGGTTCTATTTATTTTAGTGCGAACCCTGTGCAGCGGGTACTGCAGCTATTGCAAATATATCAATATAAAACTGTTTAATAAATACCTAGTAATAAATTATTTTGACAATTTCAAGTTCATCCCAAACTAAGCAAAGCTTGTACTATGGCGACTAGATAACATATTTAAATACTTTTATAAATATTCAAAACTTAGGTACAAAGAAATAATAATAAATAAATATTGGACAACATCACATACATTGCTTTAATCCAAAGGCACAGCACTTTGTTATAGAAATCAGAAAAAACAACGGCACTAGTACACCCACACCCCCCAAATGATTGCGCTAATCACACAAACAATTGCACATTAAGGGAATCGAACCCGCACCCGCAACGGCTTTGTAGTCCGGAGGGTGAACCACTGTACTGGACGGTCGTCGAATAAAGACATATATTCAGGGCCCTTTTTTATATATATATGTCACTCTCTTGTTTGCTATGCCCTTCTAGGGCGTCACATGTATACCTATATTTATCTAACACGTCAGAAGTCACATTTTATTTGAATCCAATTGAAATGATAAGCATACTGAAAATGTGAGGAGACCACAGAAAATACAGAGCACTTTACGACGGTATGTTATTATGTATGTTAAATAGTTTTACGTTACCTCTTTAAAGCAACAAGAGAGTTGGGAGTGCATGTAGGAGGGTAGCTGTACTAATTTAGGACAGTGATACTAATTTATGAACTATAGTCCTTTAGGTCCTACTATTTATAAAGATTTGAAGATGTTATTGGTTACAAATAAATAAACAAATATGCGCCAGACAAACACGCTTGATGTCGTGGTCTCGAAATAAGTAATTCAATTCAATTCTTTATTGCTTACTAAGTGGTGTACATTGATGGTAGGCTTATGTAACAGAGCTTATAAACTTAGGACCTAGGAGGTATTGCAAACAATTGGGTGAGAGCAGCTTGTAGTCTATATCATAAGTAAAAGTATATAAAGTATATAAGTAGTATCTTGGTCTTCTACCGCTTCCATCACTCTATATTTACGAGGTTGCTGTGTTTGTGCACAAAAATAAAAACTTATTTAAAAACTCTGGTAATACCCGTCTCAGATACCCATAGATTAGTATTGGACAAAATACCACGCTCTGGTAAATATGGGAAAAGCTGCCTTTGCATGTGTGTTCGAATATAAGTAAGTCTTAATTCATTTAAGTGTAGATTTTATAGATGGCTCACTGACAAAAGCTTTTATGATGTTAGGGATTATTTATGTTTTAAGTGACATATTATGTATTTTCTTTTCTTTTGTCATGCTTGTTAATTTTGATATTTTAAATGATACTAATAATAATAATAAATATATATCCCGGCAACCAGTCCATCAAGTTCCTTTCCATAGACCCGGTATAGTTTCCATCTTTTCTGCAATAGTCCTTGCACCTAGCGGGTGCTGTCTTTGGCTGTATCTTCTCAATAGTACAGGCAGAGATAGTATCCGCTAAGTGTACATATCCCAACTCATTATCGTATCTCAAAGGGGCCTCTTCGTGTTGGATCTGTATCCCCATGAACGCCTTCCAAAAGGACCGGCCTTTGTGCCGTGATTTCCCGTAGGAGAGATACAATAATAATAATTCTGTTGAAATTTGACATAATTTAATTTTATAAAATATATTTGCATGCTATTCTTGTGTAGCAAAACATGTGCACTTTCTGTCATGACTTATGTAACAACTATAAACCATGTTTTTAGCAAATAAACATTTCTATTCTATTCTGTAAGAAATATCAATTATCATAAAATATGAAGTCTGAAATCTCCAGCAAAGATTATTTATTAAAGCTTAGTAAGTATTAGTACTGATAATTTTAATGTTTTTAATTTAAGTATTCACTTACTGAGTAGTAGCACTTAGATACTAGGTAAGATTTAAGAGTCTTTGAATTTTTTTAAATATTCGGTTCGTTTTAATATTATGTGGCAATTTATTAAATATTTTTACTGACATATAATATGGGCTAGTGTTGAGCATTTTAATTCTAGAAGGGAGATTTTTAGGTAGAGCCTATCTTTGTGCCGTGTATTTTTGCTATGAGTTTCTTTAACTTTAGTAAAATTTGTAATGTTTTTAGAAGTAAATATGCATTGACATCCTTGTGTATCAGGTAAGTACCACATAATAATTTTCGCAGATCTGATCCAATTTTGCCCTCCGACAAGGTGGAGCGACCATATACGCAAGGCTGCTAACAGTGGATGGAAAAGAATAGCCGAGGATCGGGAGAGGCCAATGTCCAGCAGTGGACTGAGGTGGGCATCATAAACTGATGATGATGATCCAGTCTAGAAAGAAATGATTTCTGAATTAAAGTGTACCTTTAATCGGACTTATTGTGTTCGAGACGATTGGCCATCGTCAAATGTTCATTTAACAATCGTATGGTTCAGCACTGCGGTTCTGTGGCAGGCAAGCACATCATCATCAGCCTTTAGAAGTCCACTGCTGGACATCCTCCCCTATAGAACACCACAGCGACCGGCTCTAGGCCGTTTGCCCGCAACCTTGACCAGGTCGTCCGTCCGCCGACGAACTCGTGTAATATCGCCTTATCGCCCTAATTTTAAGGAAAAAATAACAAACGGATTTTGCGGTCGACTGTTCGCTGTTGATAATACGGGTTTCCCCGAGCACATTGTCGTGAATATGCAAATCTTATGCTAATTAGGGCAAAATATAACTGCAATGTAGAATAAGCGTTATGTAGTGTTTAATGGAGTGCGTCAGTACTCCTGTACTGCACGATCAACGATGTATGTCAATATGTTTTGGTAGGTACCTTTATTATATTCTTCCGCCCGCGACTACGCCCGAGTGGAGTTCGAGCTGTCACTTGAAAGTCTATATCAAATCAATGACTCATGGTACTTCCCAGCTCAAAATAATCAAATAATACATTAACCATGTCTCGCTCTAAAAGTATAAGAAAAAGCGACGCTATAAATAAAATAAAAAAATTGTTTTTAAACAAATTTTATTATCATAAAAAAGGTTTTAGTAAGTCAACCTCAAAAGATGTATAGAGTACCTATTATAATGTTGTTACGGACTTTTTCTTGGAACTTTTAAATGGGAACAATAAACTATTTAATTTAATCATTTATACTAATAAACTAATCTCTTCGACCGACACTTAGCTTGCAAATTGCATTTAATGTTTGATTTTAAAGTAAAACGGAAGGTATGTAAAGATTTTAAGAGCTCATTACACTTTAGAAGACATATTAATCTGTCAAGATTTGTTCAAAAATATCTAGCTTAAAATTCTAGTTTCAACCCTATAACAATCCCAAACAGCTACGACTTCCTATAACTGTTATTCTGTTGGTTGTACGGATTGTACCCCAACTTTGGAATCCAGCCAATACATTGCAGTACTTAGGTACTTATCCTGAAAACTGCGGTAAAACGATTCAAAAGTACTCGATAAAAATGCAGGAGGTAAAAAAACAATTTTCCTCTTGTTGTTTATTCGAACTTCGAAAATAATAATGGGTTGACTTTATGGATGACAGTCACATAATCTTAAAATTGTATAAGGTTGGTTATTTAATTAATCGCCTGAATAGGTCTTCATGTTACGTGATGTAGGTCAAATTCATAACATAAATAAAATCAACACAAGTTAACATAAAGTTAATGATAGTAACACAAGTTACTTGTAGCTGATATGCGTCGCTAAAGAAACACATAAAGCATGCCCGGACGCCCCCAGGACGGATTGTGTAACTTCATAATTGTTACAGCCATCCTATAACGAGCGATTCCAAAAATAGCCGCTCCAACTCAAGAATCCGTTTGCAAATTCAAAACGCAGTCACGAATGCATTCGAACTAAAAGATTCGTTAGTTGAGTCACTACGGTTTCCCGCGCAAAATCTGCCGTTTTAAAATGGCCGTCGAGAAACAATGCGGACTTTGATCTTCGCGTTTAATGTGAGGGATTACGATTGATATTAGCGTAGCAGGTGTTTGTGGTGGCTAATGCGGGCCCTATATAAATAGAGTGGGTTCTTAGAAGCGTTCGTTTTCCTCGACCGAGGAATGCTGTGACGTCATTGCTAAGCGCACCTCGCCTTAATCAGTATAAGGGTGCGCACGCGCTTGTCTAGATAAGCGGACATGCAATTTTCTTTGCAAAAATTTTTTCAAACATGCAAAAAAATTAATAGAATCTTTATTTGCTATAAATAAAATATACACTTATTTGATTTTTAATTTGATTACTGTTTAATTGATAAACGTTGTAAAATCCTCTTTAATCTCGTTTTAAAATTAAAAATTAGTTTTTTTATAAAAAATATTTACATATATTATATATTATATTTACATATATATATTTAAAATATTTACATTTTTTATAAAAAAAAACAATTCGGACTGTTTTAACTTCAAACAAACCAGCAGACATATAAAATGGTTTATGCTATAAATTATTTAATAAGGTTGTCCAAGTATCTGTTGATTGATGTAAAATTTTACAGATAAAATTAACAGTTATTTCTCTTTTGTTACAGGTATGTCATATTATCATCTCTTCCCTTTCAAGATCTCTCTCTTGCGTCATCATCATCATTTCAGCCATAGGACGTCCACTGCTGAACATAGGCCTCCCCCATTGACTTCCAGATTGGCCGATTGGAAGCGGCCTGCATCCAGCGTCTTCCTGCCACTTTTACCAGGTCGTCTGTCCACCTTGTGAGTGGACGTCCTACGCTGCGCTTGCCGGTACGCGGCCTCCATTTTAGAACCTTTCTGCCCTATCGGCCATCAGTTCTACGTGCTATGTGCCCCGCCCACTGCCACTTCAGCTTGCTAATCCGTTGGGCTATGTCAACGACTTTTGTTCGTTTACGGATCTCTTCATTACTGATTCGATCTCGCAAGGAAACACCAAGCATAGCTCTTTCCATAGCACGCTGTGCGACCTTGAGCTTTCTTATGAGGCCCATAGTGAGAGGCCACGTTTCAGTTCCATATGTCATCACTGGTAACACACACTGGTTGTAGACTTTCGTTTTGAGGCACTGAGGTATTTTGGACGAGAAGACGTGGTGTAGTTTCCCGAACGCTGCCCAGCCGAGTTGGATTCGACGATTGACCTCCTTCTCAAAATTGGATTTACCCAACTGGATAACTTGTCCTAAGTAGACATATTTGTCAACAATTTCGAGAGTAGAGCTCCCAACGGATACTGGGTAGGGCGCAACATGGGCATTCGACATGAGCTTGGTTTTGTCCATGTTCATTCGCAGGCCTACTTGTTGGGAGACTCGAGTAAGGTCATCGAGCATTGTGCTGAGGTCTTCAAGCGATTCTGCCATGACCACAATATCGTCGGCAAACTGAAGGTGAGTGATGTACTCGCCGTTGATGTTGATGCCAAATTCTTTCCATTCCAGGAGCTTGAAAGCGTCTTCCAATGCAGCGGTGAACAGTTTCGGAGATATAACATCTCCCTGTCTTACGCCTCGCTGCAGAGGAATCGCCTTCGTGCTCTGCTCCTGTACTCGGACCGACATGGTGGCGTTTTTGTATAAACACTTCAACACCTCGATGTACCGATAGTCAATATGGCACCGCTGGAGAGACTGTAGCACCGCCCAGGTCTCGATCGAATCAAAGGCCTTCTCATAGTCCACGAACGCTAAGCATAGTGGCAAGTTATACTCCTCGGTCTTCTGTATAATTTGCCGCAGCGTATGGATGTGGTCTATGGTACTAAAGCCTCTTCGGAAACCGGCTTGTTCGGGAGGCTGGAAGTCATCGAACCTACGCGCGAGACGATTCGTGATGACTCTCGAAAACAGCTTGGAGACATGACTTAGAAGTGAGATGGGTCTGTAATTCTTCAATAAGGTGTTATCTCCTTTCTTGAAGAAGAGCACCACCACACCCCTGTTCCACGCCTCCGGCGTTATTCCCTCGAGCAAGACGGAGTTGAAGAGTCTCTGAAGGACTTTCAGTATCGGTGTTCCACCCGCATTCAGAAGCTCTGATGTGATTCCGTCATCACCCGGCGCCTTGTTGTTCCTAAGCTGTTTGAGGGCCATCCTAATCTCGTATAGGCTGATGTCCGGGATATCTTCGGTATAGTGTCGGGTCAGCTTAGCTCTTGGATCTTCGGCTGAGCTACTTACAGGTTTAGTGACCGATGTAGTAAAATCAAGTTTGGACTCGGATACACCCCTGTTTCTATGGTAGGTGCATATCTGTAATAAGTGGTTAAAGTGTCACTAGGCAATCAATCAAGTTAAAGCTTCACTAGCTATTAAGCTCAAGAAACAAACCCGAAGGTCGTGGCCTGCTGCAAGATATACTAACAATATTAACACCCCCTACTCCCCTTGCAACATCTGTCAGTCATATAGGCTAAGCTAGGTATCACGACAACAAGTATCTGAACTCAGGATGCGGTCCGCATATTTCGCAAACGATTATTTCATTGGAGCCCGCACTAACTTTAAATTCGCTCACAATTTTGCAAATCGCTAGTGATGATAAGGCTCCTAACCAGTTTCTTGGCCGCAAAAAAATAGTTCGAAATTTAAAATCCGCAGAAAAACTAGCTATCTAAATAAAAAAGAGAATAAATGTATTCGTCGAATTGAAAATCACCTTTTATTTTTGAGTAGGTAGTTTTATGATAAGTTATAATTCCACTTTAGCAACTGATTTTTATAAGTCATGATTAGGTAAAATTTAAATACCACACCTTTTTTTGTTTTTCGAAACCGGTCGAAACAAATAAGGTTTTTGGCTCGTCAGTGATTTATGCAAAACGCTTATCGCTGAGCCTATAAACACCTACTTAACCGCAGGATAACGGTCGGTCTGAACGACCGATAGCAAGTATATTACTATTTGCATTCAAGAAAATAAGTCTTATTGTCATACTGTCGGTTCCACTTCGCGTGAAAATTCGTTTGAATATGCACAATTCTGAGCACTGATTTACATAACGATATGACGATTTTATGTCCTGGTTCTGATATCTTGTAGCATACTAAGAACAATATGCATTATTTCGACTTAAACTTAGTTCCTTGGAACGACACCTACATTAAGTAAACTTGTTTGTGTGTACTTAGGTATTAGGTAAGCCTCTATGGAGCCATTTGGTCCAATATCTATTAAATGGGGTATTTGGTTAGACATGTTCTTGAGTGGAGACTACGACTGCGTAGGGCGCCCTCCTACAAAATGGATAGCGATAAGATCATCGCTCCATTTTACGCAAAGCTGCTGGCAACGGATGGAAAAGAATATCCGAGGATTGGGCACAGTGGTGGGCATTGGGAGAGGCCTACCTATATCCAGCAGTGAACTGACGTAGGCAGATTATAATCATGATGATGTCTTTGATTTGCAAACACCAGCAAAAGACGTGCAACTGAATAATATTGAATAAGATGAATAAAAACAAATGAAATAAAATCATTACCTATGTATTTCACTCCGCATTACTCGTTTTTTCAACTTCTGCTCGAAGTCGGTTTAGCATTGATATCAGGATATCAGATAGCTTAGAGGGTTTCAGAGGATCAACAGTTGTCTGGGGCGTTAGTTGACTGGAAGAAAATGTATGCTGTCAGTCGCCTTCAAGGGTACTTCTATAACACAGATATACAATACTCTTAACTCCTACCTAAGATCTGCCATGCGAACTAACGAGTCCATATTAAAAGAATTCAACATCACCACGCAGCTCTCCACCATATGCAGAAGGCGTACACTCAGTTTCTTCTGGCACATTATGCGATCTTCTAGGCATTGTCTGGAGAAACAAATTATCTTAGGCCAAATGGAAGGCAGACGTGCTCGGGGTAGAACACCTACGAGATGGTCAGACGTGGTGAAGAAAACAATTGGGCGGAAATATGCACCGTGCGGTCCACACAGCGTATGCTCGCGTTCTGTGGAGGAACATTGTATGTGGTCGCGATCCTCATCAGTGAAGGATCGAGGAAGAAGAAGATCTGTCTTACAGATCGATGGAGGAACACAACACTAAACTCAAACATCCATCAACAAAAGAAAGTGAACAAATGACAGTTAAATGATCCAAACAATAGTCATGTGAAACCGACTTACTAAAGAATATTTGAACAGCGTTTGTCCGGTAAATGCTGTTGTAAAATGACTTATAACAGGTGATTAGTGTCCATTTTGAAAAGTTACGCTTAAGAAATGTCACTTTCATCTTCAGTTTTCTATGTCGTGGAAATTTTAGTAAACAGCACATCGACCTAAACGTTTCCAGCATAAGTTGAGCTTGCATCTTAGCCACATCTGGTACTTATAAACGATCAGAATTGATTGGACATTTAAAGATTAAAAGTAATGTGGGGAAAATGGTCATATTGTAGATTCGTATACTCTCTGTTGGATTATTGACAATTACAAAAAATATAGACTGTTTTAACCAGCTCTCGTAGTATGACCACCAAAACACAATATGATATCATACAGCGATTTATCGACACCAATTGTAAAAATATGATGGATATAGCCGCCATGTTAAATCGCCGTGCCAGTGACGTCACATGTTATGATCACTGTTGTGATAAAAATTCAACATAGCGTCTATTTCTAATCTATCATCACTGGCATATAGTAGCACCGCTTGATTTTTTATTGTTTTTATAATGTATTCTTGTTTGTTTGTTTTTTTATTAATGATGTTTTGTGTTATATGTGCTATTTGTGTGTTATTTCTAATGTTTAATTAATTATTTTCTTCGTTTTCATCTTTATCACGTGACGACCTCCGTAGCCGAGACGCGATCATACCAGACTTGGTGTCGCTATCTCTGAGGTTCCGGGTTCGATTCCCGGTCGGTCAACGTAGAAAAATTACTTTTCTATATTATCTCGGGTCTGGGTGTTGTGGCACCGTCGTTGTTTCTGATTTCTGTAACACAACTGCTTAAGCTACTTATCATAGGATCAGAGCAATGTATGTGATGTTGTCCAATATTTATTTATTATTATTTATTTATTTATCTACTTCATAGGTGAGGCCTGTGCCCTGCAGTGGGACGTTCATATGCAAACTTTTAGTAAACGTAAAGAAAAAAAAAACATATCTTATGCAGTTAGATGAGACCGCGTAAAAACTAACAATACAGTTTCTGTTGTCTCGTTTTGTTGGGCTTACATTAACTTAACCCGATGTTTTTTTTGTAATTTTTTGACTGTTGACACATGTTATGTGATTGGGCCGTGACATCATTGCTTTTAAATGTATGCTAACTATGTTTTTATAATCTTAACACTGTCTAGACAGGCATCAGAACGGTTTTCCTTGATCACGATGAATAACTATTAACTTGGGTGTTCTGAAATTTTATTCTTGTTTCGTTTATTCTATATGTATATACTCAAAGTATAGTTATAAATATTTAGGGGGTATTTCAGAATCAAGTCTAGAATACAGTAAAATATTAAAAATTTTAAAGGAAATATATATTTTTTTGTTTAATCAGAAACAAGTCTAGTTTACAGAAAACATAATTGTCTATCCAGTTTTAGTAATAAAAAATAAACATTTGATGTTTTTAGTGATTTTTAAGCTCGTTACGCCGTTTGCACAATCTCATGATTGATATTTTTTTACACTGTTTTTTTTCTCATTTTTTCCTAAAAGTCGATTCCACCACTGAAACCAAACCCTTTAATTTGGCTCTTACTTTGAAAAAAAAAAACTGTATACAGGTAGAATTTTATATTGGTTTTAAGGTTGAAAAAAATCACAATCGTATATTCAAATAAATACAAAAAAAGGAAGAGTTTCTGAATCGACTATATGTTTATAGGGTTCCGTACCTTAAAAGGAACCCGTGCGGGATCACTTAGTTGTCCCTTTTCATGAGGAAGCGTGGAGTAATCAAGTTAAAATTAATATGAAATCCTCAGGTCTGCAATCCCTTTTCAGCTGTAAAAAAATCAATCTACTATAAAAAAACAAGGAAGGAAATCAAAACATTAAGTCACTAATTATAGACTTAGAGTCATGAAATTTGGCAAGAATAGATAGATAGATAGATAGATACTCTTTATTGCACACCATACAAGTAAAATACACATGATTTTTACAGAAAGATGTACAATTTAGGCGGTCTTATCGCTAATAGCGATCTCTTCCAGACAACCTTTAGGTAGAGGACAACCATCAAAGAAAGGGGAAGGTGTTGCAGAGTTCTTAAAATAAATAAGAATAAATGTCTCATAGCACGAGTAAAGGAAACAGACCAATTTGTAGATACATCACAAATGTTTTTTTTTATCAAACTCAGAAAAATAGGTAAAAATCTTCGAGACTCGATTCCCGCTATGAACCTGCAAGTTGTACAGAACCCTCGGGGCGTGAATTCGACTTGCACTTGACCGGTTTTTATGACTATATTACCTCGTAACGCGTTATCTTCGCCAAACGTTAAATCCATTTAGATTCTTTATTGAAATATAGTTTACGTCTCATAATTTTTTTAAAGAAGAAACGAAATAGTTTGGTTTTAAAAATTGTGAATAAACTCGGTGAACAATGTAGACTAGACTAGACTTAAAATAATTATTTTTGTGGGGGAATAACCGCTTAAAATATTTTTATTTGCTTTAATACTTTACCTGAATACTTTTATTTAAGTGAATATTATTTTTCGTTATACTTAATGTCAAATTCTGAAGTCTACAAGGAATTGATTCAAATTGAGCACTGTTTATGTCTGAGTAAGGATACGTTCTGGGGACCTATTATTTGTATATTGTATATAATTATGTATAAATATATCATCTCTGCACTACGGAATCTCCTGCTTGCAACAGACGCTCAGCCGAGGTACTAATGAGTAAATTGTCCTCGAAACTAGGCATCATTCTGTTGACCTACATAACCTACATTGCACAACATGTCAAGCGTGATTGTTGCATTGAGAGCGATGAGAAAAACGCGACCCATTATTTAGCGTTTTGCCAGACAATGTCGGACCTTTGACCATAATCACATCCCTACAAATTGGCTTCCCATATTAACGTTGCATGCTATTTTTTTTGGATCTAAAGTGAATAAGTTGAAACCGTTAACCTGTTATTTTCGCGGTCTTTGATATACTGTGTGAAGTATACTTATAAGTACCTACAATGGCATGGTGTACAAGTATGTAGTGATTGTGTATAACGCCCACCAACAAGGTGGAGCATGTACAGACGACAGCTCGTCATCCTACCATAAAACGTCAAATTCTCTCAGTTGATATTGATCTCTAGATGTCGGATTTAAAGTTGAAAATCGGTTCAATGACCTTTAACTTTTTGGGCAGGTTGACCTGCCGTTGACTGTTAGTTAGTTAGTTTGTCTGGGCTGTTTCCGCACTTAGCCTCCTGATTGGGCCATTGTGCGTGCTACCTTTTCCTTCTTACTCCAACCATCCTAGATCAACCCAGAAGGTCAGTAATCTTTTCAGATTTTTGCAGGCTTCCGGGAGAGATCCTGGCGATTGGAGGATCTGATGCCGTTGATCTGCCACGCTCCTACATTCCATAAGCACGTGCTGTGGCGTTTCTTCTGCCTCCATGCATCCTCTGCATGTGGGGCTGTCAGTCACACCTATGTTAAATAGGTGCTTGTTTAGAGGACAGTGACCGGTTATAACTCCTATAACCTTGCGGATTTTGTCCATTTTTAGTCTGATGAGGTTGCAGGTAAGCTTATTTGATGCTACCGGAACTGCATTTTTTGTTTGCCTGCATCCTTCACCGTTTCTCCATTCTGTTAAATGCGTTTCTCTAGTTCTTTCGCGCAACCATGTTTTAATTTGGGCATGAGGTAAAGGCAGTAGTGGTTCCGGTCCGTGAACTACTGCCTTCGATCCTCGTTTTGCCAGCTCGTCTGCTGCGTCATTACCCAGTGAGTCACTGTGTCCTTTGATCCACTGCAGAGTTACTCTGTTCGCTTTCGCAATGGATTGGAGTGCGTTGAGGTATTCCAGTATGAGGACCGAAGTTATTATATTGTTTTGTAGGGCTTGAAGCACGGATGCACTGTCTGAGATAATTTTGATGTTAAGCTCTCGGACATCTCTGGCTGCAACCGCCTGTGCTGCTTTGGTGATACTAATGCATTCCGCTTGGAAGATTGTGTTCAATTTGTCTAGGGTAGTTGATATTCTTATGTTTAGGTCATTCGAGAAGACGCCGGCTCCAGTGCCGTGTGCAGTTTTGGAGCCGTCTGTGTATATCCTCACTTCATTTATGCCAGAGCTATCTTTTGATTCTTCCGTGAGTCTGATATTATATCTTCGATCGAAGGTGTGATGACACGGTGTTCTGTCCATGGGCGCCTCAAGAAGTGGTATTTCCTTAAGGATCCCCTGCAGAACTTTTGAGTGTGTTGTTTCTATGTTTTGTTTCCATAGTCCGTTTGCTCTTAGTCTTAAGGCAGCTGCCTGTGCTTCCTCCTGTATGACGAGATCTAAGGGTCTTAGATTTAAGAGGAACTCGAGCGCGGCTGATGGGGTGGTTCTCATGCATCCAGTGGTTCCTACACACGCTAAGCGTTGTAGACTTTGGAGTTTTGCTTTCACTGTGGTCAGTTGTGTTCTGGGCCACCATACAACCGAACCGTAGGTTAGAGAAGGTCTGATAACTGATGTATATAGCCAAAGTGTAATTTTTGGATTGAGACCCCAATTTTTACCAACTAGTCTTCTACATTGACAAAAAGCTATACAGGCCTTCTTTGTTTTAGCTTCAATATGACTCGCCCAATTTAGTTTGTTATCAAGGATGATGCCCAGATATTTCACTTGAGTAGATAGCGAGAGTTCGGTGTTAAATAATTTTGGTATGTGTAGTTCTGGTAACTTCCTTTTGTTGGTGAAAAGGATTAGTTCTGTCTTTTTCGGATTTACTGACAGTTGATGTTCGTCACACCATTTTTCTACAATCTGAAGGGCTGACCGCATAATTGCACAGAGCATATTTTCGGCGTTCCCATTTATCAGTATTGCTAGGTCGTCTGCATAACCAATAGTAGTGTACCCTCTTTCATTTAATCTACATAGGAGGCTGTCCACTACTATGTTCCATAACAGTGGCGATAGAACGCCTCCCTGGGGGCATCCTCTGACTACCTTTGCCCTTGTGGTAGTATTCACCACTATCTGGACCGCCCTTTTGCTGATCAGCTCGGTGATCCAGTTTCTGATGACTGGTTCAACATTTGATTTTTGTAGGGCGTGGTTGATGCTGTTGTGCATAGTCTTGTCAAAAGCCCCTTCCGTTGACTGTACCAACGCATCTGTTGCAGCACTATCCAGCTCAACCACAAAGCGTTCTACACACAGAAGGCGTGAGCGGGACGGCAACGGGTCGGTTCGGGAGAACGGCGGGTCTAATAACATACGTTTAAATAGGCGCCCACAGACAGCCGGCGTCCCGCACCGCCTTCTGTGTGTTAAGCTAAAAAATTGGGTTCAGTGGCGTGCATCAGAAGAAACCTATGTCCAGCAGTGGGGTGATTATGCTATATAAAGTAAAGTATTTCTATATAACGTCCCTCTGCAGGGCACAGGCCTCACCACAACTATGAGGTGGTTTTTGCCATAGCCTAGCACGCGAGCCCAGTGCGGATTGGTTAAGGGGTAGTGTTGTAAGACCAGTGACTTAACCTTACTGTCAGATGTTATTAAGCTGCCCTAAGGCCTCAAACCAGGCTAAACGACTAGTGTCAAGCGATATTATCCGAGACCACCTTTTCACGTGTCTTCTAAATATGGTTGGAATGGTTACACAATATACAACCGCGGCATAGATGGCTTAACTTTGTTTATCACTACCAAAGCGCTGTCGCTACTGAGCTACAAGAACCTCTATTATGCTGATTATTATATCTATACGCTTTTAATACAGTTGACTTCGACATTTTGATTGGCTTACTGCGTTCACTTAACTTATCGCCAGCGGTTATTAACTGGTTTCATAGATACCTGCATGGACGCCGACAGCGCATCATTGTCGAGGATACATCCTTGGCATGGTGCGACATCGGTGCTGGTGTACCACAAGGTGGCGTCTTGTCTCCTCTCCTTTTTACTCTCTTCATTAACTCTGTCACCCTTGGTCTTGATTCTTCTTACCACCTCTATGCGGACGATCTTCAACTTTATTGTCAGGGTAGCCTTGATGACCTTGCAAATGTAATCCATACTGTCAATTCTGACTTGCGCCGCATCTTGGAGTGGAGTAAGTCATTTGGACTCAAGGTTAACCCTGCTAAAACGCAGGTGATGGTTGTTGGCAGCCCCCGGCTGATGTCTCGGATCGGTTGGGGTTCACTGCCTCCAGTTGTATTCGACGGTGTCCAGATATCATATAGTAGAGAGGTGAAAAACTTGGGAGTTTATATGGACAGCTCACTAGCTTGGGACAGACAAATCAGCGAGGTAAGCAGGAGGATGTTTGCGTCTGCAAGCTCACTCAATCGCCTACGTAACTTTCTACCGATACCCACCAAAATTGCTCTTGTACAGGCTTAACTTTTTCCGATCCTAGATTACGCCGATTGCTGCTATCTGGACCTCAATGAAAAGTTATTTGATAAGCTTGAGTGCCTTCAAAATTTTTGTATTCGCATCATTTTTGGTCTTCGGAAGTATGACCACGTTTCGAAGTTTCGCGCTCAGCTTAACTGGCTTCCAATTCGACTTCGTCGTAACCTCCATATCCTTACTTTACTATACTCGGTTTTATTTAACCCGCGAACTCCACTTTACCTCAAGGAGCGTTTCCAATTTCTGCAGTCCACCAAAGGTCAGGATCAGGACAGTATGCGCTCGTCTCGAAAACTCCAACTCTCTTTCCCTTCCCACTCTTCACAGTTCTATTCACAATCCTTCACTGTTCAGTCTATCCGCCTATGGAATTCTTTACCTTTATCCGTTAGGCAGTCCGAGTCCCTTCCCATTTTCAAGGCTAGGGTCAAAGCTTTTTTCCTATCGTGCTAATGTTGTATACATGTTCCGGTTCGCGTAGATAGTTGTATTTTATTTATGTATGTTTATGTACGTATATTATATATTTATCTACTATTATTGTTTTGCTATTTTTGTGTATTATATGTAAGTATTTTTTTATTTTTTATTATTTGACTTACGCACTCTTTTGCTCTCGCACTACGTTACCCCACTGTATTAAAACTTAATTTCCTCTGCCCTAAGGTAGTCTGGAAGAGATCGCTTTTGGCGATAAGGCCGCCTGATTGTACATAACTGTGTCTTGTGTGTAATAACCTTAATGTTTTTTTGCAATAAAGTGTCTATCTATCTATCTATCTATCTATCTATATGATGATGATCTAGTTCAAAAGTACACGCATTACATATTATTTGTTTACTATAGCACGTATTTTTTATTGGTTAGATCCTGATAACATTGGTACTTTCCGGTAGATTTTGTAGGTTCTGGGTACCTGGATGGGTTAGGTAAGAAGTTCATTCATGGAAATGTATTCGTTTTTTTAATACGAGTAAATTACCACAATCCCTTGCTGAACTGCCAGTATTTGAACTTAAATTTCATGTTAAATAATTTTATTGAAAACTAAAAATTATTACACCGTTAGTGATTATATAAATGATAAAAATGTGTGGATTTAAAACTGATTAGCTCGCACCAAAACTTGTAAAAATATTAATTTTAAAAGAGGCTGACAAAAGTGACGAAGTTTCTTGCGCTGCTTCTTCTTGGGACTAGCCCACAAATTGTCCCGAAGCAGTGGTAAGGGGGAAAAAAATGGACCGTGTAAAAGTGCTTTTAATGGCCTATTTGCAAAATAAATGATTTTGATTTTGATTTTGACTAACAAACTGTTTGTTTCTTTGCTTATCCGTGCCATCAAAATAAATACTAACAAAAGTGCCTACACAAAAAACATTGTAAGATAAGTATTCGCCCAAAAATGCGTCGCAATACCTTTTGATCGGAATGCAAAAAATTCGAACAAATTACGAACACGAATGGCTTACTAAACACTTCTGCGTCGTATATTTATTTTAGAATAGTGAGAATTAGACTATCGATATCGATATTGCGTTTGACAACTATTATATTTATTGGACTTGTTCGCTTTTTCTATGAAGGTTGGTTTTTATTGCAAATAAATTTTAACCAGGATGCTATGGTACTAATTTTAAAGCAAAATGTACAATTACAAATTATAGGAAGTCCACTGCTGAACACAGGCCTCCCCCTATGACCTATCATCAGGGGGGATTGTCAATACTCGCCACGCTTGGCAGGCGGGTTGGCGAGTGCAGTTTTTTTATAAGATTTCGCACGCAGACGCTGCTGCCCGTCTTGTGCTACAGGAATTAGTCGCCTCTTACGACACGTCTCCTGTTGGCGGTGGGAAAGTATTTCTTTACGGCAGTTCCCACACGGCACAGTTATTTCACTTGTTGCTAACGATAATGTTAGAGAAAGAATCACAATTATGTCAATTTTATTAGACTCTTCCAAACTCTAATTTGTGATCATACCTAGTAATAAGCTACAGATGCTGACTTTTCCACTTCATTCAATTTGCATAAACTATTGTAGTTACGGATAACTTTACTTCTTATCAGTGATTATTTACTCTATAGTGACCAAACAGCCAGCATATCGACACGAGCTTATCGATATTAGACCGACACTAAACGAATTTACAACCTAAGTTCGTCGACCCACCTGCATTGCGTTGTTTTATTCAAAAATGCGCCGACGCATCATATCGTACGTTTGCGTAACCCGCGCGTAAATAACGTTCAATGGAAATGCACGGAGAATTCGCTTTTGATAAAGTTTAATGAACTAACCGGTATCGAAAGTGCAATAACATGGAATTTTAAAAAGAAAAAGCGTGTTGTATGTTCGTTCAACTCCATTAAGGCAACGTTATGTGGTCTGACGTAGGATGGGTGACCGTATAGTAGCATTTACTGGAGAATAAAAAGTCATTGAGCCATTCTACCGTGACGACAGTCTGGTGTAGTGGTTCACGCTCCGGACTACAAAACTAGCGGTTGCGGGTTCGAATCCCGCGAGGGGCAAATGTTTGTGTGCTGAGCACGAGCATTTGTACCTAAGTCATGGATGTTTATAAAAGTATCTAAGTATGTTTATCCGTTATCTAGTCGCCATAGTACAAGCTTCGCTTAGTTTGGGGCAAGATAATTGGTGTGATTGTGGAAACTATTTATTTATTTATTATCAGACCTTCCTCTTAATGCTTTCTCAATCGACATAAAAAGGAGGGTTCTCAATTCGTTGTAATCTCTTTTGTTTCGTTTTTAGCCAGGGTCCACCATGATCCAGGATTCCGCAACTCTAGTTAATTTGTAGCGACTGTTACCTGATATCCGTACACTAAAAATATGAGCCAACTAAGAGCGATTTTCTCTGAATTGACGTTAAATTCAATAAAATAACTATGAATACCTAAATCGATCAAAGCTACAACTGTATCTATGATCGAACCAAACAAGTATGTGCGTTTATTAATTCTAACAATTGTAATTGTTGCATCTATCATTAGTTACTTTTTTGCAATTCTAATAGTAAGCATAAACAAATAAGTATGTTGAATAAGTCAAGTTAATATTGACTGAGGTCTTTGCTGGATTTACTAAGATAAATTACTTGGTATAATCATTGGTTAGTTTAAATAAAATCTTAGTGAATTATACTAAAAGCAATCAAATTCATCTTCAGGTCTTGAATCTTTCGTCGTCTCTACGGCATACGTGGCCTGCCCGTTGCCATTTCAGTCGTGCCACTTTTGGCCAACTTCGGTAACGTTGGTGCGCTCTGGTGGATAATGGAGTTTCGCACTTTGTCTCGTAGAGAGATTCCTGAGCGTTCCATAGTCACGGTAAGGCGTTGTAGTAGCCCCACCGTTAGCGTCCATGTCTCGCAAGCGTATGTCATTACAGGGAGAACGCACTGGTTGTAGACTATTGTCTTCAAGTATTGCGGGATTTTTGACTTATAAACATGTTCAGTCTACTAAAGGCGGCTTAAGCAAGTTATGCCCGTCTATCTCGGTTTTAGCGAGTCTTTGCCCAAATTTGTGTCGCCTATATCGCACCGCCCAAAAAACGTCTCTGTTTATCCTAATGGTCGACTGGTAGAGAATGCCTCATGGCATTAAGTCCACCTTTTGTATGTTTTTTTATATATGTGCAATAAAGTCTAAATAAATAAATGTATCTTGTGGCCGAGATAAACCTATTCCCCGACCCGTTCGATGCTTTTCTTATCCACGGTGATTGTAGCCTCGGTCGCCTCGTTGCTCATCCACTTCGTCCTGTCCGAGTTAAGTCTTAGACCAATGCCGGAGAAGGCTTGGCTGAGGTCGTTAAGCATTTCCTCAAGGTCTTTCGGTGTCTCAGGCAGTAAGACGATATCGTCAGCAAATCGGAGATGGTAAAGGAATTCTCCGTTGATGATAATGCCCCGACAGCTCCAACTCAATGTCTTAAAGATGTCTTCAAGGTTATTGGTGAAGAGCTTAGGCGATATGACATCGCCCTGTCGGACACCTGTTGGATCGTAATCGCAGCTGTTAGCGACAATTAATTTGCAAAAGCTGTGCCACGTACACGTTAGGTATTAAAATTGTTTTGCTTTAAAATACATTGATTAAGGGTAAAAAACAATTATTACTTAACGTTCGGGCACTCCCACGATAGTAACCACCAATTTTCCGCAAGTTTAATCTCATGACCTTTAAACAATAATTGCTATTGTTTATAATGTTGAAAATGGGGACGTTTGTTTGTATAATTTGATATTTGTTTTTAAATATTTCGTAATTTTGAGTTAAAGCCGTACAAGTCCCAACGGAACCAGCTAACACAAGGGCTGGGACATAGGATAACTTTACTTCGTCGTCCGTCTGTCTTACTGTCTGTCAGGAATGCGTGAGGATTGTTCTCAGTTCAATGCACGCCATTGAGAGGCCTATGTCCAGCAGTGGACTGACGTCTGACTGACTGATTATGATGATGATGAATCTGCCAGTTAAGTTATCAAAAGGGGCGTCAAATGTTATTTGTCGTAATCATTTTTAAAAATCCTGATCCAGCCTATTTCAAATTCGATTAGGTAGATAAAGTCATATAATCATGAAGAGTGTTGTGGTATCGTCGTTATTTCTATGACACAAGTGGTTTATACCTTGGATCAGAGCAGTATGTGATGTTGTCCTATATCTATTTATTTATTGTTTAGTAAGTACCTATTTTTTTTTTTAAATTTAAGTTTCGGAAATAATTTTCTACTTCCAAACAAACTTACAAATGTTTCCTTTATATATTATCAATATATATCTAACTTAATATTTAAGGAATCTCAGACAGAGTTGCGGTACACAGCTATTTCAGTCAAACGTATCACTTGTGGCGTTTCCCAAAGGATTGGTGGCGATACGAGCAGGAAGGTTGCGGTTCTATATCTCGTACGGGCTTCCTGTTGACCCACGATAAGGCCTAGTTATAGTAATTGGCCGGAAAAAATCAACACTTCCTTATACAATAATGATGTGATTAGGACCATGTTTTTCGATTTCTGTTTTTTGACAAGGTAAATTTGAATTTACTGCTACATACCTAATGTGGGAAATTAATAATATTGTTTACTGACTAGCCAATATTAGCAAAATAAATAAAATAACCTTTTGTAACACCAAATTAAATTCCGTAATCGCATTAAACCACTAATAAATACATTATTAAACTAATACATTCCGCGCGAAGTTCTAATGACATCAACTAGCCCATTATTTAATATTTGACCTCATTATAGATAGATAGATAGATACTCTTTATTGCACACCATACAAGTAAAATACATGATTTTTACAGAAAGATGTACAATTTAGGCGGTCTTATCGCTAATAGCGATCTCTTCCAGACAACCTTTAGGTAGAGGACAACCATTAAAGAAATTTTAATTCTAACCATGTAACATTTTAAATATTTGCACGCCGAATATCGGCAAGACATGTTGATACCTACTAATAATACTAACATCAAGAATATATTTTATCTCATTCCATGTTTTTGTAAATGAATATATCTTTATCATAATATTAATGCCGAAAAACGTTTTCGAATTAGTTTATTTACATAACACATAATGGTAGTGGTTGGTGGACACACTTATAGTATTTTTAGCCATCATACCTGCCGACATCCTAAAAAACCGTGTTATTATAAAACAAACATTAACTTTCCTTTTTAGGGTTCCGTACTTTATAAGGATAAAACGGAACCCTTATAGAATCACTTGCTGTCCGTCTGTCTGTCAAGACACTTTATCTCGGGAACGCGTAGAGGTATCGAGGTAAAATTAAAACTCAACTCAGGTCTGCAGTCCCATGAAGTTGTAAAAAAATCTAGCTTCTAAGTTTACAAGTTTCCCGCCTGCCAAAACAAAGTGTCAGGGTCCGTTCACCCTATTATAGTTGTTAGTTAAAATCATAGGCTTTTTACACTTGCTGAATTAATAAATTTAATTTAAAATGCATAGACAAGTTACTGCAGTTAAGGAAGAGAAATTGAGAAGAGAAGTGTTGCTAGTCTATAAACAATACCAGTAACAAAATGATTGTCTATTTAAGTATAGTGCTACTGTTATTATTAATACAATATTTTTATGTTAAATATTTAATTTAACATAGTTGGGCCGGCAAGTTAATAAATGACAATAATTTAATTTTGAAAATATTAACAATGTATGAACAGTTATATTTATTTACCAGTATCACTAATTAGTGAGAAGATTTATATCCTATTAGAATTCATGTAAGTATTGTAGGGAAGGGAAGAAGAAGAAGGAGGGCTGAAACGAAAAAAAAAGGCCAAGTGCGAGTCGGACTCGCGCACGGAGGGTTTCGTACCATTATCTATAATATTCTGTGAATATTTTAAGCGTCTACTTACCTGTTGCCGTTATTAATATTGAGCAAAAAACTCACTTTTGTTGCATTGAAGATTTAAGACTTAAATTTTTTTTTTTCCATTTTAGTATTTGTTGTTATAGCGACAACAGAAACACATCATCAGAAAAAAATTCAGCTGTATGTATGTAGCTATCATGGTTCATAAGATACAGCCTGGTGACAGACAGACAGACGGACCCTGGAGTCTTAGTAATAGGGTCCCGTATTTACCCTTTGGGAACGGAACCCTAAGAAGGTGTAAAAACAATAGGTTACAGAAAAAAAAACCGCTACATTTAAGTTCATCTTGTGCGATTGGCGGCAAGTACGTTGACTTTGTACTAACATAATATTGCAAATAAATTCGACTGCCTCAGTTGAGAATCGAACCCAGGTCTCTCGGCTATCAGGGAAAATGCTCTTCCATCTGATTACTTATTATAACACTGTTTGTAATTATAATATCCTAGTTACAATTACAAACAGTGTTATAATAAATATAAATATTGGAAAAAATCACATACATTGCTTTGATCCTAAGGCAAGTCTACAATGCACTTGTGTTATAAAAATCTGAAACAACAGCGTTACCACAACACTCAGACCCGAGACAATGAAGAAAAGTTCGTTTTCTACATCGACCCGACCGGGAATCGAACCCGGGACCTCAGAGATGGCGACATTGGCGACGCCAAATCCGTCGTGCTCGCCTCTCGGCTACGGAGGTTATCAAACCTAGTTATCCTGACAAATTCTTTCAAGTATTTCGTTGTTAAATATAATTAGCATGCTATTGCAAAAACAATTTATAAGTACTTGTACTCTTCTAAGCAGTCGTTTAACCAATAATGTAAACATATTAGATACCATTGTAGCCGCGCCCGCGCATCATAGACGTATTTGGGTATGAGGTAATCAATGAATGAACAAATCAAATCATTGTCGCCTCTAGGTACTCTCAGAGATCTCAACGGATTTATGGCTGGTCTAATAAAGTTGTGAATTCATTTTATAAATGCTTTTGAGTCAGAATTACGTCATCGTGTTCGATTTATTTTTTGACTAGCTTCTGCCGCGGCTTCGGTTTGTCCCTTGAAGTCTTTATCGACGACCAAATAATGCATTATTTTAGAAAAAAAAAGATTTCCATTAAAAACATTATGGTGACTCAACCTTTTAAGATGGCATATTTCATGCTGTCACCTCTGGCTGTCACGGCCTCTAAGGAAGAAGTATACCACACACTTTTAACCCCTTTAGTACCCCTTAGGGGATGAATTACTAAAAATCCTTTGTTAGTGGGTTTTTTAAACGCTTGCGTAGTTGCGCGCATACTTTTTTGCGCCAAGAGAAGCAAGTCGCCGGAATAGAATGAATATTAATTGTATATGTAGTTATTTTATAATAAATTAAAGTACACGTAGCATTCTCCGAATACCTAATGACAAAAGGAATATGAGAAGTGACGTAAACTCATAGGAGAAGTGAAGGAATTCCGTGCGTTTGCTAATATTACATTTACATGATTATCATTTAATATTACATAAATCAAAATTAAAATCATTTATTTTTGCAATTAACAACACTTTTACACATCACAATATATTATTTTCTTACCTTATCATTGCTTCAGGACAATTTGTGGGCTAGTATCAATAAGGAATGTACAGTCAACATCAAAAGTAACTTAGTATCTGAATTTTCCAAAATAATCTTATTGCAAAACATAATACAATAGTATGACAAAGTCGTTCCGCAAAAGTGAAATAAAGTAGTCAGATTATTGTGACATTTAGAAGAGTCAGTAGTTTTCAAAATTAGTTTTTGATCAGCTACTTTTGATTCTGACTGTAAGACTATAAGACCACATTTATCTAACACTAGCTGTTGCCCGCGACTTCGTTCGCGTGGTCTATAGTTTATTCATAAAGGATTTTCTGCGCAACTTTTTTATTTTCGCATTTATAATATTAGTAGGAAGTAGGATAGCTTTTAGCCCGTGTCTTCGTCTGCGTTACCCGGATAAAAAGTATCCCATGTGTTAATCCAGGCCATGGTCTATCTCTATGCCAAGTTTAATTAAAATCCATTCAGTATTTTGTGTGAAAAAGTAACAAACATCCATCAATACTCACAAACTTTCGCATTTATAATATTAGTAGGATTGTCGATAAAATATCATCATCATCATCATCATTTCAGCCATAGGACGTCCACTGCTGAACATAGCCTCTCCCAGTGACTTCCAGATTGGCCGGTTGGAAGCGGTTGAAATGTTACCTCTGATATACCACAACAACCGCGGGGGCGGCCGGGGGTTATGTGGGACTCAAGACCTCGAGTGAAGCCCGTATACCCACTCAAAACCTGACGGTGTTCCTCCGGAGCCATATGAGAAGGGACTACAGGTTTCGCCAAAGGCCTAGGGCCATAGGCATACTCCGCAACACCTAAAAAAGACTACTAAACTTAATCAAATCTATTCTTTTGAATTTTTCTTTGGGTTTTCAAGCATTCAACGAGTATTAGAAAGAAAAAAAAAACGATTAATAAGGTTACAAATCATATCTACTTTGAAACTCGAGTTGTATGCTAGAATTCTCAAGAATCAAGAATAAAAGTCAGATACTTTAAAAAAGTTTTGTATTTCCTTTGGGTACGTCAAAACAACTGTTACCTACTATTCTGTTTAGACTAATAGTCGTGTAAAACAAAGTGGCCCGTGGCAAATCAAGTCCAGCTTTTATAGGTCTTTTAGTGTTCCGTCCCTCAAAAGAAAAATAAAGAACCCTTACACGGATCACTTTGTTATCCGTCTGTCAAGACTCTTATCATCAGGAAAGTGTGGAATTGTATCAAGTTAAAACTAATATAAAATATTTAAGTCGGCAATTCCTTGAAGCTATGAAAAAATCTAACTTACGGATCCTAAGATACGACTGTCTTTGTCGCATTTTTAATATTTTTAAAGAAATCAAAACCTATACTTTCCGTTGACCTTGAATGACAAACTTTAGAAGCAATATCTTTATAACACAAGTAAAGGAAAAAGTCCCAAAACTGTAACTTATGTATAGTTGAACCACAAAAAATATCGTAAAAAATTTTTACACATCTACGAATTTTGGCGGAACCCTCGGTGCGCGACATGCGCGCGTTTTTTATTAAGTTTATATAATTAACTAACTGCTGCCTGCGATTTGCCTGCTATTCAGACTATAATCTATTCATCATCATTATTTCAGCCAGAGGACGTCCACAGCTGAACAAATTTCTCACCTAGTGATTTCCAGATTAGCCGGTTGGAAGTGACCTGCATCCAGTGGCTTCCTTTACCAGGTCGTCTGTCCACCCTACGCTACGCTTGCCAGTAAGTGGCGTCCATTCCAAAACATTTCTGCCCCATCGGCTGTCAGTTCTGCGTACTATGTGCCCCGCACACTGCCACTTCAGCTTCCTAATCCGTTGGGCTATCTCAGCGACTTTAGTTCGTTTGCGGATCTCCTCATTTCTGATTCAATCTCGCATCTCGATACAATCTGTTTCTGTGCAAAATTTCATCTAGATTTGTTCAGCCGTTCCGGCTTGAAGAGTTACAAACGTGTATCCGTCGAAACTTTCATATTTATAATAATAGTAAGATAAGATAAAAGTTCTGTCGGTTTGAGCCCGAACTACAGCCCAGTAAATCTGCTAAAATAAATGGCAGCAATATCACAAATCACATGTGATCAGTCAAAATACCTGTGTGGTCTTTTCTTAAAAAACATTTTCTTTCTTCATCTATTTCGGATTTACAACTGATGTCATATTTAAGTACGTGCCATTGTGTACGTGAGTTTGGCACTATATTTTTCCGCTAACTCCACTGCATAGTGATGTGCAGTGTACTATTTTTATTAAAAGGTATCGATAAATATAATACCAATTTTGCAAATTTCTCAATAAATACAAACTATTTGTCAAATAACATATTATTTTTATGGTTAGTTACTAATATGGGATACCTACTTACCATTTTTTATTGGTTACTTTACTACTACTAAGTCATAAATCTCAATTTTGAAATGCAAAGGCTCTGCCGAATACTGCAATTTGGAAACTTAAAAAACAAGATTTTATCTTTCAATAAATTTAATATCAATATCATAATTCCTACGATTCTCATCATTGGCTAATCAATAGCCGTAATATCCATTCGATCTTAAAATTACTTCTTATCGATAACAATATAATAATCTCGATTTCGAAAAACAAACACGCATCCCATCACTGGACCCCGCCATCGGAATGGTTGCTCGTCTGGAGGTCACCAGAACTGGTTCCCGGTCCTTTGTCTGGTTTTCGCAAACCCTGACCTACCATGGTGATTTATGCCGCGGTGGCGAAGGTAAACGTTTTTTAAATTTCAATTTTGGACCATATATTTTAATGTGTTTTTGTTTTCGGGTTATGTGGGGGCAATGAACTTGGCACGAGGTATATTAGTATGTCATTGGGGTAGGTACGGTTTGTTTTTGACAATAGGACCCAGCGGAATTTACCAATAAGTTACCATTGTAACTTTGGTGTGTTAAAGATTTATAAGAATACGAGTATACACGTTTATATATAGTTTGATGTGCAATCCCGAAAGGTACCCTTACACTAAACAAAAAATTGACTTTTTTTTAAATATTGGACTATCATTACACCACATACATTGCTGTGATCCTATGATAAGGAGCTTATGCACTTGTGTTACAGAAACCAGAAACAATGGCAGTACCACGAGACAGTATTATAGACAAGTGTTTTTTCTACATTGACCAACAGGGTATCGAACCCGGGACCTCAGAGAGAGAGCCACACCAGGTCCGGTATGATTGCCTCTGACTACGGAGGTCGTCAAATTGTTGATAAACTAAGATTCTTAAATCTAACTACGAACTTTATGGTGGTTAACTTTAAAAAGCCCTGTTTCTTTTGTGAGTTAGAACGTAGGTTTCTTTTTGTTGTCTTAAAGTAGAATTTTTCGCGCTTTCGGTATTAGTTCTTTCACTAAAATTAGTTCATAGAGAAAGTTGTACTGATTTATGTAATAGCATCACACGCTACATACAAGTAAGTTTAACTAAAACCGAACTAATGGTCCATTCTGAAATCATAACCATCTATATGGCAGTTGGGACCATCCAATTATGATGAATTCAGGTAAAAGCTTTATCGATAATGGTACATCTCTTCACGATGAATTCAATTTGGAATTTGAGCTAAAAAGCCACATTCCTGTTCAATATTTCGGCTGGAAAACCAAAGCAAATTAATTTTGTATATCCTTTTACATGTTTATTTTAGACGACCTCCGTAGCCGAGAGGCGAGCATACCGGACTTGGTGTCGCTATCTCTGAGGTTCCGGGTTCGATTCCCGGTCGGGTCAATGTAAAAAAATAACGTTTCTATATTGCCTCGGGTCTGGGTGTTGTGGTACCGTCGTTGTTTCTGATTTCTGTAACACAAGTGCTTTGGCTACTTACCACAGGATCAGAGCAATGTATGTGATGTTGTCCAATATTTATTTATTTATTATTTATTATTTATGTATATTTATTATTAAGCTGTCATTGAAAGTTTCTATAATCCAATACAATAGCCTAACGTACAGACAAAGGCAGGTCAACCTGAAAAGTTGAAGGTCATTTCTGATTTTCAACTTTAACTTCGACACGTAGAGTTGACGTGCTGTTGTCTGTACAAACACTTAAGATGGAGCCGTAACAATCTCAAAGAGCCTCATAAAAGAATTTCAATTGTCAACTCTATGGTTACCACTCCGTTCTTTACTAGTACGATTGTTGATCTCAACAAAGGTTATAAATCCGGGAAGTACGTTTAGGGAGATTTTATTTTTTCTCCTAAAGAATAGGACAAAAGAAAGCACGTTATGTCCTGCTAATAAAATCTGGAGATAAGAAAATTCTCAAATTATTATAACTCAAGAGCCACAGTAAACGTGGATACAGAAGGCTCAGTGGTAAAGAAAATCCTGTTACCCTTTTTTGTTCTATGTTAAAACTATTTTTGAAGTCGTTTTTTGCCTGCTTCTAATAATTTAAATTTTGTTCTAAGCATTTACATGCTTGTTAAAAAAACTCGACCGCCTCAGGTGGGAATCGAACCCACGTCTCTTCGCATGCTGGGCGAGTGCTTTTTCAACTAAACTACGGAGGACGTTAGCTGACACGTTGTCAAAGGTTTCTTGCTGTTGAACCTAGCGTTGTATCTGATCAATGTTGCGGCTATACGTATAGCTAGTTATGTCTAAGATTATAATTATAATTACATTACAAAGTGCGAAACTCTGCTATCCGTTCGCGCACGAAAGTTACCGACGTGGGCAAAAGGGTGGCACGACTAAAATGGCAATGGGAAATGGTATGCCGCAGAGACGACGAAAGATGGAGTCACAAGGTCCTATTCAGAGGGCAGACCACCTGCCAAGGTTTTTTTTTAAAATTAGCATTCGATTCCCAGGAATAATATATTTTTTAAATTGTAAGGGCCAGTTTCACCCCTTGCTATTAAGTTCCAGATAACCTAACTAGCACTTTTTTGACAGCTAATTGTGTGGGTTATCTGTCAAAACAAGTGTCAGATAGGTTATCCGGAACTTAAAAGCAAGTGTTGAAACCGGCCCTTAATGTAGTAACTAGTTACAAAGTCACTCGACTTTGGGAAAAAAAAATAGAGTGCGAAATAGCCTTAAGGATGGCAACTTGTATCAATCAAGCAATTTTTACCCTAACCAAATTTTACCGTGCGTTCCGAAGTACGAAATCATGAAGATGTTTGTCAAAATTCATACACCCCAAGTTTGGTAATTAACTACGATATGCCTGACTGATTATTTCAAAGTGAGCTTACTGAACCTGCATCTGTTGTGTATACGTATACTTATAAACTCAAGAGCTATCAAAAACCAAAATGACTGGTTCCATTCGTTTTGCCCGCTCCTTATTTTCTTTGTTCGGATTTCTGCAAATATGGGACTTTCGTTTAATGGCATATTCGGCCAATAATTTCGGATAATCGTCATGTTTTTTTAATGGACTGAAAAAGTTAGTAGTTCTTATATATTGTTGTGTGTGACTTGTAGCCTTTAGTATAAGCATAATAAGGCCCTATTTGAATCTAAGTAGTTTTTAAATTATGCTTGTGCATCGTCCGAATAGATTCTGCAAATAATTATTAATTATTATAACAAATATGTAGTACACGCAAGTGACTCCACTCAATTCACTGAATATTTTAGAGATTTAAATTAAAATAAAATAATTTTTCCGTCCGTCCATTCTTCCGCTTATCATCCGCGAACTGCACAATACAGATAATATAACCATAGAAGAATAGAGTCAATAGGCTAGTTTCCTAAAAAAATCTAATTAGTCCGTCAGTTTGTTTAACAGAAAATATTGGACACGTATTTTTTCTTTTCGGAATCAAACAAAAATGATGAAGATATAGCCCGTTAAAGTTCCGCGTAATGTCACGCCTTGCGACACTTTTTAGCAAGGCGTGATATCACTCCCATACTTTGATGCGCTTTATCTTCGTAATTTTTTGTTTAATTCACAAAAGACAAAATATGGGTCCAACATTTTTTGATAATATAACTGATGGACTAAATAGAATAATATTTTTTTGACCCAGGAAACTAGCATATTATAGTAAAACTCATTGAAATAATAACTATAGCGTATTGGTTTACAACTGTGGTGTTGGCATACTCATTGTAACTTAACAGCTTATCTAAGAATAAGTACGGAGAAGCTATTGGTTTTTGTGATTTTGAAGTTGGTCCAACAGAGAAAGAGTTTCACATTTTACCGCTTAAAACATACTTACGGAAAAACAACGCCCAGTATCAATTTGATCTTCATTTCGTGCGAAATGCAGGCTGTACAAAAGTATAGGACACTACTTAAATCTACGTAATCAGAATCATTCTACAACTTTTTCTATGGAAACATCATCATCGAGGCGTTAGTTTGTACGAAGCATTTAAAATACGATTTCTATGTTGTTTTCAATGATGTTATATTGTCTAGATTGAGTATACTGTTCAGTACGATTCAAGAATCGTACTAAAAAAACAGGCCAACATTGGTCGCAAATTAAGTTCTCAGCGATGATATTTTCCTTTTTCATTTGTCTTGTCTTTCTTTATCGTTTCTTTACACTTTATTAGAACAAATCTCCATTTCCGATACCTCAACTTTGCCTAGCGGCATGTGTTTCCAGTAATGGAACACATACCGGGAAGAGATGTAACGACCGGGGCCTTGAACAATTTTTGTTGCAGCGTTCGCTGCTTCGACTGTCCGTCTAGATATTATATATCTTGGTCAAAGGTTGTTTTCCAAACGCGTTGTTGCAAACGAGCAGCTGATTACCTGGTTTTATCTGGTGTGTTCTTTTGTTTACCCTGTATAAATTCAAATCGTTTGACTACCCGCAGTTTTCTAGTGGATCCAATTCTCATGCCCTGCAGGGCTCCGCGGTGGGCGGCTGCGTGGGCGCATCTACAACATAATAGACACATTACATCAACCCAACTGATAATTTCACTTAACAACGTTTGTTATTGATAGTGTCTGGGGGATACGGCTTTTAAAGATTCACTTTTGCTTTCAAAGAAAGTAACAGTTTTGGAAAATAAGTACGTAGTATGGTAATTAAGTACTTATAATTATCTATAAAAAAAAGTTACTTAAATTTAAACTGTTTATTTTATTTAAATGAAATTTATTTTACAAGATGGAAGCAAAAAATCTTAGAATGAAAGATTATGTAGCCTCCATTGAAGAGTTGCATTATTGTATGTGATGTGAGGTCGGGTAATGTAGAAAATTGTCTCGGGTCTGGGTGTTTTGGTAGCGTCGTTGTTGCTGATTTTTATAACACAAGTTCTTTGGCTACTTACCATAGGATAAGAGCAATGTATGCGATGTCCTATATTCAAATATTAGAGGTAGCAGACAATATATTTTGTTGCAGGTGTCTTCTCAGTACACCCTACTATTATACTCCTATCAGAATATTTACTGTAGCCACGCTATCTGTGTATAAATTATTCAGAAACAAGTATTAATCTTCTATAAATGCCTACACCTTTATCGATTTCTTAATTGACATTTAATTCCTGTTTTATCTAGTAATCCGAGAGTAAGTGTGATCGAAAGTGCGCGTCACGCTCGTGACACGTGGGCGGCCGCCATTCATGTTTCCACTCGATGACGTCAGAGTGAGTTCCTGAAATGAAATGAAAACATTAATTTTTCTTAGAAAGTGGTAGCATAAGATCTTGAGGTTATAGGAAGTTCAGCACATTCGGCCACTATAAATCTGCCAGAAATATTTATAATACCTATAAATATATTACCGTTATATATTTATAGGTATTATACCGTACCGTACCGTACCGTAATACCGTTATTATATTTATAGTTTTTTATGGATACAGGCATATTACACAATAATTTACCATATCTAATAACAATACCACAATATCAATTAAGATAATGTTACTATTCTCTTTGTCGTCAATTCTCTCTCGCCTGAAGCACAGGTTCTGCCTATTTCAGGCAAAGATAACTCCTGCACTATATAGTTTTTTAAGATGTAACTACTAATATGAATGTATCTGCTTTTTTTAATTTAATAAAGGATTTGTTTATTAATTAATTATTATTAAAAGTCATCTTTAATATGCATGTCTAAAAAGTCATTAATATAACAAAAATATTCTTTTATTAGCCAATTTATCAGAACTTCAATAAACTCCAATACGATACAGAATGAGAAACAGGGTGTATCAAAGAATGGGAGGCTTAGAACCACGTAATCAGCTGTAGCTATGACTAATTTAACTGTAGGAACAATCCGAAATAATATTTTAATAAATTGACCCATACAAACTAACGTGCTTTATTACCTACCCTATTTACTGCGAATAAAGAAATTTGAATTTGAATTTGCTAGCTACATCGATTGTAATGTATGGCTCTATACATTATCATTTTATTCTAAAGTTTCTTACAATTTAGAAGCTGCTCTCATAGCTATACAGGAAGTCCAAGTGTGTCACTTTATTCATTGAAGTTTAAGAAGAATTCAAGAAGTGCAATACTGAAAAGCGCAACACACACACAAGGCGTAAGCAGGACGGCGACCCGTCGCCGACGTGCGGCGGGTCTAATAAGCACCCAACCCACACAGCCGGCGGGGCGCTTCCAACCGGCCAATCCGGAAGTCATTGGGGGAGGCCTATGTTCAGCAGTGGCTATCTATGGTCTTGCGGCTAAAATAGTAATAATGACGATGACAAATGATATCACTTGACCCGAAGTAAGTATGGGTTAAAAAAGATGTATTTAAGCAACAGAATCAAACCCTAAGATAGTTTGCTTGTTAGTATGTACGTTGTCTGTAGGTATGATAAGCCGTATTTCAACCGGTGGAGGCTCTGCTCTGCACAGTGCACACCCCTTTATTAAACACTTACTTTTTAATTGAAGGGTAGACTGTTGACGTCATTTTAAACTAAGTTTACATCCTTGACCTTTCAGACTGCGTAATTTTAAAGTTGTTTTGAATAACGACCTCCGTAGCCGAGAGGCGAGCATACCGGACTTGGTGTCGCTATCTCTGAGGTCGCGGATTCGATTCCCAGTCGGACAATGTAGGAAAATAACTTTTCTATATTATCTCGGGTCTGGGTGTCGTGGTACCGTCGTTGTTTGGCTTTGGCTACTTACCATAGAATCAGAGCAATGTAACTGATGTTGTCATATGTATATATTATATATGGATATTGTCGACTGTTTAAGCCAGTTTTGAATTCTGAAATTACTAGGAGTGAAATTGGGTTATCCCCAACTAAACGACTCGGAACCGATTGCTGTTACTTATTGTCTATGAGAGAACTCTATGACATGGCGGAAATTGGATCAATTTGACTTGATGCTGTGATCACATTAAGGTTACGGTATATGATAAGTATATGTTAAAATAGTGCGCTCTTTTTTAGGGTTTCGTACCTCAAAAGGAAAAAAACGGAACCCATAAAGGAACACTTTGATGTCCATCTGTGAACAACCGAATCGAGATAAATCTCGAGAACGCGTGGAGGTATCGAGATGAAATTAAAACCATATACTCAGGTACTGTCCCTTGAAGCTGTGAAAAAATTTAACGTCTAAGTTATCGTAAAAAAAAGGGACGGCTGTTTATGCCACAAAAAACATTCGACACTCTAAAGAGTAAATTAATAGGGTACTTCCCGTTGATCTGGAAACATTAAATTTGGCAAGAAGCAATGTCTTAAATTAGAAGTACGTAAGTAAGTAAGTAATAGTTTTCAGATTTGTAATTAAACTGCGAAACTCTATTCTTGAACTATTAATAATATATACCTACAAATCTGTACAGAACCCTCGGTGGGTGAGTACGACTCGCACAGGTCCAGTTTTTAATTTATATAGTAAGTAGTATGCTTTATACCACTAAGACACAGTAAAATAACCAGTCACAGACATACAGTAACTCTTGGAAGTGCAAAGCTGGAGTGGCAATGGGCAGGCCACATTTCTCGCAGAGCCCGACCACTGTTGGCGAAGAAAGGTTCTCGAATGGTGACCACGAACTGAATGACGCAGCGTGTGAAGGCCTTTCACTCGTTGGACTGACGACCTAGCGGTTGCTGGAAGCCGCTGGATTCAAACAGCCCAAAGCTCTGTGACAGGGTTAATTTTTATTAGTGTAAAATACCTATGAGTTTGATTTGGTTTTACTCATGATAAATATCAACTTTTCCCAAGAAACTGTTTGCCTATTTCAAGTTAATTTTGTTATTAGTTAGCATACGTTTACAATTCGCGTTTTTGTTAAAAATAGTTTCGTACAAGATTAAGTTCAGAAATTCTTGGGCGAAGTCGTTTGTTATCACGAGTTCGAACAATAAAATATTTTAAACTTATAAAAAATCATCATATTATATAGTGTGTTGCAATTAACGATGTATGTCTTTATAAATTGAAATACAAAACCATGAATTAATATATAGATATATCATATAATACTAACTAATTCAAAATAGAGTACTTCCAAATGTATGTATTTTCAGTGTTTAAAACTAAATTAGTAGTGTAGTACATTTCAAATAATATAATTACAACTTGTCGATTTTTAGGTAAATATTATTTGTTAGTTTTTAGAGTTTTTTTTCGGGGGTTTTAAAAAAAAATCCCACACGTCTGGGGGAGGTCTGTATCTTGCTGTGACTTCCAAATGCTGATGACGACGACCCCTCCATCAATCTGTACTAGTCCCACGTGCTGAGGCCTGTGCCCTGCAGTGGGACGTACTGGCTTATTTATGCGTGACGTCCGCTACCCGCTGCGCTCGAAGACGCGTTCAAAAGCCATCAAACGAGTTGAAGGGCAACGTGGGCGGGCGGCAGCTCATTCGCGATGACGTCACCCGCCCTGTACCTAAAGACCTAATTCGCAGTGACGCTATTTATAGATAACTGTACAGTCAACGGACAATAATTAGTTTCAGATTCACAGTAGTGATGTGCTTTTTTATTTTTATGGACGGACCTATCGCTGAGTGCCTTTGAGGAAGACATTCTTCAGCTTAAACCGGGCAATTGTGGCGTGCGCTGAATAGCCCCATACTAGCAGGCGTGATCGGGCCAATGTGGAGTGTAGTGATTTGAATAGGTACTATTCTGGTAATTTATTTAAATACACCCAATCAAAACTTGAGTCAAGTGACTTAAGTATTAATACGGGTGTTGAGTACCTACTTTATTAGACTAGTACTTTTTGAATTATGCTCTGAAGCATAATTTAATGCTAAAAGAACCTAACTTAAGTTAATAGTTATATAATGAGTTAATGATAATAATATGTTAATAATCTAGTAGTAATGTTAATAAATGAGTCGGGTTAGTTACACTATTTATAACTCGAGAACGGCTGGACCGATTTTTATGATCTTTGATTTGTTCAATTTGTCTTCGCCCCGTCCGCCCCGAAAAGCAGAATAACTATTAAAACATCTGAAAAATTCACAAAAATATAGAGGCGGTACGAAGTTGGCCGGGACAGCTAGTAGTTAATAGTTAGTAATATATTAAAAGAGTCGATATGTAAATGATAAAATAATGTAGTTACCTCAAGCTCGAATACCTTATGTACTGACTCGAAATCTATATTCGATTATTGTGTTTCCGTAGCGAGTATGTGTGAGTTTAATAAAATAATTGTTTCCCATAAATCGACCGAAAAGTAATGCAAATTAACATTTACTTTTCGATCGCTTTGTGCAAATAAAATTCAGAATAGACCCTCCAAACTCTATACAAGAGTTTAGGTAGAGTATCATTACTTAAGTCAGCGTGACTTAGCACTCTAAATTACGTCGTCGTCTGTTGTATCATCGTTCATCGTTGTCCTCTAAGACATAGGCCCTTTCGTAAGTTCCGCTATAGTTTCTGCTCCCAGTCTTCTGCCTTTCAATTTTTTCTCTACCAAGTTTATCGTCTGGCCATCGAGCTATTGGGTGAAGGAACGACACTAGTAATAATTCGCTTACTCGACAGCTTGCGTGGGTGCCACTGAATCACTTCGTTTTTGTTTACATTTAATTTACTGCTATCTAATTTTCGCATGAAAAAATCTTTTTAAACACTGCGTGCTTATTGCGCTCTTTTCTGGCAGATTATTGATGATTTATTCGGAACGGACTGTACTTCTGTCCATCCGTGTCTGCTATGAAATATTCATTTGAATACAGGTCTAACATTACAAGCTTTATTTTTAGTATAATATGATGTTTAGTCTAAAAATATAGTCAACTCAAGTGCAGTATGATAATTTAAATGCAGATAGTAAATTATAAAGATGGCGATTTGGTGAGCCGTACAAAGAATTGAAAGACTGATCCTTATCTGATAAGCTAAGAAGTACCTGGGAAATCACTTTGCTGTTTTTATTGTTTATTATAAATACATAAATATTGGACATCATTGCTGTGATCCTATGCTAAGTGGCCTAAGCACTTGTGTAACACAGCCAGCCGATGAGAGATTCAATGTTTTTGTTTGCACCGACTCCAAAAGTAACTGATTAGGTACTTAAGTGTTAGGATTATTTTTAGCATTTTAGTGTTTTGAAGTCGGTTTTATTTTTTTTAATAAAATTTACTTATTTCATCAATTTTTAGTGATAAATCCTAATCTAACTGCTGAACACCGATTTCATCCCCTATTTTCCTACCCTTAGGGGTGATTTTTATTTTGTAAACTTTTAGCATATTATCTTTGAAGTATAAGCTATTCAATAAAACAAAAATTATCAAAATCGGCTCATATTATAGATAGGTAACAAGAACCACAACCAAAATACTATCTGGGTATATATTTGTTGATTTTCTCAAAAAGTTCTAAATCAATTTCGATAAAATTTATATGGGACCACCTCTGAAGTATGATCTACCAAACAAAAAAAGAATCATTAAAATCGATTCATAATTGGCGGAGTAATCGCGTAACAAACATACAAAAAAAAAAAAAAAAAAAACATACAGTCGAATTGAGAACCTCCTCCTTTTTTGAAGTCGGTTGAAAAATTGACGTTTTGTGGTAGGTTGACGTGCTGTTGGGTGTAAATTGGTGGTAGGTACATTATAAGCAACAGGACTTAAGGCCGTACCCCCCATTTATTTTTAGAGTAAATATACAACTTAATATTCTGTAAGTATTTCAATCGTCTACCTGTTTCAGATATCAAGCAAAAACGGCAGAAAAATCACGTTTGTTGTATAGGAACCCCACTTCAATATTTATTTTATTCTGTTTTCAGTATTTGTTGTTATAGCGGCAACAGAAATACATCATTTTTGAAAATTTCATCTGACTAGCTATCACGGGTCATGAGATACAGCCTGGTGACAGACAGACAGACAGTGAAGTCGTAGTAATAGGGTCCCGCTTTTACCCTTTGGTTACGGAACCCTAAAAATAACATAATAGAACCGGCTATATTGACTTATAGAAGTATAATCGGCGTTCGAGAAAAATGCAAGTGGTGTCGCATTTCAAAGTCACCTTATCACATCAAGAGACGGTTCTTTTTTCTCTAATTTGCATAAAAATATAATATAAATAACCCAATGAGAAACGTTACTAGATTTTGCAAGTTTATTACTAGTTTTTTATACAGGTTCTTAGGCTGGACGAGGCACACCTTTGAAAGGATTATACCTATTACTTTAAAGAAACATTAATCCCAACATTACAGGTATAGATTTATCTATAATGGCCTAGTTTCCTAAAAAATTTAATTAGTTCGTCAGTTGGATTTACAGAAAATATTGAATACGTAATTTTTTCTTTTCTCAATCAAACAAACAATAATGAAGATATATAGTCCGTTGAAGTTCCGCGTAACGTCACGTCGTCGCTCACTTTGATGCGCTTTATCTTCGTCATTTTTTGTTTTATTGACAAAAGACAAAATATGGGTCTAATGTTTTTTGATAATCTAACTGATGACAGACTAAATAGAATAATCTTTTTTTGACCCAGGAAACTATTATTATACTTACATATTTTTACGGTTACACATCTCAAAAAAAAATACTGAAACCTTATAGGGTCACTTTGTTGTCTTCTGTTTGTCTGTCCGTATGTCTGTCAAGACCCTTTATCTCGGGAACGCGTGGAGGTTTTGAGTTGAAATTAAAACCATATACTCAGGTCTACAGTCCTTTTAAGCTGTGAAAAAAATCATAATTAACGTAAAAAAAGATACAGCCGTTTATGCCGCAAAAGCTCAGCTTATTTAGTCAAATAAACCTTTATTAATATATTACTGATCATTCACATCGGACATTACTCAGCAACCGTGCCGTGTGGGGACGGCCGTAAAGAATACACTTCCCCACCGCCAGCAGGAGGCGTGTCGTAAGACTAATTCCTGCAGCACGAGACGGGCAGCAGCGTCTTCGTGCGAAATCTTATAAAAAACTGCGCTCGCCAACACGCCTGCCAAGCGTGGCGAGTATTGTCAATCCCCCCAAATGAAAGTCATTGGGGGAGGCCTGTGTTCAGCAGTGGACGTCCATGGCTGAAATGATGAAAATAGATGCCGCAAAAAACGTGAATTTCAACACTCTCAAGGGAATCAAAATTTATAGTTTCCGTTGACCTAGAACTATGAACTTTGGCAAGTAAGATCATCTTATACTACAAGTATTTGAAGAAATCTGAAAACTGTATAGTTTTCGGTGTATACCGAAGCCTCACACTCGGCCGGGTCGCGGCGAAATCAGCGATAGGTCCGTCCGAAAAAAAAACTATGCATTTGTAATTAATTTGCAATCAAATTGCGAGACTCGATTCCTAAACTATTTATAACTAGTTATCCCGGCAAACTTCGTACCACCTAACACCTTTTAATATTTTTTTTTGTAATTTTCCCGATGTTTTAATAGTTATTCTGCGGAGAGGGCGGAAAGAAATTCAACAAATCAAAGTTCGTAAAATTCGGTCTAGCCGTTCTTGGCTTATAAATGGTGTAACTAACCCGACTTTGTTTTATACATTTTTACTAGCTGTCCCGGAAAACTTCTTCTTTTTTTCGTGAAATTTTCGATGATTTAATAGTTATTCTGTTATTCAGGACGGAGACAAATCCAAAAAATCATAAATCAGGAAAATCGGCCCATCCGTTCTTGACTTATTAATGGTGTTACTAACCCGACTTTGTTTTATATATACAGGGTGTAACGAAAAGGTGAAATAAAACTTTAAGGGGTTATCCTACGGCTAAATTACATCAACTTTTTCTATGAGACCAACATCGAAATCTCAAAAAAAAAAATACGTTTCCATACAAACTGCCAGCTGGTCGCGTTTTAGTATGGGAGTGTTTTTTTTTTTTTTGCGAATTCGATGTTAGTCCCATAGAAAAAGTTGATTTAATTTAGCCGTAGAATAACCCCTTGAAGTTTTATTTCACCTTTTCGTTACACTCTGTATAGATAGAAGATAAAATATGTACCTACTTTGTATGAAACCCACGGTAGGCGAGTCCGACTCACACTCGTCCGTTTTTTTTAATGTTTAGAATTAACATCCTTGTGTTACAATGTATTAGACAATCTATTTCTTGCCAGGGGCGCCTCAGCACACCCAGATTCGAGCAGATATAGACAAGAACGTTTTTTGAATTGACCCGAACTGGGAATCGAAACCGGAATTTTCAAAGTTTTTAAGGCAAAAACCCACTACACTAAACGGTCAAATTATTTATTTATCATCATCATTCGCCTGCCCTGTTGCCAGGTCATCTGGGGTCGGCGCAGTATGTCTTTCTCTTCCATGCAATCCAGTCACTCGTTATCGTCCCTTCTCAGTCATATCGCTCCTGACTCAATTATCACATTATTCATAAAAACACATATTTAATTCGAAGTAGTTACTTCAAAAATAAATCCATTGAAATCATCATCGAATCCTGGCCAGATAACTTTAATTTAACATTGGATAAGAAATACACACTTAACGTTTATCGTAAAAGGTAAAAATACACGAGACATACCAGTGAGTTTCTGTTAAATATACTACAATATTTTTGGGCACTATCTTTATTAAGCACTAAACGTATTAATTTACGATATTATTTAATAATAAAAATGATGCAAGTTTGTAAATTTAAATACTTTAATAATGAACCAATAGGTCATGCAAGCCTTGATTAAATGTAATCTTAATTAAAAGAAAACCGGACAAGTGCGAGTTGGACTCGCCCACCAAGGGATCCGTACACATTTTTTGATACATATTATAAATAACTAGTTAAAGAATCGAGTCTTGTACTTACAAAATTTACTAACAAATGTATAGTTTTAAGATTTTACCACGTACTTGCCGGTACGCAAGCCAGCGTAGGACGTCCACTCACAAAGTGGTCAGACGACCTGGTAAAGGTCGCAGGAAGACGCTGGATGCAGGCCGCTTCCAACCGGCCAATCTGGAAGTCAATGGGGGAGGCCTATGTTCAGCAGTGGACGTCCTATGGCTGAAATGATGATGATGATGATGATGACCACGTACTTGTAGTTTATGACGATATTACTTGCCAAATTTTATTGTTCCAGGTCAGCGAAAGTTCCCTGTAAATTTCGGTTCCCTTGAGAGTATCGAAATTTTTTTTTGTTTGTTCTGAGGTCCATAAGGAGAAAACTTTGATAAACCGGTTGAAAAACTAAACGGCGCGGTAAGAACGTTATTATTGCTTCTATGAGCTCACTCGGGGAGAATTAGTGTTATCTCAGGTATTCTGAGGTATCCTCTGTTGCAATGGCGAAGACCAAGATTAGACAGACGTAACCCCACCTGTGCCAACTTAATTAGGCGGTGCGTGGTGAAATATCGCGGGATTTTAGTGGGTATGTTTGATGAAGTGTCTCATAAAACCGGTCCCGATGGTCGAAAAAATTATACCAAAATTTTCGACCAAACGTTCACTCGGTCAAATTGGAATATTGGAAAGCGGACCCTGGGCTCCAAAGCAATCGCTTTGGACGCAACCGGGTTTGACCGTATAGATGAAGAAGAAGTTCATTCGGTCAAATGTAAAATCGATCAACTAAAGAATGGCCGAATCTGGAAGTCACTGGGGGAGGCCTATGTTCAGCAGTGGACGTCCTATGGCTGAAATGATGATGATGATGATGAAAGAATGGCCAAAATTTTTATCGGTCTTGTGTTAAGTGGTCTAATGAATTTTGGCATCCAGGGATACCTGTAACCCCATAAAACCTGTCGTCATCTCCGGGATAGCAAAAAGCGTGAAGCATACCAAGTCGCGTAAATAAATCACTTGTTTTACACTTCTCAAACGTAAAGTCTCGTCTCTTTTGATTCATTAAGAAGTGACAGAGAAAAAACTGACCGTATATGTCTCTTCTTATTTACAAGGAAAAGTAAGAGTTATCTAATCTTAAATTAACATAAAAGAGTGGCGTCATAAAACCAGGCACACTGTTCAGTTTTCCTCCGGAACTGACTCATTTTATTGGTTGGGTTTTATAGCGTTCAATCTGTGGGTGGATACTAGCTACATACGATAGTGGTGAGAACGAGTAATTGGAATTCTTTCGAAAGATCTTTTCTTTCTCCGTCCTTCTTCCCAGAACATTTGGGTTCGGCCCTCTGAATACAGTTACACACACGAAATAGGCTACACATGAGTCTAGGGTGGGAAAGAGTAATGGGAATTCCTATGAAGAAACTTTTCTTTTTCCGTACCTTTACTTCTTTCTGTACCGTTGTATCGATCTTCTGAATACGTTTGTACTATTCGAAGGAACTCTAGCATCATTTATGGTCTGTAACATACGTTTTGTCCACTAGAGATCAAATCATCATTATCATCAGCCTTTGGAAGTCTACTGTCGGGGATTGGCTTCTCCCATAGCATACGTCGTTACCATCTAGCGACGTCCCGCAATCGTGACTAGATCGTTGGTCTACCGGAGTCGAGGGCTGCAAACACTGCATATTTCAGCTCGTAGTCGCTACTCAAGATTCAAATAAAACTTGACAATTTAAAATAAATAAATCATATTGTAGCGCAGCGTAGGACATGTTGCAGGAAGCCGCTGGATGCAGGCCGCTTCCAACCGGCCAATCTGGAAGTCACTGGGGGAGGCCTATGTTCAGCAGTGGACGGCCTATGGCTGAAATGATGATGATGATGATTGTAGAGATAAAGTTGTACTGATGATAGTAGTCTGCTTGATTTTTTAAAAATAAATAGGTAATAAAATAAATAAATAACCAGTATATCAATGACTCTTACTATACAAAGCGTGTAACAGTAGTATAGGTAAACTATTAGTAGAGCGAAGTGCGAATAGTAGCGATAAGCCGGCGGCCTTGGTTGATTTTATTTATCTTTTTATGCCTTTAATATTTCTAAGTTGCTAGAGCAAGCGGATGCAAATCTGCGACTATGATTATTATCTAGTTTAATTAATTTTGTTATGTTTAGTTAGGCCGCATCCAGTTATAACTTGTGTTACCAGATTAGATTTTCCGTTTAACGGGACTTAAAAGAAAAATCGGGGCTGGTACTCTCTCGCCCCAACTCACACGTTGCGCCTGCTTGCCTTGCCGCTTCTTCGTTAGCTGACTGATGACTTTTTTAAATTTGTGTTGCTCCTAAGACGAAAAAGCAGAATTTTAAACTGTAAATCCCGTTTTTTTTCGAATCAGCAAACAACTCGAGCGCTCAGAGTCCTGGTGGAACGTTGGCTGAGAAAGCTAAAAAATGGGGCGTCTAGCCAGACCCGGATGATCTAGCAACACTATATGTAGCCCGTAGTCTGTCACCAACAACTTAGTACAAACGGTTATTTAGTCGGTTTGGCCCTATTCGACAATTTGACATGCCCGTATTCGGTCAACTACTACTTTATAGCTGTCGACACACACGGTTACCGACCAATGCACACAGGTCAATTCGTATAGGTAAACCGAATGCGGTCCACGATTCGGCCATCAACCTAAACGCGTCTTTTATTCAGTCGGTATCATTCAAGTAGGACAAGTTTTTTCTGTTATAAACGTCATTCTTTATTTGTCAGTTTTTGCAGTTGACAGACATGGAATAATTTTTCAATGCAGGTATAAACCTGCATTAAAAAATCATTCTATGACTGTCAACTGCAATGTTTAGTATACTAAATTAAGGTTTTAAAATCGGCGTTGATCGCTTAAGCTTATGACTTAACCCCAAAGGCCGTCCGTGGCAACTGATTTTTATGCCTGTTGTTTAATATTTTAAAACATCGCCCGATAACAATATCTGTCCGTAATTCGCATTTGTATTCAAGGTGAATGGTCCCGCGTTATTGTGACCCGATGTTCTTTACAATCGATATTTTGTGAATCGATTCGGAGATTTGAACTTTGACTCGAATCGCATCTGAAGTGCGTTGGTTATATTTGTCACGTTTTTGTGTTGTGTATCTTATTTGTTTAAAATATTTGGACGTATTTTATCGTGATACGCACTCGTAAACATTTCACAATGTTTTTAAAGTTACATGAAGTAGGACCTAGTAGACCTAGTAGTACCCAGGTGACAGAAGTTAACTTACCAATTACGGGTCTGAAAGATGTCTATTACTAGATTCTGTGTGTTACCTCGTAACACTAAAATGATAATTGCCTTTATATCTTAGAATATTACTGGTCACTGTTAGTCTCGACATCTCCTCGCATATATCAAGTAGTATGTATGTTTATTGTATGTATGTATAATTATTGTTATGTATTTATTTTATTTTATTTTTATTTATTTATTACTGTATGTATACGTCTATGCCATAAATGTATGCAATCCTATTTGTATCAGGTAAGAATTTTAAGAACTCTGCAACACCTTCCCCTTTCTTTAATGGTTGTCCTCTACCTAAAGGTTGTCTGGAAGAGATCGCTATTAGCGATAAGACCGCCTAAATTGTACATCTTTCTGTAAAAAACATGTGTATTTTACTTGTATGGTGTGCAATAAAGAGTATCTATCTATCTATCTATCTACATACAGACAACCGCAGGTCAACCTACCCAAAAAGTTAAAGGTCATTAATTCGATTTTCAACTTTAAGTCCGACAAGTAGAGATCAATATCAATTGAGAAAATTTGACGTTTCGTCGTAAGTTGACGAGCTGTTGTCTGTACATTCTTCGAGACTATGACAATTGATTTATTGTTCGGCGAATATTTATGTTTTCAGTTCTGAAGGGCCAGAAATTTGCCTATGAACAGTCACGGGCAGTAAAATATATGAGGTCGCCTTTTATAAACGGGTGAAATTTAAAAAGCAATTAAAACATAAATGAATCAAATTTGTTAAAAAAAAGAAAATTTTTATACGCTAGTTTTCGAGAAAAACGCCAAAAACTATTATGATTTTAACGTAAAATAATACACCCCGTGCCTCGTGCGTGCACCCCGAGGGAAGAGTGGGGCACGATTGAATGAGAGAGACAGAGACTAGGTCATCACCTAGAGAAGTTTCAGACTAGACGGGATGCTCTTAAAAAAATTTTTTTTTTGTTGGGAATAATAAAAATGAAAACTAGTCCGTTTTTAAGAACGAAAATAATAAGGACCCGGTTTCTCTAATATAATTAGAAGTTCTGTTAAAGTTTCACCCGTTTATAACAGGCGACCTTGTAACTTACACACACTTCGTAACTTATTCCATTGCAATAAGGTTTAAAGTCTTATGAAAATGTATTTAAGTTTATGCTCGTGACTGCACATGAATGCGATTTGTGTAGTGAGGTATTTTATGTAATCGTGGTTTCGCAGATGTGATCCGACGTCTGTCTGGCGTTCTAGAAAAGGCCTACCTGCGTCATGACATGTCAGGAAACTGAAATATTACGCATTATAAATAAATAAATTATATTAATATGCAACTAACATATTAAAATCTCTAGTAAAGAACAAACTAGAAGGAAAAGAGGATCTTTGTAAACTGGACACATTTACACCACTCCAGTTTGATTAGACCTGTAGCTTGAAAATGTTTCGTTTTTATTTCGGATTCCAACTGAATTTTAATGTATTTTTTGCACTGCTTGGATATTAGTGATAATATAGCATAGTAATGGAAGACTTGCTTTGCAACCGATGTCGTGAGTAGGTACATAATTATATTATTTCAGCTCGTACTCATTTTGTAATTTATGCCATTTACCACTAGGTACCACATTTTTTTTTAAATATTGTACAAAAGATATAAACACCCGGGGCTGCAGAGGTATCCATTGATCAACATCCTTTGGAGAAGAGAGAGAGATTAGAGATTTACTTAGTACTGATCCATTTTTGTCCGTTATCCCTTTTATGTATGTAAGAAAAGCAGGTTCCCGGCCCAAGATTGGTTTGTTGTTCCCTCTTATTCCTCTTCTGCATTTGTCTCTTCTTCGTACTGTACTGTGTATGCAAACAGGTCGAAACGTCGGAAATATCAACTTGCAAAAAGAGTTTGTGTTGCATTAATACCCGTGTAGTGAAAGTTATTTGAAAAAACTTCCTCGCGCACCGAGGGTTCCGTACAAATCTGTAGGTACCTATATAAGTAAAAGTTCACCCATCACGACAATCGAGTCATAGTTATGGTATTTTTATTGTAAAATGAAATCCATAACATTACGAAAGGTAAACTGCGGTTTACGATTTATGACGTATTAAAAAAACTACTTACTAGATCTCGTTCAAACCAATTTTCGGTGGAAGTTTGCATGGTAATGTACATCACATTTTTTTTTTGTTTTATCATTCTCTTATTTTAGAAGTTACAGGGAGGGGACACATTTTACCACTTTGGAAGTGTCTCTCGCGCAAACTATTCAGTTTAGAAAAAAAATATCTTAGAAACCTCAATATCATTTTTGAAGATCTATCCATAGATACCCCACACGTATATGGGTTATGGGTTTGATGAATAATATTTGTATGAAAATATTAATGCAGTTCACATAATACATCTACTTACCAAGTTTCAACAGTATAGTTCTAGACAGACAGACATGACGAATCCATAAGGGTTCCGTTTTTTGCCATTTGGCTACGGAACCCTAAAAATGCAACAAGAAAGTTAAAGATGTTATGCTTTTCTTGTTCTACCTACACCGACTAGAAACATGACGAATCGCTAGGAAGGAGATCATCATCATCATCATGTCAGTCTATTGCAGTCCACTGCTGGACGTAAGCCGCCAAGAAGCGCCAAAGAGAAAGAAAGAAAAAAACGTTTATTCGACACACAAGAGAAAATAATATAATAATACACAAAACAATATAAATTTGATATTGTGTCGAAAAGGTGCCCGCTCAGCATTTGTCGTGACAGCCACAGACTTATCACGACGCTGATTTTCGGCGGGAACCTCCGACGCTGGAACGTGCAGCGAGTGACGCAGCACGTTCTCCCGCTTTTTTCATCGGTCCACTGCCAGCCATCTTCCTAGGGTAGCCGGTCCATCGAGCTGAGGGTTTGCCAAGACATGGTCTCCACTCGCGAACCCGTTTACTCCACCTTTCATTGGTTCTACGACAGATGTGGACAGACGGGAAGAAGATATAAGCATCAAATATCTAATACAAAACAATGCTTGAGTAAATTTGTATTCAAATATATTTGGCTTTTTCCACACGGCACTCGAAATATTTTCAAGGTAGTCTACCTCGAAAATGGTTGTTCTGAAAGAAAAACTGGTCGTGAAGATATCTGTCTAGTTTGAGCATTGTGGCAAGTGTGTAAATATATGCGACTTTTACTTGGGTAGAGTTCAAGAAATACTGGGCCGCCAATATCTTGCATGTAAAATTGAGTTGGTCCTACCGCAACATGAAATGGCTTAGCGACCAAGGTGACTGAAGGTCGTCATGTGCGCATTATTTTGTGGTTTGTTTAATGACGTCACTTATAGAGGAGAATGGTCGTTGATTTATAGAGCCAACTATCCAACAACTACGTAATGTTAGATTATTAATAAGAAAACTTGATATTAAAAAAACATTCAAACTCTCATCAGCCAGCACCGACTCTAAAAGTAACCGATTGGGTACTTATGTGCTAATTTATTTATTATGCTATACAAATACAAATACATATTTATTTTATAAACAATTGTTGTTACACATTTAATCACTTTACAAGACATAAATCTTCCCTGTCTGGAAATGCAAGATACAGTGTTTTTTGGCTGTAACAATACATGGTGCTTTGACTGTGGGCCCCACACTATGAGAATCCTGTGTCGTGGGCACCTAATAGAGTTTAAACAGGAACAAAAGGGGGGGACAAGGAGGAGGAGGCGAACAAAAGGACTATTTGAATGTAGTAGTGTATGTATGTATGTATGTGTGTGTGTGTGTGTGTTTGTGTGTGTGTGTGTGTGTGTGTGTGTGTGTGTGTGTGTGTGTGTGTGTGTGTGTGTGTGTGTGTGTGTGTGTGTGTGTGTGTGTGTGTGTGTGTGTGTGTGTGTGTGTGTGTGTGTGTGTGTGTGTGTAATAATATTATTTTTAGCTTTTTGAAGTCAGTTTTTTATATTTATAAAATCTTCATTCTCTATTTTGAGTGATTAAAAAAAAACAAGAGTGCTAACAAAAGTCAACTGCTGATCACCGATTTCATTCCTATTTTTCCACCATTGGAGTGAATTTTTTTGTGAGTGAAATAATAAGCTATTCAATGAAAAAGAAACATCAAAAGCGATTTATAATTGGCGGAATAATCGCATACATATAAAAGAAAAACATACTGTCGAATTGAGAACCTCCTCATTTTTTGAAGTCGGTTCAAAAGATTGTTTCATAAAAGTCAAGTAGTTCGAGTAGACGAACTACTGTTCATCTCTCAAATACTCGACACTTGACAGCCTATACCGGAGCTTCGCAGAAATTTTTGTGGTTGACCAAATCATTGCATCAATTTTTTATCGCAGGCCGTCCTCTTCGATACCCAACCAAGGCACAGTGTGTTATTACCTGTCATTTTGTGTCAATGTTACATGGATTTAGAGGCAAAGAAAATATCCAAATGTTACTTTATTTAAAAAATCCTGTAAACTATATATATTTTTTTTTAATCTTTTGGGCATGGGATTTTTTTGTCATTTGGTAAAGTAGTATCCAACTACCACTGTGTGCAATTTTTTCGCTTATATCTACTGTTACATAATTGAACTAACTATGGTCAATGTTTTAAAGTGTCAAAACATATTAATTTCTCGAAAATTCGGCAGCGATCGAACGGTAGCCGTGACTTTTTGACCCGCTAGATAAGAGTATCCGGTGCATTGTCGTACTATTAACTGACATTTAGGGTCCGATAGCCGATACCGATTCGAATGAAAAACTAACTATTAAAGAAATTTATATCCCACCAAGACTGTTTAAAAATAACTCATTTTAATTAACGTTAGTATCCGCGAATATTCCGGCATGTTAGCATTATATCAATAATTTATTTATGGATTTATTTTTGTTTTGGTTCCATGTATGTTCAGTTCATTGTGTGATATCCAAATTGAATGTATTTCTTCTACATATTTTGGTTACAAATATTCAGCGTTTGCCGCGGTTGTCCAAATAACAACAAGCCAAACTCGACAAATATAATTTTGTCAAAAAATTGATTACCCATAATACTGCTTCTGTTCTGCATAGTCTAAAGACAAAGGTCTTCAACGAATGTGTACTACATGTCATGACTTACGGAGCCAAGATGTGGACAGATCAGCGAGCTACGGGGAAAGCTGTACTCCTTATTACTCTGAAGGATGAAATCAACCATAAGGTTATTCAAATCGATATAGCTTATAGGATAAGTCAGCTGAAGTGGCATAGGGTTGGTCAAATTTAGGTAGAACTGATAACTGATGAGGTAGACGTGACTTAGTAAATGCAGCGTAAGACGCACTACGACAAAGTGGAGCGATGATATACACTGCCAGTGAAAGCAGTGAAGAAAAAACTTAATAAAAAAACGCAATCGATAGTGTACTCCATTAGATCGATTTTGAGTTGGAAATCGGTTGAGGAAATTTGATTTTTTTGGACTAGAATGATGAGCTGATGACTGTACGTTTCGTTGGTGTGCGTGCCGCAACGCACACTTTCACATAGTACCTACATTTACGTGTAAGGAGAGCCAATGGTTCTTAGTGAATTGCAAGAACTTTGCCATTGTCACAGATATTACTGCAAGAAGAAGTAAGAGCCAATCCAATGGAGCGAGTAACGATGGAAACTATGTCGATTTCAAGCAAAACCTAACGCGGTCTAACCTGGAAAATGATAAAAGCATAGATAGCACCTGAACCATAGAATTATATTGCACAACAGAAAAAAAAGGAAAGGAGAGGTTCATTTTCTATTTTTTCAACTCTCGTACAAAGAGAAAGAACCCTTTCTGATTTAAAAGGGTTAAATTCTGTTATTTAAATACGACAACTTTTAAACAGGAGTCAGGACCAAACTAAAATGAAAAAAAAAAACAACATCCCGGTACTAAATCTTATAAGCTGGTCAGTAATTTTTGTGGAAGCTTTTTATTGATCGCGAAGTTTAGTTTGTTACAATTGAGGAGAAGAATATTATAATTTAATTTAATTTATTTAATACCTACATAATTACTTATTAAGATATAAGGCCTACAAAGTTAGCCAATGTTTTCTGGACTAGGCTGTTTGCATCCAGTTGAGACCTTCTTCTTCTTCATCTATACAGTCAATCCCGGTTGCGTCCAAAGCCATTGCTTTGGAGCCCAGGGTCCGCTGAATCCAGTTGAGACCAGCTGTCTTTAATTTAATTTATTTATAGTAATATAATTTCTTTTTGTTGTACGGCCGTAAAGACAACACTTCCCCACCGCCAACAGGAGGCGTGTCGTAAGAGTCGACTAATTCCTGTAGCACGAGACGGGCAGCAGCGTCTTCGTGCGAAATCTTATAAAAAAAACTGCGCTCGCCAACCCGCCTGCCAAGCGTGGCGAGTATTGGCAATCCCCCCCGATGATCAGTCATTGGGGGAGGCCTTTGTTCAGCAGTGGACCTCCTATGGCTGGAATGATGAAATGATGATGATGAATTTCTTTTTAGAGAATAAATGTTCATGCGTATCTTGGACAAGACAGAATGTGTTAGTTAAACTCTGTATAGCCATGATTTATGGTACGATACAGAAGTCACATACACACGCACGCACGCACGCACGCACTTAAACACGCACGCACACGCACACGTATTCGCAAACCGCACACGTGCATGTGCAACGCGTTCGAAATTTCTAAAAGATGCTATCACGCATTCAATAGCGTGGGCTGTTCGTGATTCGTGATAGGTCAAACCAACACTCGCCGAGATAGTTTCTCAATTTTGGACCCAATTAATTTAAAATTTTGAACGTGTTCGTTACTTCTGTGGTTTTTCGTTTACCTAGCTTTTATTTAATGTCAAGGATAGAGTGGGCTAACGTCCCGTGGCGATACCGAGATTGCTAGAAAATTACTTCTTGAACGAAGTGAAATGAATTTCTTGGGACGGAATCCGATTGTATCAATGACCTATTTACGGAACGTGTGTTGATAAAGATTGTTGTAGTATACCTTGTATATGTTGTATAATAATGTCAATTATTCCATTATCGAGTCGATGGACCAATTTAACGCTTGGAAAACTTTATAGACAACTTTTATACATTTCAAAATAATTGCATTAAAACACGAAATCAAGCCTAGATGTTCCATACTATGATTACGAATTTAATTTTATAACCGATTTTTTTTGTTATGTTTGTTTTATAAAAAGGGTATTTCATTTATGGTGTAGAATTACCTTTTGGTATATTTAGACCTCCGTAGCCGAGAAGCGAGTATACCGGACTTGGGTTCGCCATCTCTGAAGTCCTGGGTTCGATTCCCGGTCGGACAGTATAGCAAAATAACTTCTCTATATTGTTTCGGGTCTGGGTGTTATGGTACCCTCGTTGCTGCTGGCAAGCTTTTTTAGACTCCCTTTTTGTCTTTCTGGCTATATTTTGCTAATAAAATGATGACTACGGTGCAAAAGACACTCACATTACTTCAGCCTTAAATGTCTAACTATACGATTCTCCTAAGAGTATTTATAAAGTCATAATTTTTGCTCGACTTGGCGGGGGCACTGCCGTGCCCCCAGATCGTCATTTATTCAGTATATAGGTAGTTAGGCCCTCTTCCGGGCATTTATACATGTCCCATAATATAGCTTTGCCCTATCACTCGGGACTACATGTATATCGGCTGGTGATGAGAAGAGAATGTGTTTGTTAAATGATTTTCTATAAAAACAATACATTTCCGAAAAAAGATGTTTGTGAAATAAATAGTTGATGATAGTTGATTGTAAAGTGAATATTGGCAAAAAGTGATTTAGTGAAACATTATAGAAAATCGTATGCAGACAGTGCTACCAAACACCTATTCTGACAAAGATGGTCGCATAGATTGACGTTTTCATTTGTCCTTTGGTGTCCAGCAACAACAAAAATCTTCAAACTACAATGAATTTTGCTGATTTTTAATTTCAAAGATAAGGTGTCGCTATCTCGGAGGTTCTGGGTTCGATTCCCGGTCGGTCAATGTAGAAAAATAACTTTTCTATATTGTCTCAGGTCTGGGTATTGTGGTACCGTCGTTTCTGATTTCTAACACAAGTGCTACGGCTACTTACCGGATCAGAGCAATGTATGTGATTTTGTCTAATATTTATTTCATTTTATTCATAGGTACACAAACTTTATCGAAACGACGTTGACGTAAAATAATTATAGGATCACACTGGTTCAAGCAGCGTGCTATGCGTGCAGCAACAGCGAGCTATGGAAAGGGCTATGCTTGGTGTTTCCTTTCGAGATTCAATCAGAAATGAGGAGATCCGTAAACGAACAAAAGTCGCTGACATAGCCCAACGGATTAGCAAGCCGAAGTGGCAGTGGGCGGGGCACATAGCACGTAGAACTGACGGCCGATGGGGCAGAAAAGTTCTAGAATGGAGGCCGCGTACCGGCAAGCGCAGCGTAAGACGTCCACTCACAAGGTGGTCAGACGACCTGGTAAGGGTAGACGCTGGATGCAGGCCGCTTCCAACCGGCCAATTTGGAAGTCAATGGGGAAGGCCTATGTTCAGCAGTGGACGTCCTATGGCTGAAATGATGATGATGATGATGATGACTGGTTCAAGCCCATGGTTGACAAAATCATAACATCATCTTTTCCACTTTTTTCCAGCAATAGCACTATTAAGTATTTTACAACAAATTAAGCAAAATCTTATTACTATCTCAAGACTAATTACGCAACAACGAAGCACGTGACCGTCTCGTAACTAAGACGTAAAAAAAAGTTTACAATTTTAAATTAGCGATAATGCAAAGGTGACTTTGTTCTCCTCAATGAGTCGGTGACGGAAGGATTGTGGCATCTCACGATAACCTTTAACACCGAATTTTAAATGTTTTTGTTGGGCCATATTCGCACTGATAGTGAAGTTTGACATTCGTTTAGGACGATTTGATTGTCACACAATGAATACGTAATAAAGTCACGGCCTTGGGATATGAGAGGATAGACCTGGAGACGTAGTCTTGAAGAATTAGAATCCCAATTCGCAAGAAATCGCTTGAGTCGCTAATAATACGAGTCTTGAGATGTCGTTTGCGGATAGGAATGATGGTTCAAAATTACGTCTTCTAACGTGACTGATCTAGAAAGCTCCTAGCAGATTGCTCCTAACATAAATAAAAAATTGGGGATTAAAAAAAGGAATTCATTGGTATTTACCCAGTCTTATTTTTATCGAGTAAACGCCCATCTCTATTCCGAACTGAAATACAATCGGATATCTAAACTTGTCAATTTTTGCATTCACAATAATGCAAGTTTAATATATCATGGTTAATAATTTCACTTTTTAATAAATCCCACCAGAGACAATAATTGAAAAGAAGGTTTACATATAAAAATAATAACCTTGATACAATTAGGATATTATTGGAGTCTAATTTTGTTTTATTAAGGGAGACCGAGGATAGTTGACTACAGAGGTTGCCTAACTGTCAAAAAATTTACCTATTGCATTATTCCACTGGGTGCGAAAAGCCAAGCCATATCGTTTCACCGGACTCAAGACAAAACAAAAGAAAGCTGTACGAGCAATTTACAACCTTAGACCCCGAGACTCGTTAAAAGAACTGTTTAAGGAAATTAATATACTTACAGTGGCCTCTCAATTCATTTATGAAAATATTATGTACATTCGCAAAAACCTGCATCTTTTCCCTAAGAAAAGTGACAAACATAATTTTAAAGGAATAAAGATAAACTTGCTGTTTCAAATTTCAGACTGCATAAAGTGAGTAATTCGTTCATGGGGAAATGTATTCGCTTTTTTAACAAATTACCACAGTCTATTGTTGAACTACCCATGTTCGAGTTTAAATCGCATGTTAAGATTATTTTAATGAAAAAGGGTTATACTGTTAATGACTATTTAAATGACAAAAATGTCGGGAATTAAATACTGCCCTGCTCGCACAGGTATACATTATTTTCTTTTCATTTTTTTTTGTGTCAGCTAGTGGTGACTGAGTTTGTTCCGGCGTTTCTTCTCAGCACTTGCCAGATTGTCTGTGTCTTGTCTCGAAGCGCTAGTAGGGTCCAAAAAATAAGGAGACATGTTCTGCCCCATATGGGCCAATAATGTTATTATTGACGTTCATAAGTGGCAGTTTTCTGTCCTAAACTGAATAAATGATTTTTGACTTTTTTGACACGGCATTGCATTCTTGCTGATTGACGCAACACTCTCAAATGAGTCTAGTTTTTAACACTTAGTCAACCTATACAGGGTTATCTGTAAAACATCAACAACCTCCTAGGGGCTGATTCTGGTGCTCAAATACAACAACTTATTCTATGGGGCCAACATTAAAATAAATAAAAAAAATAAGTGTTTTTTTTTTGTGATTTCAATGTTGGTCCCATAGAAAAATTTGTTGTATTTATGCTCCAGAATCAGATCCTAGGTTGTTGATGTTTTACAAATAACCCTGAATAGTCAACGATCACCGGTCTCCCGTATAGTCTCTTAGTATAGTAAGTGAGGCAATTTACACTCACACACACACTTACACACATTCTCATCACAGGTAGCCATACCACCACCAAACTGATGACCCTGCATCAGCTTTTATGTCATCGACCTATCCAACGTAAACGATTTGCTTCACCCAGATCGTTTGGCAATACTTTCCTCATTCCCAACAATTTATAAGAAGCTCTCATTTTTATACTCAATTCTTTATATTTGTTATTAGCGACCGCCGAGTCTGTTGCAATGTCTCGCTGATAAAAATCAGGGGTTAAAGTATCAAGATTTTTTAAATTTCCTTTCTTATCGTGTGCGTCATCGCAATAAAGAGTATTATCTGTCATTTTTTTCTACTAAGTTTGTGTTGAGACGACATGGTACAGTCCCATCTTAAAATAATTGACGATTTTTATCGTTTTCGTTTAGCGCCGAAGTGAATTGAAAACATAATATTACAATAAAGGTGGTCTATATGGCGTGTGAATTTCGCTAATGGTCCATGTTTCGATTTTGGTTATTCAATTTCGAAATTGATTTTTACTTAACCCTTTGACCGCACGCTTTTTAAAGACAATAATATAATCTATCCATATTTGAATTCATAATGGTTTTGGACGTCAAGCAGGTTCGTGTCATCCATTTTAATGACAGAACATACTCGTAATTTTAACCTGCTCCTGCTTGTATTAAATGGTTATATGTTTAATAAGGACCATAAAAAAATTGTGCTTTTGCTTGTAGCTCAGTAGCAGCAGCGCTTTGGCAGTGATAACCAAAGTTAAGCAACACACGCCGAGGTTGTTTGTGGATGGGTGACCATTTCGACCACATTTAGTGACATTTCTCTGGTCTCGACTAATATCGCTTGATACTAGTAGATTACATCTGATAGTGAGGTTTAGTCACTGGCCTTACAACACCCCTCTACCAATTCGCTGGGTGTGGTGGAGTGTGGTCCAGACCACCTCATAGTTGAGGTGAGGCCTGTGTCATGCACTGGAACGTATATAGGCTTATAGTTTACTATAGTTTTTTACAAAACTATGAAAGTTATTTAATCAAGAGATTTAATATAAAATACAGCAGATTTTTAAAAATTACTATTTTATTGTAGGTTATATTCCCTATTTTACTCCCATAAGACGTGGATGAAAAAATATAGTCTATAAATGTCCTTTCCTAGAGTTACGGTTTTTTCATACAAAAGAAGTTCGGCGATGATGGACCCAATAATTTACGAAGCCATGCTTGTTAAAAAACATGGTAAAAATGTTAAGTAGGATTAACAGATTTTGCCCCTAAAATTTCATATTTTTAAAAGTTGGCAATCAAATAATATATTACTTACAATTTTGGGGTTTATTTAACAAAATTCCATTTCGGAACGAGTTTAAGTATGCTTAAATCGATTTTAGACTAATTTGGAACACTTTTGATGAAGAAAGTCATCTGTGAATGTCAGTTAAGTCAATGTCAGATTGTATTGTGAATGTGATATTTTATTTGTAATAAGTTATGCAAAAGTGTATGCAATTGCCTTTTTAGCTCTTGCAGTTCAGTTTTACTTAGGAATTCAATTTATTTTAATGCTAATTGGACGTAACCCATAACCTAACCTCACCATTTCATGTTTTTACTAATATCTCTTGAATCCCAGCTTTAAGAGGGTAAGGTCAATTAACTTTTTTGTTAGCCTTGCTTAGTTGTATGAGAAGCAGCTAATTTCATAAATGAATGGGGCCTCAAAATTTAGGTCCAGAGCTCTATAAAAGCTTGCCATTCTTCTTTCATCAAGATTGGTTCAGTTTTTGCGACAAAAAGTAGCCTATTATATCCTTCTCTAATAAGGTCCAATCTATCTCTGTACCAAAAATATCAAAATTGGTCCAACGGCTTATGCGTGAAAACATAACAGACAGACAGACAAACAGAGTTACGTTCGCATTTATAATATTAGTATGGATTATTATTACACTCATTTTTTATTTTAAGTCAAAATAAAAAAGTGGAAGACAAGAACTTCAAGAAACTTAACAAGTGGGCCACACTGAAAGGCAGACAAGTCTTGTCTCCACTCATTCTATCGAACCTTTGACAATGAATATTCAATATGTGGCCATTATTCTGTTAACCCGTGCCTACTGCTGTTTTTGTCTTATTTCTACTCGACCAAAATGTATGAAACAGCAGTTTTTTTCTTTCTAGATTACACTAATGGGTTAATATAAATATACAACTTTCACCATGGTATCAATATCTCATAGAAAGGTTGTTTATTTTCATTATAAGAAAAACTTAAACAAATATGTCTAGTTCAACGTAACATCCTGTATACTTGCAGTTGAGACCAAATAAATTTCGGCTTCAAATACAGGGTTACATTTCAAAGGGGGGCCAAATTTAAAAAATAAGATCTAGGGAACGATATAAAGAAGCGTCTTAATCGTTATGATTTTTAATAATCGTGTTACAAAAAAAAACTGTAAAATATCCGAAAATAAAGTCAATTCAGAGACTACAAAAGCCGCGCGGTCATTGATGAGAGGCGTACGGCCAGCCAACAAGGACCTTAAGCAGTGCACATACGGTGTAATTTTTTCATGATTGAGTTAAATTATTCGCGCATACGATTTTTAACAGCAGACAGGAATAATTAAATGTGAAAAAAAAAATTGTTCTTTGCATAGTTCGATTTAGTTACTGATTCTGAGTCACTTCTAAAAATTTGGCACCCCTTTTCAATGTAACCCTGTATGAAAAATTAAAGATGCAAATTAATTTCGTCTTAAATCACAGAATACCTAATAGTACTACTTACATGAGACAATCTTAAATCCTTTTTTTTTTTTTTTTTAAATCTCTTGGTCTAAATTATGACTGCCATGCGAGCATCGACAGGTTATGTCTCCGACGTTCCACTTCCATACATTTCATACGTTTTACTTGCATTTACATAATTGTAACATTGACTTATTTAGCGAATAAGGCGACAAAAGGTATCCTCGTGATATATTGGGATCTTAATTAATATTAATGATCCGTATATTGTTTTAGCTTTTACGCACACCTTAGATGGCTCAATGGGCCTATTTGCATAGTAATTCATTTATTGGGAGTAGCGTGGGAAGTCTGGGACTGGTGACCTAAAAATAATTGGACATAATATACTCCAACTGCCTATCACGTATTGAGATAAGAAAATATACTTATCTACTTAAGGCAATATGGATTTGTAAGCCAACGAGTCATCATCATAATCAGCCCACATTTAGTTAATTGCTCATATACAGCCTCAGCTATTAATTCTTTGCCAACAGCAGAAGCGTAACATCGCTCCACCTTGTCAGAAGAAGCTATTTTCTCTGTATACAAAAACAATTAAAAATATTCGTGTATTTGTTTCAGATTTACCAAGGACTGGACGTGGTGACAGCAAAGGCAAGCCCTCAGGAGAGGGAGGCGGCAACCCATCATCTTCTAGATATCTTGGAACCGCACCAGATGTTTACTGTGGTGGACTTCAGAAATAGAGCACTAAAGATTGTATCCTTTTGCAAATTCGTGTAGAATTAAGTTGTCAAATGGTGGCTGAAACAATTTATGTGACGAAACACATTGGTTATAAAAATAATGTAGTTTTGGGTTCTATCAATTGAGAAATCTTCAGAATTTGGAATTTGTAGTAGGTTGAGATAGTGACTGTCCCACCCACATTAGACACCGATACCAACGTCATTTAGCTTGATGCTTTTGTCGATCACAATTATTGACTTCTTTCTTATAAGGTCAACAACCAACGACAATTTTATGCCTGTGCTTTATTATCATCATCATCATCATCATTTCAACCACAGGACATCCACTGCTAGATACAGGTCTCCCCCAACGTCTTCCAGATTGGCTTGTTGGAAGCGGCATTCTTCAATCTTTACCAGGGTTACATAGGGTTACAAATGAGAAAAGTGTAGCTGCAGTTTGCGATCTGAATTACGCGTTAATTTAACCAGACATGTTTAATTTCCATCAAAATGGTGGTATAACAACTGATAAACTAAATCGTCGTATCTGTGGTACTTTTCCATTTAAACCTGAATACAATACGTATAATGGGATTTCGCAATTAATACTAACATTTGTGGTTATTAAACAATTGTTCAAATATCGAGTTTAAAGAAGAGTAAATAGTAATTTAACATTCGTACGTATTTATGTAACCTTTAAATTTAAACTGGGTGATTCATTACGATACAATTTTCCATTTGCAATACCCAACAGGTTAAAATGTGCTATAAAAATATCTGCCACGGCTGCAATGGGAGGAAGTATTGTGTATTCAGATTACAAGTTGTATACGATAGTAAAGTTTATTTATTTATCTTGTGTCATACATTTTTCCTTAAACGATGCCGCTGTTATGTCAACTATAAAAAATTTCGGTGTACGAAATTTCTTTACTATTGTAACCTATACAGGTTGGTCCAAAGAGTAACATTAAAAAAAATTTTTTACTTCCTTTGTAGCGAACCTACTACCGACATCTATCCGAATCACCCCCATATGTATATCTTCAGTATCTTCAGCGATAATTTGTAGTTATCGACTTAAGTTTTTTTTTTACTTTTACCTGACGTCGTTAAAAGTTTAAATTATTGAATTTTTTAAAATTTTTTTACTCTTTTTTTAATTCGTTTTTTATAAAAATTGCAATGAAGTATTCTTTTTTGCAAAAAAAATGACATCCTGTTTGACACAAGTACGGTAAATTTTTATCCAAAGTTAAAATTTGTCGTTTCTGGCGAATTGAGTCAATTAATATTTTTACACCCCAAACACTGTGCACTGATCAAGTTTAATAGCACCATTCTTAAATAATTCTAAGACAACATTTATGAAAAATGTCACCTTATTTTAGGCCTAATGCCCGGCGTATTATAATTAATTAAAAAAAAACGATTTTCAATTGTTCCAAAATTAATAAAAAGTTAGTCCGTTGAGTTAGGTAAACAGTGACGTCATAGTTTGCATTCGCCATACAAATTATATAAAAGAGTAGCGTTAAGACAGTTTTAAAAAAGTATGTCAGTTGATTAGTGGTGTAAAATACCGTATTCTCTGAGAGGCTTTATCTCTTGGCATTCAAATGAAAAAATGTTTCTAGTACGTACTAAGCCACTGCCATCTTTCCACCGTGACGCAACCAGCTCACTCCAGCGGTTCGTTAATCAAATAAGCTGGTATTGTGTGCGGTCACCTTAAGAAGTCTTGCGTGGACGATTTTTTGCGTTTCGGTCAACGACATTTTAATCCGCTTAGAGTTCTGTAGATGAGGCCTATGTAGAACTAATAATAAACACCGATTGTTGGACACCACACACGATAACTAACTTTAAAAGTTAGTGTGTAAAGTTCACTTTTCGTTTTAGTAAAAATTCGTGTTAACTTTAATAATATTGCGATCAGTGCGGTTTTTGTATGTGGACCGTTAATTGGTTTATTGAGTGCAGAGGTAGTCCGACCAAACGATTTTAACTTAGCTGTCAATCGCGGTTTTCCTGTTGAATGTTGCAACGGTATCCTAGATGGGGGTCTTTAGTTGGCTAACGATGACTAATCAATCAGATTTTAAGTATAATATTGGAAGATATTAAGGTGCTTGTAGCTCAGTGGCGGTAGCACTTTGGTAGTGATTACCAAAGTCAAGCCACCTGCGCCGCGGTTTTTAGTGGATGGGTAACCATTCCAACCATATTTAGTGTCACGTGCTTCGGAAGGCACGTTAAAAGTTCATCATCATTTCAGCCATAGGACGTCCACTGCTGAACATAGGCCTTCCCCAGTGACTTCGAGATTGGCCGGTCGAAATCGGCCCGCATCCAGCGGCTTCGTCGTCTGTCCACCTTGTGGGTGGACGTATTATGCTGCGCTTGCCGGTACGTGGCCTCCATTCCAAAACCTTTCTGCCCCATCGGCCGTCAGTTCTACGTGCTATGTGCCCCGCCCACTGACACTTTAGCTTGCTACTCCGTTGGGCTATGTCAGCGACTTTAATTCGTTTACGAATTTCCTCATTCCTGATCCGATATCGCAAAAAAACACCGAGCATAGCCCTTTCCATAGCACGCTGTGCAACCTTGAGCTTTCTTATGAGACCCATAGTGAGAGGCCACGTTTCAGTTCCATATGCCATCACTGGTAACACACACTGGTTGTAGACTTTCGTCTTCAGGCACTGAGGTATTTTGGACGAGAAGACATTAGCGTAGTTTTTCGAACGCTGCCCAGCCGAGTTGGATTACGTCAAAAGTTGGTCCCGGCTGATATCGTTTGATACTAGTCGCGACCTATAGGGCGTCTTAATAACATCTGAACCCCTCTACCGTACCGCACTGGGCCTGAATGGTGGAGTGTGGCCCAAACCACCTCATAGTTGAGGTGAGGCCTGTGCCCAGCAGTGGGACGTATATGTATAGGTATACTTTACTTGACTTTATTGGAAGATATAATGACAATAATCTAAAACAATAAATGAAATCCAAAGATAAATAAATATTTAAATGCCTAAAAATACTATTTATTTGATTATGTTATTCAATATATTATTCAATAATTATCATATGATTTCTTAATGTATTTTAATTATTTACAACTTCTTAAAATCAACAATTTGATCTAATTATGCATGGCGTCATCCTCTCTGCCCACAATACCTATCTTATTGTTGTGCCCTACAGGGTCTATAATGATCTGTTTTATGTATCTATTTATGACACCTGTGTAACATTATAGAATGCAATAAATATATTGAATTGAATATTTTTAATCGTACATTTATTAAACAATGCATTTTTTAAATATCATCTTCCCATCTATTAAACGGTCTTCCCCTATAGCGCTTACCCAGTGTGCTTTTCCAAAACGTAACTGTTTTTGTCTATCTGGATATACAGGGTTACATTGCAAAGGGGTGCCAAATTTAAAATATAAGATCTAGCAAACAATATAAAGAAGCGTCTAAATCGTTTTTATTTTTAATAATTGTATGTTACAAAAAAAATCACTTTAATATATCCAAAAATAAAGTCAATAGAGAGACTACGAAAGCCGCACGGTCATTCATCAGAGGCGTAGGTACGGCGACCTTACGCAGTGCACATACGGTGCAATTTTTCCATAAATGAATAAATTATCCACGCGTACGATTTTAACAGAAGATAGAAATAATAAAATTTGAAAAAACAAAATGCTTTGTCCTTTGCATAGATCGATCACATCGAACATCGATTGAGTTACTGATTCTGAGCCACTCCTAATGACTTGGCAATGTAGCCCTGTATTTACATCCTACTAAGTGGGTACAAAATTAAAACTGTTTGAAAACCAAAGGCTTATAATAAAACAGTTGGTGGCTTACCTAACGGCTGATGTTTTGTTTGTCAAAACAGTTAAAAGACCGCACAAGTAGCCGACGGATATAAATTAACCTCCTTTACGCAGTGACAGTCGGTTTAGATATATTGTCAGCATCAATTAGCGCTAGTCTATACAACTCGCTTCTAAAAACATAATTCATGTCGTCGTCTCGCGTCACAACATACGTAAGTCGTCAATAATAAATTTATAAGTCAATAAATAGTTTAAATGTGTTAATAAAACGTTTTAGGGCTTCGCAACTTAAATGGTAATAGGAACCCTTATAGTCTGTCTGTCCGTCTTCATCAGGAACGCGTGAAGGTATTAAGATGAAATTAATATCAAATATTTAGGTCTGAAATCGCAATCAAAAGATACGGCTGTTCATGCTGCATTTCACACACACACACACACTCGCACACATTCGCACACACTCGCAAGGGAATCAAAACCTATAGGGTACTTTCCGTTGACCTGAAATCATGACATTTGGCAAGAAAATTGTCGAACAGCACAAGTAAAAGATGATGTCCGAAAACCATAAATTTTTGGTTTAATCCATTATTTTTCAAGATCGGAAAAACGTATACACCTCGGAGTTAATCTTGATTCCCTATACGGATGAGTTAAATACCTAAAAGTTTGTACGGAACCCTCGGTGTGCAAGTCCGACTCGTTCTTCACCGGTTTTTATCTTTTAACTGGCAATAAGTATTACAATGGTTTTGTCTATTGTGTCTACTCATCGACAGGTGAACCGATTTACGATCTTTAGAAATAGGACATCACTACATCTTTATTTACTAAATGTTTATGTAGCTTTGTAAGTGGTTGACCTCCTTACCACAGACAGAGATATGTGGAGAAGATTGGGGGACGCCTTTGCCCAGAAGTGCGACAGAAACGGCGAATAAACAAGCATATGTATAGAATGTTACTATAATACCTACAAATATCAATGGTACAGTCAACAACTTATCAACCTACCACAAAATTTCAGATTTTCTCCATTGATATTAAGCTCTATGAATTCGATTTTAAGCTGAAAATTGGTTTAAGTAATTTGTATTATTTTAGCAAGTTAGGAAAGTTTATTTGTTCTATTTCCAGTAATTTAACGAATCTGCCATTTCGATTTACTCAATGCCAAATCCAGATTGACAACCTAACAGAACAAGGAAAAATCCCAATCGTAGTCGGTGGTACAAATTACTACATAGAATCGATAGTGTACAAAATTCTCGTTGAAGACACTGACGATACTGAATCACTTTTATGGGACAAAAGTAGAAGAAAAAGAGACTTTGATGAATCTATTGATTTAGACGCAACAACATCTAAGAAAAGTCATATAGAAACAAGTGTAGACAAAGCACTTTTAGAAGTAGATCCAGGCAAACTAATTTCAGACTCAGAAAAAGAAGATATCAAAGCTAAAGACCGAGAAGAAATTAATAAAACAAACCTTAAAGCAAATGTTGACAATGAAACTAATTTCACAAATGAAGAAATCCACGATAAACTGAAGGCGATTGATCCTGTAATGGCGGCTCGACTTCATCCCAATAATAGAAGAAAAGTATTAAGGTAAGTGATATTAATTTGTTTTTCATCAATGTAACGCCAGTTATAGGCAGTTGTAGGCCGATGGGGCAGAATGGTTCTAAAATGGAGGTCACGTTCCGGCAAGCGCAGCGTAGGACGTCCACAAGATGGACAGACGACCTGGTAAATGTTGCAGGAAGCTGCTAGATGCAGGCCGCTTCCAACCGGCCAATCTGAAAGTCATTGGGGAGACCTATGTTCAGCAGTGGACGTCTTACGGCTAAAATTATGATGATGATGATGAACGCCAGTTATCAGTCAGTTATCTGTTTTATAGCTGCTTTTGACATGTTGAAAAAAACAACGACAATAATTGTACATGTTCCTAAGAACAATAGATAGTTTCTCAGATTTTAAAACATAGTTTTTTTAATTTACCTTTTTTCTAACAATACCTACCAAGCTAACGCTTGGTAGCGCAAAAACATTAGTAAAATATTTTTTACAAATGTTTTTGTGCTCGATAATATTTTAGAGAATCTGGTTTCATTTAACTCATGTGTGTAATAAAAGGAAATGAAATGTATTTATTTGCTGAAAACATAGTGTTACGCTGGTGTTAACATTAATAATATAGTAATCCCGTTTTACCTTTTACATGGCATGCAAATATTTAAAAGATATTTCTAACTATATAAAATTTTATAATACATATGTCAAATACTTTTGCTATGTCAAATACTTTGTCACTAACCTAATAAAAATATTTTCACTTAGCCATTTTACACGCTTTCTTTTGAATTGGAATAGTATTGTAAATCTTTTCAGTTTTGGAAAAAAAAAACTATCTTATCTAGATCACTGAGACGTAAACTGTGATCGTCCATTCGCTTTTTGAACAAATATTATATTGTTTTTGATAAACATAGCTACTTCAAGGATACATCCTTGGTATCCAAGGTATGGCCAGTATTTGTAAACTCCTAAAAACAGATTTACAAGACTGACAGGGTCTGTATGTCTTTAAAACAACCCTTTACAATCTACAGGCTAGAATTTACTTTTCTACGCAGTTGTAATACTTTTAATCCATTCAAAAACAAATCAGATTCATTAAGCAACAGAAATATAATAGTAACCAGTTTTATGAATGATTCTATCATAATTTGATTTATCTGCAAGACGTCAGTGAGTTTCTTTTCTAAATATGACGCTTATTACTTTGTAATAAGTATTATTATTGTTATAATTATTATCGCGTTTAATGTCAAAGTTCACACACGAGTTGACTTCAGTATGTTATACTCGTAACTTATAATCACAATTAGTATGGCGCTAGAATCATTGTAACATGTGGTCATATGCGTAAACAAGAAACTTCCTGTTATGTCAGGCGGAAGTGTTTGAAGTTATTTAACTTTATCCAATGACATTGTAAGTCTTTCTTCATCGCTAAGGATTACTAAATATATTTTTAGGGTTCCGTATTTCACAAGGAAAAAGGGAACCCTTATAGGATCACTTCATTGTCCGTCTGTCGGTCTATATTTCTAGTTTCATCAAAAACGCGTACGCGTAACGCGAAGTATCAAGTTAAAAATATATTTAAATACTGTCATCCCTTGGAGCTGTAAAAAATCAAACTTCTAAGCCAACGCAATAAAAAGATATCGCCGGTTATGCCGCATATTTTGACGTGCGCAAGGAAATCCAATCCTGTAGTATTTTTAACAAACGGAAAAATCGTTACAAATTTCTCTTCAAACTATTTACATAGGTTGTGTTGTTGTTTCATAACTTGTAGGTACCTACAAGTTTGTACGGAACCCTCGGTGCGCAAGTCCGACACACACTTGGCAGGTTTTTTTATACTTAAACTTATATCAGTCTTACTAATATATTTATCAGTCTTACTATAATATCACTTATCATGTTGTAGCGACATCTATCTTGCCATACGAACTAAAACTGACATCCTACATCGCGATATTAAAGTTATTCGAGCGATTGGACATGTATACGAGAACCCGACAACAACCGTCGGGCAGTAGCCCACCAGACACAACACCCGTCTTGTCGGAGGATCCTCCCTTTACAATGGTGGATGAGGAACTTTACACCCTGTTCCTCACAGTCTCAAAAACTGGTGACCCCGAGCATGAACCATCGGTTGGTTGAACCACCCCTAAAATGACTTATGTACTCGTATACCTCAGTTATTTATGTAATTACGCAAAGCAATGCCTAAGATTTCTAAAGAATGCCTTTTTGAGTTAATGAGATTTGGTGGTAAAAAACCTAAAATACTTTTTAGTGGTAAAACTTATAAAAGCGTGTCTTGTAGTTTTTTCTTTTATAAAATTAAATTTATTTTAACTAACGCTTTAAAAAATATTAATAACGTATTGCATATTACTGTGCTTTTAAATAGTGTTAGCCAATAAATGTCCACAAATAATTGCGAAGTGTACTGCGAAAATTAATGTTAAAAATGTAAATAATTTAAATTAAAGTTATAATATACTAGGTAAGCTCAAAAGTAAATAATATTTCCGCCAATTAGTGACAAAATACATAACTAACTTGCGTCATACATAAGTATTTTATCAAAAATAGGTTTCACCGGTTAATTTTATTTCACATAGGTTATTATGCAGGAAACGGGCATAACGTAATTTGTTGTTAAACAGCTATGTTTCATAAACTTAATTAGACCAAATAATTAAAATTCAATAAGCCATAATTATTAGTAATGGCATAAAATAAGGGTAAGGGTTATAGATATTTACTTTCACAAAGAATACACAGAAATTCTTTAATAAAAAACCTACAAATAAATAATTAAACTAAATAATGGCCACGTGACATTAATTAAAAGATACTTTATTTCTTTATAAAATCTAAAAAGGCTATAAATATCAAGCTTACAAAACTGACAAACAAAACTCACTAAGTCACGGAAACGTAAATAAATTATACACTCACGTTAACTATTTCACTCTCACTTATTACCCTACAACACATTCAACAAAACTGATGGAAAAGAACGGGCCAATATTACGTCATGTTGCGAACCTGATCTATAGACATACTTAATATACTCGTTATGGAGGCCAGGTCAGCTGGTCTGGGCACAGCCGAAACCATCGGGCTTTGCGTAGCAACAGAAATAGATATAAAAGTCACGTTCTTCGGATAAATGCCGAAACGAAGGCCGAGACGCGATGACATAAAAGCGGCGACCAGTATGCGAGACCCATCGTTTCATGGGCCTCGCAGTTATGCGAAATATGTAAGAATGAACAATAAGTGTTTTTGTAATATAAAACATGTTAAGTACTAGAAGTTAGACTTATTTTAATAACTTAAGTATTCTTATTTTAATGACTTAAGTATTCTTAGCCAGCTATTGTTTGGTTATGGGACTTATAAAAATGAATAAAATAAGCCCAAACTTGAAGGTGTTAACTATTTACATTCTGGCTCCAGCATTAGATCGATAGTACCGAGGAAAAGTAAAAGGTACTACTATTAGACATGATAGACATCTTAGTTCAGATTTGATCTCAATCCTGCAAATAGAATTATACCTATTTGAAGAAGAGTAACCCCTAACTGCGAGTTTGTATAAACACCCTAAGATGCTTCGTGAAAAGAACGTAGACTTTGCAGAGATTGCACTGCGATCGAGTCTTTATCCAATAAAACCTGCCTATATCATAGATTTCGTTTTCTTTTTTTATTGTCTCATGGCATTCGATATAATCAAAACTATAGAAAGTCCCGACCAAAACTTTGATAACTCGATTGTGATATTTGTCGCTTCGTTTCTCCCTTTTGCAGATGCAATGACACATAGAAAAGAAACGTTGACTAGGTCACGCTAAGTTAGCATTATACCGGTACACTGGCATAAGATGATAAATTTGTAAAATCCAACGTTCTGATCGCCCCCCAATTTTTATATAAAATGTCCATGTTTATATATTTCGATGTGAAATTTTGATCATTTCAATTTTTGACTTTAAAAACGACCTACATAATAAATGCCATGACAACACGCCATTTGGTTGATATTTAACGGGTTTTCAAAAAAGTATCCACATTGCTTTTAACGCGGTAACTAATGAAAAGTAAGGGATGATAAGTAAAAAGTAATATAGATGTCAAATCAAATGAAGATACGCCAAATAAAAAACAGGAACACCCAAAGAGATTGCATAATGTTACTCAAAACATAAGTAAACATAATATATCGAGAACTCCTGGTGTGGTAAGGGTTAGAGGGAGGTGTTTTCTGGGTGGAGGTCAGCCTTCGCTGGCTGCCCAGACTTCCGCGGGTCTTTGACCGTTGTCAAGGATTTCCTAGTTCGCGCGTGTGCGTAGCGAGCGACCTTGACTTTACTACCCAACAGTAGGGCGCACAAAATGCCGGAATTTTTAAGGATAGTCTATCCTGAAAATAAAACCAACAATCAGACCAAGTAGGCCCAAACTAAGCAAAGCTTGTATTTATAGTCCCTTGATAACATTATAATCCACGCCGGACGTCCGTCCACTGCTGAACATAGGCATCCCCCAGTGACTTCCATGATTAGGTACAAATGCTTGTGTCCATCACGTTAAAACACGTCATCACTCACCAAATATAATACATTTATGATTGAAGTCAACATTTCAACGTTTCAAGTAAATAAAACCCTAAAATTCACACTTAGTTAGCTTTTGGTTTTAAAAAATAGCCTTGAATTTTGTCAGTTTTCGATAAAATTATCAGTAAGTTTTAACGACCGGGAGCAATGGCCTAGCTCTAGAGAGGCCGATTTGATTGATTATCACATTACCATAAATGGTTACTTTTATTAGGTGATTATTAAATTACCAAGTAAACTATAGCGGACGAAATAAGGCTCTCTACTTGTATTGAAAAAAAAAAACACAATAAATAGCATACATATTACATAAAGAAACAATTTAATTTTATCCAGATACCTAAGTTGCAAATTAAAATATATATTTTTGTACAGATATTTTACCAGAATCGCCCGCAATTAACAGTTTTAAATTATTCTATGTTTCTTATTTTTTTCTTTGTCGTAAAATCGCTTAAAGTACACTTTTTTTTTGTGTACTTATAACGATTTTATCGGTTGTCTTCCCTTGGGTCGTGTGTGTAATCGTGATGTACTTTGTCAATAAATGATTTATTTATAAGTAAATTAAAGATTATTGCACCAAAACTAAAATAAATGCAAGTAGCATAATCACGCAGAAAGCTTTCATTTAGTCTTATTTATATGTATGCGAATTTAAAAGTAATTTTTTATTTAAAAAAAACGATATCTAAAAAATATTTTTTATGGTGTATAGGTATCAAACTTGGAAAAGCCATGGCCACCCGCGGCCTATCGCCGGCGGCCCCTTCGATAACCCCGAATTATTTATCATTCGATTACAACTCACTGCGAATCCGAATTTGTGGCGACGAATTAACATATTACTAACTAGTTTCTGCCTGTGGCTTTGTCTTCGAAGATTTTACGGAAACGTTAAATATTAGATGACCATCAATGTGTCGACTCGATTGTCACGTTTGTCATATTGATACGGCGATTCGCCCTGAATGCAAAGGGTTCCGGATTCGATTCCCAGTTTGTGTCAATTCAGAAAACCAACTTTTTACATTATTGTTTTGGGTCTGAGTATGCTAGGTATGTTAATTTCTTAGTCTTAGACCATTGGCAATGGTTTCTTTTCCCAAGCTTATTTTTTTATTTTTTATTTTATCATCCAAAAAACCTAACCTAGTCACTGGGGGAGGCCTATGTTCAGCAGTGGACGTCCTATGGCTGAAATGATGATGATGACGATGATCCAAAAAACCTAAATCTTTAAAATTCGAAACAGAGTCGAGGTATTATAGTTATTTTTTAATAAAGAACTAGCAACTCGCCCTAATGAACGGGTGCAATATAAAAAATAATACTGTATGTTATTCTTTGGACATATACCTACACATTTTTTACACAATTTTGTAGGCCATCTTAAAATGTACAATTTCGTAAAAAAAACGCATGAAACTGCAACCAACAATGTGATTGTTTAGCCCCAAACACAGGCCCCAAACTAAGCAAAGCTTGTATTATGGCGACTAGATAACGGATAAACATACTTAATACGTTTATTAACATCTATGACCTAGGTACAAATGCTCGTGCTCGTCGCACAAACATTTGCTCTTTGCGGGATTCGAACCCGCTACCGCCTGGCTTTGTGGTCCATAACGCGAACCAGTACAGACCAGACGGTCGTCTATTATTATTTTGATGTAAGTTTGTCTTCATTTTGTCACAAAAGCAAGTTAAGCAATTTTTGTGTCAAATGTTAATGTTTGTCTATTTCTGAGACGCCATAAAAAGCGGCCTTTGGCTATTTATTAACAATCACCATTAAAAAGCTGTTAACACCGTTCAAACTAAGTAAACTAAACAAGTTTTTAGCGGGTTTGTGTTTGAGAACGACGAAATATAAATATCGGATATCTTATGATAAGTTACCTACTAAATATCAAAACTTTATCTGAAGAAAAAAAATACTGGCGACTATATCAATAGCTGTAAGTAATATTAAAAAATGAATCTAATTTTTTTTAAAATAAATTACTGGCAACGAATACAAGGTTACTTTGCAACATATTGTATCTTAATCGATCTTCGTATATAACCAAAAAAAACCTGTCTTCGTTTAAAAAATTGAACTCGCATAAAACTTACGATTAGTCGATTGCACCGTATAGGCTCTCGGACAAATGACGGCGCACCTGGCGTTTTTTTTTTTTGGAAATTTTAAAATATATTTTATTCTAAAACTACGAAGTTTAAAAGGAGATGTCACCTAGGCCAGGTCCATGTACAGTATACCAAAAAAACAGAAATGATGCGAGAAGTAGAATAGGTCCATACAATTCGGTTAGGCAGCATCATCCTTTCAGCCTGCTGCTGCTACTGCTGAAAGTAGACCCCCCAGTGATTTCCAGATTGGCCGGTTGGAAGCGGCCTGCATCCGGCGACTTCCTGCAAGCTTTAGCAGGTCGTCTGTCCGGTTTTAAAAACTAAATTAGTAACACAATCTTTACTTAGGTAACAATATAGTTGCTGGACACTTATAAGTGAATATAGATCCAGTGCCTGAAGATGGAACATGATGGCTTATTCTTTATAACCTTAAAGATGCTGCTGGCACTCTGCCGTATCCTAGCAAGCATCGAGGTTGTCAGCTTTCGAATGATGGCGTAAAAATCTACATGCGCTTCCGCGAACATCATCGACGCAATGCAGAATCTGGGACAAAAGGATCGTTGTTTTTTTTAAATCTATGGATGCGATGTTGAATACGCCTTGAATGTAGTAAAGCCCTTAGCAACAGATACCTCGTGATGAAACAAAGAACCTGTATTACCGTACAACACGAATATTAGCAAATTACATTTGAAAAAATTACGGAATACACAATAGTCACGCGACTCCGCTGAGGCAGTTAACATTGTCATGGTCAAATTATAATTAAAATAACTAAAGAATTGTCTATGCCCACTTATTTAGTTAAGTGACTTTGAAGAGCCCTTGGCTATCCTAGAAGTGAGACAAATTGACATTGTCTTTTACCAGATTAATCCAGATCCTAGATATTTGAAGGTCGCAAGTGTAGGCTTGACTATGACACGACTTGGGGTCACTTGTCGCTGTTCGGAGTGACGCAAGCCCTACAATAAGGAAGCGTGTTCAATTGTCCGTCCGTGCAGGATGATTCTGCGATGCGTCGTATTTGGACATTTGGGCTGAGAGATATGTCAATATCTTCAAAAAAAAGTTAGTGATGTATAGAGATTAGATAGTAAAAAATATATGAATATTTTTAAGCAATTACATCAATTATTGGTACCACAGCTCGGTAAAGCTTGTACAATAACGACTATTCGATAACGGATAAACAAAGTACATTATGGTATCTATGAGTTGGGTACCTAATCCAAATTTTCTATGGTTTACTTTAAGTCTATAAAGGATTTGTGTGGCGTGATAGCTATATAACACGGTTTACAAAAAAAATAATTAAAATAACTAAAATCTGCCTCCCTGGCATGAGCACCAAAACACGATATCATATGATAAAGCGATATATAGACACCAATTGTAAAAATATGATAGTTATAGCCGCCATGTTGAATTGCCGTGTCAGTGTCGTTACATATTATGACCGCTGTTTCAATAAAAAAACAAAATGGTGGCTTTATCTATCATATTTTTACAGTTGGTCGTATATCACTATATCCTATCATATCGTATCGTGTTTTGGTGATCATACTTGGGGGGCAGGGCGGTAAAATTATCACCATACTTGCCAAATGTAAGTTTTAATTACAAACACAAACCTTAAAATCAAACTGGCAGTTTGATATTAGAATTAACATGCTCTACAATTAAACTTTTCAAGTAGTCAAAATTATAAAAAAAATCTATGAGGTCAGAGTTACTGGAGACGTATTTTTGACGATGCGAATTCCTAAAATCACTATTTTTGAAAATTCATTCCGTGAATTCTGCAACGACCACTCGTTTTTGTTTTCTACTAGTAAAAAGTACGGAGGAATTACATTGACAAGTAAACGTATGTTTGACAGAAACTTGACATAATAACTTTTTATTTACGTTCATTAATGAGTTTTTGCTTTATGGTTTATAATATTTTCTGCGTGAAACAAAAATAGTTTCAAGATTTCAATTTAATACTAACACCTCGAAATAGGAATAGTGATTCAAAAATGCGTAAAATCGTGAGAAATAGAAATGAATTTCATACACGAATTGTTTTCGTGTTCGAATTTGAGATTCATTTCTAATGCTTCAAGAATACGTCTCCTGGTAGTAATAGTAGATAAATAATTGGTTTGAAGGACATTATAGGCTTTAATGTTAAAAGTAAAAAATCTTATAAATTATTAGTTAGAAATAATATACCATGCGTGTCGATCACACATAAAATTTTTAAATCTTCAGCCATCAAAGTATTATTTTATTACTTTGTTCTTCTTTTTTTTTCAAGTAATTTAAAGTAGGACCTTCATCCTTTTTATAAGATTGAACTTTAAAACTATTAGTTCTATCAAAAAGAGTTTTTTAGGGTACCGTACCTCAAAAGAAAAAACGAAACCCTTATAGGTTCACTTTGTTGTCCGTCTTCTGTCTGTCCGTACGTTTATCTCGAGAACGCGTGAAGGCATCGAATTGAAATTAAAACCATATTGTACTTAAATCTACGGTCCCTTGAATCTGTGAAAAAATCAAACTTCTCAGTCAACGTAAAAAAAATATATCGCCGTTTATGCCGCAAAAAATGTATATTTCGACACTCTCAAGAGAAAAATCTAAAACTATACAAATATTTTTTTTAATTAATTTGTAAATAAACTGCGAGACTCGATTCCTGAACTATTTTTAAATGTACATACAAATTTGTACGTAACCCTCGGTGGGCGAGTCCGACTCACACTTGTCCGGTTTTTTACTTTTAATCACAAGTCTTACAAATAATTCAGGGACACTAATTCATAAACCGAAAATATTAATTGTGCAATACTTTCGTTAATTACACAACTACATATTACATTACATACTTATCTGCCTTATTACTTAATTTTATTTATAACCCAATTACATTATAAAATGCCATAGTTTTATGATGCTTATATGGTATATCTCCACAGTTTGAAACTTTGCGCTATTCATTTTTAATGATTTTAATATGGTTATATCATTATGAGTTAATTAAACTCTCGTAATATAAATATTACTGCATTAAACGATCCATTATTATAACTAAAGCCTCATTACGTTGTCGTAAAGGTAAATGTACAATTTATGTAATTAACTTGACTTAAGTTCTTAATTAAGTTTTAGTTTTGGATAAAAAATGAGGGAGATTGTACTCTTTTGGCGCTCTTTGGGGAAGCCTACGGCCAGGAGTAGACTCCAATAGGCTGTGACTTACAAAAATAAGCCATTTTTTGTTGTGTTAAGATGATCGTTTAAAATCGCAGTTTTTTTTTATTAGTAATAAAAAAAACTGACCTTTTTTAGGCAAATTTTTCTTACTTTTTTTTAAACAAAATAAGTTATTCTAAATTCTTGAAATATGAGAATGGTCCATCACAGGAATGCGGTGCGTATTGACTGATTTATGATAATGTAATAAGCAGACTCATAGTTCTCTGGCTGAATGTAGTATGCGCAACATTTATGTAACGCTCACCCGGCATAATACAGGGTGGTCGGTTAAGCAATGTATCAATAAATTACTTAATATAAATATTATTAACATTACATACATTGCTCTGATTCTATATTAAATAGCCAAAGCAAGTAACCCGAGACAATATAGAAAATATAGAAAAGTTATTTTTCTACATTGTCTGACTCTACATTGAACCCGAGACGTCAGAGATACCGACACCAAGTCTAAAGTATGAAGGAAGTATTATTTTCGTTATTAAAGTTAATTTTCTTTTAAATGAGTAATAAGAATCATTTATTTTAGATCACTAGCAGGATCCTTATGTATACTCGTAACAAACTTACTACTTACGAATATACTTATTATTTACAAACTTATTAAACCACCGTCTTAGAGGTTCGGACATGGTCACTGAGGGGCCACTCCCAATTCTCCCTTTACCATACTCCCAACTGCGCACCTGGATCAGAAACCGCACACTATCACAACAAAACAAACGTTGGGCACTGAGTACTGCATGCAGGCAATCAAAGCTAACTCTTCCAGAGGTCACGCCCAGATTGACTCGACGTATACTCAGCCTCGAAAGACAAAACCTGCGAATAATCGTGGGCACAGTGACCGGTCACTGTCTTCTAAACAAACACTTCTACAATATAGGTAACACATAGCCCTCTCTGTAGGGCATGTCTCACTACAGACGAAACTGCCAACCACGTAGTCCTGGAATGTGAGGCGGTTGCATCACAACGTAATGAAATCCTTGACAACCTAAGGTCGCTCCGCGAAGCCTGTGAAAAACCCAGGAAACTTCTGCGCTTCTGGGCGGAGCTAGGCTGGTTATATCCGTAACCATCATACCCCTACGCACAAAGGACCGAATTTGAGTCTAAGTGCGGAAAAGGGAGTCCATTCTCATACTCAATCACCGTCTTAACAAGTTTCCTGCTTCGTACACCTTCACTGCGGGGAGGGGCCAAATGTTCGCCACTATTCTCATGGTACAGACAACAGCAGGTCAACTGATTTTTACTTATTCACTCAGAACGCATCAACACGTTATGAACTAATAATAATAATAACAGTAAACGGTTTATTATACATAAGCCTCCCCCAGAAACAGCATTTCCCGCTTTTTTCATCTATTCACTGCCAGCCATCTTCCTATGTATAGAGATCAATATAATTTAGAAAATTTTACGTTTTGTGGTAGGATGACGAGCTGTTGTCTGTACATCTCGTATCTTGCTTGACTATGACCTAGATAACAGTTGACCCGATAAGGGATAAGTGTTTACTCATGTTGTCGGACGACCAGTTTTAGATTTTTTTCGACTCATAAATTACTTAATATCAATTTCAAAGTCAAATACAATCAACATCAAGAGTAGCTAAGTATCAGAATTTTACAAACGAATCTCATTTCAAAACATTACAATAGTAGCAAAAGTCGAATAAACTATTCAGGATATTCTGCCATTTGTAAAAGTCAGTACTTTTGAAATTAGTGATCAGCTACTTTTAATGTAGACTGTTAAGAAAAAACAAATTAACAAAGGGGTCCCGGGTTCGATTCCCGGTTGGGGTCAAGGTCAGTCAGTCAGAAAATGAACTTTTTTAAATTGGCTCGTATCTGGGTGTGCTAGGAGATTCGCTGAGCATAATTCATTATTTGATACCTCGTCAAATAAGTATATTAAGTAATTCCTTATTTCGGCGCTATGACAATTAGTGTTTTTGGCGCATATTCATTTATTTCTGTACGTTTAGAAGAGAAGAAGAATTTTCTTAGCACCAAAACAAAAGATCTTCAATGCACCAATCACAGCTGAATGGAAGACCATTCGTGACACAAATTGCATTAATTCGCACAATTGCGTTTAAGTAGTAGGTAAACGTCAAACGAACCGTAGGGCTGCCAGCAGCTTATTTTTAATAAATGCCATGAAAGGAGCCTATAGTTTAGAGGTGACAGCACTTTTGTTGCGATTACTAAAGTTATGCAATCTACGCCGCGGGTGTAGTGGATTGGTGACTATTCCTGCCATATTTTGTGTCATTGAACAATAACCCGGTGGACTCACGGCCTAGTCAAGGTTGCGGAAAGGCGCTAGATGTAAACGGGCCAAATGATGATAATGATGATTATTTGCCCACTATCTACAGCTCTAACTTATTTTACATACTATACTAGTCTTACAGTCAGTCAATTAATTTAACACATTTTGATGGAGAAGTGGAATAAACAATTTATATTTCTGATAGGCATAACGTATTTATCAATACAAACTTTAAAAATCTACAAATCCCAAAAATACATAAAGTCCTGTGTTAAAAAAGTCGGCAACCCTAATTCGTCGTCAAGGGTGCGTACGCGCAGGCGCCTATGGCCATCGCGGTGACGTCACATCCGCCCGCCATTCATGCCGGCGCTCATTCATTAAATTCTCACTACATTCCCACGCTGCAAACACAACTCTAACTCTCTAACTTTAAGAATTGTTTTTCTTCAGAAGCCCTCTAAGATTTTTTCTTAAACACATGTTGGAGACTTCTGCGAATGTCGCGATATTAATTGATTGTTGTTAGGTATTTTAGTCGCAGTTGATTAGGCCGTATATTCATAATTTTCCTTATTATTAACAACTAATAAACTATGTAGTTATTTTGCTGTAGGTGTTTTTTGTCGTCAGCCCGCTTTAAATTAAAAAAATAACTGCTTTATCAATATTTTTCCTTATAGGGACGAAATAATTCATGACTTACTGTAGTTACAGATTGTGTTACAATAACAGGTATTTTATTATTAAACTTTTTAGGTACATTACTTAGGTATAATATTTAGGTTTTTTTTTGGCACAATTACGATAAAACATGAACCACGTACACATACACAAACAAGTAGGTAATAAATCAGAATAATATTATATTTAAATTATTTAAATCAGACTGAGAAAATTTACTAATGGCCCTTGGTAGTATACGCATAGTCACATCACACGTGCACCACAAGATTTTTTATGTAGACTTTATAACACCATGCATAACAATTCTTTGCCGTCAAAAAAATTTAATAAATATAACTGAATTAGCAATCCAAATTAAAATTATCTAAATTGTTTGGTATGAATATTTATGTGTGGAGACGTTCAACAGTATAAGTTTTTTAAACACAAGTGTTATAACAAACGCATCCTTTTAATTAATTAGTCTAAGTAAGTTTACAGCAAAATTGTTAAGAAGTTATGGCGCGAACTTCGCAAGTTTTTCTAAATATACTTATTAAATTTATTTTATTTATCACTCTTGTGATTCTTACAATGGGCTAGTTTCCTAAAAAATCGAATTAGTTAGTCCGTCAGTTGGATTAACAGAAAATATTGGACACGTATTTTTTTTTCTCAATCAAACAAAAAATGATGAAGTTATAGCCCTTTAAAGTTCCGCGTAACGTCACGCCTTGCGACACTTTTTGGCAAGGCGTGACTTCACGTGGCTCACTTTGATGCGCTATAACTTCGTCATTTTTTGTTTGATTGACAAAAAACAAAATACGGGTCCAATATTCTAACTGACGGACTAAATAGAATAATATTTTTTTGACCCAGGAAACTAGCCTATTGATGTGAAAACATGCATATTTTTTTTTTCGCTTAAGTAATTTTTTTTACAAGATAATGTTGAGGGTTCCCATAAAAAAAGTTATTTTATTATATTTTCTGCTGTTTTCTTTATACTATGGCCACCAGATAACAGATAGACCATAAACATACTTAATTAAATAAGTAGCAACAAATAAACTGCTACCACAATTCGACTACCTTCGACAATATTATTCGTAAAAAATCGTAATCGTCAATTTACATCATTCTAACACAAGGAAACTTACAAATTACAATCTAAATGGAAAAATGATAAGCCTTCGACGTGTCAAAGACCTTCGAAGGGGTATCAGTAAAATTTATTTGTTTATTGATACCTACTTACGTTCGTATACGTGGCCTTGAACAGCAATGTTTGATATTTTCGCGCCAACCGCCATTATTATTACCCGACCGCGGAGTGCGAGTCACGTTCATTCATAAAAATGTTACTACGTTATGTTGTTTCGAACTTGGTCGGGTTATACGCCCTTGACGTTTTTGACAATGACTTTTTTTACGTTTCCGTCGTGCGTCGTGAGGTTTTTATTACAGTTGTCAAGGAGCGTTCCGTTTTACGACCCTTTGTAGCGATCGAGGACTTGACGGTAATAACTGATAGCCAAATCCAAATTCTGGTTTACCGGGTTGCGCAATGAAATGCATGTCGTATAGGACTGCTAAATATTAGTGTACGATGCTGTTACAGAAACTCGATTAAAAAGTATGATCTATGAGATTTAATTTACAGGGTGTGTAAACGTGGGACACACTTACAGATTGTTCATCTTGTAAATAGTATCAACAGCCTTTGGAAGTATACTGCTAAATGTCACCCCCATAGAACGCCACAACACGCAGTCCACCGGGTGGGAAGAATCCCAACGCTGCGTCTTCCAGTTCGTGGTTGGCACTCGAGTAAATTTCTTTCCAAATGGTTGACAGGTCTGCGAGCGATGTGGCCTACCCATAGTAAATATGAAAAAATGTTTATAAATATTCAAAAAATGAACATTCTGATAATTTAAGCAAAGAATACCTAATAGTACTAAGTACCTATCTCCCTCTTTCAACTGAACTCTGTCTTTTTGTATGGATTGTCTTTTGAGTGTCCGTTCTTTTCTTTTAGCCTTAATTTTTTTATGTGTGTTCGATCATTCGTTACCAGGTTAACCGAATTCGATAGTTCTTTTTTTGTTCGAAAGGAAATACTTTCGGAATGGTCCCATATAAATTTGATCAAGTTATGATGATGGGATCTTTAAGTCCCAGTCCCAGTTTCAGTTTTTTGAACTCGGTTTACTTTTTTTTTATAAAATTTTAATATTGTCTTGAACTAATATTAGTTTCCAATGAAGACCAAAAACAAGAGATAAAAGATATAATTAAACGGAACGTATTATGAAAACGTTTTACCTACACTAGTAGTTGCATAAGCTTTAAATACCAAACCAATCATGTTGTAAATAATAGAGATTGGTGTCACAGACTTTGGTACTAATATTAATGGCATTGGCGCCTTGCAGTTATGATGAGATGACTCATTGCGTGCAGGAAAACCTGGGTATTTAATATTTATCTTCAGCACACGCTACAGAGCGCTAATTATTACCCATAGTTTATTTTTATCAACCAGCCCAGTCCTAATGATTGGGAAATGGTACCTAAAAAGAGTATACTTGCCACTATGCTTAGCGTTTGTGGACTATGAGAAGGCCTTTGATTCGATCGAGACCTGGGCAGTGCTACAGTCTCTCCAGCGGTGCCATATTGACTATCGGTACATCGAGGTGCTGACGTGTTTATACAAAAACGCCACCATGTCGGTCCGAGTACAGGAGCAGAGCACGAAGGCGATTTCTCTGCAGCGCTGCGTAAGGCAGGGCAGACAGCGCAGGCAGATGTTATATCTCCGAAACTATTCACCGCTGCATTGGAAGACGCCTTCAAGCTCCTGGAATGGAAAGGATTCGGCATCAACATTAACGGCGAGTTCATCACTCACCTTTGGTTTGCCGACGATATCATGGTCATGGCAGAATCGCTTGAAGACCTCGGCACAATGCTCGATGGCCTTAGTCGAGTTTCCCAACAAGTAGGCCTTACGATGAACATGGACAAAACAAAGATCATGTCCAATGCCCATGTTGCGCCCTACCCAGTATCAGTTGGGAGCTCTACCCTCGAAATTGTTAACAAATATGTCTACCTGGGACAAGTGATCCAGTTGGGTAGGTCAAATTTTGAGAAGGAGGTCAATCGTCGAATCCAACTCCAGCCGAGAGAGGCAGCGTTCGGAAAACTACGTAACGTCTTCTCGTCCAAAATACCTCAGTGCCTAAAGACGAAAGTCTACAACCAGTGTCTGTTACCAGTGATGACATATGGAACTGAAACGTGGCCTCTCACTATGGGCCTCATAAGAAAGCTCAAGGTTGCACAGCGTGCAATGGAAAGGACTATGCTCGGCGTTTCTTTGCGAGATCGAATCAGGAATGAGGAGATTCGTAAACGAACAAAAGTTGCTGACATAGCCCAACGGATAAGCAAGCTGAAGTGGCAGTGGGCGGGGCACATAGCATGTAGAACTGACGGCCGATGGGGCAGAAAGGTTCTGGAATGGAGGCCACGTACCGGCAAGCGCAGCGTAGGACGTCCACCTACAAGGTGGACAGACAACCTGGTAAAGGTTGCAGGAAGCCGCTGGATGCGGGCCGCTTTCAACCGGCCAATCTGGAAGTCACTGGGGGAGGCCTATGTTCAGCAGTGGACGTCCTATGGCTGGCTAAAAACCGGTACCGGTTTCAACCAGATTCATGATTGGGAAATGGTACCTAAAAACCGGTACCGGTTTGATTTTAGATTTTTCCTGTTTTCGTCAATGTTTTGTATAAAACTTCCTTTTATTTACAAAAATAGCTAGAATGACAAACGTTTGCATTGTATCGAGTTCAGTTTTCCGTTAGGTTGTTAAAGTAGCAACAAAAGACCTAAAGGGCTTAATAATGTGCCTTGGGGAAGGCCTGGTGATAGCCCTTATTTTACTGGGTTTTCACTGTATTGTATTCATCTATCTTATGGGTGTTATATCATCAAGATCATGTCAGCCTATTGTGCAGTCCACTGCTGGACGTAAGCCCCCAGAGAGCGCCAAAGAGTACGATCTTCCGATCTTTTGTATCCATCCACTGCCCTTCCTAATGTCGTCGGTCCAACGAACTGGACGCCCCAACACTACGTTTGCCAAGACGTCGTCTCCACTTGGTAAAAAATATGATCTTGATTTTGTTACATAAACAATTGTTGCAGTTTCTATTAATACTTACAAGTTATTAATTCTACTAACCCCATTTATTACTCCGATCGTAACATAAGTATATATCCATACGCAGGTGTTAAAAGTATTATTCTTATCTGACTAAATTCTCTTGATATTTTTTTTTATATTAATAAAGTTGGCCTCGAAATAAAATACGAAGATTCTACAAACTCGACGGCATTCTTCCGGATTCTGATAAGGAGAGTAGGTATTGTATGTAATTATCACATGTTGCTACGCCCTCCTGGTTATCTTTAGCTGATTGTCATTCAATTTTCAGCTATATGATATGTGAAGTTAGGTTATGTAATAAACGCCACATAGATTAGACAAATTTTGAAAAAGAAATAGAAAACGTTTATTTGACACACACGAAAGATTTGTCGTGACAGCCTCGGACTTGTTACGACGCTGATTTTCGGCGGGGACCTCTGACGCTAGGACATGCAGCGAGTGACGCAGCGATTGATTTGTCGATTAAAAAATAAGATGGTCACTTTTTAGCTAACCTTTGTGTAAATTATAAATAAATTATTTCCACAATCACACCAGTTACCACCCCAAACTAAGCGAAGCTTGTACTATGGCGACTAGATAACGGATAAACATACTTAAATACTTTTATAAACATCCGTGACTGTGCTCATCACACAAACATCTGCCCCTAGCGGAATCCGAACCCGCAACGCAATGCTGGCTTTGTAGTCCGGAGTGCGAACCACTACACCAGACGGACGTCAAAAAATGTGACATACAACATTAAAATGTAATATTTAGACACAAATAACTTTTGATGGTTTTTAAAAAGATGTCATCGTCTGATTATTGTCCTAACCTACATGAGCAGTGATTTAAATAAGACGAAATTTGCGAATATTTGTGTAACATGCACAAGCATTTTTACCTGAGTTATGAATGTTTATAATTGTATTTAAGAATGTAGGTATATACTTAATCGAGTCACCTTTGTACAAACTTTACTAAGTTTGGAGCTAGATAATTGGTTTAATTGTTGAAATAATCATAATTGTTAATGCATATAAAAATATTTGAATAAAAAAAATCTAACTGATTTATATATCAGTGATATAATCGAGTTTGCGTAATCAAGTCGCACATCGCATCCCTGTGGCACCAGCGCCATTGACCCCCGATAAAGCACTAAGCACGAGATTAAACGATTATATCAATTAGAACATGTGTTCTCCGTCGCCTATATGTAGACATCAAGTATAGTACTAACGAAAAGAGCATAGAATCATCTCCTAGCGTATTCTTGTTACATTTGGGGCGATTGCTATCAGACAGGGGAACCAGGCTATTTTCTGGACTATGGCTACATTCATTCATTGTTAAATGTGCAGGTTTCCTCACAAATTTTTGTCCTCGCCGACGAGCATGTTATATAAATCCGTATATACAGGTCGTATCAACCTTGTAACCACATATTCTATATAGTAAACAACTTTTGTTCTATGACTAAAAATATATACCTCTAAATAAAATAAAATAAGTTCCCTATTTTTGTCTTTTTGTCATTTATTTGACGACGTTAACTTATTTTAATTTTACACAATTTGAAAAAAAAAACCCTACCTTTTAAAAAATATTGGGATAAGTTGTTAACTTAAACACGGGAATTAAAGTAGGGTACCTGTCTGGAAAACTAGATTTGGTAAATATTAATTGGATAATTTTTTAAAGTTAAAAATGTTCTTGACCCCTAGACACTTGATGTGTGTAATACTTAAATAACGCATTCGAATTTTGAACATACATAAATTAGACGTTCGTTACTTACTCTATACTTCTTCCATTCATCGCATTTATCTAAGTAATGACGGCCTTGGTTTAAAAGCGATGTGTTAATTATGAAATATTTTTTTCAATGTGTGCCGCGATAAATGTTATGAATGTAGTCAATTTATGTTTGATTAATGTTTTTTTAATTTATAATTTCAATCCATTTACAATCTTATGTCTGGTTAAGTATCGACAAGGTTGTCACTGATTTCTATTTATTATTAACTGACTTATTGAGGAAGGAGAGACGGAGGAGGACGTTCCTAGTTCGATGCATACCTACTACTTACATTTAGATACATTTGTTTTATTATTCATTGTCAAATAAAAATTGGACTACCTAATAAAAACATGCACTTTTTATTAGGTCGTCCAATTTTGATAATTGGTGAACTTTTGTTAGTGTAAAATACATACCAACAACTTTGCCAAAAAAACTAGTTACACTCAACTTAATTTTGTTAATGTACGTTTGCCGACAGCGCCTTTGGCAGTTGGTGGTTGGTTCATTGGTTGGTTAAAAACTAAATACAAAAACCGACTTGATGCTGAGTCAAAATTAAGGTTAAAATCGTCTAAAATACCTTCTAAAATCGACTCAATTTGTGACAAGAAACAAGCCTATCATTACAGTAATTGTATTTCCTACTTTTATTGAAATAAAAACAGTATTGTCTTCTATAGCTAGATTTTCTTTTCGTTTGGTTCGCTGTTGTCTGGGGCGTTCAACAGGGGTACGTGGGGCCATAAGTTTGAGTAACCCAGCCTTAGAGTATTTTACACTTTAACTCAACCTGTATATTTTTATTTAGTGTAGTTTAAACCAGAGGTATTGTTATAAATAGATTAATTCAATTCAATTCAATTCAATATATTTATTGCATTCTATAATGTTACACAGGTGTTATAAATAGATACATAAAACAGATCATTATAGACCCTGTAGGGCACAACAATAAGATAGGTATTGTGGGCAGAGAGGATGACGCCATGCATAATTAGATCAATTTGTTTATTTTAAGAAGTTGTAAAGAATTAAAATACATTAAGAAATTATATGATAATTATTGAATAATATATTGAATAACATAATCATATTAATAGTATTTTTAGGCATTTAAATATTTATTTATCTTTGGATTTCATTTATTGTTTTAGATTATTGTCATTTAAGTATTAGTTTATTGTGTAATAACATTTTTTTATTAACATTAATTTTAATTGTTTTATAAATTTTAAATCATTTACTTCATTTTTCATAAACTCCGGCAATCTGTTATAAATTCGTATGGACATAACGTATGGGCTGGAAGAATGAATCTTTAGTTTATTATTCGTGATTCCGTGACGACATCATCATTTCAGCCATAGGACGTCCACTGCTGAACATAGGCCTCCCCCAGTGACTTCCAGATTGGCCGGTTGGAAGCGGCCCGCGTCCCACTGAAAATAGTATTTTCCTAATGAACATTTTACTGAATAAGAGGTTGAACTTGACTGACTTCATGTCGGGCGAATCACGTATGCTGAAGTATGAAACACGAATGCCGATTTTTTTTTATCTAGTTCATGTTCCTGGCTCCGCTTATGATAATTAATTAGCCTTTTTAAATTGGTGTATATAAATATGTCTATTTTACATCTATTTTGGGAAGAGGCACTGCAGCAATTAAGTAATTATTACTGAGTTTAATCGAAGTCACATTGGAAGCCGACGTAATAGCGACACGTGACATAGAACCCTAATACCGTTGTTTGTATGTATATAGTTATTGTATAACAATTATACGGCTCCGTTCCCACGCCGCCTGCGCAGGTAGCGATAGCAGAACAAATTACTTATTATATAGACTGCAATGTTTTATGATTAAAATAAATATTAGACAACATCACATACATTGCTCTAATCCTGTGGTAAGTAGCCAAAGCATTTGTGTTACAGAAATCAGAAACAACGACGGTACCACAACACCCAGACCCGAGACAATATAGAAAAGTTATTTTTCTACATGACCCGACCGGGAATCGAACCCGGAACCTCAGAGATAGCGATATATCTAACCAAACATGATGAATTTTATATTATGTAAGTCCATTCTGCAGGAGTCTTGTCTCGATAAATTAAAAAAAATGGTAGGTACAGACAACAGCACGTCAATCTACCACAAAACGTAAAATTTTCTCAATTGATATTGATCTCTACATGTCAGACTTAAAGTTGAAAATCGGTTCAATAAACTTAAACTTTTTGGGTAGGTTGACCTGTCGGTGACTGTACATTAATGTTATATTAGAAATATCACTTAGAATTAAACTTCGAGGCTCGATTCCTGAACTATTAGTAATGTACCTACAAATTTGTACGGAACCCTCGGTGGGCGAGTCCAACTCGCACTTGTCCGGTTTTATTTTATTTCGCGTTAACTTTACGATTGCATGAGATTTATAAGGAGATGTATTACATGTACCTCAGACGACGTCAATTCAGAAAAAAATATGTGATCAATATTGCTATTAAACTTGCCAGTGTCCCATGCAATCGAACTTTAGGATTCGGATTAGGAAAGTTTGCACAACAAGCCGTACAAACTTAACGCTTCAGAAATATGTGTAAAATGCAAGATATAATTTGTTTTCATTTTCTGTGGTGGTTGGTTGGTTAGTAAGCAACAATCGTCTGGTCTAGTAGCAACCCCCCCGCACCCCCTTCCAAACCTAACTTCTAGATTGGCCGGTTGAAAGCAAAACAAGCCGGCTTACGCGGCTTCCCGCAACCTTAGCCAAGTCGTCTGTCCACTTTGTAGATGGACGTCCTACGCTGCCCTTGCCAGTGTACAAATATATCCTTTATCAAATATTTAATCTTTTATAGGTAGAAGTAAAAACAGACAGGCAGACAGACATAGACAAGGAATCTAAATAGTCCTATCATAACTATAAATAGATAGATTCCAATCTAACCTGAAACATAGCGAAGCTTGTATAATGGTGACTAGAAAATCGGTACGCGTGTCGCGACCCGGCAGCCGCTGCCAGGTCGTGACAGCTGGGCACCGACTGCCAAGTTCCGATCATACCTTAACATTGGCTGGCAAAGAATGCTTTGGCATTTAGTCTACCCAGCCATAATGGTGAAATATTTCCATAATTATAATTAAACAAAGCTAAAATATTTAATAAAGTAAAAAAGTTATTTATACCTATATACATCCCACTGCAGGGCACAGGCCTCTCCTTAACTATGACGTCGCTTGGACCATACTCCACCACGCATGCCCAGTGCGCATTGGTGGGGGGGGTGTTGCAAGGCAGGTGACTAAACCTTCCTGTCAGCCTGCCTAGCATGAGCATTAAAAACACGATATGATATGATATAGCCGCCATGTTGAATCGCCGTGACATATTAAGATCGCTGTTTTGATAAAAATTTAAAATGGCGGCTAAATCTATCATATTTTTAAAGTTGGTGTCGATATTTCGCTATATCATATCATATCATATCGTGTATTTAGTGCTTATGCTAGGCAGGCTGGTGTTATTAAGCTACCCTAAGGCCTCTGACTAGGCTCCACGACTAGTATCAAGTGATATTAGCCGGGGCCTACTTTTACCGTGCCTTCCATTCATATTGCAAATAAAATAATTAAATTTAAACCGTCGTTTCTGCTGTCCGTACGCAGCACCCAGTGGCGTGTCCACACAATCGTGATTCATTATGCTTTCTTGCTATGCGCTCGCTGCATGGGCGCCGATGCCCGTGAACCAATTTGTACTGTGTCGGTGTCATGTCATAGTTAGAGGTACCTACGTGTGATCATAATCATAACATAAATAGAGGAATAAAGAATAAAAAATGTATGTATAAATGTATGAGTACGACCATAAAGGTGCAGTGGTGCGGCAATTCGCGTCTAACGCTACTTCCCGGTTGGGATCAATTCAGAAAACGATATTTTCTAAATTAGCTCGAGTCTAATTATGCTGGGGTCTCCCTTGGCAAAATGTATTCTTTGGCACCTCTTAACAAACGGATGTCATATCCTTATTTCGATAAAATGGCAATCGAGTGTGTTGTCTGGCATATTATCTTGTATTAATTTATTATCAGTAAACGAATAAAAGTCGCTGACATAGCCCAACGGATTAGCAAGCTGAAGTGGCAGTGGGCGGGGCACATAGAACGCAGAACTGACGGCCGATGGGGCAGAAAGGTTTTGGAATGGAGGCGACGTACCGACAAGCGCAGCGTAGGACGTCCACCCATAAGGTGGACAGACGACCTGGTAAAGGTTGCAGGAAGCCGCTGGATGCAGGCCGCCTCCAACCGGCCAATCTAGAAGTCACTGGGCGAGGCCTATGTTCAGCACGTAACGTCCTATAGATGCAACGATGATGATGATGATAATGAAAAAGCATTAAAAGTTTTAAGTTCTATGTTGATAGTCCGTCTGTGTACTCCTAAAATCCTCACCAAAATTTTGTTAAGATATTACCCATTTATGACGAAAGTTATGCCACTTAAGTATTACCTACTGCAATTACTGCAACATAAGTTCAAGAGTATATCTTATTTTATAATTATATCAACCAATCGTATCACGAATATTACAGAAACTCAAAAAATTATGTAATTTGCCTTTCGCAAACAAACATTGCTAATCCTTAGCAAAACTTTTTATTCAACACAATGCAAGCGTATTCATTTATGTATTTACTATCAACATCCATAGCCTTCAAAAAATAATATGAGCATCATCATCACCATTTGACGACCGTCTGGTGGTTCGCGCTCCGGACTACAATGCCAGCGGTTGCGGGTTCGAATCCCGCAAGGGGCAGCTGTTTGTGTGATGAACACGAGCATTTGTACCAAGTCAGGGATGTTTATAAAAGTATTTAAGTATGTTTATTCGTTATCTAGTTGCCATAGTAAAAGCTTAGTAAGGGCTAGATAATTGGTTTGATTTTGAAAACAATGTGTTTATTTATTTATTTATTTCAGGCACAGGACAGCCACTGCGCTTAGCATAAACAGTTAGCAAAATCATAATATCAGTATAAAGTTACTATCCTCCATAATGCGAGTGCACGTTTCTGCCACCCACAAACAAATACTCGACTGCTATAAAAATTCCGATGCAAAAAAATACACTTCGGCACTTAAAAAATATCGACGCCCGCTACGGTACGTACGGTCCGATTCCGATGCAGTCGATGCGTACGTTATAATCACTTATTTCTAAACATAAATCCAATGGGTTTTCATTTTTTCCAAAAAATAAAGTAAACGCAAAAGTGATTCAGACCCCGAAACAGGAGCTTGAAAATGACAGGTAATTAATTAATTTTAAGCATCTGAACAAACAAAATAAACTGTGTTAAACCAAACGTATTTTTACCACGATAAGAACGGTTCTTAAAAGTGTGTACTGTAGCGAAATTTCGCCGCGTCTCCCGTCGGCGCCGTGGCTTAGTTGGTTAAAGCGCCTGTCTAGTAAACAGGAGATCGCGAGTTCGAATCTCGCCGGGGCCTATAACAAGTCATTAACAGACATGTCACTATGTTTTTAAAACTTTTTTAAACAAAATTACAACATTATTAATGACGCAATAACTAATGTATCGAAACCAATATTGATGAGTTAAAAAATAAAATACAGTATGAGATAACCAACGAAAGGCGTTCCCTTTTTTAAAAAAAAAATCCCAGTTATAAAAATATTTTTATTTTAAAATTTCACAAAATTTAATGAACGTCAGACCCTTTTCTCACTGTACGAGCTGTGTACGAGATATATATTCTATGGTGCGAGCAAGATATAAGAGCGACGTTGCCAGGCATTGTAATTACGCTGGTTACTATTCCTTGTTACGATTTTGGTTTTAAACAGTATTTTAGGGTTCCGTAGCCAAATGGCAAAAAACGGAACCCTTATGGATTCGTCATGTCTGTCTGTCTGTCCGTCCGTATGTCACAGCCTTTTTTTTCCGAAACTATAAGTACTATACTGTTGAAACTTGGTAAGTAAATGTATTCTGTGAACTGCATTAAGATTTTCACACAAAAATATAAAAATAAAATTATTTGGGCTTCCCCATACTTAGAACTGAAATTCAAAAAAATTTTTTTTCATCAAACCCATACGTGTGGGAAATCTATGGATAGGTCTTCAAAAATTATATTGAGGTTTCTAATATCATTTTTTTTTCGAAACTGAATAGTTTGCGCGAGAGACACTTTCAAAGTGGTAAAATGTGTCCCCTCCCTGTAACTTCTAAAATAAGAGAATGTTAAAACTAAAATAAATATATGATGAACATTACCATGCAAACTTCCACCGAAAATTGGTTTGAACGAGATCTAGTAACTAGTTTTTTTTAATACGTCATAAATCGTAAATCGCAATTTACACTATTAAAACATCGATCAAGGTTACAACGAACTACAAGAACTTTTATATTATGTTACTTGCTGCTACGGAACCTTTCATGGGCGAGTCCGACTCGCACTTGGCCGCTTTTGAAAAAAAACATTTTTTTGTTGAATTTCATAATTCTTATTTTTGAAAATTTATATATGTATTTAAATCTATTAATTATTAATGATAATAAACTGGCTGAAGGGAACGCCCTCTGTTATTTCACATACTATATATTTAGGGCTATATTTATTCACCATAAGCACAGTAAATATATAAGTCTCCTTAGGGCTGAGTCTGGTATCTGGTACAACAACTTTGTATAACTTTACCACCGTTTACAAATCGTAACAGCTAATCATAAAATTAGTATTTAAGAAGTGTTGTTGGTCTTATAAAAAACTTGTTAAGTATATTGTACTCGAGTTTAAGAATTAACTCGTAAAAAATTTCTAACCGAAAAGAAAAATATTTGCATACCAAATTTTAAGTCTTCAGTCCTATACACTTTTAAACATAAAAAGTTCAAACTCCGTCGCCGAGAGGCCGTTCCCGATTCCCGGTCGGTAAATGTAGAAACATAACTTTTTATACTGTCTCGGGTCTGGGTGTTGTGGTACCGTCGTTGTTTCTAATTTCTGTAACACAAGTGTTTTAGGTTCAGAGCAATGTTACCCAATGTAATTTTAAAAAATCGACCGAGCAATTTTTGCGTGAAAAGCAAACCGAAAAATGACGATTCAGAGTCAGTCAGACGGGGACACCAATACATTATAAATAAACACACAAACATGTAGCGTATGTACATGTAGAGTAAGATTCGCGGTTGACTGTATTTTTTTCCTACAAAACTACATCCGCTTTGTCAATGAACTGGACAAATTATGAATGGACACAACTGGCTGTAAAATGCCATTACAAATCACTAACCATTTGTTCCAATTTTAACCTTATTTTGTTCTTTGTAGAGTTCTAAACATCATACATTGGTTTCCACTTAATGTACAATAGAAATGCGACCGTAACTTTTATGAAATAGAGCAGAAAATGGCTAAATGTTTCAGTAGAAAGTAGTACAAGCTCAGATAACAGATAATCTACATTGATATGTGGATTGAAGTGACGTTGTTATTGACTTATGGGTCGCTGGCTCTGAATCGCAAACATAAATTAGTTTTAATGAAACTGACGAGCAGTTAGGCCAAATTAAGAAATGCCACGATTCAATCTTTGTTTCGTAGATTAAATGATCTCATGACGCGTAGCGCCATCTATCAGTCCAATTGATGGTTTTTTGACATTGTCTTTGCCGGAAATGCAGAGATAGTGTCTGGACAAAGTTCTCTTGTCTGTCGGTCGGTCGGTAGTCTTGGGAGAAGATTGTAGAAAATAACAATATTCTGTTTTGTTTTGTAAAATCGTGGTTTTAATCAAGGATTCAGTTATGGGCATCAGGTCAGACTTGTAGAAAAGATGAACTTGTCTAATTCCAGAAAGATTGTTCTCTTCGAATGGAAATCAAGGACGTCGATCCTCATTGCCTGAGGAATCCTAAAAATGGCTTCAGATGAGCTGATAAGATAAGCTGCCCACGATACCATTCCATCTGCGAGATATCATCATGTCAGCCTATTGCAGTGCAAAGAGCGCCACAGAGCACGATCTCCCGCTTTTTTCATTCAGCCACTGCCAGCCATCTTCCTAAGGTAATCGGCATTTGCTATGGCGTGGTCTCCACTTGAGAACCCGTTCACTCCACCTTTCATCGGTTCTGAAACATATACATGTACTTAATTACTATATAAAGGTTCTCGAGCAGCGACGTACTGGAAGACGCAGCGTGGGCAAGCCTGGATGGTTGGACTGGCGACCTACTTTTTTTAGGATTGTTAGGACTAAATACTTTAAAAAACACTTAGCTCTATTTCTTAAACTGTTTTCAACAATAACTAATATACCCTGTGGTAAAAGTCACTGAGGTGGACTAACCGGATTGGCACACTATCTCCTGGATAAAGACATCATTCTGTCTTACTCTAAGATACGCTGAGGTCCATTTGACCTGAGTATCTACTTAGCTCTTACATAACACTAAGATCTAATCCCTTAAATATTTATTTTTCACCAATCGAATCGAATGGCAAGATACTGTGGCATTCTTTTTAAACTAAATGGTTTGACATTTGCTGATACCACGGTCTACTAAGTTTAAGTATTGAGAAATGTCTCGTAATCGGTCAGTTACAACCTGTCTACCGCACACTGATGTACATCATACACTTCAATATGCCAAATTGATTTTTTTTTAAATATTGAAGTTTTTAATTGAAACGTCAAAACGAATCAAATCAATCAAAATTGAAACGTTAAAAGTAAACGTCAAAACGTTTTTTTTACGGCCTTATGGTATAAGTAAGCTTATGGTATTAATTAATTTCCATTATAAAAACTTAATTTTCATGCAAAAAAATGGAGTTGGACATACAAAGAAAATGGTGCAATGCAGTTTCAGAGTGGTACCCGATCCCAAGAGATGGGAAAAGAAGTTGTGGAAGACAGTTTCTAAGATGGGAGGATGACATCAGAATGATGTCAATGATGATGATCATGGCTGTGTACCTAATAATATTTTGTATGTGACATCATGTAATACCCATGTTTATGAATTAATAAATGATAAAAAAAAATTCAAATTCAAATTCAAATATTTTCATTGCAGAATGTAGGTACATACAGAGATCTTAAAAATAGTTTTGGGTCAGCTACATCTTACCTTATAGGCATGCAACATTATTTAATACAACGAAATAGGTTACTGACATTATATTTTAACAATTCAAATAATAAAATTAACTACTTAATTAGTGTCACAGTTCTTTCATTTTTATAATACCTACTTAGTATACGTTATTACTATAAATTTGTCAATGTCAATATCATTTCATTATAATTAGTGTCAAAATTGCTATATTTTTGTGATGTCAAGAAAAGAGAAATGATATGATATGATATGATATGACTGCTGGCCCAAGGTAAAGATGAGTAACTCAGGACAGACCACAGTGGGAACTGTTAGAAGAGGCTCATGCCAAGAGGCACACTGAGATTAGAGACTGTATTGTATTCTACATAACATAGTGTTTTATATTATACTGTTAACTTCATCTCAATCTCCATCAAAGGTCCAAGACAGAGTAGTTTTCGATGTTCGTGCTAATAGCAAAAGTTGTTTTATATGTGCAACACAAGCAACCCCTAAAGGAAGGTTGCATATTAAAATAGGACCTTTTGTTTTACGCGAATGATGAAGTTAGAAAGGAACACTACAATGATTTACTATCTAAATTGATTATAACAAACTATAGTTACACTATTCTGAATATTCAATACCTAGATCGCGCTATCAAGAATTTATTAGATTAGACCGCCTAGGATTAACTCAGCCATGTCCACCCCCAATCGAATGAGCCAAGCAAATGCACAGCTTCTAGCGCCGCGGGCGCACCGCGAAATTTATTGAATGTTGCGCGCGCGCAACTCAGTATTACGGCTGTATCACAAATTATATCGTGTCTCAGTGGCTGCAGAGCGGAACGCCCACGGAGCTGACACTAAGTTATACTGATTAGTGGCTTAGAGTTTTATGAATACAAAAGATTTTACAAAGACCAGACGATTTTTACATTAAACAAAATATGTAAAACTTATACTAATGGAATTCAACTATTCCTGTAAATATTGATCGAAAATCATCAATTTGTACTTTTGTATAGATTTTTTTTTAAAAATCCAGCTTTCATTCGTGCATTGGCTTATGCCCAGCAGTGGACTGACGTGCAGCTGCTTTTGATGATAGGCATATATTGTCCAGTAAAACATAAAAATAAAATGTCTACTAAATGAAGATATCAAACCTCAAATTAAATGCATGGATGGTGATTTTGCATACACTGCTCTACTGTATTTGGTGGAATCTTTTCAGTTAATTTGACGGTACATCATCATCATTTTAGCCATAAGACGTCCACTGCTGAACATAGCCCCTTGGGTATAATACCTGCCCTAATGATTTATTGGGAGGATTAGCAATTTTAAGGTACAGCAAAACTTAATTAAACGACTAATTAGGGTTAGGTAGGTACTAGCCTAACTACCGTCTAGCCCCTAAAAAGACATGGGTTTTTGTACTGATGGGTGCATAAAAAGAAGAGTAAGACAAAGATACCTTTTGCATACAAATACAATAAGATGGGTCGCGTTCAAATCAGCATAACATAAGATAAGTACATTGCAGTTGTAGTATACCAGTAATTGAGGAAGACACAGAAGGCTCAGTCCCTAGCAGAGTCAAGCAAACACAGGCGCGTTTTTAGCTTGTTTCGAGAATATCCAGTATTGTGGGGCAGCGGACTGTAGTTGTAGAGTAGAACTGAAATGCCGGTTCCTTATATTCACGTTTATTGGTAGGTAGTGCATATGCATAGTTTAAGCACAGCACATGAGCACCAAGTGGAAATTAAGGTAGTCCAGAGTTAAGAATCAGAGCACGTTGTCACGACCCGATACGATTGGAGTCAAAAGTGTAACGGGCAAACAATATGGATGGCTATAAGGCCGAATGGATTGAATGAGTTTAGATTTTAGTGTTGAGAACCCAACAACTATGTTATAATGAATACCAACAAGGTGTATTTCTTTGGAGCGGCAGATATATGAAATCAATGTAATATATTATGATTAGTTTACACTTTCCTATTAAAATACAACTACTTTTAGTATACGAAGCATTTATCATCATCATTAGCCAATGGACGTCCACTGCTGAACATAGGCCTCCCCCCATGACTTCCAGATTGGACGGTTGAAGCGGCCTACATCCAGCGGCTTCCTACAACCTTTACCAGGTCTTCTGTTCATCTTGTGGATGGACATGCTACGCTTGTTTGCCGGTACCTGGCCTCCATTCTAGAACCTTTCTGTCACATCTGCCGTCAGTTCTACGTGCTGTGCCCTGCCCGCTGCCACTTTAGCTAGCATTTATGTGTGCGTCATATATCACTCTTGTTAGAATGAGACTACTGTATACCTGTCTCGAATGCAATTTGAGTATGCCCGTTACTTGATTAAGTTAAAAGCTTACTGATAGATGCTGCTTTCTACCCTGGGGCTGGCAGAAGTATTGTTTTTGTGTTAAACAATAGATAACCCTTGCTATTAGAATGTTTATTGCTATTTATTCTGCATAGAGCTGACGGATTCTATGTAGGGTTGCCATATCGAAAGAGAATGCAAATGATGCAAATAAATAAAAATGTGGGCAAGACATCATCTAAAAACAATGACCATATTCAGATTGTCAAAATCGCTGTACACCATTATCATCATCAAAATTTCAGCCACAGGACGTGGTCTAGTGATTTCCAGAATGGCCGGTTAGAAGCAGTCTGCATCCATCGGCTTACTGCAACCTTTACCAGGTCGTCTGTCCACCGTGTGGGTGGACGTCCTACGCGCGCTTGCCGGTACATGGAAAGGTCTATGCTCGGTGTTCCTTCACGAGATCGAATCAGAAATGAGCAGATCCGTAAACAAACAAAAGCCGCTGATGTAGCCCAACGGATTAGCTAGTAGAAGTGGCATTGAACGGGACTCATAGTACGCAGAACTGACGGCCGATGGGGCAGAAAGATTCTATTATTATGTAATACATAAATCGCTTAACATGACAAATTTATATGATAATCATTTACTTCTGTCGCTTGGTATAATATTATGGTGTATAGTCGCAGACACAACTAGTCCTCTATCCTTTATTCAAAGGCATTTATTAACAAATCCAAGGTTTAAATTTAATCCCGTGGTAGTGGTCATAGACAGCCCTAATAGGCGGTAAAGTAACAATGATTTACGTCGACGCGGGGCGGGGTTACCTCTTTACAAAGTCTTACCTGAATTACGAAACCTCCGAAAGGAATTACGAACATTGTAATGAGAATAGTTACATTACCATTAAGATTAATTACGAGAACGATGATCATTATATTTATCGTTAGTTGATGGGTTACCCCCCAGCCCAATATTCAGATATATATCCCCGTATTTTAGGAGTTCTCTCAATTTCTTATGGCCATCTCGGAATTGTTTTTTTTTTTAATTGTGACCAATCTGGAAGTTTAAAAACAATATTTTTACAAATCGGTTATTAATTTCGGAGTTCGGGGTAAGAAACTTAAAAAAAACGCAATCAAATTATGAACCTCCTTTTTTTGAAGTCAGTTAAAAATAATAACAAAAAATAACTGCAGATATTTTTTTTACTAAGCTAATATAAAATAATAAAATAAAAAGAACCACCTGTGGAACCCTAGAGAACTCCGCGGCGAGTGGTTCTGGCCCCCGATTCAGAACGTTTCGATAACGAGTTGTCAACCGGTGAAACACGGGACACTAATGTTAAATTCTATAGTGTCACGTGGTTTTCCGGCCGCCAATTTGTCACTGAAAGGTTCTGAATAGGGGGTCTGGTCCGTTTGCATCCAGCGACCTTTAGCAACCTTGACTGACCGCGGTGTTACGGGGCGTAATGTAACATGTTCATCATCATCATCATTTTAGCTATAACACGTCCACTGCTGAACATTGATTTCCAGATTGGCCGGTTGGAACCGGCCTGCATCCAGCGGTTTCCTGCAACCTTTACCAGGTCGTTTGTCCACCTTGTGGGTGGACGTCCTACGCTGTGCTTGCTGGTACGTGGCCTCCATTCCAAAACCTTTCTGCCTTATCGGTCGTCACTCCTACGTGCTATGTGCCCCGCCCACTGCCACTTTAGCTTGCTAATCTGTTGGGCTATATTAGTGACTTTTGTTCGTTTACAGATCTCTTTATTTCTGATTTCTCTCTCGCAAAGAAACGCCGAGTATACCCTTTCCATTAGATGCTGTGCTGTAATTAATGTATGGGGAAACAGGCCAGGAACAACAGATGTTTCACATTCAAATATTGTTTATTCCACTGAACCTTTACCAAAAAAAGTTTAGGCCGTAAAGTGTATTTCTCACTTATTTGTCACGAAAACTAATTTAGTTTTACAAAATTAATAGTCTAGATAGAGTAAAGAAATAACATGTACGGGACCCCACTGGAAGGGTTGGGAATGGGAAAATAGCATGCCAACTGTACATTCAAAAGTTACCAGTTACTATGCCTATTTTTGTAACGTGTTCAATGCACGTCATTATAATACGATAACGTAATATGAAATTAATTTTTAAAATGTTATGTTTGGTAATATTTTCAAACATGGAAATTTAATAACTAAGTTAAGTTGAACTTTTCGTACATCATGATTTACTTTGATCCTACAGAGTATAAGCACCTCCTAAAGATAAACGAACTTATTATTATTTACTTAACTCATAAACTAGCCTTGAAAAATGTTTTTTTTTGCAACTTTTTGTCTCATAAAAATCATTTTATGGCTAGTTAGGCTAGTTTATTTTAGCATCACACAACCAAACAGGTAAATCGGCAACTTTAAGTAGTAACTATATTTAAGGGGGATGTTTTTAATACCTTAATAAAACCATCTTTATCAACGGGACGTTAAACCCTCTGCTTAAGAAATCATGGTCTTCTACGTCGTAACACATCATGTATGTTAATTCCTGCCTTCGAGACTCTGACAATTGGTCTGTGACATGATTAGGCCACGTCAGCCCACTGCTGGACATAGGCCTCCCCCAATACATGCTGCTCAGTTCGATACTGAGATATTAGAGGTACTTTCCATTCGGTGTGAATATTATTTCTTTACTAATTGGAAAATCAATGTCTCAAATTGTCCGGCATAACTAAAATATTAAGTTTTGAGGGCCATCAAAACATACGTAGCCTGAGATTCTACACCATAAAACCCATTATCTATTTCACATCCTCATACGGAGATATTATTATCGTTCCATATTGTTGACATTATCACTCACACTATCCGTGGGAACTTAATATTTTTATAGCGACCCAATTGGCTCAGTGGTTAGGTTTAACGAAGCTTGAACTATCGTGGGATCCATCCCCCGAAGTTTAAGGATAATATGAGATCGATGTCAACTGATAAATGTAAGAATATACTGCCCTAATTTACCATTTAGTCGGTCATTAGATTTTTAATTGAAGGAAGAGGACTATAAAAATGTAGTAACTGACAATAGATTCTGAAAGCACGTTAGCACAACGTCAAGCAATTACATACCTGTGGCCTTATCCTAATACCTAAAAAGTGTGTTTATTATGACAAAGTCTATGCAGAAATAATTTTAAATGGAGTTGCAAATTATGGAACACGCATGTATATTGTATAGGAATCGAAACTTATCATCATCATCATCATCATTTTAGCCATAGAACGTCCACTGCTGAATATAGGCCTTCCCCAGTGTCTTCCAGATTGGGCGGTTGGTGGAAGCGGCCTGCATCCAGCGGCTTCTTGCAACCTTTTACCAGGTCGTCTGTCCACCTTGTGGGTTGATACCTACGCTGCGCTTGCCGGTACGTAGCCTCCATTCCAGAAGCTTTCTGCCCCATCGGCCGTCAGTTCTAGTTGCTATGTGCCCCGCCAACTGCCACTACGAATTCGAATCTTATAAAATGAGCTTATATAATTTGAACATTTTACTACCCGTAGTAGCCATTGAAGAGTTTTACTATACACCTCCTGGCTCTCCTAGTCTCGTCAAGATGAACTACCATAAAATTAGTTTTGCTAAAGACGTCTCCTAGCACACCCAGACACAAGCTAATTTAGATCGTTTGTTTTCTGATTTGACCCAAGCTAGGAATTGAACCCGGGATCCGCGTTCAAAACGAATCAGCAAGCCAATGCGCCAATCTGGCAACGATATGATGTGATATGAACTCAAAGTGGGTGATAACGTCCCCTTGTGGGTGCTGAAGGCCTAGAGGGGGGCGGTAAGGGGCCTAGAAAAAATTGGGGGTGTTGTAGTCGTTTAGGGGGCAAGAAATTGTGGGGGGGGGGGCATTGAAAAATAAATGATTTTCAAAGTGGGCGGCGGTAGACAAAATAAGTTTGAGAACCTCTGCTGTAAGGACACAGTTAAGGTTCTTAGCACGACCTATCCCCAGTCACCGACTTAAGGCCCTTAGTCCACTTTGAATCCTTACTTTATGTCATATTTTTATCGCATGAGAAAATGCATTCCATTCTCAAGAACCGTTACTCAGGCCACTTATCTGCACCTTGCACCTTAACAGATCTTTATCGGGCGTTCGTCCTTTAAACTCATTAATCAGAAAAAAATATGATATTCGTTACAAGGTACTCGAGTATAAAATTGTGTAATTTCCATAATTATTTTTAATTAATAAACACGAAAGCAAAGGCTTTCCTAATTAGCGTGCTCTATGTTAAGGCGAAGCTCTTGAAAATAGGTCTTTAATTTTTATTCGTTACTAGCCTAGCTCCGATGCAATAACGAGTTGACTCTCTTTACTTTATGTAAAAAGAAAATGCATTTATTATGTACCTTAACCTTTTGGAAAAGATAAATAAATGATAGTAGTAGACAGACGCGGATAGCGGCTTTAAGAATCTTGCATTCATAATAACTAGATACAGATAATCGCACAGATGTGAGGTTGGTTCTTACCTGAGCTTTTTTTAAGTCAAAGTCTTCTTCTTCATCTATACGGTCAATCCCGGTTGCATCCAAAGCCATTGCTTTAGAGCCCAGGGTCCGCTTTCCTTGATTTGCTCCTCCACTTCGCGCGGTCTTGAGCGTCTTTAGTTGTGAGATCATTGGCACGCATGTCAGCCCTCACAACGTCAAGCCAGCATTTCCTGGGTCTACCCCTTTTGCCAGGACCTGGCGGTGGCGGCCAGACATTTGTTTCCTACGTAGCTTGCCGGTTTCCGCAAAACATGGCCGTACCAGCGTAGGCGACTCTCCCTCAGTTTGTCTGCAATATCGCGGACACGTAGGCTACCGCGGATGCGCGAGTTCCTCACGCGGTCCTTACGCGTGACTCCGCACATCCACCGCAGCATATTCATCTCCGTGACACGCAGCTCCTGCTTGTGTCGCTCAAGTAGCGGCCATGCTTCGCTGCCATATAAAAGAACAGGCCTAATGATGGACTTATAGATCTGTCCTTTAAGCTTAACCGGCATTCTGGGGTCACAAATGACACCAGTCACCTCTCGCCATTTGGCCCACGCAGCAGCAATGCGTGCTTTGACGTCGCAATCGATGTCTCCGGACGCGTGAAGTACAGATCCAAGGTATTTAAACTGGTCCTTGCGCTCGACCTTGTCTCCGCCTATGCGAACGGGTGTTGGATCTGTAGAGTTACAGGCCAGGTACTCGGTCTTCGCCACATTGAGTTTCAGACCACCGCTCTCAAGCGACTGCTTCCACTCGTTCACCCGTCTCACCAGCCTGCCCCTGTCCGCGTCCACTAGTGCGATATCGTCAGCATACATCAGCAGCCATGGTGGCTGCTCATGTGAGTCTCTGATGCTGTCTGACACAACGTCTAATATCACACTGAACAGAAACGGACTGAGGACGGAACCCTGGTGTACAACTGGTATTTTTTAAGTCAAAGTATAAAGTGTATTTTATTTAAAATATTTGCATAGGCAACAAGCGACAGAAAACTGAATATTGCAACTGACAAGGTCTATTGCATTTTTTAGTTTATAAATTGTGTTAATTTATGTGTTCCAATATTTTTGTAATACAAGTGAAGATAAAATATTACAACTCACGCGCGTAACAATTTGTAATATTATTGTTTCTCGCTTTTTTTTTCGAATTTTTATTTCGAAATGTGAATCGAAATAACTTTTTTGGCGCTAATTTGAGTAATCGACCCCTTAATAGCAGGTTCTCCAGTCTTAACACAGCCCTCGCACGAGTACGCAAGCGAAGCGTGCGCCTGCACACCTCCTGAATCCACCCTAATACAATTATATACAGTAGGCCGGGACCTTATTGTCTATCTACATCCAACTCCAGACGTGTTCTTGAGTGAAAGTCGCGCCTCGTAAACGCAGCCTTTGACAAAGTAGGGCGATGATAAACGCTTAATGTAGCCATTTGACGACGCGGTTGGTGTAGTTGCGTAATTCGCGTTGAACGCAAAGGGATCTGGGTTCGATTCCAGATTGAATCAAATCAGAAAAATATTTTTTCTAAATTAGCTCGATTCTGGGTGTGCTGAGAGATGTCCTTGGAAATATATACTATCCGATACTTCGTACACAAGGATGTTAGTTCTCTACTTTGAAACATCGAGCACATAGAACAGCAATACGAATTGACGACCTCCGTAGCCGACCGGATCACCGATCAAACCGGATTTGGTATCTCTATCTCTGAAGTCCCGAGTTCGATTCCCGGTCGGTCAATGTAAAAAAATAACTTTTCTATATTATCTCGGGTCTGGGTGTTGTGGTACCGTCGGTGTTTCTGATTTCTATAACACAAGTGCTATACAAAGCTACTTAATATAGGATCAGAGCAATGTATGTGATGTTGCCCGATTTTTTTTCTTACATTTAGTATAAACTGTCAAGTCCTGTCAACTCTCGCTCATACAAAAAACAGTACACATACCTACGTCATATTAAAAAATGCCGGAAAATTTTGTTGAACAAATCATATGAAATTTCTACTCTATAGGGTATGTACTCCATGCTTTAAGACCATGTTAGTTGTGTTTTCTTTCGCACATTTAATTATATATTTATTTATTATTATTGTATGAAGTGGCTCTTTTGCTCCATGTGTATATTGTGTCTCAGTCACCGGCCACCCCGACCACGTCACCACGACCCGCGAAAGATTTATCGTTTTCACCTACTGATGAAGACATTATGATTGTGCGACAAGTGGCAATTATAATAATGGGGTTACCAGCCCGCTTAGAACCAAGGTCAAGTTAAGGGTATTTGAGCGAACAGGTAGACAGGCGGTTTAGTTGATGTATAGGACAGGTTTCTTATTCTTTGTTTAACTACTGTTAGAATATGTTTTCTTATGGGTTACGGACCAAGTGTGATTAAATAGGCGTTGTACATAATACCCGGGCTTTTAGAATGACGGAAATATGATAATAACGGATTAAATAATTAGACAACAGTGAAGTAATCAAGACCCAATAAAAATAGGCTAGTTTCCTGGGTCCAAAAAAGATTATTCTATTTAGTCCGTCTGTTAGATCATCAAAAAATAATGGACCCATATTTTTTCTTTTGTCAATCAAACAAAAAATGACGGAGATAAAGCGCATCAAAATGAGGACGTGACGTCACGCCTTGCCAAAAAGTGTCGCAAGGCGTGACGTTACGCGGAACTTTAACGGGTTATATCTTCATCATTTTTTGTTTGATTGAGAAAAGAAAACATACGTGTCCAATATTTTCTATTAATCCAACTGACGGACTAATTAGATTTTTTTTAGGAAACTAGCCCATTCTATTGTTATGCGGTCTCATGAGGCTGCTTAGATGTTGACGAGTTAAAATATTGGACAACATACATTGCACTGACTCTATGGTAAGTAGCTAAAGCACTTGTGTTATAGAAATCAGAAACAATGACTGTACCACAAAACCCAGAAGTTAATTTTCGGGAATCGAACCTAAGACGTTAGAGCTGGCGATAGCAAGTCCGGCGTGCTCACCTCTCGGCTCGGTTGCAATTGAGCTTTACAATTCGAAGAGCTGGTTAGTGACTTTAGTTTTTGCGGTATCCTCTTTTTTATGATAATGATTATTGTAAACATAACTGATCTAAAATCATAGACTATCGTATTGCTTTCCTGCACCCAATCTTCACATCTCCTTCGTTTTGTTGCGTCGTTTGCCAAAAGTTCGCCATTACCTTTAAATGAACAACATACTGTTCCAACGTTGTCAAGATGGCCGCCACGTGCGTATTACATATAACGGGTAATTAGTGGGTGCAGGAATGCGAGCTTTCACTGCCTTATTAATAAGAGGTGACATGATTTCGAGTGGCATAAGTTACGAGCTGATTTCTTCAAAGATTTGTACTTTATTAGTTTAAATGCGTTCTCAGTATTGAACCATTTTTTGAAATGAAACTTTTGATCTAGACAGTCCACCACGCTCCGTCAACGTCTCCAAAAACACCATCACACAAAAATGGAACACCATAACAACCACCATAAAAACACTTTTCACAATTATCTACCAGTCAACCTTTACTGTAACTTGTTACACTGATATAACATTTAGTGTACAGCCAGCTCGTTTCTTCGTGTGTTGTTCGCGTATGCTCTTTAAATTTTTCTTTTAATAATTTATTACCTATTTTTATCTCTTCAAAAAACGCTCCAAACTTGTCACTGTACCACGCAAAATCACTTGTGTACGTACATTACCGCTAAAATGCGTGCGTTCGGTTGCTCACGAGCGAGCGGGTAACTCGCTGACAGTGGCCTGGGGGCTCAGGTGTGTAGGGCAGCCATGATTTCCTCATTAAACAGTCTTTTAGTTTTTTATCGATGAAAATAAAATAAGGTCAGCGATTTAAAAAAAAACAATAATCACAAAAACGTTGCACAAAAATATAGGTAGGTACAATATACATAATAGGTAATAAATTGTTAGTTATTTATTTAAATCAGTTTTTCGCACTCATATAACTTTTGAAGTTAGGTTAAGGTATGTATGTGTCGCAGTATGATAGATATAGTTATATCCCTAGGGATATAATTCTATTCCGTAATATAGTTATACGAAAGCGATTCATTACTATCTTAGGAATATAATTATAATACGGTTCAAGTTTAGTGATATAATTATATTACTTGATTAAGTTTAGTGAAATAATTGTAGGAGAGTGCGGCAGTCATAAACTTGGAACTACATCTTAATAAGTTGCATTTGCAAATACTTATTTATAAAATCTGCGGTGATTCTGTTAAATAATCACTTCGCAACTGAACACAATGATGTAATATGTACTGCGTCCAAAATCTGAATGAACGGAAGACAGAGTAGACAGGACATCTTGCACCGATACATGGCGTAAGAAGGCTAATATTGCTGTTGTTTAAGCATTTCGAAAATATACCTCGAATCTGTTGAATTTAACTAATCTTTGTCTCATTTTCCCCTCTAATCATGGACACCACTCAAAAGTTTACTGTTTCGCTGTTTTCTATTAGCCAAGTTAGGTCCAAATCGGAAGTCACATTTCATATAGAGCCACCGCACCGTGACCTCCCCTCCCTTCCACCCTCGCACCCAATTACCTAAAAGCCCACATATCAGGATATGTTGGACGATTTTTTTCTTATTATAGTACTTCAAATTACGCTTCAAATAACTAATCTAAATGCACAGCGTTGTTTTAAAGCTAATTAACGTGAGAATGGACCAATTATACTGTATTATTTATTGCGTTCCGCTGTTGATACGTCTATATGTAAATGTACGTTTGACACTGTCATATTTTAATTTGGAGCCATTTATGTTGTAATGTTTTATTGTTCTACTGTTGGCTTGATTATATGCATAGTAAGTGCCCATTTAATGATAACATCGTTTGGATTCGCCCAGCACTCGTAACGATAAAGATTTTTCTTAATGTAGGGAACATGAACGTTCTTAAATATTATATTTGACTATAAAAAAGATATAATCCCGGGAAAGATTTTGTATTAAGATATTTTCCAAACAGTAGGCATGCGATTATAAACGAAACGCCTTTGATAACTAAAAATAACACGATCGTAAAAGAATATAAAAATCACTGACCTACGATATTTATTCTCAGTCATTCTCAACCTTCAACACTACATCCAATTATAGTAACAAAGCATAACATGGGTCTTATCTAACCCCAAATAAATATTGTTTCTTCAAGTAAAATAAAATTTTCGTTTACTTATTTTCACGTGCCATAATTATTTGAGGCGACAATTCGTAACTCTTTGTGTTATTTTTAAGTTCCAAAAATAAATAAAACCGTAACTGACTCACTCCACGCGTTAGCTAAAAGCTGTTAATGGAGTGTGCATTTTAATCATCATCATCATCATTTTAACCATTGGACGTCCACTGTTAAACATAGGCCTCCCCCAATGACCAGACCTGGTAAAGGTTGCTGGAAGTCGCTGGCTGAATTTTAATGTAAATAGTGTAAACTACACGGAAGACGAAAAAATATTACTTATTTACATAAAATCAGCTTTGTAATCATAACAACATTGACCGACAGTTGTTTAAAAATATAAAGTACTTATCGCTTTTTTTCTCAAAATGTTGCATAGGTATTTAGAAACATTTGCGATCCCAAAATATCAATATTTCTGCAACCAATAACACCAAGTAGGTACACACATTAAAACAAACGTAACCGATTTATTACTTAAATATGTTCATTATCAAAGGTAAAAAAACAGTATTATATAGCTTGTTTGTTTGTTTAATCGCGCTAATCTCAGGAACTACGGATCCGAATGAAAAAAATCTTTTTATGTTGGCATTTATAGTCAATTTATCGAGGAAGCTTTTAAGCTATGATCATTTCGCGACGACCAATAGAGGAGCGGAGTATCAATGAAAAATGTTGCAAAAGCGGGAAAAAATATTTTGAGAACTTCCGTCGCATGCGCTGCGCAAACGGTTAAAGTTACGCAAAAATAATGTAAGTCGGAATTGTTCCCCTTTAAAAGTTACATCTATCTTTTCGAGTTGACTTACTATAACCTTTTTTATGGTAATCAAATATTGTTCTAAAATAAGGCATTGACGCTAGCGTCGCTTTTTCTTTACTTTGAAAGCGAAGCATTGATGTGGTTTATTGAATTATTTTGTGCTGGGAAGTGACATTGGTCGTTGATAAAGACTTTAAGTGCCATGCCACACTGGCGGATTACAAGCGTTTTCAAAGCGGAGCTGCCACGCAGCGAACACGCCGCGGGTGCGCGGCGAAAACGTCGCGGCTGCGCAGCGAACACGTTGCAGACGCGGAACGTACGCGTTGCGGATTCGCAACGTTTCCGCCTTGAGTGAGCTTCGAACGATACACTCAGTAACAGAATGGATTCCGACGAGGGATAAGTAAGTAATCACTGATAAGTAGCTCTGTATGAAAGTCTGTATTTGTCAATGAAGCCATGAAGTTACCCTCACATTCGTCACTTTGTAACAACTAAAGTAGCGCGGGAGCGAGGGTTTCGGTATGCGAGTGTACAAAATGGCGGCCACGCTTATCTCCGCGGCGAAATCGTTGCGCGTCCGCAACGTATTCGCTGCGTGGCCGCTCCGCTTTGAAAACGCTTGTAATCCGCCAGTGTGGCATGGCCCTAAGGGACAGATCGAACACTACGCGGGCGCAGCCGCGGGCGGTAGCTAGTAGAAAAATAAGCGCGTGGGGTCTCGAAGACCTGATATTGTAGATTCCGGGTTTAATATTTTATGAGCTCTCGATTCGATAAGAGAACTCTACGCACTTCTAGATTTGATTAACCACGGTCAGTGCAATTTTATACACTATTGATAAATTAAACCAAGCGTAAATAAAAAAGAAGAATAGTGCAAACTGGAATTTAAATTTTGAATAAGTAACTAGCAAAATTAATAACAAATAGTGGTGACCTCACTGGCGCAATGGCGCGGATAGTCATCTTGGACGTACAGGTCTCGGGTTGGCTTGGCTGTCCAAAATTAAAAGACACCCCTGACAAAAACAGTCGTGGTCTGCGACCTTGTAACACAGGGATGGTTATTCCCTTCTTCTAGACAGGGCATCAAAGTTAGTGTGGTATTTTGGCGCACATTTATAGCTAAATTAAAAAAAAACTGTTACAAAAAACTTGTCATCAATAACAAGGTGGTCAGACGACCTGGTAAGGGTCGCAGGAAGACGCTGGATGCAGGCCGCTTCCAAGCGGCCAATCTGGAAGTCAATGGGGGAGGCATATGTTCAGCAGTGTATTGTTCATTGTTTTTGTAACACTTGCAAGTAGTACATGAATAGCATACTTTGATACGTTCATAGAATATTGCTAGTTTATTTTAGAATCTATTTAAATCTGATTTTCTACTACGATATTCCGATATGAGCAAGGAAGAATTCATGCCGTGGCCAATTGTGCCGAAATATCAACATGCCTTCAAACTCGATTTAAATACATTGTTCTTATACCAGTGACCATGAGAGTTGAGACTATATCGCTGGTTTTTACACAAAACTATTGCAGTCCACTGCTGGACGTAAGCCTCCTCCACAGAGCGCTAAAGAGCACAATCTCCCGCTTTTTTCATCTATCCACAGCCAGCCATCTTCCTAAGGTTGTCGGTCCGTCAAGCTGGGGCGCCAAGGCGTATAAACTAAGTATTTCAGCAACCACAGTGTATAAGGTTTAAGCTTAAAATTCAAAAGCATGTCTATTGATTACTCTGTGCGGTACTTGGTCGTAAAACGACTCACGCTCCGATCGTTACTATTCAAGTACTACAAATACTTTCGCATTGAAAAGTAGGGATGTCGAAATTTTCTTTAGGTTTATCGATAGATCACTTTTTACCAATCAGATCAGCCTGCCATAGACAATTATTATCACTACAAAAAAAACACGTTTTGTTTACACAATGACTTTAGAATACTTTGGTATTCTACAATAAATTACTTAACACCAAAATAAAGCACCAAAACTATCAAAATAACTTGAACTTATTATTACAATGAAATGTCAGTGCTTTGCTTACACAAATTCCCAAAAACTAAACTCAGGCCTATTATAATCCGTACTACAACACAACTACTAGTCCTCAGCCTTACTCAATTTCATCTTTGTCAGACTTGGTTGTCTATTGAATAACCTATAATATTATACCTATAATCTTGAGTTTACTGCATTCTCCCTAACATTTATAATCCTATTTACATTAAGCAACATGGTTTCGTTTCATCATAAATACATAAAGAGAATATTGTTCGTTTACTAATCAATTAACCACTAATACATATTATATTTTGGGTAAAATTTAAAATATGTTTTGTAAATTTTCCGTAAGCGATTAATTATGTGCGTAACAACGGCGACCGTGCGTACCCATTTTATCGTTACATTTTTATCGACTCGTGACGTTCCTATTTCAAGGGCAGACGTGCACAAAATTTTCATGGCCACGCTATTCACGGTACAGCTGATAACACACTTTTATATTCAGCGGTTCAATCGTGTAATAATTAATGTTGGAACAATTGTGTGAAACTGAAGACCGATGGTTCAGAAAGGTTCTAGAATGAAGGCGAGGTGGACAGAAGATCTGGTAAAGGTTGCAGGAAGCTGCTTGATGCTGGTCGCTTCCAGCCGAATTTAAGCAATTTTTGTACATAATGGCACGTGAATTATTTTATTACATTTAAAAAGTACATTTACACAAACTCATAATCGTAACTTTTAAAAAATCTCCACACAAACTAGCACCATTTTCACCCCCATAGGTCATTATTTAAAAATATAACGTTATTGCATAATATGACGTTATTGTAATATGCAAAAACGTCATATTTTTAAATAAGGATTACTTCTTTGGGGGTAAGTAGAAACACCCCTAAAAGGAAGATGCTAAAAAATATAACCTTTTTTAAGTATACCATTTGCTGCACACAATACAAAATGACTACAGTGTTTTCGAACAAAGACGAAATCTCTTTATAGATCCACTGGTTTAGGCTGAGTTTTGTTGTGTGTCAGTCAGTTAATGGCGCCGTTTTTTAAGGTCTATACATACTCGTATATTAAAGTCAAAAAAAAACAAATTTGTTAACCTCAAATAAATAGAAAAGCTCTTAGGTCATGTCATGATATGACGTTCTTACGTGTACAAGTTTTATCTTCTCGTGTTTGTAAAAATGTATTTTACTATAGTGTCTACACTGTTCCACCAATGTCACTTGAGTGGCTTAATGCTGTCAATCTTATATGTCACTAAGAATAATATAAATCTTTTTTTTCTTCAATTTTCTTACTATTGCTGTCTCAAGTCTGTCTGTCTGTCGCTAAATGCGGCAGTTAGGAAAAAAACTTGTAAAATTGGACTAAATATTTATCGTTTTATTTCATTGTTTTACGATTGAGCAAATATGTATAATACGCGTCTTACGTTGTCTTGCAGACATCGCTTGTTTAAACATGTCTATTATAAAAATTCGGTAACACGTGATTTTAAAATAAAATAAATGCCAGAACACAAATTTAAAAGGTGTTGATAGAAGATTATGTTGGCACAAGTATTCAACCTGCATGCAGGTCTCCTAATTCAACGCTTATTTAAAATTAAGCTATGCCCGCGGGTTTTCCCGCTTCGAGTATGGGTATTATTAAATAATATTCCTGTTTGTACATTCATCACTTTTTGACAACTGAATCGACTGAAAATAAATTACGTTGACCAGCGCCATCTACATCTAGACACGCGGTAGCGTGTCAAGCCAAGAAGCCAACAGAAAAAAAAACCGGCCAAGTGCGAGTCGGACTCGCGCACCGAGGGTTCCGTACAAACCTGTAGGTACCGTTATGAGTAAAAGTTCACCCATCACGACAATCGAGTCATAGTTATGGTATTTTTATTGCAAAATGAAATCCATAACATTACGAAAGTTAAATTGCGGTTTACGATTTATGACGTATTAAAAAAAAACTAATTACTTGATCTCGTTCAAACCAATTTTCGCTGGTAGTTTTTATGGTAATATACATTATATATTATTTTTTTTGATTTATCATTCTCTTATTTTAGAAGTTACAGGGGGGGACACACATTATACCACTTTGGAAGCGTCTCACACGCAAACTATTCAGTTTAGAAAAAAATGATATTAGAAACCTCAATATCATTTTTAAAGACCTATCCATTGATACCCCACATGTATGGGTTTGACAAAAAAAAAATTCGAGTTTTAGTTCTAAGTATGGGGAGCCCCCAAAATTTATTATTATATTTCTATTTTTTTGTGAAAATTTTAATGCGGTTCACAGAATGCATCTACTTACCAAGTTTCAACAGTATAGTTCTTATAGTTTCGGAAAAAAGTGGCTGTGACATACGGACGGACGGACAGACGGACAGACAGACAGACAGACATGACGAATCTATAAGGGTTCCGTTTTTTGCCATTTGGCTACGGAACCCTAAAAATAACTGGTTAGCAGCACTGTGTGTAATATTAAAAGGACCATTTGGAGCCATTTTTGATAAACATTTATCTCGAATCCCTCTGGAAATATGATTTTTTTTCAGGATAAAAAGCCTTTATCCGAAAACTTTATAATAGGTAACTTTAAATAGTATTTTTTTTTACTATAATTTTTTTGGGAATTTTGTCAGCATATAAGTAGGCACTATATTTTTGTATAATGTGAAAATTACCATTTTATGTTGTTACATAAAGAGTTTAGTTCTTCAGTGAAATAAATAGAATATTCCGCTATGAATATTCATATTTTATATGTGTTTAAGCGATAATGTGAATTTTACTAACCTTGAACAGTCTCATAAAATTACTTACACACAAATTAAAATAATTTAGTGTAGTACATATGTATTGTATCAAGAAAAAGAGTTTTAAACTGTATTTATGTTGAAACTTTTATAATTTAAAATGTGGACTGACGTTTTTTTCTTTTAGCCTATAATGTCTGATCTTCTTGTCTTGTTCTTGTGTGGCGGCAGCGAGTAGGTGGTGATTATCAAAGTACCCATCCCGCGGTCTTGTGTGGATGGGTGGCCATTCTAACTATATTTAGTTACATTAGTCACAAGCATTGCCGCGTTTCGGAAAGCACGTTAAAATTCGTTAAGTTTATGGAGCATTAAATATTTTTTTCACCAATTGGTGCGGCACCAACACTCCAGAAAGTGATAGCTAAAAGCATGGACATCCTATCCTCACTTATTGAAAGTACGGTAACAAAACTATGAAATTGTACAGTTCTACAAACAAATATGTCATCATCATCTCAGCCTATTTCAGTCTACTGCTGGACGTAAATGGACGTAATATGTATGTATTAAGGCGAGTAGTGCCCCTAAATTAGCGACTTAACGAATGTTAGTAAAAATATCGCTCAAAAACTCAATAACATACGGTTCATAACAGCGCGCAATAAAAACGTGGCTGTTACGACAGTCGCTGCGTCTTTAGATAGCGAAAATGTAAATAAAACTTTTCGCATGGACGTAATCGTTCGAATAAAAAATCCTATGCTCAGATTGTAGTTACTATGTTTGCCTCTCAATCGACGTATAAACGAAGTAAATCGGTCAAGCGGTTACATAGAAGAAAGAGAATTAGCACCTTTTTTGTTGTTTCTTTCAATGATTTCTATTTTATTTTTCTCCTGAAGTATAAGTACTCGTACTAGAAACAAATGCTGTGCTTAGAATGTTGTGTAGGTTTTGATAATTCTTAGCATATTTTAAAAATATTTTTCTAATACCTAGGCTTAAGTAGTAGGCTTTTGAAACATGCCAGTTTACATTTGGCGACTACACAGGCCTTAATGGATTTAATCCGAAAAAATATTTTTATTTCATTTTGTCAGAAAAGCTGCCTGTCTGTTGTATATCAGCAGCCGACTACGTAGTGTTAAGGAGTGCCCTAATCTTGGGCAACCTGTATAATTTATCATCAGTTCAATTTACAACATGTTCTTCATTTCAGCGTCGTAGCCTGCTTTGTTCGACCTTCGTTTTGCACATGTGATAACATAACAAGTCAAGTGGCGATGTTGGCTCTATCATCATCATTATTTCAGCCATAGGACATCCACTGCTGAACATATGCCTTCCCCAATGACTTCCAGATTGGCCGGCTGGATGTTGGCATAACAGCTTTTTTCCAAATTTGTCATTCAAGGCACACGACCTATTTCGACGTTACGAAGTACATTAGATTTCTATGAAGGGATGCTATTAGAATATAAATATGTCTTTGTAACAGTTATTGAGAAATTTAGAAATAGTGAAAGCATTATGCCAAAATGCCACAACTTAGATTTTGTAATGAAATAAATTTATTTGCTTTGCATATTTTACTTTCGTTTTCTATTGTTGAAAAACATATTTGATGCTTGCAAACTGACTCATTAAATCTACAGGGTGTAACGAAATAGTGAAATAAAACTTTAAGGAGTTATTCTACGGCTAAATTACATCAACTTTATCTATAGGACCAACATCGAAATCTCAAAACGTTGACGTTTCCATACAAACTGATGCCAGCTGGTCGCGTTTTAGTATGGGAAAGTGGTTTTTTTTTTGCGAATTCGATGTTGGTCCCATAGAAAAAGTTGATGTAATTTAGCCGTAGAATAACCCCTTAAAGTTTTATTTCACCTTTTCGTTACACTCTGTAGATAAGGTTTCAAAGGTAAGGTTTTTGTAACAAAAAATGTAACGCTCTAATTAAAAAAAGAAACCGAATGTTTAGAAATATTTTAAAAAACCAAGTAATTTTTTAACGTTAAATAAACCTTAGTCAGTACACCGTATCATAAAGATATAACTCTTTTACTGCAAGACTATGGCAAGTAATGCATATTTACTTATGTATTTCATATTTTTTAAACTTATTTTTAAAATGTTGTAGCAATTTTTTAGCCTGGTAACAGTGTAGGTACAGGCCGACCTAGAAATTGTCGTATTTCCGTACATTTTGTTCTCTGATTGTAAAGACGTGAATGATAATTGAAACAAAATAACACGTGATTTTAAAAGATTAGTTTTTATTCTTGCATGTAGCGCGAATGGGTTTTTCATATCATTTCAAAAATAAAGGTGAATCACTAAAATAACTACCCTTATTTCAGAAAAATTACGTTCGAGTACAATTCGATTTTAACATTTAATTGAAGATATGGTCTACTTGCACATAGGTTGATTCCTTTTTTTACTTTTTCACAAAATATAACAGAAAAAAAATGCTAAAATAACATAAAATTTTAGAAATTTCCATTCAGATATCATTTTTAATTACTGAACCTAAGTCACTAACTAAGAACCTGAAAATTAAGTACTGAACCTAAGTCAAAATTAACTATAAAATCAAGGACGTCCACTACCTAATAAATTATCTTGTAAAGGATCAACATTGTTGTCGCTTTATCCCGCATCATAGACGCACACAAGCATAGAACTGTATTTCAATTTTGCACTGAAAAAAGGTGCACGGCCTCGTCTTACGGAAAATTATTGCAATAGATATTTAGAATTGTCATTTTGGGTTACCAAAAATATGTAACAATTTGTCTCATGTCAGAGGTGTATATATTTTACTTTATTTATAAAGATTTAACAAGCTGGTATAAAAAAATCTGATCTTTAAATTTGAATTTGACATTTTAGTTCATTCAATAACAAGTTTTTTTTTGTATGAGCGTAAACTGGTATAGCAACAACTTTACCATTTATCGCAAAGTTGTCATTCAAGCCACATGGCACGCGACCTCCCAAAGTACATTGGCACGACCTTTGTCTAAGGGAACGCCGGCGGAATAGTTACTTTTTTGCTATTATTATAAATTTGCCTATGAATGGAACGTATGGCAAAGGAATATTGGTTTGTCCGCTTTGTTGTAAGCAACAACCAGAACAAATATCGGCCGACACGCTCCTGTTGCCAGAAGGCCTGCTACGAAAATGTTGCGTTCGTTTGGACGTATAAACCTTACAAATTTAAATACCATCTACTTGTTTTAAACCCTTGACAATTGATGAACAATTGAAAACGGTCGTGTTTTTTATCCGGCCAGTTTCAGGTGTTCATATTTTTTCAATAGATTGACACAAGTGAATGGTTATTTTAATTTATTAGGTTTATACGTCCGGACTAATGAAAATTTTTCTTAGAAGGCCTCCTGGTGTTTTTGCAATACAACGAAATAAATGGGACAGGTCTGCCTGCCTAGCATGAGCACTATAACACGATATGATATAGCGACACAAACTGTAAAAATATGATAGTTAAAGCCGCTGTGTTGAATCGCCGTGCCGGTTACGTTACATATTATGATCGCTTTTTCGATAAAAAATCAAATTGGCCATCCATTTATTTATTATCCATCATATTTTTACAGTTGGTGTCAATATATCGCTATATCATATCATATCATATCGTGTTTTATTAGTCATGCTAAGCAGGCTGGATATTTTTAACGACTCCTTGCTTAAGTTTAGGCAGAATCTTCTTGTAAGTTGGTGGTAGTCTTGGTTTTTTTTTTTTTAAATAATAAAAATATTTGTAAAATAAATAAAATAAAATATGTTAAGAATCTTCAAAACCTACACAACATTTTGAGTATAGCATTTGTTTTTTGTATAGACAACACGTAAACCTACCACAAAACGTCAAACTTTCTCAATTGATATTGATCTCTACGTTTCGGCTTTAAAGTTGAAAATTGGTTCTATAAACGTTAACTTCGTGGATAGGTTGACCTGCCGTTGGCTGTCCATGAATTCAGGAGAAAAAAAATATTGAAGTCATTGAAAAACAAATAAAAGAGATGCTAATTCTTCTTCTTCTATTATTATCAGTTTGCCCGATTTAATTTGTGTATACGTCGATTGATTGGCCAACTTGATAGCCGCAAACTGAGCAAGTTATTGCTTTTATGTGAAATGTATCATTTTCCCCAATTTTCGCAACCTAAAGACGCTACGATTGTCGTAGTAGCCACGTTTCGTTGCGCGCTGTTGAGTCGCTAATTTAGGAGCACTTCTCGCCTTAACCTCCTTAACTGTTGAATAGAATCATAACATTTTGGATCATGTCAGTGTCTTCTTAATCTTTCCCCCTTATAGCAAGTGGCACAAATAAATCCGTTCGTCATGGATTCCAAAAAATCTGAAGAACGCTCTGAAAATTGAAGGTTGGTCTGAAGGTCTGGAAGAGATCGCTTCTAGCAATTAGACCGTCTGTATTGTCTGTACCTTATTTACTTTGTATGGTGTTCAATAAAGAGTAATGATTTATCTAACGACCTACGAATGTAACTCTGCTTACTCGGTAACTCTTGACTACTGATCGGTAGTAAAGAATAGATTTAAAACCTTAATTCCAAGCAAACCAGGTGTCGAAGTACTAGTCTTGATAATATTGATACGAAAAAACGCCTCTGTTGTATGCAAATTGTATTAACAAAACAAGTACGCGATATACATAATAATCCAGCACATGTCTAATGTATACAAATGTAGAAGGACAGGAAGGGTCTGCAAGGTCACTGGGTTCTGAAGTCTTCTATAAATATGCATGTATGACGAAATTTATTGAAATACTTCGCGTTGTGCGAAAACGGAGGGTCTTTACATTATGTCTGATAGAAGTGATAGAGGCACGAAAGGGGTTAACTTCGTCTGAGTTGGCAACACATACGGTGCTGTCATAGGGCAGGAGGAAGCTTTGATGGCAATGCTCAAATAAATTGCCAAATGCGTATCAAATGCAATAATACATACATAAAAACTATAAAACACCCTTTTATATATTTGACAACCGTCTGGTGTAGTGGTACTACAAAGCCAACGGTTGCGGGTTCGAATCCCGCAAGGGGCAAATGTTTTTGAGCACGAGCATTTGTACCTAAGTTATGGATGTTTAAAAATGTATTTAAGTATGTTTATCCATTATCTAGTCGCCATAGTACAAGCTTTGTTTAGTTTGAGGCTAGCTAATTGATGTGATTGTGGAAACAATGTATTTATTTATTTTTATTTATATATCTATATATATATATATATAATTGGACTTGTCAAAACGAATTAAATGAGCCCAAACACGAAGGTCATATAAGTAGCCATTGAAGAGTTTACTATCCACCTCTAGCTCCATCATCATATCAGCACGATGGTGTCAAATTATTGTATTGTCCATCCAAATGTCAGATACTTCTTCTTCTTCCTCGGTCCCTCACTGATGAGCATCGCGACTACATACAAAGTTCTTCCACAGACCGCGATCATATGTGTGTGGACCTCACGATGCATGTTTCCGCCCACCGTCTTCCTCACCGAGTTTGACCACCTCGTAGGTACCCCAAGCACGTCTGCCCTTCATTTAGTCCAAGATAATTTGTTTCTCCAGGCAATGCCTTGAAGATCGCAAAATGTGTCCGAAGAAGCTAAGGGTATGCCTTCTGCATATGGTGAAGAGCCGCGTGGTGATGTTTAGTTCCTTAAATGTAGACTCGTTAGTTCGCATGGCAATCCAGGGTATGCGAAGATGCTCAAATCACGGCTTCTTAAGCTCCAAATTTCGGCACCGAACATAAATACCGAAAAAACTAAGGTCTGAACCAAACACACCTTAGTTGTAAGTCGAATTACCTCTGTTCTCCTTATTCTTATCTAGGTTGGTAGCACTTTTGGCCATACCGTACCATACCATCGTTCGTTGGATCGCGTTCGGATCGTTGATAACTTGTGATGGTAGCTGCACCAGTGAAATTCGTCGAAGAGCCGGTATGGCCAAATGTGCTACCAACCTATATAACATTGAAGCGCATTTACTTTACTTAATATATACGAATTTACTGACTTTTTCATATCCATCAAGTGCGTCGATGTCTGTCTAATACTTCATCATTTCAGCCATAGGACGTCCACTGCTGAACATAGGCCTCCCCCAATTACTTCCAGATTGGCCGGTTGGAAGCAGCCCGCATCCAGCGGTATCCTGCAACCTTTACCAGGTCGTCTGTCTACCTTGCAGGTGGACGTCCTACGCTGCGCTTGCCGGTACGTGGCCTCCATTCCAGAACCTTTCTGCCCCATCGCCGTCAGGTCTACGTGCTATGTGCCCCGCCCACTGCCACTTCAGCTTGCTTATCCGTTCCGTCCGTCTGTCTAATACTTACAAAGTTTTAAATCGATGCGTCCAGTTAGAAATAGGTTAAAAACTCTGCTGTTGTTAAATGTGTTAAAAACCAACTACTACTAGACGACCCGATTGACATAATGGCGTGATAATTCGCTTTGAACGCAAAGGTCCATGTTCGGGTAAATTCAGAAAACTTTTTATTCGTATTTATTTAATTTATCTAACGGTTCCTCATAACTCAATGTTAACTTCTCACTCCGTGTTTCTAACAATTGATGTTTTGTCTGGAGCATATTTATTTATTCTGAGTGTAAAGTAAGAGTAAGTGCCGCGTGGGGACGGCCGTAAAGAATACACTTCCCTTCCGCCAACAGGAGGCATGTCGTAAGAGGCGACTAATTCGTGTAGCACAAAACGGGCAGCAGCGTCTGCGTGCGAAATCTTATGAAAAACTGCGCTCGCCAACCCACCTGCCAAGCGTGGCGAGTGTTGGCAATCCTCCCGATGATAGGTCATTGGGGGAGGCCTATGTTCAGCAGTGGACTTCCTATGGCTGAAATGATAAGTGATGATGATGATGATGATGAAAGTAAGAGTAAAGTAAAGATAGAGGGACGTACTTCAACAGTTCACTCACTCATAAAATAAAAAATAATAAGGGACTAACAATGAAATCATAAAAAAATATCAGCTGTTCCATACATTTTAGTTGAGTAGCACTAAGAGTTTAATAGATAGATAGATAGATACTCTTTATTGCACACCATACAAGTAAAATACACATGATTTTTACAGAAAGATGTACAATTTAGGCGGTCTTATCGCTAATAGCGATCTCTTCCAGACAACCTTTAGGTAGAGGACAACCATTAAAGAAAGGGGAAGGTGTTGCAGAGTTAAAATTCTTACCTGATACAAATAGGATTGCATAAATTTATGGCATAGACGTATACATACAGTAATAAATAAATAATATAAAAAAATACATAACAATAATTATACATACATACAATAAACATACTTAATACTACTTGATATATGCGAGGAGATGTCGAGACTAACAGTGATCAGTAATATTCTAAGATATAAAGGCAGTTTGTGTCAAGAAGAAAGAAAGTGTGCTTTAACCGATTTCTAAAAATAGTTTAATGTGGAATATCTGGTTTTTTTCCTCGATTTTACCATCAGTCCAAAGTAAAAGTGGAATCCAGTCATGAGATAAAAACATGCAGAAGTATCTGAATGTACAGGTTTTTTCGTGATTTTTTCCTATACTACCGAGCACGTGTTACAAATCCGTATAATTAAATCTCAAAAAATCCTGAGTTACATGCTGGGATTCGAACTCACGAATGCGAGGAAAGACCACCGACCACTAAGCTACCTCCCATCTACAGCAACTTAAACAACAACCATAAATAAATTAATTATAGTTTACGACAGACAAATTAGGTATTTATCTGTCAAACTCCAAATGAGTTTCAATTAATTATCTTCTAAAAACAGTATCTACAATTTATTCGACATAGTTTTTATGCGAGAACTTGCCTTATCAAAAACAAAAACGTGACATTAGCTATCGCATAATATTATGAAGATATAAACAGTAGCCTCACTATCTACGAGTGCCCAAGTGCTCAGCATTAGTTCACTGCTGGACAAAGACCTTCCCAATAGAATCCTACAGCAATTCGGCCGTTTACATCTAGCTTTCCGTCTTTAAGTCCTTGTACCTTGTTTAAGTCTACGTCTTTATGAAGGTCCACAGCTAATTTTTGTGACATTTTATCGTTTTATTGTTCGGTTATCGTGTCAAAGTTTGAATGAGATGGTCGGTATTGTCAATAGGAATATAAAATACAGTGATAAAACAAAACAATATTAACCAATTGCCGCATCCAGTATTCGGATACGCTCGGTGCGCACTACATCTATGGTTGACCGGCGGATCATGTTCTGGCTCGTTGTTTTTGTTGTGTACCTACCCGACTTTATTCTTGTTCCCAATAATACTTTAGTTTTATCTACCGAATTTGTGCGCTCATTGTGTTTATGCGTTATTTTTATAAATGTAATTTCTCAGGAAGTGAATTATGTACCTGTAATTCTTTTGAGAAATAAGTTCTTAAACCATTGTCACACATTACTGACACGGTCACGGAACTATGTCACGGTCTCGCCAAGCCTATTCCTGGCTCCCGACCGAGTGTACCTGGCTTTCACTTACTGATCTGCCCGGTGAAGCCTTATAAGCCTTTATTTAAACAACATAGTTCACTGAAATAATCCGAATCAGTTATTATTTCTAACTTTAGTGAATATCTACTTAATTAATGGGGTTTTTAGTCCATATACAAAATGACCAAACAAGTAGCTTATTTCGTATACGAGTTATAAATCCCGAATTTACGAATAGCATTGATACTACTATGGAATGTTTATATTACTATGTTTTTTTTTATATTGGACAACATCACATATATTGCCCTGATCCTATGGTAAATAGCCAAAGCACTTGTGATACAGAATTCAGAAACAACGACAGTACCACAGCACCTAGTCCCGAGACAATATAGAAAAGTATTTTTTCTACCATCACCTATCGGTAATCGAATTCGGAACCTTAGAGATTGCGACACCAAGTCCAAGAACAGCTTAAGGGTCAGCAGTAGAAGTTCCGTTGTGCCCTTTAAGCACGGAACCCTAAAAAGGTAGATAATAAGCCTACTGAACAAATCTACCTCTATTGTGACTTGAAGCGCCTTTACTTTACTAATTTTAATTTAAATACATCAAACACAATGTAATGCCTGTGGAAATAATTAACAAAGGCAATCTATTTTAATTATGTGGCGCTAGGACATGAAAAAAACTGTGTACATAGATACTAACCGGCATTTCTAATTAAATTGAATACAGGGTTGTTTTCAAAAATCATCATCATCATATTAGTCTATTGCACGTAAGCCCAAGAGCACCAAAGAGCACGATCTCCCGCTTCTTTCATCCAGCCACTGCCAGCCATCTTCCTAAGCTCGTCTGTCCATCAAGCTAGGGGGCGACCTACACTACGTTTGCCCAGGCTTGGTCTAACCCTAAATCATAACAGCCGACTGGTCATTTACAATAGGGAAGTATTTTTTTGAGATTTCGTTGATGGTCCCATACAAAAAGCTGTTGTATAGCATCTGAAGCCGCCTTTAAGGAGTATTTAATTCATGTTTTAAAAATAACCCTGTATTGTAAGCCAAGACGAACGAACCTCTTTTTTTTAAAACCAGGAAGCCTTGAACGGTAGACTAAAGTTAAACGGGCTGTTTAATTAGTCATTAATTACCCGAATAATTTAAGGGCATTCAACTTGACCGATAAAATACACATTTGCATATCACTAAATATCACACTGTGTGACTAAATGTTAATTAAAAATGTTACATTACAATTTTTACTTCATTTAGGTACAGAACAATCCAATAATAAAATATCATCATTTCAGCCATATGTCCACTGCTGAACAATGGCCTCCCCTAATGACTTATTATCATCGAAGGGGATTGCCAATACTCGCCACGCTTGGCAGGCGGGTTGGCGAGCGCAGTTTTTCATAAGATTTCGCACGAAGACGCTGCTGCCCGTGTCGTGCTACACGAATAAGTCGCATCTTACGACACGGCTCCTGTTGGCGTTGGGGAAGTGTATTCTTTACGGCCGTCTCCACACAGCACACAATAAAATATAATAGTTTAAAAAACTACAAAACCTACATAAATGTATTGAGTTTATCAAAACGAATCAAATGAGCCCAAACACGGAAGTTTTACTAGTATTTGTTAAAGAGTTCCACTACCCACCTCCTGACACGATCAGATCAGCACGATGGTGTCAAATTATTGTATTGTCATCCGAATGCCAAATACCTACTTACAAAGTTTTTAATTAAGACGTCAGTTAAAAAGATGGTTAATTAACACTACTTTCAAGATTTAATTACATAGTTACATGTAAAACTAATATAAGTGTGCTAAAAGTACCTATTTTCTTACAAAAATACCTGGTTGCTATTTTATTTCTTTCAGGCGATGATTTCACTGCTCGGATATAAACCTAGTCCTGCCATAAATACTGAAACAAAGAAAAAAAAAATTCTATTGCAAATAACATTCATTACTTTTACAGTTTGTTAGTTTAATACATAAATATAAAGCAATTTAACATATAAAAAGCTTATTCGAAGTGGTCTCCATTGGCTGCAATACAGTCTTTTAAACGTTGAGGCCAGTTATCAATAGAAGCACGCACTCTTTCCATGGGAAAATTCTTCACTGCCAATCGTACGGATTGTTGGGCTGCATACCTACTTTGTGTAATGCAATCACAGCGATTCGGTTCTCTTAATCACCCCACTCCATTTTAATATCACAAAATATTGTACAATGTATTGGCGCCAAAATGAGAAAACTCAATTAACAATCATATAAAAATGACAGATTCCAAATTCAAATGTAAAATTTTGTTTATTTTTAATTGTAACCAGTATTTATGGCCAGACTAAGTATACATACATTCACTAATGGAGTCAACATCAAAATCTAAAATAAAGGTCATTGTTGTCATTTAACCAGTAACAATTATTGATCCGCTATTTAGTTTAAGAAAGATGGATACAAATCTCTCCATAATTGTCGTCATTGTTAAAGTAATAAGTAAGGCGGTTGAAAACATGAAAAAACTATCGTAGAACACCTAGAATAATGTCTTTTCTTGTCTTAAATAGTATTTTGGATGAATTTGTATGCATCTGCCATCTTTAATTTGACATTTGGCATTTTGACAAAAAAAAGCTATTGCAAATTGCAATAATTTTCTGTGATTCGGTGTTCGAAAAACACTTAAACCATTTTTGGATCATTCATACGAAGTACCTAATTGCAAAATTCGGAAGTACATTTCTGTATAACAACTTGTTTAGCCGTTTATTTTACACCAAAGGTTTGCTTCAAGTTAATGGTCATTTAAATTGATTAGGTTTATTTTAAGTAGTTACGAACAAACTTTTTTTAAAATTTGTCTCGGGTCTTGCGAATTTGTCTAGCCCCTAGCAAAATTTCATGTCTGGCAATCTACATTACATCGTAACGCAAGAATTTTACAATTTTAGAATTCTAAAATTAGAGTACTTAGGGTTGTCTGTCGCTTGTTCACATCTAAAAATGGGCTAGTTTCCTAAAAAAATCTAATTAGTCCGTCAGTTGGACTAACAGAAAATATTGGACACTTCTTTTTCTTTTCTTAATCAAATAAATTAAATTAAAATTAAATTAAATTATATTCATCGACGATATAGTGATGCATATAAAAAATTGTAAGTTCAGCTTGTTTGCGGACGATTTAAAAATTTACAGAACAGTCAATTCTTCCCTTGATATGAGACTGATCCAGGAAGACTTAAACAGTATTCACGCGTGGTGTAAGTCGAACGATATGATCTTAAACATTGACAAATGTTATCATATCAAGTTCACGAGGAAGAAAAGTTATCTCACATCCACTTATAGGATCAATGGTTCAACATTAACTGAAGTAGAGGAAATAAGAGACCTAGGTGTTATAGTGGACAAGCAACTTAAATTTACATCACATATAAATGATATTGTAATAAAATCTTCCAAAATGCTAGGTTTTCTCAGACGAAGCGCCGCAGGTCTCCGTTTGACTTCCACCCGCAAAATATTGTTTAATGCCTTGGTCCGTAGTAACTTGGAGTACGCAAGTGTGGCGTGGAATCCTGTGTATGTGGTTCACTCTCAACGCTTGGAGGGTATTCAGCGTGCATTCACTAGATATCTGGCGTTCATTTCGCAGGGAGTGTCACACAGGTCACCTTATGACCAACGACTTGCCTTTTTCAAAATGAGCTCGTTGCGTCGCCGACGTAGTAACCAGGATTTGGTGTTTTTGCACGGACTTATCAATGGTAAAATAAGGTGTAGTGAACTCTTGGAACGTGTTAAATTGGCGGTGCCAGCTCGCATGCCCCGATGTCCGGTCAAAAAGACCTTTGCATTGCCATCGGCAAGGACTAACCTCGGGCGTCACGCTCCTCTCGCCAGAAGTTGCGCTCAGTATAATGAGACTGGAGGCCTAGATATTTTCCACGATTCATTAACTAAATTCAAACGGAAATTGGCCGATCTGTTTTAATAGAAAGTAAATGGTAGTTTTAGTTTGTTATTATTACTTTTATAAAGCTTCGCTTATTCATAAATTTTTGCTATGGATATTTTATTATGTTTAATTGTTGCTGTGTAAATATTTGTGTTGATAAATCTTATTTACCTGTCAATGTTGTGTACGCCTATAATAGGTGCATGTATAAGAAATTTATGATGTATGATTGGTGTTATATATAAATATTGTATACATGTACTGTTGGTGTACCTTTTACAATAAATAAATAAATAAATAAATAAAAAATAATAAAGATATAGCCCGTTAAAGTTCCGCGTAACGTCACGCCGTGCGACACTTTTGAGCAAGGCGTGACGTCACGTGTTCACTTTGATGCGCTTTATCTTCGTCATTTTTTGTTTGATTGACAAAAGACAAAATATGGGTCCAATATTTTTTGATAATCTAACTGACGGACTAAATAGAATAATCTTTTTTTGACCCAGGAAACTAGCCTATTGTAAGAACCGTTCGAAAATGATACGCCCTTAGCTTATAAATGATGGCAATAAGGAAGTTAGATAATATATTACGGCTAGTGGGTGCTGAAATGTTAAACGACATTATTTTCATGTCTGCTACAATTTGTCTGGGACAAACCATTAATACATTTTTAAAAGCACAGGTATTCATAAAATTTGACTGTAATTTAATTTGACGTGAATTGACGATATCATTAGTTGGCATTGTTTCGGCCATTTGATTTGACGTCACAGAAAAATAGGGATGATGCCTAACTTTATTTTCTTCGTCTATCAGTTAGATTATCAAAAAGTAATGGACACGTATTTTTTTCTTTTTTCACATAAGTAATCAAAATATTACAGAAATATATTGATTTGAAATGTCGCATGACGTGACGCTTGGTACAATGTTTACTTTGAAGTGACGTCAGGAGCTTTGACGCGCTTTATCTTTGTAATTTGGTTGATTGACAGAAGAAAAATTAAACGTCCATCATTTTTAGGGTAACGTACCCAAAGGGTAAAAACGGTACCCTATTACTAAGACTTCGCTGTCTGTCCGTCCGTCTGTCTGTCACCAGGCTGTATCTCAAGAACCGCCATAGCTAGACAGTTGAAATTTTCACAAATGATGTAAGTATTTCTGTTCCGCTATAACAACAAATACTAAAAACAAAACAAAATAGATATTTATGGGGGGCTCACATACAACAAACGCGATGTTTTGCCCTTTATTAGAATATTGTGTATTTATGTTGTCTCCTCATTCACAATATAGTGTCTAATGTTGTATAGATAATGGTACTTCGACTCGCACTTGGCCGGTTTTTTTATAATCTAACTAACGGACTAAATAAAATTTCATTTTCTTCGTCATCCCTATTAAAGAGGGTTTAAAAACTTACAAGTCTTAAACATAGTTCACGTAACTCAAGGATAACCTTAACCTTAACTACATATTCTGTACTTATGGTGAACTTTTTTTCTATGACTTAAAAACAGGGTTACATTCCAAAGGGGTGCCAAATCTTTAGGAGTAGCTCAGAATCAGTCAAAAAAGCACATTTAATTAGTCCTATCCGCTGTTAAAAACGTACGCGTGGATAATTTAACCTATTTATGAAGAAATTGCACCGTATGTGTACTGCGTAAGCGGCGAGCCAACAAGGACCTTGTTGGCTTGCCGTACTTACGACTCTGATAAATGACAGCGCAGCTTTCGTAGTCTCTTTATTGACTTTATTTTCGGATATTTTAAAGTATTTTTAGTGACATACGATTATTAGAAATAATAACAATTAAGACACTTCTTTATATTGGTTGCTAGATCTTATTTTTTAAATTTGGCAACCCTTTGCAATATAATTGTATAGTTTTTCTGTACAAATTCAATGGGCAGTTTGGTAATTTTATATGAGAAGTCGATACTATCGACTTCTGATATATCAACTCGATAGGCTTCACGACTAGTATCATGCGATATTAGCCGTGACCAACTTTAAACGTGCCTTCCGAAGCACGGATATATATGCTTGTGATAAATGTCACTAAATATGGTTGGAATGGTCACCCATCCACTAAGAACCGCGGCCTAGGTGGCTTAACTTTGGTAATTACTACCATTGAGCCGCTGCCACTGAGCCACAAGCATACTAATTTGACCTAAACCGGGAATCGAACCCGAAACCCAAATGGCTTTCAAGTCGAATAACTGCGCCACTATACCTCGAGTCCGTCATTAACATGAACATGATAAATGTTTAGTAATTGGTTTATCAGTATTCTCGTAAATTTACACCGCAAGTGACCGCAAGTCACTACAAGGTATCCCCATACTAAACCGACCGAACGGCTGACATAAATTTGTTTAGAGAAGTGATTTTTCTATTGGGTCGAACAGTGTTTTTGTTACACCCTGTATAAGTATCCTGATTTTAATAGGTCAATAGCAAGCCCTTTTAAACATGCGTTAACAGATTAGCACGATGGCGACGCTCAATGAAACGACTGTGTCTACATATCAACATGTGTGTATAAACTAAAAAATATCTCTCATAGCAACAGCGGAATGATAGCAAATTCGCTGTGAATCATGTGTCCGCGAATAACGAAGTAAGAATGTGCGGCAATTGACCCAAATATAAAACTATCACACGACCACAGTATAGAGACGTGGGTGCAGTAGTCTCAGTCTCTACTAAGCGCACAAAACATGCAATATGTAACTTACAAAGTTCGGCCTATGTAGGGTCAGGGGTGCCTGAGAACCAGTAACTTAATCGATCTACAAAACTTATTTTTTATTTTAATAATTTTTATCTGCGTTTAAAAAATAACTTGTCGAAAATGTACGATTAGTCGATTCAATTGCACCGTATACGCACTGCATCAGGTCCTTGTTGGAGCGCAAAATTACGGCGCACCTGGAGGTTGCTTTTTTTTCCTAAATTTTTAAGTATTTCAAAAATACGATGATTTAAATAACTTCGATAAAGTCGTATTTTTATATTGTTCTATAGACTTTTTTTTTTTAAATGCCACTACCTTGCAAAATAACCCAGTATAGAATAGAATTAGCTAAAAAAAATTGATAGAATCTTGTGATAATTTAAAAATATATATATATTCCGCGTGATTTTTAAATAAAAGTTGTGTTTTTCTGTTTTCATATTTTTCCTATAGCTAAAGTTGTATTTGAGTAGCAGAATAACTTCTTTATGATTTATTTTACCTCCTATTTTTCCCTCGCCCTTTTTTGTAGGTTCTTGCTACAGATTCAATAAAAATTTACTATTAGAAAAATGATGATTTCAACCTGAAACCATTATAAATTTACCCTAATATTACGAATAGCCCTGAAACCGCCTGTCGTAGTGACCTTGATTCGGCCGCGGTAGTGAGCCTACTCTATCTATTTTTGCTGTGACAGGACAGAGTGGATTGAGGAAGCTACGATTGTACGCGAAGGGATTATAGTTATAGAGCGTATTTCTGGGGACTAGATTTTTCATTTTTCGTGTTACTATAAGGGAAAACCTACGTAGCTGGGTAACTTCGATATATTAGAATAACATTAGTGATATGTACAAGCACATTTTAACCACGATATGTTATACATTTTTAGACAGAGCAACCAAAAAGTAACATTTGTTAGTACCATCATCAAAAATTCATTCCAAAAAAATTTAAGACCTCTGATTTCGACAAAAAATTTCTTTTTTTAATACTAAATTTTTTTAGGCAGACTACCTGGTAAAGGCTGTAGGAAGCCGTTGGATGCAGACCGCTTTCAACCGAATAATCTAGAAATCACTGGGGGAGGCCTATGTTCAGAAGTGGACGTTAATGGCTGAAATGATGATGATGATGATAATAAATAAATAAATAAATATTGGACAACATCACATACATTGCTCTGATCCTGTGATAAGTAGCTTAAGCACTTGTGTTACAGAAATCAGAAACAACGACGGTACCACAACACCCAGACCCGAGACAATATAGAAAAGTTATTTTTCTACATTGACCGACCGGGAATCGAACCTGGGACTTCAGAGATAGCGACACCAAGTCCGGTATACTCGCCTCTCGGCTACGGAGGTCGTCAATATAATAAGTAATATAATAAGTTTGAAAGCTAATAAATAGTATTGTTAGATGTACCGTCATTTACAGAAACACTCACAGTATTTTTGTTTTGTTTTCAGGTAATAAAAAAAGAAGGGATATAGTTTTACCCGGCATCATTTTTTGTCAGGTCCACCATGATATCTAGAGAATGTGTAGTAAAAAATATATCCGTTGACTAGCATTGAACCCGGAAGTACAATTACTGTTCAAATAATAGTGTAATAGTGATGGAAGCTCCATAATTTTGTAACAATAGAGACTATTTCTTTTAAATAAGTGCTTATAATTATAATTATGTCTTATAGACTAAAAACATGTGGTGTTAAATGGCCTGGCTCCCAGTCAAAAAGTTCTGTCTGGGAGGTCTGATGGCAACGACTCCAATTTAAATCATGGTCAAACGTAACCTAATTAGTAACAACACAAAATGCTAGGAGTTATATTTCCCATAATTTATTTAATGCTCTTTTTGGTGACAGATCTGGCTCTAAGAATGTTGTGTACCAAAGTCAAAAGGAACTCTTTACAAATATTAGTAAAGGGATATAATAATTAAAACATAGATTCAAAATATATTATGCCGTGACTTATAGATGGGTACCCAAAATAATATTTAAAAAATCTCTCTTTCTCTTTCAAAAGTGGGTAATTTTGGGGTACCCCGTAGCTACTCGTAGATAAAAGACTATGTATACACTGTCGCCAACACTCTTTCTTATCTATCAATGGTTTACTAAAATGTATTTTTACTAGTTTGACCGTCCAGACCGGTATTTTAAAATATTTAATGCAAATACCCTATCTCCTAGACTATAATAAATACAGATTCTAATACAAATGTAGGAAGCGACTCCCGCGCACAGAATTTTCCGTCGTCCCGTGACTACTATATTATTGTCACGTGGGTGATGAGCCGTGGCAAAAATCCAATAGTACGCAATTTCACACAATTTTTGCTAGCTCGCGCGTACGGTATGCTGTGTGGAAAGTATTGGTTATAAAAATATACTTTCAAAACCAATTTATTTTATACAGGGTTACATTGCAAAGGGGTGCCAAATTTAAAAAATATGATCTAGTGAATAATATAAAGAATCGTCTTAATCGTTATTATTTTTAATAATCGTATGTTACAAAAAAATACCTAAAAATATTCGAAAATAAAGTCAATAGAGAGACTACGAAAGCAAGGTCATTTATCACAAGCGTAGGTTCGACGAGCCTACAAGGACCTTACGCAGTGCACATACTGTGCATTTTTTAAATGAATGAGTTAAATTATCTACGCGTACGATTTTTAACAGCGGATAGAAATAATTAAATGTGAAAAAAATGCGTTCTTTCCATAGTGCGATTAAGTTACTGATTCTGAGCCACTCCTAAAGATTTGGCACCGCTTTGCAATGTAATCCTGAATATTTAAACCAGAGTAAGGTCGTCTGGTCATCGTAATTAAACTGAAACACACCAGTGATGACCTACGGTGCCGAAACGTGAAACATGACGGTAAAGCTGACCCACCGACTTCACGTCACTCAACAAACTATAGAAAGGTCGATACCTGGAATTTCGTGAGATAAAATCCGAAACGAGGTTATCCGGCAGAAGACCAAAATAATGGGTATTAATGTAGCAAGCTAAAGTGAAAATCCCCAAACATCATAGTTTTTATCAGAAAAACCAAGGGAGTACCTATCGCCTGCGCTGGCGCAGTTACTTCATTCAAAACCATGGGAGTTGATTGTCATTTGTCTATAAGTAACTATCTACTAAATAAAAAAAAAACGCGTGTCTACATTATATGCTATAATAACGCCCCGCCCACCGACGTGTTTGATCTAAGCTCGTTTACATCTCGAATCCTGCGCAGCTTCCGTCATATCGCCGTATTTCACGATATATCGCCTTTTTATTATCGCTCGAGCGATAGAAACGACAACCGGCAATGACGTCCGCGCCGCATCGATGAAAGTTGAAAGCACTGTTTCTATGATCGTGTATAATATTCTTATAAATAGATAGTGCGACCGTGAATTTTATTGTAGCATGTAATTTTCCTTGATCTACGAGGAAACATTTTAGAGATCCGTAATTGTATGTAGGTGGCACCTATGTACATGCACGTCATCCATATATACCGGGTTTATAGGTTATAAATATTGGACGCATCATTATAATTTACGAGGTACACAAACTTTATCGAAACGACGTTGACGTAAAATAATTATAGGATCACACTGGTTCAAGCAGCGTGCTATGCGTGCAGCAACAGCGAGCTATGGAAAGGGCTATGCTTGGTGTTTCCTTTCGAGATTCAATCAGAAATGAGGAGATCCGTAAACGACAAAAGTCGCTGACATAGCCCAACGGATTAGCAAGCTAAAGTGGCAGTGGGCGGGGCACATAGCACGGGGAACTGACGGCCGATAGAAACGTTTTGGAGTAGAGGCTACGTAATAGCAAGCGCAACTGGATGCAGGCCTAGGAATAGGATGTCCACTGCTGAACATAGGCCTCCCCCAATGACATCCAGATTGGCCGGTTAGAAGCGGCTTGCATTTAGCGGTGTCCTGCAAATTTTACCAGGTCGTCTGTCCACCTTGTGGGTGGACGTCCTACGCTTCGCTTGCCGGTACGTAGTCTCCATTATAGATATTTCAGCCGTCAGTTCTACATGCTATGTGCACCGTCCACTACCACTTTAGCTTCCTAATCCGTCCAGGTATGCCAGTGACTATTGTTCGTTTACGGATCTCCTCGTTTCTGATTCGATCTCGCAAAGAAACCCCGAGAACAGCCCTTTTCATAGCACACTGTTCTATCTTAAGCGTTTTTAAGTGGCCTGTAGTGAGAGGCACGTTTCAGTTCCATATATACAGTGTGTAACAAAAAGGTGAAATAAAACTTTAAGGGGTTATTCTACAGCTAAATTACATCAACTTTTACTATGGGACCAACATCGAAATCGCAAAAAAAATAACACTTTCCCATACTAAAACGCGACCAGCTGGCATCAGTTTGTATGGAAACGTCAATTTTTTTTTTTGAGATTTTGATGTTGGTCCCTTAGAAAAAGTTGATGTAATTTAGCCGTAGAATAACCCCTTAAAGTTTTATTTCACCTTTTCATTACACCCTGTATTTGCATGATTTTAAGGTTCCAGTGTTATATTGTTTATAGAACTAACTGGTTATAGAAAATTCTAAAACTAGAAATAGTAACGTAAACTATATAACTATATAAATCTTAGTAACACGTGCATATTATTTGCAACTAAATAATTATTCTTTTAACAAAAAAACTGCTTACAATAACTGCAATAATTTTAATTTTAAAATCGTGACGAACGATTATTAGACGAATTACAAATAAGTCAGTGAAAGCTTTATTTGTAAGTAAAACATGAAAGTTTTTCTTTCTTAGTCTTCAACGTAACAATAGGTACTATGTTACTTATGTCATTTCCTAAATACGCGATTGACATACACAATTAAATGAAAGCGTACAAAGCGGAAATGACTCATACTTTTCAATGGTGACTTGGAATGCTTAAGAAAGCTCTTTGTCTATCTTAAGACAAAGCTTTTACAGGAATCTAAATCACAGGTATTTATTAGCTAGTAGTTTTAACATTTTCTTAAGATAGCACGTATTTATATTTAAATTTTAACTCCTGTTAGCTGCTCGAGTTATTTATGGTCAGTTGGTAAGATATTTTTAATAGTACAGTAAATAACTCATGTTTTTAAATATTTATATAACTTAATAGTATAGATGTATTAGCTTTTGCCCGCGACTTCGTCTGCGTTGACCTTATCCGGATAAAAAGTATCGTATGTGTTTATCTAGGCCATAGTCTATCAATATGCCAAATTTCATCAAAATCCGTTAAGTAGTTTTTGCGTGAAAGAGTAACAAAGATCCATACATCCTCACAAACTTTCGCATTTATAATATTAGTGGGATAAATAAATTATAAATATTAGACAACATCACATACATTGCTCTGATCCTATGATAAAAAGCTTAAGCACTTGTGTTACAGAAATCAGAAACAACGACGATACCACAACACCCAGACCCGAGTCAATATAGAAAAGTTATTTTTCTACATTGACCGACAGGGAATCGAACCCGGAATCTGTGAGATAGCGACACCAAGTCCGGTATGCTCGCCTCTCGGCTACGGAGGTCGTCACAACTCATGACCTACAAAACGTCAAATTGTCTTGATTGATATTCAGTTTACAAATTTTTATATTGATTTATTGAACCCCACTTATTTTTAATCGATATGACATAAATAATATGTTTTATTAATATTTAACTCCATTTGATTGACTTTATGTTAAGTCAAAGTCAAGTCAAAGTCAAAAATTATTTGTTTAGTTTAGGACCGAAAATTGCCACTTATGAACGTCAATGATAACATTATTGGCTCATATGGGGCAAGAACATGTCTCCTTATTTTTTTGGGCCCTACTAGCGCTTCGAGACAAGACACAGACAATCTGGCAAGTGCTGAGAAGTTGAATTTCGGCTAGGTAATTTGTCATTTTAGGTAGGCTGACGTAGGATTGACTGTATCTTCTAGATAAATTGTAACCGGCCACTTCAAGCTTTTGTTAAAAGCCGTTATAGTGAAAAGTGTTTGACCTAAGCTGGAATAAAATAACTCGACCTCAATTAGAAATAACGACGATCCGACTGGTGTAGTGTTGTAGGTTCGGATTAGTTCAGAAAATGATTGTTTCTGAATTAGTTCGAGTCTGAAATGGCTGAGAGACGCCCCTAGCAAAAAACCGGACAAATTTATTGGTACATATTATAAATAGTTCAGGAATGGGTCTCAGGTCGGTTCAGTTTAATTACAAAATGTAATTCCAAAAGTACAGTTTTCAGATTTTTCCCTTTTGTATAAGAATAAGAATGTATTTATTTGTCTCAAAGCAGATTACAGATAAGATGATAATACTTTCCGAATTTCCTAGTTCTAGGTCAACGGAAAGTACCCTATAAATTTTGATTCCTTTTTTTCGGTATAAACGGCTTTTTTTTTTCAATATCTTAGAATTTTGTTTTTTTTACAGCTTCAAGGGATTGTTGATTTGAGTATATGGTTTTAATTTCAACTCGATATCTCCACGCGTTACCGAGATAAAGCGTCTTGCCAGACATACGGACAGACAGACAGACAACGAAGTGATCCTATAATAAAATTACGGAACCCCTTAAAATCCCTGTCTTTGTTAACTCAACTTCAACCGAATGGACAGTTTGACGACCGTCTGGTGTAGTGGTTCGCGCTCCGGACTACGAAGCCAGCGGTTGCGGGTTCGAATCCCGCAAGGGGAAAATGTTTGTGTGATAAACACGAGCATTTGTACCTAAGTCATGGATGTTTATAAATGTATTTAAGTATGTTTATCCGTTATCTAGTCGCCATAGTATAAGCTTTGCTTAGTTTGGGGCTAGCTAATTGGTGTGATTGTGAAAACCATAAAAAAAAGGTATTTTAAAACGGGATTTAAATAAGCCCCCTATTTTAGAAGGTTGTGTGGGCCTTAAAACACAAACCGCTAACTATTTGGAAGCTCTACTTATCATATTTTTTTATTTATACTTATAAAAATAAGTCATGAAAAAGTTGCAAAAAACATTTATTTATTTATGATTTAAACTTTATTGCACAAATAAAAATCGTACAAAAGGTGGACTTAATGCCATGGGGCATTATCTGCCAGTCGACCATTAGGCTAAACAGAGATGTTTTGTGGGCGGTGCGACATAACGTAACATTGTAATAGATATAGATTTTAAATTCTACATTCACAACACAACGTCCTACGAAAAGCGAAACAATCAATGAAAGCGAAACCAGTATTATTGCGTACAATTCCATTGTGTTGGCAGCTGCGCGCGCGCCGTATTTAGCGAATTCGCGCTTCGACGTGATTTAGACTATGACGCACTTTTGTGGGCGTGTACATACTACCGATTCTACAATCGCCTTAAATAGTACGGCGGATCTATATAATCCAAAAATATTTTAATTAATTGGCTGTAATTTATAGTTCAAACCGTATTTGTAAATCAAGAGCAAACACGTGCGAAGGAGGCATAACAGAGGTGCGAGCAGTAGGTATCAGGTTGTTGCAAATCTGTGCTACTCCTTCCTAAGGTAATTTGGATACGTCTGAGCGAAGAATAAAAAAGTTTTTTTAAATGGTTTTCTTTTTGAAATTTGAAATTGAATTTTATGAAATTTGTTGCCATGAGCTAACAATAGGTAATGAATGTTGTTGGACCTTGACGCCTGGTATATCCCCTAAAACTTATTTATTTTTCTAGACCGTTAAGACGCCTCAGATTCTATTCTATCCTGTTTTAGAGCAGCAGTTGGCCCCCTGGTATGAATCCTACTAGAGATTCGGTGACTCATAAACTGAAAAAAACTTACTTAACTTGTTTGACTTAATAGTCGGCAAATCAGTCCATCAGCCAGTTGTAAACTAGTGAACTAAACCGTAGGTAATCGACCAACTAGTTGAATAACCAACGAGACTCCTTGAATAAATGTCTTGCTTGTTTTCTGAATTTTAAAAGCAATTTTATTCAACTTACATCGAAGCTGCGCTAGAGTGAGCTAGGAAAATAAAGTACCTACAAAATCCTAACGGTGAAATCAAAAGTGGTGTTTCGCCAACCACTCTGCATACATTCAATTTTAGTAAGCTTTCTGTATACCATATCAGTTGTGGTAGCAGAAGTGTGACCCATTACTCTAATAAAATGAGTATGACGTAAAACCATGTGTGACATTTGATCATTTCGGGACATTTCGAGGAACCTGTTCGGCGAGAAATAATTTGCTTGTGAATTGTTAAAATAAGCAAATCGTGAATACGGAAATGGCGTCTAGAATTACGTGGATTTTATTTAGCTCGAGCACAATGAATTCACTCAGGGACTATTTGGATAATGGATTTCAGACATAATTGTAGCATTAGTTATAAATAATTATAATTTTACCTGACCTGAAAATTTTGCTTATTTAGACTGAGTGGATCAAAAGACATTTACCGCGCCAAATTATTGACGACCGTCTGGTGTAATGGTTTGCGCCTCGGACTACAAATCCACCGGTGGCGGATTTTAATTCCGCAAGGGGCAAATGTTTGTGTGATGAGCACGAGCATTTGTACCTAAGTCAGGGATGTTTATAAAAGTATTTAAGTAAGTTTATCCGTTATTTAGTCGCCATAGTACAAGCTTTGCTTAGTTTGGGGCAAGATAATTGGTGTGATTGTGAAAACAATTTATTATTATTTATTATTGGTGCTCTATAGATACTTTTTATTGCACACCATACCAAGTATTAAGGTACACATAATTTTTACAGAAAGACGTACAATTAATACGGTTTTATTGCTAATAGCGATCTTTTCTAGACAACCTGCAAGTAGAGGACATCTGTATTTCTGTTCTGTACCAACCTAGTAAAGTTTTTTTGATTAAAATCTTGAACTCTGTTCTATTGAAGAGAAACTATGGTTTGCAATTCTATATCAGCGGCAATATTAAACTAATGTAACCGTAAATTAGAAATAGTTAAGTATTTGCTATCTTTGTCCTACGATAAAACTGAACAATTACTTTTAATATGTAAGTAAAATAGATTGATAGTATCGAAAACTTTAAATTGTATATTTTCCCTATTTTAAATAATTAATTACTGTTAATGTATGTCACCTAGAAGTTCATTTAAGTTCACTCTCGCCTGAAGCACAGGTTCTACCTAGTTCAGGCAAAGGTAACTCCTTGCACTGTATAGTTTTTAAGTTGTACTGTTAAGAATGTATCTGCTTTTCTTGTATTTTAATAAACGATTTATTTATTCATTTATTATTTAATAGTCTTTGACCGAGACTCAAAAGTCCAAACTCAAAGTTTGCCAAAGGGCTATGGAGCGGAGCATACTAGGTGTAAAAAGGATTGATAGAATCCGCAACACCGCCATCCGCTCCAAAACCGGTGTCGCAGATGTAGGCGAGAAAACTGCAAAGCTAAAGTGGGAGTGGGCAGGACACGTGTGCAGAATGCATCCAGACAGGTAGGCCCAAATCGTCACCCGATGGGTACCTATAGACGGCGGTCGCCGAAGAGGTAGACCCAAAAAAAGATGGTGTGACGACTTGGTTAACTTAACGAGGGATTGGGAGTCATTGGCGATAGATAGAGATCGATGGAAGAGTCTGGGGGAGACCTTTGCCCAGCAGTGGAATTGAAAAGGTTGATAAACAAAAAAAAAAAAAAATATTTAATGCTAAATAAGATACGTACTTTAAGACAGTACCATATTAAAAAGCTTTAGAATCCTGTAAATATAGCGTCAGCATTGTTGCTAGACTTCTTTGGAGATTAGCATAATAAGAAAGTAAGATTGGATATCTTTGCTTCGCTCTGTTGTGGGACCTCACGAAGTAATAGGTTTGCCAGAAGTAAATAGGCTGTCAGAAACAAACAAAACGCACACACCCCAGCGACATTCTCGCTTATTCCCGGAAGAGACGGAGCTATCTGCGATTAATTCGGCTCTTTTAAATTCCGCTCACACTTTGCGCAATATCTCCATTCGATAGTACGGGCCCCATGGTTTTTTCCTCGCCCACGTCGCGGGCCCTAATCCACGCGCCGTGAAGATATTCGCGGCGTGACTGTGCGGCCACGAAATCACTGGCGGAAGAGGTAGCGGATAGCGGGTAAGGTATAGCGGTTATAGTCAGCCATAACCACATTATCAGCATGAGCAAATACACAAAATTTTAATAGTCATTTGCGTGATTCTCACTACACAACGAACGTTTTGGTTTTTGCACCAATTCAATGTGATTTACAATTTAAACTAGACGGATTCGTAAAAAGCAGTTTTACTTTAGTCAGTTGTTACTACAAGTGCCCTGTTCGATTTTACAATGTTCTCGTTTTTTTTTTATATGAAACGTCCCTGGAATGATCCCCATAAAATGTAGATTTCTATTTTGAAAACAAATCTACACATGGTTGACCTTTTATAACATTACTAGCTTCTCCTCACGACTATGTCTGCGTTCTACGTAGACTTTACAATTATATTAAAGAGGAATAAAATAATCACCCCACAAATAGGCATCCCACGGGAACTCTATCTAGGATCAATATATACGTGTGTGCCAAATTTCAACTAATTCCATTTAACCGTTACAATGTGATTGAGTAACAAACATACTAACATTCAAACATACAAACTTTCACATTTATAAAATTAGAAAGTACGATAATATTTAACATTTCAATAATTGTTAAACAAAGCTGTTGAGAAACTTTTCAGTGTAACAGCGAGTCCAAAAGTCCGCTACTATCCCCTGAACCCGCGATTTTCGTAGCCGCACCCAAACGAGGAATCGATTCGACTATAAATCGGTGGTCCACGGCGACACGCCATGAATACTATTATAGGCCGTATTTATTGCGGATTAGGGCGACATACCACCAGCACCGGGCGGGGTTCGCGGCTTAATTTATGACAGATGCCCGCGGATCTCACCGGGTTTATACGGGACGACTGTCTAGGCCAGTAGTTCCTAACCCGTGACACATGGACCACAGAACCATGGACCACTGTGGCGTACAGAAACGTCGAGAGTGGTCCACGGAAGGTTTCTGCAAACTGGACATACGATTTTGAAAACAAATTAGCACGGTTTATGAAAACGAAACAATTATTATTATAGTCATCCTTTGTCAATAAATTTTTTACGATTTATCACAAAAAAAGGCGTCCTTGGTTGAATTAATTTGAATATTATGACAATTATAACACGTAGAACTGACGGCCAATGGGGCAGAAAGGTTCTAAAATATTATATAATGGAGGCCACGTACCGCAGCGTAGGACGAACCTTATTCTCAAGTTATTCTGACATTCTCAAAAGAAGAGGTGTTTCTCGAGTAAAAAGACCTGACTAAGAAAGGGTTTTTAAAGTTCCTGACAAACAACATCGTTCCATGTAAATCGTCCTTTAAAAGGCAAAAAGCGGGGAACCAGAAGAATCCGCGGTCATATCTCTTGGGAAGTTGGGATATGATAATCCGTTTTAGCACTTTTTCGCTTTCCGAATGTTATAATTCAAACTTGACTCAACTTTATGAAGACGTCTTACATTACCTTTGCATGTTTTAGCATTTTAAGTTTCATTTTTTCAGTAGCGAAGAAATTGCACTTATAAAGATTGTCTCTGAGCGGAAATGTCTAGTTGATGGATACCATTGGGATAAAATTGCTTTTTGTATTGTTAGTAAGATTTAGTAAACAATATAACACTGGAACCTTAAAATCATGCAAATACAGGGTGTAACGAAAAGGTGAAATAAAACTTTAAGGGGTTATTCTACGGCTAAATTACATCAACTTTTTCTATGGGACCAACATCAAAATCTCAAAAAAAAAATTGACGTTTCTCTACCATTTGGCATTCTCTACCAGTCAACCATTAGGCTAAACAGATATTTTTTGTGGGCGGTGCATGTGACGTTACAAAAATGAACATTATTATACAATCACAGCATAAACTACACACAGTATCTATGTCAAATATTATTAACTAAATAATATAATACATAGACTACATAGATAAAATACATACATACATAAATATGATGACGTTAACTGGAAAGTAGAGAGTCAAGGGTTCACGACCATGACCTGGATTAACACATAGGATACTTTCTATCCGGGTAAGGTCAAAGAAGACGAAGTCGTAGGCAAAAGCTAGTAACCAATATATTTGCTAAATCTAGAATCATGGTCAACATAGAACTAGAAATGAGATATAGGCGATACGAACATAAAACCTATGCTTTGTCTATGTGCAATGAAGCGTATCTATTTATTCATCTATTCATTAATAGAAAATAGATAGATTGATACTCTCTCTTGAACACCATACAAAAAAGTTTTAGTTGAAAGAGCGTCAAAACGCACGATCTACCGCTTTTTTACCCATCCACTGGCAGCCATCTTTCTAAGGTTGTTACATTGCAAAGGGGTGCTAAATCATTAGGAGTTGCTCAGAATCAGTAACTTAATCGAACTATGCAAAGAACAATAAAAAAATAATTAACATTTAAATTTTCCTGTCCGCTGTTAAAAGTCGTAAGCGTGGATAATTAAATTCATTCATGAAAAAATTGCACCGTATGTGCACTGCGTAAGGTCCTTTGACTCGCCGTACCTACGCCTCTGATAAAATGACCACGCGGCTTTCGTAGTCTCGCTATTGACTTTATTTTCGGATATTTTAAAGTTTTTTTTTTTTCGTAACATACGATTACTTATTAACAATATTAACGATTAAGATGCTTTTTTATACAATAGTTCTCTAGAATGTAACCCTGTACTTAGTATAGAGGTATATAGCACATACAAATAAATTCTTCCAAGATATCAAAAGTATCCAATTTCTAACGACATAGTTCAACAAACTAGTCGAAGTTCTCCCAAACACCATCTTAGCCGCTCAAATGGACTAGAAATAAAACAAAAAAATCTAGTCTGAAATCGAGATGGGCGAGTGTAACCGAGACAATCGCAAACTTTTTCGGCGACCCCTCAGCAGCGGACATAGACTTTCTCTAGATAGAGCGCTTTCTACTTGCGTTAACGTTTATAGAAACGCCAGATACAGATAGAGATAACTTTTGTGGCCAGTGTCACGAAATCGCTCAAAATTTAGGTATTTTAACTGTATATTTCCCGGAGTAAGAAAAGGGGATAATGAGTTTCGATCGTTAGCATGTACATAATTGTATGCGTATTTGTATTTGTTTTTTTTTCCTGACCTGTATCCCAAAAGGGCTTGACAAATTTTGTGATATTGTGTGTGTGTCTTTACCGTAGTCATAAAGTTAGTTTTATTGTTAAAATTAATTCTTAACTTGTTTTATCCTCTTAACATATACTACTAATAATGAACTAGACTCCCTAGTGTACATAAACATGTGAAAGCAAAGGACGTTTCAATATGCCATAGAGCCATGAGAAAATAAGAAAAATAATTTGAAAAAATTAATTACCTTCTCCAAACTAATCACAATTTCACATTGAAGTCTCTTTGAGACTGATTTGAGAGTAACATATTGTAGAAAGGAAACTGTAACGACTGGTCCTACTGGTCTTACAGCTTTTTTTGTAATCGAGAAAGCGCACTTTAGAGTTCGAAGGCTCTGTTGAATTTCCTTTTTTTTTACTTTATTCTTTGAAATATACGTCTGGTTTATAGACAATTTGTCTTTATTGAACAAATAAGAAAAAAATAAAAGGTTCTACAACATTTTTAAGCTTTATTATTGGAACTTCTCTTTATACATATCTTTAAAAATACAGGGTTACATTTCAAGGTAGTGCCAATTTTTCAAGGACCACTCAGAATCAGTAACTAAATCAATCTACGTAAAAAACTAACAATTTTTTTTTCATATCATCCGCTGTTAGAAGGTGGTACGCGTAGATAATCTTGTCTCATTCATAAAAAATAGGCACGCACTATCTCTGTGCAACCTAGAACTGCAAATTTCAATGCATTAATAGTCACAATGGGCGCGAAAACAAACCTAAGCCTTTACGTCGTAAGATTCGCGTCGATGAAATTGTCAACAAGGACTTATGCTTACTTATGCAGTGCACATACGGTGCACCGTATGTGCACTGCATGGGGTCGTAGTTGGTTTGGCGTAGGCGCCGCGGCGCACGCCTGATATTATGAATGGCCGAACAGGTCACGTTGTCGTTTTTCCCGGATATTTTAAAGTTAATGTTATTAAAGTAATAATAGAAAAACGATGAACTCTTGTATTATTCTCTATATCTTATTTTTAAAATTTGACACTACCTTGAAATGTAACCCTGTATGATTTGATGATTCAATTACAGACAAAGTATTATGCCCTCGACTTCGTCTGCGTACACTTAAGAATTAAGCTGAAGTGAACAACTTGGACTATTCCTAGGCAAAAACTAAACTTCATCTAATTGCTACATGAATACATAGTTTTAAAGAAATAAACTAAAGTTTAAAACTGGATAAATAACAAAACATAAATACCGAAATAAGAGCTATCAATACAATTCTAATGTATTCTTTTATATTGTGTACATACAGCACAATTTAAATAATGTAAATGTTATCCTGTCCAATTCAAATAAATAAGTAAATCCACCAAAAGTCAACCGCAGCATATCAAGTATGGGCACAATACAGATACACACAGTATATCTTCTTCCTAAAGCATGATAAATAACCTTAAAATCATTAAGAGGCACTTTTACACGTCCCGATTTTTTACTCTATCGCTATCTCGGGTCAATTGTGGGCCGCACTAAAAAATCTTCCGCCATTATTTTCCTTAGACGTTTAATTTTATATAAACTAACCTTCAATGGCATTTTCATAATTTCCATTGCAATGCAAGTAATGAAATATTCATGATCAGCAAAATACCAGTTTGCTACCTTGGAATCTGATCAAGTGACCAGGCTTCATCTATGGAAGGGCTCTAGTTTTTAGTTTACAGTTTTACCCACCGTCAAGTTCCCAGCTTTCCATTTTGCACTTGTATTCTGTAAGTTTAGAGTCAAACGCTAACTCACTTGCATATGCACTATACAGGGTGTTGTTTTGAATAAGGGGGTGGATTCGTTCATGAATACAAACTTTTTCTACTGGGTCAACCGCAATGCAAAAATCCCTTTTTTTTGTTTCTCTAATTTATGGAGCAGCATTTTTTTTTTCATGTTTATAATGTAAACCCCTTAGAAAAAGTTGTTGCTATTTATGAGAATACATCCGCCTGCTTAAATTTGGCTACTGCTTTAAACTACACCCTGTACAATAGGCCCTTAGCCAGCATTACTTCATTTTTATAATATTTCTATGAGTGAAAAGAGTGTCATAATCAAACACACAAAATGGTCCTACTGTACCATTTTATACTGTGCTATGGGTCTCAGACGGTCGGTGAGCTAGATCACCTGTTTCAGACCCTATATACACAATATTATGTACTACATGAACGACCAGACGGGTACTGTCTTTGTTGTCTGGAGAATTTAGAAATTACTTTGATTTCTAAGTTCTGTGGCGCTGTCTAAGCATATTTCAGAGAAGAATTTTATTAAATAGGGAAAAATAAATTAATGTTTTAGAATTTAGACCCTAATATACTAGATTTTATTGATATACACATCTTTTTGCAAGAATCTTGTGGTCATTAAAAGGCTCAGTCCTGCAAAACGAGACAATATAATTCTCACGCGGTTTCATGCGAACTCTCGCCAGCCAATAAGTTAAACAAATCATGCAGAAATAAAATATGAATTTCAATACTTGACAATACTACTCATTTATTCAGTATATAAGCCCTCTTCTGGGCACTTCTCAATATATAGCTTAGCCCTACCACCGCTTCGGGATTACATATTGGCAGGTGATGAAAAGAAACGGCGCCACAAACAGTTGTCAGCCTTTTTTACAGGAAATGCAGTTACAAGACATGTAGTAAGTGCGAGCTAAGCAGCAGGTTAAGTCTATGGACTCTTGTCGTTTAAATAATCGTCTTCTTTATAATATCAATTTTTTCATAAAGATTTTTGAACTTATGTACAGGTAGTTCAAAAAGAGTCTGTGGTACCTACTTTATTGAAAATTTTTATACATTTCCCCAAGAATGAATAGTTTCCCAAAGTTGGTAAACTTTGTGTAGTCTGAATCTCGGAACGGCAAGTTTATTTTTATTACGTATAACTAAATATGTATGATATAAGTATGCATAGTATAATATAATAATAATTAAGTTGTTTGATGTTGGTCACATAGGAAAAGTTGTTGTATTTGAGCATCAGAATCAGCCCCTATTTGTTAATTTTTTACACATAACCACTTTTTTTTTACTTTTACATTCGGCTACTTTCCTCGTGCAATGTTGCACAAAATCACGACATAACAGAACAGAAAATCAATTCCCACAGAATTACTACTAATTTACAATTAACCCAAGTCGATCCTAATCGTTTAACAATAGCGCATAAACTTGAGCTAATTCAATTTATTGTTTTTCTGTACCGCAATAACAATACAAGACCAATATTAAACAGATTGTGGACTTTATGTAGTCGTGATAAGAGATAATAAGCGTCTATTGTGTAGGGTTTGTTTTGATCGTCTACTTTTGATATTTCCTGTTATAGCTAAAGCCTTAAGGGTACATGAGAGACTGTGTTATCATTAGTAGTGAAACTCTACTTAAAATGAAAGTAAATAAAAGCTTGTAATAAATGTGCAATGCACATAGACCAATAGTTACCTCCAGCGTAGACAGACTTAACTATTAAGAAGCATTCTTGCATTTTTTTAGGAAATTACCCAACTCTGTGTCAATAATAGGTTGTCTTTCTCAAACTCTGTGTCAAATATAGGTAAGTTAGAAAATTAAAATGTGGAGTGTGGACGGAGCCGACGAAAAGTTGGCGCATATGAATATGTATAATAAATAAATATCCGCCAAACACCATGCCAGAGGCCCCTCACATCTTACCTAAACCTCCTTCAATAATTCTGAAAGTTACACGAATTTCTCAGACTGAGCCCGACTTCCTTCCTAAAAGATCTGACTAGCAATCTAGTTCCGGCACTATAAAGGCCTTATTCCCAAAATCATACCCATCTCCATTTATAAAGGTAGTTAGTTGACTTCAAAAGGTAATAAACATAACGATAAAGTAATTAAGCATCAAACAGCGTTACTAGGCCAAACGTATCAAATTCCAGCTAAATTTTACTAAAACAGGTACACTTCCGTTAATCAACTTTGAAAAGTTGTAGTTAAACATTTCCTCTACACAGTTGAACCTATATTAGAATAGTAAATGATTTGGCAGGGGACAGACGCCGCCCTCGTCTGCGCCCTTTGCCCTTTGGCAAAGAATAAAAATATTGAGAGGGTGCGGTAGTTTAGTTTTATGCCCAAAAGAGCTTTTAAACTTCTGATAGTCTAGTAGGGTTTTTGTTCTATCGTTTTTCGATTTTTACTACAAATGTTCTTCTGTTTATTGTTTTGTAGACAAACTAAATACTTTGCCACTTGGACAGCGATAACGGTGCCGCGAAGTGTCTTTTCGTGAACATCCTTATGGTGTAAAATAATAATAAAACATAAGTGCACGCGAGAAATGATAGAAGGTGGAACATGATCTGATCAGCGCCACCGCACTCGCACCTTTGCTTCAAGTTGTCAGTATATCTCACGAGTTGCTCTTGCATCCACCACCACAGTCCCGCAATCTGTATAGTGGTTTCCATTCCACACTGCAAATTCTTTCTGAGAGCAGGTATAGCAAATCGGGATGCTTTTGAGACCCTGGACTGTGATTGGTTGAAGTGGTGACTATTCGAATATTTAAAAGCGCCGATCTTGAATACATCGAAATCTAAAGACCGTTACATATCAGCATTTGTGTTTTTTTTTGAAAATGAGGACAAGTCATTTTTTCCTCAAATATTCAAATTCAAATCGTAAATATCTTGCTACCTCCCTATCCTATCTTGTATTCTCTTAGAATCAGGACACCATCTCTACATAAAAATGTCTATGTCAAGCTTCTAAATAACATTAACTTGGATCCCTTCGCTCAGATTTATCAGTACTGAGCTATTCCAGCAGTTTTTTCTCTTCTTATAGATACACCATTGTACATAATAAAAGGATAAAATGCTTCCAACTGACTGGAAGTCATTGGGGGAGGCCTATGTTCAGCAGTGTACTTCCTATGCCTGTAATGAATGAATGAATGAATGAAACATAATAATATTTAAACTGGCTTGAGACTAGGCAATGCTGTCTCCATGAGTTTCGTCCTTTGTAGGCACTTCATGAGCAATATCGTCCATTGTTACTCTTCGCCCGTCCCGCCGTCCGGGTGCGTGCGTACCGAGCGGTCCCTCGCGTCCTCGATACCCTCTCCTGGATATCCGAGGAACTGTCTGGCGCGATTTATTGGTAAGCAAATATCATAGCGCGCACCTATAGCCTCTAAATCCGGGGAGACTGGGCTTTTTCTGAATAAATACTTTGAAGCCAGGTTTGATTGAAAGAAATGATTTCTCTATTTCTGATTCAAGTTGTTTTTGGTCCATCGTCAATTCCCTTCCCTCTCTATTATTTCTATATCGCAAGATAATGAATCATTTGTTATTAACTATCTTACTTCTGATGTTGAATGGATAGAGGAATTGCCTGCGAGCGAATTTGGTATTGTTTCTTACTTGTGTGCACCTACATTGCTCGCCTGCTTGTTCTAGGTAAACTTCTGGAACGCTTTTGGGCGATAATGATCTTATCTGTGACATCATAAAACTTCTCTCATATCTGTGATAATGTCCATAAATCTGTGAATGTTCTCCCCGAACATTGATAAATTTGAAGGTTTTTTTAAATTTTACTTTTCCTACGGCGCGTCCTAGCATACCGAGCAAATTAAGAAAAGTTCGTTTTCTGTAGTGAAGGACATGTCATGGGAGAGACCTAGATTTAGCAGTATACTTTTAAAGTCTGATGATGATAACGATTTTTTAAATCTAAACCGGTGCTTACTCTTCGTTCGCATAAGTAAAAAAAAAGGTTAACCCTAACAAAACAGACAATAGCTGCAGTGTGCAGTATCACTCGTTGTGCTGTTTACAGCAATCGATATCCCGTTAACGGAAGTCAAAACCTTTTTTAATAGATCAATCAACCTATTAAACTGTGGGATACCGACCTTTTCCGAGGTACAACCACAATATCCGGTCCTTTGCCTTCCGGTTCCGGTACGTTCCGGTACCCCCAGCTCAGCCGATCTGAGCGCATTAATATGCTATTTACAACCCTGACATACATTAACTGGCCAAATATCGGTCACTGCTTAAGGCCAGGGTAACACTCGGCCGCGTCGCGGTCACCGCTAGTGAGGCAGATCTAGACTGATCGCCTTCAGCGCTCGCCATAACTGGTCTGCTTTGCGTAGCCTAATAATGTCCTTCTTTAAAGACCGCTTCAAAGCAAAAGGTCCAGATAAAAAAACAACTGTATAACTTATACAACAAATTAAATTCTGCAGTAGCAATTCTCCCTTTTCACCGGTCAAATTTAACCCCTAATCATCGTGTCTTTTTAACTCTGACATTGGCGGAACCCAGTGCACAATTATTGCTGTCATTAAAACAGAAATTGAAAAAACTACTGTTTAATCGATAGTTAAATATCACTTTACTAGCTCTTGCCCGCGACTTCGTTACAGCGTGGTATTTGCAAAACCGTTCTGTAGCTAGTCTCTAAGGACCACGCGAACGATGTCGCGGGCAACAGCTATATAGTATCTTTATAAATGATAGCCTATGTGTTGTTCTGATGTATAAGCTATATTATTGTAAAGTTTCATTAAATCCATTATGTAGTTTTTGCGTGAAAGAGTAACAATGATCCATACTCACAAACTTTCGCATTTATAATATTACTAGCTGTTACCCGCGACTTTGTTCGCGTGGTCTTTAGTTTATTTATAAAGGATTTTCTGCGCAACTTTTTAATTTAAAAAAAAGAACCTCCTAACAATAATTAACGCAACAAAAAAAGAATTAGCGAAATTGTTCCATCCGTTGACGCGTGATGCGATGACCAAGGGAAATAGAGATTCATTTTTATAATATAGATAGAAGAATAGTAGGATGCTAGATACTCTCACAGCGAGAGTAGTCAGGAGGTTTGGTTCCATGTCGGGTTAAGAAAACGAACTTTTCTAAATTGGATCGGAATTGTGCTGAAAGACGGCCCTGGCAAAAAAGTCCATTATCTCGTAAAAAAAAGTGTGTTCAAATCACGTCGGGGTCACCAGTTTGGGGGTGTGAAGAATAGGGTGTAAAGTTTCTCATCCACCATTGAAAAGGGAGGATCCTCCAACAGACGAGTATTGTGTCTGGTGGGCTACTGCCCGTCGTTTTTTTTTTTTTTTTAAATTATTATGGACTTATCCCGCTCTATATGCAGAGCGGTAGTTCTGCCAATGTCGAGTATTTTTGGTATAGTGTTCACAATAAATAATGGGTGTTTAGTTTTTATTGCTTTTCTTGGATTCAGTGAAGGCTACTCTTCCCGTAGAAGCAGGTTTCAAGACGCTATCGGGTCTAAAGCAAGTTGTCTTGAGACAAGTCACTTGACACTCGATGCGGCGTTGAATACAATGATATTTCAATAGGCCCGACGGTTGTTGTCGGGTTCTTGTCGCTCGAATAACTTCAATATCGCGATGTAGAATACATCAATTTTTTAGTTCGTAGGTGGCGAGATAGATGTCGCTACAAAAGGATATTGACTCATGATAATTGGTGTCTTTTTAATTTAATTACTAATTTAATGTCGTTGTCGTATGTTTAATTCCACCTTATGATCACAGCGTTAAGACACGGTTAAGACAATCTAAGTATGTATTAATATGTGTAGAAATAGTCTCCAACAATATGCGTGTAGTTTTTCCGCTGCAGTGTATATTTTGAGCGCAACTATTTGGGTCGGATGTTGTTTTGTTCTGTGGAACTTTCCATGTCTAAACGTGTTTATTTTAAGTTTCTCTTGTAAACGGATATTAACCATAGGAAAAATTTAAGAAATTTCAAGTGCAAAGTAAGTTTATTCAACTTTTTCAACCGAATTCAACAAGTTTCTTAATTTTATTGTATATTTTTTTGTATTCTTCGCCAAATGTGAAGCGAATTTAGGATTATTTTATGATTGAATAAAGTTTATATCAAGAATATAAATGTTGCTCCCATAGTAAAAGTTTGTGTATATGAGCAGCTGATCACGTGGTTTTAAGGAGTGTCCTGTTTAGCTATTCTTTTGTACACCCTGTATTCCTATATAATGGTTAAAATAATCAAATCCATCTTCTTGGATGTTTCTAACGTCTCGAAGGCTCGTATGGAGTCAAGATACTTTGTCACAACATTCACAATCTTGTTAGGAGCAAAACATTTGTTTTTTAAATTGTGGGCTTGGTTTGTCTAGGTTTGTGTAATTTAGAGGGGAAGAGGATCTGGTTGCAACCACTCCAAATGTATTAACTAGATTTTTCTCAACTAGACATATTCGACTTCGACGACCTCTGTAGCGGAATGGCTAGGACGCCGGACTTGGCGTCGCCATTTCTGAGGTCCCGGGTTCGATTCCCGTTCGGGTCGATGGAGAAAGCTAACTTTTCTGTGTTGAGTCTGTCTGGGTGTTGTGGTACCGTCGTTGTTTCTGATTTTTTTAACACAAGTGCTTTAGCTACTTGACTTAGGATTAAAGCAATGTATGTACAGTCAAGGGCATGTCAACCTACCTAAAAGTTAAAGGTCATTGAACCGATTTTCAACTTTAAGTCCGTCATGTAGAGATTATCAATTGAGAAGTTTTGGGGTAGGTTGACGAGCTGTTATCTATACATAATGTTGTCAAATATTTATTTATTTTTATTTATATCACCGGTTTAACACAGACATTCCGCGTTCACAACAGTCTTCGCACCTACCGAACCGAGATACCTCGTGTCAACGCTTCATGGGTATCGAGTTTTGTTTACAAAAAACAAACGCTATACAGGGTGAAACGTAATTAATACGGGCTCGGAGACAGTCGCCGAAACTCTTTCAAGTGGGCCGCTTGTGGAAGAACAAAGGGATAGACAGAAAATAACAGCCAGCACCAGCATGAGCACCAAAACACGATATGATATGATATAGCGACATATCGACACTAACTGTAAAAATATGACAGATATAGCCTAGTTGATTCGCCGTGCCGGTGACGTCACATATTAAGGTCGCTGTTTCGATAAAAATTCAAAATATCTATCATATTCTACAGTTGGTGTCGATATATCGCTATATTATATCATATCATATCGTGTTTTGGTGCTCATGCTAGAGGGGCAGGGCATTATTAAAAATCATACGCTTAAAATTTAATTTTTGATGGATCGAAATAGTAGAAGATCATTTTTTTCAACTAGAACTAAGAATACCCACACAACGGGGAAGCACAAGTAAAGCTAATCTTAGATGGCGCTAGTGTTTTTGGTCTTGTCAACCGTTGTCAAGTATGTCAATGCAAATGTCAATGTTCGAATTTTCTGTGCTTGCCAGTATGATGCAAGATTGACACACGCTTGACAACATAACTTAACGTAAAAATATAAATATAAATATTGGACAACATCACATACATTGTTCTAATCCTAAATAAGTAGCCTAAGCACTAGTGTTACAGAAATCATAAACAACGACCGTACCACAACACCCAGACTCGAAACAATACAGAAGAGTTATTTTTCTACATTGACCGACCGCAAATCGAACTCGGGACCTCAGAGATAGCGACACCAAGTCCGGTATCCTCACCTCTCGGCTACGGAGGTCAATGGCAATGATCAAATAATCACTACGATAAAGGTTGACAGAACAATGACAGAACCATTGATCAAATAATCACACGGGCAAGACCAAACACAATGCGACACCTATCGGGAAAATGTGCAGTGTGGTTCCTTATAATTATCATAAAAGGCCAATTCTGGCGTTTGTTATATTGAGAGATTTAGTTATAATATGGTGTATAGCGATTTTGAAAATCGGAATGTGGTCACCGACTTTTGATGCTGACCGTACACAAACTTAGAGCCATGTTTTAGTGAGATTCGAACTTGCGACCGCCTGCCATTGCGGTCTGCAGCATTTGTGCTGCCAGTGGTTTGCCACTAGAGTTGGACTTAACCTTAAACCTAGAATAATAATAAATAATAATAATAAATTGTTTTCACAATCGAGCCAATTATCTAGCCCCGAACTAAGTAAAGCTTGTATTATGGCGACTAGATAACGAATAAACATATGTACTTAAATACATTTATAAACATCCATGACTTAGGTACAAATACTCGTGCTCATCGCACAAATATTTGCCCCTTGCAGCAAATATTTGTGAACCCGCAACCGCTGGCTTTGTAGACCGGACCACGAACCACTACACCAGACGGTCGTCAGATAATAACGATACTATACGATACGATACGACGGTAATTTGATTCTTTTTCGGACACTTATTATGAAATGTCACCCAATTGAAATGGCTCTTCTGTTTAAGCTACGAAAAAGGTATAACGTTTCGAGAATACGCGGCCAACGGTAAAGGTGTGAAGCGATATTTGAAGCCGATTGTTCATTTGATACTATAAGCAGCCTGAATTGGTTGGAAAGCCATTTTACCTTTGAAGTTTGAACTAAGTTAGAGGTATTCCTTGTTTAGATACAAAGGGACTTATCGCATTCTCTACTATACTATTACAACACATGCTTTATGTACATTCATGGGATGTTATTTATTCCTTAAAGAGAAATAAAATACTCATATACATGGTGTTATTAAAATAACCTTTAAGTGGATGATTATAATGCTCAAATGTAGCAATTTTTTCTATGGGAACAACATTTTAATCGCAAAAAAAACCTCAAAGGGAAAAAACGAAACCCTTATAGGATCACTTTGTTGTCTGTCTGTCTGTCAAGACCCTTTTCGGGAACGCATAGAGGTATCGAGTTGAAATTAAAACTATATATTCAGATCTATAGTCCCTTAAAACCTTTAAGTTAACGTAAAGATACGGTCGTTTATGCCGTAAACACAACTCGAACGAAAGTCTAACTATTTCGACTGATCTTAAGGGATGATCTTAAGGGAATCAAAATTTATAGGGTACTTTCCGTTGACCTTGAACTATGTAATTAAGCAAGTAATATCGTCTTATACTAAAAGTATAGGGAAAATCTGAAATCTATACATTTGTGATTAAATTATGAAAAATATCGTCTGTATTTCAAGATTCAGGTAAAGTTTGGAAAAAGCTGCGACACTCGATTCCTGAACTATGTATATAATATAGAGACGTGGTCCTTGACTACTGGGCTCCTAAACAAGCTCATAGTCACCCAGCGTGCTATGGAGAGAGCTTTGCTTGGCGTTTCTCTGCGAGATAAGATCCGAAATAAGGAGATCCGTAGAAGAACCAAAGTTACCAACATAGCTTTTAGAATAGCAAAGCTGAAGTGGCAGTGGGCAGGCCACATCGCTGAAGAAAGGTTCTCGAGTGGCGACCACGAACTGGAAGACGCAGCGTGGGCAGGCCTCCCACGCGGTGGACTGACGATCTTGTCAAGGTTGCGGGCAGCCGCTGGATGCAAACGGTCCAGAGCCGCTCGCTGTGGCGTTCTATAGGGGAGGCCTATGTCCAGCAGTGGACTTCTAGAGGCTGATGATGATGATGATGATATACTCGTATAATATATACCTATAAATTTGTTAGAAACCCTCGGTGGAGAGTCCGACTCGCACTTATGTTAAAAAGTTAAATAATTGGTTGTTGAATAATTTTTTTAATAGTCTGAATGAATAATTTTAATCAATTATTGTATTAATAATATTTAATTTAAATAGTGTGACATTTTATATTGTATTTTGTTTATTGTAATGTTATTATTAATATTTGCACGCCTGCATGCAGGCTGAATACATGGACAAAAATGGTTTTAAGTTCTGCATTACAAAATTGCATGTATGATGTATTCTCGCAAATAAACAATTGAATTTGAATTTTAATTTGAATTTGTCCGGTTTTTTTTGTACTGGTACTTATAATTTTTTTATTTTTAGGTGTAACATCGTGTAAATATTAATTGGCTGTCAGTATGTAAATAGAAAAGTGAATATTCATTTGAATTGAATTATTGAATTATTTCACACTTAGTTGTTTATTGTTTGCATAGTGAATCTGATTTTGCAATCGGCGAATTCTTAGGCCGGAGTTACATTAATTCATCATCATCAACATCATTTCAGCTATAGGACGTCCACTGCTGAACATAGGCCTCCCCCATTGACTTCCAGATTGGCCGGTTGGAAGCGGCCTGCATCCAGCGTCTTCCTGCGACCTTTACCAGGTCGTCAATCCACCTTGTTACCTGCCTTTAATTATATTATTATTATTTATTTATCAAATTGGACAACGCAGGTCCATTTTATTAGTTTTTACTAAACTTAAACTCAAACTCAAACTGTTTATTGCAATCATGTGGTGATAAATGATGTTCAAAGAGGTTTACAGTACCATAACATGAACCCTGGAAAGGGCACTGTAATATTGTTATAAGCTATATTAGTAACAACAAAAACTCAAAACACTAAAACAGAAAGAACTACAGATGGCAGCAGCGGGTTAGTCAGTGTTCCTCTTGACCAGCACCCTGGCAAGATGGCGAGTTATGAGTAATATATCCCCGCTATGGTCTTCAGAATGATTAATAAAAATAAAAATATTTATAAAAACTTATTTTACTTATTAAAAATGTACAAATTCTATATTATTGTGAACAACTTTTGTTCTATGACGTTTGCATGCATTTTTTTTGTCGTTCTATACAAATTTAAATGGTAAAAATGCTGATTGGTAATGTTGTATGGGAAGTCGATATTTTTAAATCTATATTTTCATGTTATATTTTCTCGCATGTAGCCATCCTGTTGCTGGTAGTAGAAACCATTACCTAGATAGGCGCACGCAAAAAATGCGTTTGCGCATGCGATATTTGCATGCGAAATGTTTAAAATTAGCGGTGTCTATGCTAACATGGGGGCTTGTGTCTGAGGTGTATTGAGGACAGGAAAAACAATCACATTTACTTTCGTTACAAATCGGAAATGAAATCCGGAAAAGAACGAAGGTTGTAGGCAAAGCTCAGCTGATTAGCGAACGTCGCCTGTTTTTTGGCGACCGTTTGGTGTAGTGGTTCGCGCTCCGGACTACAAAGCCAGCGGTTGCGGTTTCGAATCCCGCAAGGGGCAAATGTTTGTGTGATGAGCACGAGCATTTGTACCTAAGTCAGGTTTATAAAAGTATTTAAGTATGTTAATCCGTTATCTGGTCTCCATAGTATAAGCTTTGCTTAGTTTGGGGCTAGATAAGGTGTGATAGCGAAAAAAAATATTAATTAAAAAAATCTTTCAAATCGTTAAATAGTTAATTTGAAAATTAATCAAATTCGCAGAAAAAAGACTTCCCATACTAAATAGCCAACAGGTAAATAAATATATATATTGCACAACATCGGATACTTTGCTTTGATCCTAAGGTAAGTACGAGTAGCTGAAACACTTTTATTATAGAAATCAAAAATAACAACGGTACCAAAACATCCCGACCCGAGACAACATAGAAAACTTCGTTTTTCTACATGGACCTGACTAGGATTCGAACCCGGGACCTCAGAGCGACGCCAAGGCGGAACGATGAAAGCTGGCTGGTATGGAAAAGAAATGAGGATCGGACTCGGTGTCATGCATTGGTGAAGGCCTAAGCTATGTTCAGAGCTGACTGTCGTGTACTGAATATGGTGATGACGACTAAATATAAGTTCTTACGGGTTGAAAATGAAACTTCTATTTTAGATTTCGATGTTTTCCAGTAGTAAAGTAGCTTATCATGTATAACAAAAACATTAAAACGATTCATAGTGTAACTTCAATTTGGTTTTGCTCCGTATAAGCTTAGCTAACTTTTACAAATCAGTAAAAAAAAAATACACGACATATAAGTACTTAAATGATAAGCAAATATACTGTGATCATAGATTGAGCGTAGCGTATTTTAAGTCTATGGGCGGAATTGTATTGTGTCATATTGGGGACAGGAAAATAATCAAGTCTAACTTTCTTAGGGAATACCCAACTAATGGAAATATGAGGAAAACTGTTGCGTATTGAAGCTTGAAGCGCCGGCGCCCACGTACCAGGTAAATAGGTATTTGATGCGACAGATAAGAATCGGACAAATTCGATTCGGAACCGCACACGAAGGAACCTTACAATGTTTAAATCACAACATCAAAATGGCTAAAATAATCGTTTTGGATCGCACGAGGCCTATGTCGAGCAGTGGACTTATGTGGGCTGAATATGATGATGACTTAAGCAAGGTTAGCTTAAGCTGGAAATTTACCTTTATAGAAATAGAAACGTTTATTTGACACACAAAAAAAAAAAAAAAACAATGTTGTGTCAATAAGGATCATTCGCTCAGCATTTGTTGTGACAGTCGCGGATTTTGTAATGTTGTTTGATACCATGGCAATTAGTTAGGCAGATATTTTTTTTATAAATTAAGCGCATTACTTGAGAACGGCTAGAACGATTTAATAATTTTAATATTTGTAATATTTTAAATACGGTTTTTATGGAAGGAAAAATTGGAAAAATCGTGAAAAACTAAAAGTGCCTATTCTATGACGTTTGTGCCACTATACTTGCGCAAATGTGGTTTCACATTTGATTGTCTTTAGACAGGATATCGTCTTTCGGGTCACAGTTTCCAATTATCGTACAAACCTTTATTCTATCGCACAAATACACCCCATGTCTCTGTGATAAGGAATTTCTTCCCTAACGATAAATAATCTCTAACATCAACACTCCATCTAAAAACGGTAAAGTATCAAGTTTGTTTTGAGAAGCAAAAACTGCATCTATTTCGAAACCAAACGCATTCGTTTTATCTCTGAACAAACGATGTCAAGTTGTAAATCAAAAACATTTATAGTGACATACAAACTCGCTATATGTCTAGCCGAAAAGTTGGCTTTTTATAAGAACTCTAAAATATACTTTAATCCAACGAAGTAAGGAATCTTTTAGAATGTTAAATAGTCATGACAGAGATTTTGTATTCGAGACAAAAAATCAAAATAAGTTTTTCTTGTTGTGCCTCAGAATAGAAGAAAATAAATTGTTTTGTCATGGCGACAGTTTGGCGTTTGCTATTAATAAACATTAGCTATGCCATTTAAAAAGTTGAAAAAAGTGAAGTATCCCATTCTACGTCCCACTGCAGGGCACAAGCCTCACCTCATGTCATTAAATAAATAAAAAATAATGTTTGTATGTTTCATGTTTTCCTCTATGCGTTCCTAAGCCATTGATCAGATTGTGATGAAACTTTTGGTAGGGTTTTCTGAGGACGCTCGAGATGGTTTCTCAATTGAATTGAAGATCACGCGAACAAAGTCGCGGGCAGCAGCTATTAATATACAGGATTCAATTTTATTTGTGTAAAATACTTCGGGGTTGCTAATACTTAATGATATCAGACAACTTTGCCCAAGAAACTTATTGCCTATATCAACATAATTTTGTTGATTTAGGTACGTTTGCCGTCCGCGTTTTGATATGATAGTTTAGTAGGCACATTTACAAAATTAAGTTGAGATAGGTAAGTAGTTTCTTGGGCAACGTTGTTCGTTATCACGAGTATAAGCGAACCTATAAGTATTTTACACTAATAAAATTTCATTCTATATAAAAGTAAACAGATTTTAAACTCCAAAAGACAAGTGAGTTCGTAAACTCCGGGTCATTAAAACGATTACTACACGACCCATGATTATGTTTAATAATTTAATTACAATAATTTTGTTTACGCCCGTACAAATCGGGCCGAGCGTAACTGCACACATAATATAAAAATAAGTAAAGTAAGTTTAATGGTTCAACTTGAAAGAAAAGTGACTAGAGTGAGACAGTAGAGGACAAGGTTGGAGGAGGCCATTGCCGGCTGTCTGACTGATACGTAAGCCAAAAGCAAATAAAAACAGTAAAATAATACCAATAATTACGTTTACGTCAGAGTAAAAGTCTTAAATAAGTACGTATTTACATACTAACAGGAATAGGTTTTTTTTTTTCAAATAACTGATTACTGATAATACACGGATTACAAAATGTAAGGCACAAATCACGTAGTTATTTGTGTATCTATAAACTGTTTATAATACTAATAAACTTGTAAAAATACAGTACAGTCTGAACTACTATACGTATGTTCATTTACATTGGCTCATTATTAATAATGTCTAGTATCTTTTTACGCTTCCCTTTTTTGCCACCCACTGTACTGTAGGGTCATCGTCCCATAGTAGTCAGTTTATGGGCTCTCGCATAGTAAAGACACAATACAAGTATGCTCACATAGTTTATTAGGCTCACATAGTTATTAACCAACACTACCAGATGATGTAAAAATACAAGGTCACTGTTTAGGTTAGGTTAGGTAGACCAAAATATCCTATAAAGCTGTAATACTATCTTTCTTCGAAACTGATTAGTGATTTTTCACTTACTCTAAGTTGGACTTTTGTCTAGTCGCCAGTTGATCATATACTCAATAGCAGAATTGTTGTCGAACTAAACATTTTTTGCTGTTATATAGTGTATGAGCTCGATGGGTATTTATTATATATGTATATAATTTGGGAGAAAAATGTTTACCTTTCCATAAACAAGTCCCAAAAAGTTGTGTCAAGTGCGAGTCGAGACTCCCACTACTCATCATCATCATCATTTCAGCCATAGGACGTCCACTGCTGAACACAGGCCTCCCCTAATGATTTTCGTTGGGGGGGATTGCCAATACTCGCCACGCTTGGCAGGCGGGTTGGCGAGCGCAGTTTTTTATAAGGTTTCGCACGCTGACGCTACTGCCAGTCTCGTGCTACAAGAATTAGTCGCCTCTTACGACACGCCTCCTGTTGGCGGTGGGGAAGTGTTCTTTACGGCCGTCCCCACACGACACTACTATCGGATCAAAATCGATATCGCAAAAAAACCTGCATACTTAACCTGTATAATTGACATTAAGTATATAACTAGACAATAAGTACACTCCGAACTAACTATGTAGATTTTGCGGACATACTTAACTTTATATCCTATGCAAAAACTTCTGTAAGGATTAACCCTACTGTATTATACGTGGATTATGACCAAGATTTGTATCAGATAACTCTTAAGTTCTCAATTAGCGGGTTGCTATAGTTTATGGATATTTTTGTAAATTATGTAATTGAAAAAGTCAAGGTGCGTGACGGCTGTCGTAATTTGGATGTTTTGTTGGTGTGAGTATTACAAATGGGAATACGAATGAAGAAAGTGATGAGTAAGCATTTAATTGTAGTGTTGTTAACTTGTTACGAGTACCTAATACAACAGCTTATGTTAGAGCTATGTTGTTAGAACGATTTGTATACAGCACTAGCTTACGCCCGTGGCTTCGCCCGCGTGGAGTCGGTCTGTTACTTAAAATTATTTTGCATTATTTTAGACCAATATGATTATCATAAAAAAAGGTGATAGTGAGTTAACCTTAAAAGATAGATATACTGTGGCAGACTTTCCTTATAACTTTTTGACACGACTGCAGTGGGATGAAGTATTGTGAAAAACAGTTTTTTTTTCTATGGGACCAACATCGGAATCGCAACTGTTTGTTTCGTGATGTGTGCAATAAAGAGTATAGACTCTATCTCATTAGAGTATAGGTAGATTTATGTATCTATCGTCTCGGTCGACGACGACCTCCGACCTCCTCCTCGAGGACCTGACGACCTCCGTAGCCGAGAGGCGAGTATACCGGACTTGGTGTCGCTATCTCTGAGGTCCCGGGTTCGATTCCCGGTCGGTCAATGTAGAAAAATAACTTTTCTATATTGTCTCGGGTCTGGGTGTTGTGGTACCGTCGTTGTTTCTGATTTCTGTAACACAAGTGCTTAAGCTACTTATCACAGGATCAGAGCAATGTATGTGATGTTGTCCAATATATATATATTATCAGTTTGTTTTATGGAAAAATGAACTTTTCCCGCGACTTCGATGTTGGTCAATAGAATAAGTTGCAGTTTTTACACAATATTATCTCCCTTTGCAGCCGTGTCCAATTTTTAAGCAGCACATACAGGGTAACTCAAGGAAAACCTTGTAAGCACATATACAGGGTGTAACGAAAAGGTGAAATAAAACTTTAAGGGGTTATTCTACGGCTAAATTACATCAACTTTTTCTATGGGACCAACATCGAAATCTCAAAAAAAATTACGTTTCCATACAAACTGATGCCAGCTGGTCGCGTTTTAGTATGGGAAAGTGTTTTGTTTTTTGCGATTTCGATGTTGGTCCCATAGAAAAAGTTGATGTAATTTAGACGTAGAAAAACCCCCTAAAGTTTTATTTCACCTTTTCGTTACATCCTGTATATACATCACGGTGAATAACTTTTGTTCTATGACTTTTTCAGATTTACCTGAAAATTTTTCGACTTCCCATACTTAACGACGACCATCTGGTGTAGTGGTTCGCACTCCGGACTACAAAGCCAGCGGTTGCGGGTTCGAATCCCGCAAGGGGCAATAGTTTGTGTGATGAGCACAAGCATTTGTACCTAAGTCATGGATGTTTATAAAATTATTTAAGTATGTTTATCCGTTATCAGGTCGCCATAGTATAAGCTTTGCTTTTGGGGCTAGATGATTGGTGTGATTGTAAAAACAATTTATTATTATTATTACCAAACAGCCGATTGAATTTGTAAAGAAAAAAAAAAATGTAACAACTAGCTGTTGCCCGTGACTTGGTTCGCGTGGTCCTTAGTTTATTCATAAATAATTTTCTGCGCAACTTTCTCAATTTTTTTCCTTTGCCTGAACATAATTAACACAACAAAAAAAGCATTAGAAAAATTGTTCCATCCGTTCACGCGTGATGCGATGAACAAATGCGATTTGCCGGCTTTATACTGCCCAGAAGACCATTACGATTAAGTGATTGGCTAGACGCGCCCGCACCTCCGACCGGGATTGGTTGCTTGCTCCGCGCACACGTGTCTCGTATTATATTTGTTTATATTTGTTGAATTAGTAAAAAGTAACGAGTAAATCATTTTTATCTCTTAATCCCTTAAATTGTATAGAATTTTAGATTAACGTTTATTAATCTTAAAAACATGTGTTTCACTCTTCCATTCCCATGAAACAAATAGAACTAGACATAATTTGATAAAAATCAGGGAAAACCATAATTTAAAAGATGAGTATGATTTAGGATTACACTAATTAATAGCCAATTTACAAGATTTCAAAATATATTATCATTGCGTTTTGCAGGCAATTGAAATTAATTACGTCATAAATTATATAATAAAGGCGCCGCCCGTACACTAAAAATGTAATTTAATTGTGTAAAAAGTCATAAAAATTAAATTGGAGCACGAACCTTATTAATATTAAAGTAACTATTGGTTAAGTACTGGTTATAATACTATATTCAGTATTTAACCTTCTTGACCGGCGTTACTAGTCCTTCATTCTTCTATCTTCTATAAAAGCAAAATGCCCAAAAGAATTACTTCTTTCAGAATTCAGAATTTTGAGTTATCTTATCATTTCAGCCATAGCACGTACACTGCTGAACATAGGCCTCCCCAATGAGTTCCAGATTGGCCGGTTGGAACCGGCCTGTATTTAGCTGCTTCCTGCAAACTTTACCTGGTCGTCTGTCCACCTTGTGGATAGATGTCCTACGCTGCGCTTGCCGGCACGTGACCTCTATTCTAGAACCATTCTGTGAATTTTAAATCAGAATGCCTTAAATGTGAAATGCGATGCTCGTATGATGTTTTATATGGTAAATTATTTTTTAGAGTGAAAAATCCGTAAATAATATTAACTGTGAAACTAACTTTAACATGTTATAAGCACGTTTAAGAATTACTTAGCCCTTCACGTTCCACTTACCCACGGAAGATTGGAAAAACAATGGAAAACAATAGGATTTTTTTTTGTGGCACGCGAAGCGTTACCTTCTTTAGATATATTCTGTGTCACCTCATCTTCCTTGAGACTCATACACGAATTAAAACTACTACGAAAACATTTATTAAACACAGTGTAATAAAATAACCAGCTCATTTCATTAGGGATGTTAGCATGTAGTTAGGCATAAATCTTTTTAAAGTCGATATTTACGCGTTGTAAAAGATACGTATATCAGTACGGTGTAGATTTACCACATAATTTGTTTTAATTTTTGTACACGTGTCCTGCCTGAACTTTTATAAAATATTTTATTCACTGTCATAATATTTGCATACCGATAGACATTCCTCACTCAACACGTGCGTGTCATTCTGTTTTACAATAACTAGAGAAAGAACCTCATTACATGTACACTTATAGACTTAGAATACGCTACGCTTATGTACACCTATAAAACAGTAGATACCAGGTTGGCAGCTTAAGTTTTCTCATTTCATAATCGAAAAAAGTTCCTCAAAATACCTACAAACTTCCGCAACTTTTTCCCCCTTGTTTTCAAATAAAACAAATGTTGCAATTTAAGATCTGAAAGTAATTTTGTGTTCGTTTGTGTATATATTAATAATTAGTGAAATTATATTTCGACTGCCGAAGAAACTCAATGAATTCCCCAAAAATTTCGCTAATTTTTTCTTTTCTCCAATAATATCGTCGAAAATGATTTTTTCCCCAAAAAAAAAATTCACACAATCTAACCCTAAACAGTACTAACTTGCTGACTAGATGGACAACGCAAGCCGGTGGACCTAGAAATTTTAGAGAAAATTTAAGAATACCCATACATATTTGATTTCTTAAAGTGCAAGAAGATGGAAAAAGGCAGAAGTAAAAACTTGAACATCAAACATGACAATTCTTCCTCTCCTACGCCGCGCCGGTCTACTCTCCCTCCGTCTTACGAATTTTCTATCAGGTCACGTGTCCTGACGCGATTTTAAAATTTTTTACCCATCCCAAAAAGTGCACAACACCGTTAAAGAAGTTCACTTCAAAAATAAATTTGAGTCTAATGAACGAGGGATTTTAAATTTTGTATGAAAGATTCGAAGTTTGCGTGTATAAAGACGCAATCGAACTCTTGTTTTGGTCATCATCATCATGATAAGCCTTTAGAAGTCCACTGCTGGACATAGAACGCCACAGCGAGCGGTCATAATGTCATTCACTAAACAGTTATTAATCTTACAGTCTCTTTTTACTAACTGGGGAAAGTAAGAGACAGCTGAATCTAAAATCGAATCGAACGCCATGATAACATTGTACTTATTTAGATTAAAGCAATTTGATCTAAGTAACTCAAAATCAAGTCTACATGGTAGTGACACCATTCCTTGGTCAACTACCACTTCATTCTGGAAACATATTATTATTGAAGCATTAGAATTACAATTCTCATACGAAATTGCAAGAATCGTATAATTATACATACCTGAGAAATAGTATACGATTCTTGAGGTTTTGTATGCAAATTAGAATGCTTTAAGAATCACCATCATAATCAGCCCACGTCGGGACAGGACTCCTGAATTAAATAGAAACTCTACTACTTATGCGGTTAGTTTAATTAAAGGCGTTTTGTAGTTTATTAAAACAAATTCTCGGAAATAAATACTGTTTGGTTGGACACAACAAAGAATCGTTTCTGAGAAAAAAATTATAGAAAAGCAAATAAGCGCAGCAACCTGCGTAGCCATTTTTGCGGTCGCGGCCATCTGTCAAATGACGACAGATGGCACTTTTACGGACGTACGATTTGTTTGTATAGTTCTCTCCTTTCCTCGTATGGGGTGTGCTCTCTCCGTCTTACTCCCGCGCAGTTTCCTTCAAGGTGTAGGGTAATTGAAACTGAACACTGCATGCGGGTTAAGTGAAAGGACTCGCTTGACAAAGATTATGAATAACGATGAAACGCAGATAAGCCATAAAGAAATTGACGTAAGTTATGATGACAGTGTAAAATTATATCAGTCACCGAATCTGAATTTTAAATACACAATTTTTATGGATTATAAACAAGTTATAATCAATACTATACACACATGTTAAGTAAATTCATAATCATTCAGATAAAAACACAGTTTATTAATATCTAATATTCAACAATTACTAACATTAACTTTGATGTATCATTAATTGTACGAATGAACGTTCGTAATAATGATCGGTAAAGTAAAACCATTTAAACATCCTTTATTTTCCATCACAAACAACTTTTTTCTTGTCTTCCCATTAAGGTGTTGTCTTTGTGATAGGCACAATTTTAGATGTCAACTTGTTAGTTTCACAACAATAAATATTTTCCCACATATTTTAATTCTAATGTGCTGTATTAATCAAGTCTTGTAACGACTCAGCGTATTGGCTCACGGAAGCTAAAAGGTATTTATTTTCTCGTCTAGACATTGCTTTATTGAGGTTGACAGTCAAAATGACACGCAATTACTCTAAGCAAATTAATAGTTACATACTAGACTCATTTAGAAATACCAGTGCTTTTATTACCATAATAGAAACAGGTGCCATTAGACTGTCTTAACTCATTTAGTATCTATTATAATAATCTAGAACAGAATTAATATATTTGCATACGTTACTCTATAACATCTGCTAATGCATTTGTAAATGCACCACAAATATATTAAACAATGCTAATATTAGTCAGTCACCACACGGAAGTTATAACTATCAATTATAAATAAAGATTAAACGAACTTACCAAAGAGAAGCTACATGTTAATATCTTTGAAGACCACCGTAGCCGAGAGGCGAGCATACCAGACTTGGTTTCGCTATCTCCGAGGTCCCGGGTTCGATTCCCGGTTGGTCGGTCGGGTCTGGGTGTTGTGTTACCGTCGTTGTTTCTATTTTTCTGTAACACAAGTGCTTTGGCTACTTACCATAGGATCAGAGCAATGTAATGATGTTGTCCGATATTTATTATATTTATTTTATTAGACAAGGAGAGAGTATAACTTCATTATTTTCATTATCATCGTTATCATTTCAGCCACAGGATGTCCACTGCATCCAGCGGCTTCATGTAACCTTTTCCAGTGTGTCTGTCAGTAGATATAAATTATAGAATGGTAATTTAAAATATTTAAAGTCCTGTTTTATTAGATTCTACTGCCCAAATACCTAACCTTCCTAATGTTTCTCATACGATGGCGGCTTTTTAAATCAATGACTATGAAAAGAAAAAACATTTGCGTTAGGTGTGTCTTCTTTCTAAACTCCACAGACATGGATTTATAAATCAAGTAAAATAATTAAAATTGATAAGACAAATATCGATTTTAAAAAAAGGGTAAATCGGCTTTACGAGAAAGATTTTATTTTTGCTTCAATATTGTTGGACTCGAGAGATAGGTTTGTATTTAATTAAATTTAGAATCACCCTCTGAAAGAAAAACAAAAAAAAAATTGGAATCTGTATTTTAAGTCTATAGTATTCATTCTGACTCATTAAACTTGATTAATACTGTTATTTTAAATGTTTTACAAAAACACTCATCTCCACACAACCACCAGAAAAACGTTTTTTGAATTACGTACCATGTCTCTAAGAGTAGCCTTTAAATTTGGCATAAAAGCCCATTTCATTTGCCAATTGTTCTTTCTCCTTCGCAAAGGGAGACGTTGACCCTTACCTAGGAACCACTTCTGTGTGGGGCCAGTAAGGCGTATTGCAAGTACGTTTACGACTCAATCAAGTTAAAAATGATCTTTTAATTATTATGCTGAAATCGACTACAATATTTTATGTTCGGGGTTTATGAGTACGAGTAGCTATTCAAAGGATTAAATTCCTGCTCATACTTTAACATCTGCATCAGATAAAGCTCCAGCTATCTCTCCTAAATATATAAATACTGCCTAGTACATTATGATAGTCGTGGTAGTAAATGTTTTAATCGTCTTACCATTAAAACCAATTATTATTCCTGTAATAGGCCTGAGTTAAGCTTTCACGCCTTTTTTACCTCTATGCGTACCCACCCTACCTACCTGAGCTACCTACGGGATTCGTTATTAAGGGTATGCCATCTATAATGGGGTATGGCTGGCTACTATTGATTGGTGACGGTCTGTGACTTTCTCTCAGAATCATCATCATCATCATCATCATTTTAGCCATAGGACGTCAACTGCTGAACATTGACCTCCTCCATTGACTTCCTGATAGGCCGGTTGAAAGCGGCCTGCATCCAGCGTCTTCCTCACAGAATGCATCATACAAATATGGCCAGCTCAGTATTTCAGCTTTCTGTTTTTTTTTCAAACTACAGGTCTCCTAGCGGGAAAAAGAGAGGAGTTCGCTGAGTAATTTTTTTTACTAGCACAACACGACATTCGTCAAAACAAAAGTAAAAAAACCGCACGTGACCAAATGAAAAATCGAAACGGAACGTGTGAACTGACCATTCTGCGATTCAAATTGATTTAAATCGATGGTTCGATCCGTGAATCAAGGTTACCAACTCCTGAGTTATTTACTGCTCTCTTAAAAAGGTTATACCTACAACGATCTTACTGAGAAATGATAATTTAAGGTCGAAATGTAATAATTAAACTTTTTGTTTTAAGTATAAATTTTTAATTATTGTAAACTTGTAAAGCCTTTAGTAAATCAGCCAGTCGGCGTTTTTTAAGTGTTACAATTTTTTGCATCTAAAGATAGAAAATATCATAGGACTTGACATCCCTGATTCAAATAGATTCAAACCGGGCGTCCGATTTGTTTCATAACGATTTTTATGTTTATGCACTAAAAGTACAATGGGTGTTTCCGATTTTCCGCTTCAAACTCATGTCATCGGTAATGGGCGTGGAGTATTATAATGCTCTATGGTTTTATCTTTTATGAGCATCTTGTGGCCGATACCCGTGTTAATGACAATGGACTTAGTTGATTGAAACTTTTTAAACACACTTTTGAACGAATCTGTAACGTTTATCTGCTATTAAATAATAGATAACGAAATGTATGCAGATTGACATCTGTCGGCTAAATTAGATGAAACCCGGTCTGACAGCTTTATGGAAATTGGAAGAAAACAAACGGACAAATTACAATAACATCACGTACATTGCTCTGATCCTATGGTAAGTAGCCAAAGCACTTGTGTTATAGAAATCAGAAACAACGACGGTAATACAACACCCGACCCCGAGACAATATAGAATAGTTATTTTTCTACATCGACCGACCGGGCATCGAACCCGGGAACTCAGAGATAGCGACATCAAGTCCGGTATGCTCGCCTTTCGGCTATGGAGGTCGTCCAACTGACATGTGGTTCTCAAACGCAATCTAAAATAAAACGCAAAAAAATCTAAAATTATGGAAAATTCATGGACTACTTTCGATCTATATATATTGCTGCATCAAATATACTAATTTTACTTAACACATTGAGCGCCATGGTGGTCACCGGTGACCCCCAAACAATATATTTTCTATTGTGTCTAGTGGCAGTCAAAGGCAATCTCTACCCGCTCCTATTACTTCTCCAAGTAGCAGTAATCTTATTAAACAATAAGTACGTCTGTCGCCCATTGAAATTATATCATTTGATGAGGACATTTGTAACTGGTCTCTTTTTTAACACACTTATATTAGCTTCACTTGTAACTAACTAACGTATCGATTTAAAAATTTGTAAGTATTTCAAATTTGGATGACAATACAATAATTTGCCGTGTGGGGACGGCTGTAAAAATTACACTTCCCCACCGCCAACAGGAGGCGGGTCGTAAGAGGCGACTAATTCCTGTAGCACGAGAGGGGCAGCAGCGTCTGCCTGCGAACTTTTCTTAAAAGTGCGCTCACCAACCGGCCTGCCAAGCGTGGCAAGTACTGGCAATCCCCCCCAATGAAAGTCATTGGGGTAGGCCTATGTTTAGCAGTGCATCTGGACGTCCTATGGCTGAAATGATGATGATGATACAATAATTTGACATCATCATGCTGATCTGATGATGGAGTCAGGAGATGGATAGTGGAACTCTTTAACCACTACTAGTAAAACCTTCGTGTTTGAGCTCTTTTGATTCGTTTTGACGAGTTTAATACGTAACAGTGTGTTTTATAGTTTTTAAAACTATTTTATTGTTTACGCCAATCAAAAAGTATGATCATTATTGTATGTTAGTTACAGAAATTTCCGTTTATTTTTATACTCTGGCAAGCATGTACATCCTGCATGTTTGTCTTGAGCCACGACTGATTAGAGCGTCACTTTTTAACAGTTACCCCGTAAGTTCTCCCAGGGGAACCGTCAAGCACACATCAAATTATTGACCAACTTTATTGGTTCATAGACACTTGCATCGCTCTATAATTAATTTTAATTGCGATATTGAGGTGAACTATGCTGCATTAGATGGTGATGCACAAGGAGACAAGAATCAATAATTATTTGGTCAAATAATTAGTCGCTTGCTATGGAAGATGGCAATCGTTCCAAATGTAATAACTATAGAATTGCTTCATAAATAATTAGGGGAAACCGGGAATAATTGGACTATTATAGGTAGGTTGACTAATGTAAAAGTGTTGCATTATTCAACTGGTTGCAAAAAGCTATTTCCCCCTCCGCTCAGTCACCAAATACGAGGCATTGCGTTTCTAGCGCATATTTGAATGACGCAACACTGTTAAATAAGTTTAGTCTAGCTTTTAACAGTTAGTCTACCTACACATATAGTCAAGTATCCCTGGTCTTCCCTATGGTCGAGCGGATCCTGACCAGGAACGAGACAAAGCGTTAGGAGTCTAGGAGGAAGAAGCTCCGTTCTCTCTGGGAATAGCCTGCATTGTTCTAGAGCTATGCTCGTCAGTGGACGTCACTATAGGACCAATCAGGCCCCTTTTTCCCAATGGGCACTATGGGCCCAATCCCCCCAATCTCAGGGCCCCGCGATCGATGGGGGCCCCCTAGTTACTGCCAAATCACCAACCGATAACCAAAATTCATTAACGATAACTATCAAAAGTTGTATGGAAGATATAGCTTTTGGCAGTAAAGCCTAAGTCCTCTGTAAATCATAGGGGCCCCATTATCTTAATGTGCCCAGCGGTCCTCTGTAAATCATATCCTATGTGCCGAGCGACTACAATACAATAGGTACAGACGGCCCTGCCCTCAGGGCCCTTTTTCCCACTGAGCAGTCCTGGCACTTGCCCAAGGCCCCGCGATCGATGGGGCCCCCTGGTTCCTGCTTTAATAGTATCCTCTGTCAAATTCATAGGAGCCCCATTATCCTATATGCCCAGGGCCCTCAATAGGTTAAAGATGGCCCTGTCTGCACTATAGTCGTCGTCTTCTGGAAACCACGCTGAGGAGATGATGGTAATGGTATTTATACAGGTCGCTTGATATGGTTTCTATTTTGCATTTTTCAGATTCTCATATCGGCTACCATTTAAAATGACAACTACATATATCTCGTACTTCCATATGACTCATATTATTTCATTCACAGTAATAGACCAATGCATAAAGAGAAATGGGGTCATCCGCGTTTGATTCCCAAAAGAGCCGCATTGGAGGACCCACGGTAGGATCTTAGATGATAGGTAATTATAGAAAATAAGTATGGCGGCCACCTGCTGCACTGTCACATGCGGAGGGGCACATGTGTTTCGGGCTTCCGCTAATTTAGTACATTTCCACTACCGAAGACGATACGATGACGAGAAAAACTATTCACTGATACGATTTTTGAAAAATGAGCTCATTTTATTGGAATAACAATAAATACTATGTATCAAAAACAAAACTGTTTAAGTAAACTAATTTAGGGGCGCCTGTTAGACAATTTTTATCAGTTTGTCGCCAGAGCCGTGCTCTGTTTTTCTCATACAAAAGACCCGCCCAGAAGTCGGTCTGGATAAAATCCTTGCCTAATTTCGGCGAATTGGATAGAAACAGTTTTGATAGAAAGCGCCTTAACGAAATATTACAATAAAAATATATTTTATTGCTTTTCCCATAATATGTACAGACAACAGCACGTCAGCCTACCACATAACATCATATTTTCTCAATTGACATTGATCTCTACGTCTCGGACTTAATGTTGATAATTGGTTCAATAATCTTTAACTTTTTGGGTAGGTTAATCTGCCGTTGTTTGTACATAAATCAGGTTCTGAAATAATTGTGAAACACAACCTTAAGCTAAAAATTTAACAAAAACTTGCTCAAAGTTTGTTTTTCTTACTTACTACTCCGCTCCGCGAATCGCAATGGGTCTTGGCCTCCGACATCGAAGCTTGCCACTTGTCCCTATCCCGTACCAGTTCCGTCCAGTTGGGCACTCCAAGTTCTCTTAGGTCTTTCGTGTCTTCATCGATCCACAGATACCTAGGACGACCAAATAGACGCACCACCAGACAGTACCTAGTTCAAGGAATTCTGTTTTTACTGTTTAAAAAAATATATATATTTTAGGTTAGGCTATGCCTTCTTCGAGGGACTGTAATGTAATTGTAATCACGAGAGAACATAAAACCGTTTCTGCCTAACCCCCTAGTTTTTTGGCAGAATTTGGTAACTCTAATTCTTCTAGTAAGGATTAAAATATTATCAATAGAGGTTTTAGTACCACTGACAGTCGAAACGAATAAATTAATTCTCTGTTGGTGACTAATAGAGCTACGTGAAATCGGTTCTTAACATTTCTTTCCTGTACATTAAAACCGCAAACATCATTTAATCAAAATCAAATTCATTATTGTTACTTATCTAATTTAGAACGTGCGCGTAACAAACGTTTACAGGAAAGTAAAAAACAGCATTAATACGAACCATACCGTTACCAAGAAAGTCTTTAGCACCAAAGGTCAAAGGAAACAAGAATCGAGATAGTAGCAGTGCGATAAAAAATAGTTAATTAGATAACATGACGCAGCCAGGGTGCCCCGACCGCAGCCGGATGGGTGATCATTATTGTAGCGTCTGCGGTTTTGCGAAAATGATTTCTGGTCTGGTATCTGCGAGTCGATCAAAGTCTTAATACGTTTTATGTCAGTACAGTCGATAAGTATTTTTCCATAATGATTTTAGAACTCCGTGCAACTTTTTTTTTATTGACTAATTATTTTTTATTGATTTTTTATATTCATACAAATAAGATTCATACCTACATATCTACAGGGTTACATTGCAAAGGGGTGCTAAATTAAATAATAAGATTTAAGGAACAATATAATGAAGCGTCTTAAACTTTACTATTTTTAATAATCGTATGTTACAAAAAAAAATACTTTAAAATATCCGAAAATAAAGTCAATAGAGTGATTACGAAAGCCACGCGGTCATTCATCAGCCGCGTAGGTATGGCGAGCCAACAAGGACCTTACCCTGTGCACATACGGTAAATTTTTTTCATGAATGAGTTAAATTATCCACGCGTACGATTTTAAACAGCGGTGAGGAATAATTAAATGTGAAAAAAAAAATTTTGTTCTTTGCAAAGTCCGATTAAGTTACTGATTCTGAGCCACTCATAAGGATTTAGCACCCCTTTGCAATGTAACCCTGTAATATCAAGATTCATTCATAATATCTGTATCTGAGATATTTTACACAGAGCGGTTAAAAAACGATTTGATAAAATCTTAAATTAAGCTTGTCTCTTGTTAAATAAACACGTCTACACCAATCCGCGTGGTTCGGTTATAACCCAAACAACACAAACATAGAAACACAGGTAGAATAGAAGTAAGGCCTAAGCTGTAGCTTTAGATAGATAGATAGATACTCTTCATTGCACACCATACAAGTAAATTACACATGATTTTTACAGAAAGATGTACAATTTAGGCATTGGTACGTAACGCCTAGGTTGGAACGCAGAAATACAGTTTTAACTTGTGGGATTTAAACCCGCAATCGGCTGGCTTTGTAGTCCGGTGCGCAAACCACTAGACCAGTCAGTCATTGAAAATTGTTAAAAATATCGTCCATCCTAGAAGTGATTGTCTTGAGATGTAGACTTGAATCCTGGATTTCTCGTGCGATAACGAGCACACGCAGCCGATTCGTTGACAAATCTTTTAATATAATACACGCGACCCCACGCCCGGCGTAATGCTTAATTAATTACCATGTAATGTTGTACTACGCTAGATTGGTCGCTTAACATGTCATTACCGGCCACTTTTTACGCATCAAATGCGTAATTTTGTCGTATAAAGAAGCGTTCTCACTGGTAGCGTTCGGGTATCAGCATTCATTATATCCCTGTGTGGTCATTGAACCCAACAAAACACTTTAACTTGTCAATTTTGATTCTTATGTTTGTAAAATCAAAGACGTTCTTAGTAGCTTAAGTTTTTATTGCTAAGGAATACATGTTTTAGTAACGAGCTCTTTTGTTTTTTTTTAGAAAGTAGTGTAAAATTTTTAGGAAGCCTTTACTCTCTGCAGTAGAGTCTTGCAGGGTTAGTTACAAGTCATTAGACACGTCCTATTAGCTGCCGAAGTGTCGGCAAATTCTTTAACGTCATGTCCCATTCTTGGTGCCCATTTCGTGTCCTGCTGTAAGATCTAACAGAGGTCGGTCTTTTATTCTTATTAACTGGACAGCAGGTTTTGTTAGATTCTCTTGACAAGTTGTCTTCTAGTATTGATCTGTTAATTCAAACAGGCCGGTTTATGAGTGTAAAATAGATTTTTTTTTGGCATGTACTTCATCACCCCGCTTCGCACTCCGATAGGTTGACCCTATACTTGGCGGCGGGAATAGGCTAGTTTCCTGGGTCAAAAAAAGGTAATTCTAGTTAGTCCGTCAGTTAAATTATCAAAAAATATTATACCCTTATTTTGTCTTTTGTCAAGTCAAAGTGAGCACGTGACGTCACGCCTTGTTAAAATGTGTCGCAAGACGTGACGTTACGTGGAACTTTAACGGGCTATATCTTCATCATTTTTTGTTTGATTGAGAAAAGAAAAAATACGTGTCCAATATTTTCTGTTAATCCAACTGACGGATTAATTAGATTTGTCCCATTGTCACTTGTATCTACACGACCGCTACCACACAGATTAAAAAGCGATCGCTACCTCCGGTCTACCAGCCCCTGGTGGTCCTTTAGTCCATTGTTCTCCAATCGCCAATTCCGGATTCTAATTCTCCCAGAAAATATTGGATGTTCTAAATAAATGTTAAATCCTTAGGTAAGTAGCTAAATCACTTGTGTTATAGAAATCAGAAACAACGACGGTACCACAACACCGAGACGCGAGACATCATAAAAACGTTCGTTTTCTACATTGACCCGACCGAAAATTGAAACTGGGACTTCAGAGACACCAAGTCTGGCGTACTCGCCTCACGACTACGGAGGTCATCGAATGCTACTGGGTGGGTAAGCTCTTTAAGATCTAAACGCAAAAACTAATCATGACTAATATAACGGCAACATAATCTTGCCTGTCTCTATATTTAACAGTTGTCAAACAAGTTTTTTACCATCTTAATGTCAATCAAGAAATTAAGTTTTTATGAATATCTGGTGTTTAATGAGCTGTTGCCTTATACGTAAATTCTCGTATTATTTTATATCCGAAACGTAACGTTTAGTTGCTTTCTGTCTGTGAGTGTGCAATGTAATCAAGCTTTTTACTTTTTATTTCAACGCGTTAAAGTTATAGACATGTATTAAAAAGAACAATAATGTATTTTCTATAGATACGCTGTCTTGTTCTTAGTCAGTCTGAATGTGCAGGTTTCCTCACAATGTTTCCTTACTGGGCAAGTGGTATACATCTGTATATACAAGCATTGGCCGGTTGGAGGCGGCCTGCATCCAGAGGCTATTTACGCTGTGCTTGTCGGTACGTGGCCTCCATTCTAGAACCTTTCTGCCCCTTCGGCCGTTAGTTCTGTCTGCGTGCTATGCGCCTTGTCCCATTGCCACTTTAGCTTGCTAATCCGTCATGCTATGTCAGCGTCTTTTGTTCGTTTAGATCTTTGATTTGATTTGACGAGATTTCCGATTTGATCTCGCAAAGAAACACCGAACATAGCCCTTTCCAAAGCACGCTGTGCAATCGTGAGCTTTCTTATGAGGCCTATAGTAAAAACCCACGTTTCTGCTCCAAATGTCATCACTGGTAACACACACGATTATAGACTTACGTCTTTAGGCACTGAGGTTATGAGGTATTTTGGACGAGACGAGAAGACGTTGTGTAGTTTCCCGAACTCTGCCCAGCCGAGTCGGATTCGACGATTCACCTCCTTTTCAAAATTGGACCTACCCAACTGAATCCCAAATAAAATATGTTTTTATCAAAATAATTTCTGCCGGTAACGTTGTCTGCGTATTCAGAATGAAGCCAAAGAGAATGAATAATCATCCCACAGGAATACAAACACCAGATAAAAATTATCCTATCAGCACACGCTAAGCTGGTGCCGATTGGTCACCACATCGATACGCTGATCAACGATTTTTATGTAATCTTTTTTTATATCTTTTGTATATAAGTTTTTTTTTATTATTTTTTTTAAAAAATTATGTTTCTTGTGCGTGGCTAATAAATACCTACTTTCTTTCTGTATACCCTCGATATATCTAGTATAATATCATCTAATTCTGTTCAGCCGTTAACAACCTTTACAAAATATACTATTAATAGTAAGATAACTTAGACAGTAAAATATTTCTCATGCGAGTAAAAAAATGAATTTACAATAAACACAACCTTTTATTTATTTATTTAGACTTTATTGCACAGATTAAAAAATCATACAAAACCTTTTGACTTTGTTGTGTAAAAAATATGCATCAACAAGCCAAAGTTTTTATACTTTGTTGTAAAATTTTTGCTTTTAATTGATAAAACAGTTATCTTTAATCTCAATCTTGACATGATTTTAATTTATGTACCATAAACCATGTCAGTTTACATACATTACAGTATTTTTCTAAGCGTTTTGGAGCTTCAAGAAAAAAGCGTTTACTTGTGATAAAAATTCTCATATTCAAACATATTTTTTTGTAATTGTACATTGTAGTGTTTGCTCACATGAATGACACAATGTAAATATAAACAGTGGGCTAGCTTCGACTAATTTACGAGATCTGGTCAAAATATGACACATCGCATTGATAATCTGTATTGACTATTTACTTCATCCATAGTATACGAACGTTGTTAGCTTGTCTGAGCATATTAAGTACCTATCAATTTAATTTAGCCGAATAGGAACTTTCAATTCATTTCTTGTTGGACATCAGCGTCATCATCATCATGTCAGCCTATTACAGTCTACTGCTGGACGTAAGCCTCCCCCAAGAACTGCCCAAACACAAAATCTCCCGCTATTTTCATCCATCCACTGCCAGCCATCTTCCTAGGGTCGTCGGTTGTTGGATATGATTGCGTCGAAATCAATTTATATGCGCAGGCTAGCTTCTTTCTGTTTATTTCAATGTTACACCATTTTATTTGGCGCTACCAGTGTCGCCTACATCTCAGTAACTCGAGCATCATCAGTAAAGATCCAACCCCGGATAATGCTCCGGTTTGTATCAATTTAAACAACAGATGGTTTAAACGTCCCTGTCAAAATTCACTGTCTGATATCTTGTAACTCAATGACGTTAATAATTCCTTGCTTTTTTTTTTTTTTTTCCATTTATTTTGGCATCAAACAGTCATGTACAGAAACAGATGTAGTTGAAAATTGTGTTACATTAATTGACCTAGTAGTGCCTAAAAGGTATACATAACAAAAGTATGGACTTTAATAAAGCTAAGATGGTCGGACGTGACCAACTAAATGCAAGGTAATTTGTTAAATTAGTTAGGTAATAAAATAAAGATAAAAATAGTACAAAGTTATGTTTTGGACAGTTGTTACATTTTTTTGTATATAAACTATAATAAGCCTTTTAGTTTTTGTTTTAGCCTGCTATGTGATATGTTATGTAAATCGGAATTATTAAATTCACTGTTGTAAAGGTTGGTGGAGCGATAGAAAAATGAATCACGAGTATATTTTTTTTTGTAAAGTGGAAGAGCAAATGTTGGTAAAGAACGTGAGGGGCGCACTGGTAGACGGGCTGGACACGAGAATCCTATTTTAGCTAATAGCTCGGGTGAGTCAACCATATGGTTTAAAATCTTATGTAAGTAAAGTACATCGAACATTTTACGGCGGTCGGAGAGAGTCTGTAAATTATGTTGTTCCAAGGAAAACGTATAAGATTCGCAAGAAATGTTTTTTCGGTAATTTAGAGATTTGATGAACTTCTTTTGAATTTTTTCTATTCTATTAATATGTACTTTATATGAGGGGTTCCAAACAGTGCTGCAGAAATCTAAAATAGAACGTACGAATGAAAAGTATAAGATTTTAAGAGTAGCCGTTTGTTTAAAGGGTTTTGTGATTCTAAGTATAAATCCAAGTCTACGAAAGGCAGATGCAATAATATGATCTATGTGGAGATTAAATGACAATTCTGAATCCATAATTATTCCCAGGTCCCTTATACTGGACACCCTATTCAGAGGGTTATTATTTATACTATAATCACAATGTATAGGTTTCTTTTTTCGTGTGTAGGTGATGACATTACATTTATTGATATTAAGAAAAAGCTGATTGGATGTGCAATAATTCTGCAGTGAATTTAGATCGAGCTGAAGTTTTTTACAGTCGTCGACAGAATTGATTACCTTGAACAATTTTGTGTCGTCTGCATAAAGTAGATGGTCGCTATGATTAAAGGCACATCCAATGTCGTTTATATAAAGGGAGAACAACAAAGGTCCCAAATGGGATCCCTGTGGAACTCCAGATGGTACTGGTAAAAACTGGGAAGAGAATCCCTTTAAACAAACGGACTGACTTCTGTTCCTTATATACGAATTAATCCACCTAAGAAGGTTACCGTGGATACCGGCCTTTTCGAGTTTGGAGATTAGCATATCGTGGTTAATTTTATCGAAAGCTTTAGAAAAGTCGGTATACACGACATCGACTTGAGAGTTGTTATCAAGTGACTCAGCCAAGAAATCAGTAAAAGTGAGCATGTTGGTATCGACACTACGCTGCTTGAAGAAACCGTGCTGATTGAGAGAGATTACATTCTTCGCGGTTGCTGAGATATCGGCAGTTACAAGCTTCTCGAGAATTTTTCCAACAACGCACAGTTTTGAAATTGGTCTATACTCGGTTACTAAGTTTTTCTTTGTGTTTTTAGGTATGGGTGTTACAAGAGATTGTTTCCACTTGTTTGGAAAAACACCGGTAGCAATTGAGGTCTGAAAGATTAGTGTAATGGGAAGGGCAAGCTCATCAGCGCATGTACGAATAAAAATGGGAGGAACACCATCGGTGCCCGATCCCTTGTGAATATTTAGTGTTTTTAGTTCTTTTTGGACACGAGCTAAAGAAATGTTGACAGAGCCTATGGTTATTGTTGAGTATGATTCGTCATAACCAAATAGAGAATCGGTGCTTTGTGTAGGGACAAATACGGAGTGAAAATAATGGTTAAATGCGTCACAGATCTCATTTCCATTAGATAATAATTTTCCTTGATAACTCATCCTCGCAGGGATATCACCACGAGTATTTTTAGATTTAACGAATGACCAAAATAACTTAGGGTCGGATTTAATGTTTTCTTCTGAGAAAGATATAAACTTATTATGACAGTATTCATCCATTTTTTTAAAGCGTTTTCTTAACAATGAAAAAGTTTGATAATCATTTTTGTTACCATACTGTTTCCACCTTTTGTGAAATTTATTTTTTTCCTTGCTTAATTTTATATAGTATGCTTTGAGACAATTGGTGTGAAATATTGTGATGTGACGTGAGGAGACGGCCGAAAAAAATACACTTCCCCACCGCCAACAGGAGGCGTTTCGTAAGAGGTGACTAATTCCTGTAGCACGAGACGGGCAGCAGCGTCTGCATGCGATTAAATGTTATAAAAAACTGCGCTCGCCAACTCGCCTGCCAAGCGTGGCGAGTATTGGAAATCCCCCCCGATGAAAGTCATTGGGGGAGGCCTGTGTTCAACACAGTGGACGTCCTATGGCTGAAATAATGACTATTATATTGTAATTAAATGAATATGACTATTAATTTATCTTCTCAAAATCACCTGTACGGTGTGGGTGTGACTGTGTGTGCCCAAACTATTTTGCGCGCTTAATTATGCCAACTGTGTCTACTTACACTACGTACTTACTAAAACGCTAGTATAATCAAGAAAAGAAAAAGATACCTATTCGATTTTCAACTTTATTTCAATGACGTAGTAGAAACCTGTGTTTACCTAAGTACATAAATCAGACAGAGGCGTGATACCAATGTAAATGAGGTCTTTGATGTGGCCGCGTCTACAGTTTAGCTGTTGTTAGTCATTGTTATTCTCCTTATCTGCCAGTTAGTTGCTTTTTGGGTGTAATAAAAAAACTAGGTTTCATTGAACTTACTCTCAATATCATAATAGGTCAAACGTGTGTGGTTTTACCCGTTTAAGGATAACCTGTCCTGACTGGTGGACAATCTGGACAAATGCACGCTACTGAGCCCGATCCTTGGATATTACATACGTTTATTTATTTAAACTTTATTGCACAGACATTTTAAAAAAAAGTTGTACAATTGGCGGACTTAATGCCCAAAGCACTCTCTACCAGTCAACCATAGGGCCATACAAAGATGGTATAGGCGGTGCAACAAAAAAAACAAATTGTGTTAAATTAAATCATACAAAACTAAAACAAACTAGATGAATATATACAGTTCATTCATATTCATCATCATCATCATAGCACGTAGAACTGACGGCCGATGGGGCAGAAAGGTTCCGGAATGAAGGCCACGTACCGGCAAGCGCAGCGTAGGACGTCTACCTACAATGATAATCATCGTCATCATTTCAGCCATATGACGTCCACTCCTGAACATAGGCCTCCCCCAGTGACTTCCAGGTTTGCCGGTTGGAAGCGGCCCGCATCCAACGGCTTCCTGCACCTTTACCAGGTCGTCCGACCACCTTGTAGATGGACGTCCTACGCTGCGCTTGCCGGTACGTGGCCTCCATTCCAGAACCTTTCTGCCCCATCGGCTGTAATACGTTACGTACGATACGTTATTGCACATTTAAAATTAATTGTCCAAATGGAGGATTTAAAGCCAGGAAGCGACTAAACAAAGGAATGCAGATGAAACAGTAATAAAGCAATTTATTATTTTTCATCCGCTGCTGGCAGCTTTACACAGGTTTATCATCGCTCCTTCTTGTCGTAAAGCGCCCAACGCTGCGTTTGCAATGTTTAATAGAATAGAGTAGAAAACATTTATTTGACACACAAGAATAAAAAATACATAACAATAAAACAATAATGCACATCTGGTGTGTCAAAAAGGTTCCCATTTGTCGTGACAGTCACAGACTTATCACGACGCTGATTTTCGGCGGGGAGCTCCGACGCTGGGACGTAATTTGCGGTCTCCGTTCTAGAACACGTCTAGTAGATGATCCATGGGGGAAACTACCCCAGTTACTGTATTTGAGCTATAATATCTAATACTTTAGTTCGGGTGAATAATCTCAACATCTTATATATAAAATTCTCGTGTCACAATGTTCGGTCCCGTACTCCTCCGAAACGGCTTGACCGATTCTCATGAAATTTTGTGAGCATATTGAGTAGGTCTGAGAATCGGCCAACATCTATTTTTCACACCCCTAAAGACCACGCAGACGAAGTCGCGGGCAACAGCTAGTAAATGTATGTATATGTCGCAGCCAACTAGTAAAATAGCCGTTTAATGGCACGGCTAGCCCTTTCATTGAACAACGTCATTCAACCAAACACCTAGTTGTCAAATGGCTAAATGGCTAAACACAACGTTCAATGGTATAGCTAGACGACACTCAGCTAGCTTGTTAAATGTCAATTTTGATTTACTTAAAACACTGGTAGGTAACTCCATTATTTGTGCTTCTAAATAACATTGGGAACTTATTTTGGTCATTTTTTTCACCACAAAACGACCACAACGATTAAAAAATACCTGCTGTTGCCATCATCTTGTAAACAAAACGAAACAGCGCCGTGGTGGCGGAGAAATAAACTAATTGAATGTTTAGGCGGCTTTTAATTTAGCCGTGATGTTGAATGTTTTAAATGTCATAATGATTCAACTATGAACAATACTAGACGTGTGGTTGAATGGCATTGTTCAATGAATTGGCTAGCCGTGTATTAAACGGCTATTTCAACCAGTTGGCTGCGACATATACAACATGTACACGGTTAGAGAGATAAGGAATATAAGATAATTTAAAAAAAACTCAGTCAAAGAACTGACTTAAAGTTGTAACTAAAAGGATACATTTTTAAACGTTTTGCATAAAGCTGATGTTAAATTACTTAGCGAAACTGACAGGAACTTGTTATGTTCCGCCTCGCTTACCGAACTGTGTATAAAATTACCTTAAAATACATTATCTTTCGCACCATTCATGAAATCGGCTTTAAATTCTGAATGGATTAAGCACGTATAGTACTTTATTCATTCTTGGAACTCAATTTTGCTTTTATTTTTCGTTAAACTTTACTATTTTGTAGCTTTATTCATCATTTCGCCTGTAAGACCACTGCTAAAAAAGGCCTTACCAATGACTTCCATATTGGCCGGTTGGAAGCGGCTTGCATCCAACTGCTTCCTGCAACCAGGTGACGTATTTTTGAATCATGCGAACTCCAATCCGAATACGAAATCGCAAGATCCGCATGCGAATTCCAAAAATCGCTATTTTTGAAAATTCATTCCATGAATTCTGCAACGACCACTCGTTTTTCTTTTTCTACTAGTAGAAATTACGGAAGAATGACATTGACAAGTAAACATGTTTGACAGAAATTTGACTTAATAACTTTTTATTTACGTTCTGTTAGTAGTCTGTAGCGTTATACTACCTGTTTTTAAAATCAATGAGTTTTTGTATTCCGTTTCATAATATTTTCTGCGTAAAACGAAAATAGTTACGAGTGATTCAAAAATGCGTAAAATCGTGAGCAGTAGAAATGAATTTCATACACGAATTGTTTTCGTGTTCGAATTCGAAATTCATTTCTTATGCTTCAAAAATACGTCTCCATGTCGTCTGTTCTGGATAGACGCATTACACTGGGCTTTTCGGTATCCAGTATTACTTTACTATTACCCCCTTTATGGAGTGATAATATAAAGATACTGACTCAAATATCATAGACGAACTTTATCTATATGTAGTCTATGCTGTTACTACGTTTCACCAGAGTATATACAATACATACTTATATTTTTACTCAGGTTAGAATTGGACATCAATCTAATGATAAGGATGTGAAGATTTTTTATACAGGGTTATTTGTAAAACATCAACAACCTCCTAGGGACTGATTCTGGTGCTCAAATAAAACATCTTTTTCTATAGGACCAACATTAAAATCTAAAAAAAATCTCTTTCACATACCGTGAAATCGGTGAAATCCGTGATTTTTTTGCGATTCCAATGTTGGTCCCATAGAAGAAGTTGTTGTATTTGAGCACCAAAATCAGCTCCTAGGAGGTTGTTGATGTTTAAAAAATAGCCCTGTATATTCTTTTTTGTCAAAAGTAAACTTAGTTAAGATCAAAACCCGTCACCAAATTTCTAGTACTGAATAGCGTTGCGAAACAGCTGTGAAATATACAACAATAATATCACTTTACGATACACAACACGCACATCGATGTGACAAAATACAACTTCGAAAAAACGAAATTACGTAAAACCCAAAGGCGAAAAATCGGAATTGGCGATGAGAATGCACTTTAGTTGGTACGAAGTTCACCGGATCATCTATTAGATAATAAAAACTGATCAAGGAGCTTACACTTCATCAGGCTATCTGTAGTACGGAACCCCCGAAGTCCAAGTCCTACCGAACTTGGCTGGTTTTTTCTTACGCATCCTACAAGTGTCCATCATTTCAATCGGCACGCGTTCTATCAAAAGACGAAGACAGTGACGGATCGTTAATTATCCCTCCTACTATGACACTCCCCGTGTGACATATCCAAAAGCAAACCATTCAATTATCAACCTTAACGTAATGCAATAAGAAACATCTGAACACTGACCAAAATAGTCACATTTTGAATGTTTTTTTTTACCTTACGTAGGTCTGAGGTGAATGTCCGAGTTTTTGTGAGTTATGACTTTTTGTTAGAGTTTTTACTAGAACAATATGTAACACTTGTACTATTTGACATACACTAATTATAATTTATGAGTACCTACCTACTCAAATTAAAAAAAGCGGCCAATTGCGAGTCGGACTCGCCCATGAAGGGTTCCAAGGGCACGTAACATAATTTATAAGTACTTGTAGTTCGTTGTAACTCCGATCGATGTTTTAATAGTGTAAATTGCGGTTTACGATTTATGACGTACTATTAAAAAAAACTACTTACTAGAACTCGTTTAAACCAATTTTCGGTGGAAGTTTGCATGGTAATGTACATCATAATTTTTTTTAGTTTTATCATTCTCTTATTTTAGGGGCACACACACATTTTACCACTTTGGAAGTGTCTCTCGCGCAAACTATTCGGTTTAGAAAAAAATGATAGTAGAAACCTCAATATCATTTTTGAAGACTTATCCATAGATATCCCCACGTATGAGTTTGATGAAAAAAAAATTTTGGAGTTTCAGTTCTAAGTATGGGGAACCCCCAAAACTATTGTTTTTTTTTCTATTTTTGTGTAAAAATCTTAATGCGGTTCACAGAATACATCTACTTACCAAATTTCAACAGTATAGTTCTTATAGTTTTGGAAAAAAGTGGCTGTGACATACGGACGGACAGACTGACAGACAGACAGACATGACGAATCTGTAAGGGTTCCGTTTTTTGCCATTTGGCTCCGGAACCCTAAAAATGATTGAACGCAACTGCCAACAATTGGTTTGTTGGTTTAAATAATAATATACAACTTCGCTAACCTACTATGTATTGTTGAAGGTTTAATTATGTCAATATGTCTTACTATACATATACTATACAAGGCTATATTTCTTTGTTTAAAGTTAAACAATATAAATATTGCGTAATATTGTTATAGTTATATATTGTTATAAAGCTGATATTGGCAATGTAAAGACAGATGGCAGACGATTGAAACCAAGTCGAGTTCATAATTTACTTGTATATTATAAAAAAAAACGGCTAAGTACTACCGTACAATATTACACGATATATTTTTTAAACAGTTTAACAAAAAACAAAAGAGGTGTTTTACCAATATAACTTTTTTTATATTTGCTGTTTTATCGTCCGTACTCTCTGAACATTTTAAGTGTCTTCTTATTAGGGCTCAAAAGTACAACCCTATGACTAGAGTTGTAAAGTGCCCGTCACGTTATAAATGTCTGACCAATATGACCGAGCAAATTGGACATTTTCTCTATGTGACCGGACATTTTGGACATTTATTGTCACTAACGTCACATTCAATTCTATTGACAAACTATGAAAAAAAAACATTTGGTCACAAATAAGTGCATTATTATATCAGAGAGACTTCAGTAGTAATGATCTATAACGAAATTTCTAAAATCTGCAACAACTGTTATTTATATAAGGTTAACCTTCACGACATTTCATTTGCCAAATTGCACCTTACGTAATCCAAATTAAACTACATGTTTTATTGTATGTTTTTATTGTCAAATACTTAACATTTAAGACTTACTTTAGTGGAATTCTTCTTTTTTTAATTTATACTAAAACAAAAAATATATGACCATCGTGACAATAAATGTCCAATGTGACCAAGCATTTATCATAAATGACGGACGCTTATAGCATATGACCGTCAATTTACAACTCTACCTATGACAGACAGACGCTTAGTGTCAGAGTGAAGTGTCCTGTTTTTACCCTTTGGGCATGGAACCAAAACCTAACAGACAGCGCGCGCGCATTTTGACATCATATGTGGCCTTAAAAGTCGAAATCTTTATATTACTTTCGTGAAATAATATACAAGGTCGCCTTTTATAAACGGGTGAAACTTTAACAGAACTTCTAATTATTTTAGAGAAACCGGGCCCTATTATTTTCGATTTTAAAAACGAGCTAGTTTTAATTTTTATTATTCCTAACAAAAAAAAAAATAAGAGCATCCTGTCTAGTCTGAAACGTCCCTACGTCATCGCCTCTGTCTCTCTCATTTCAATCGTGCCCCACTCTTGCCTCGGGGTGCACGCACGGGGCACGGGGTTTTTTATTTTACGTTGAAATCAAAATAGTTTTTGGCGTTTTTCTCGAAAACTAGCGTATACAATTTTTCTTTTTTTTAACAAAAATGATTCATTTATGTTTTTGTAATTGCTTTTTAAATTTCACAAGTTTATAAAAGGCGACCTTATATATTTTTTGATACAAAACCACACCCTTCTAAAGGCGGTTCAAGCCTTTAAACTTATAGTGGAAAAAAAGACCGACAAACAGACTTAGTAAACCCTGAAATACTGTACTCCTGTAATTAGACTATTACTCTCCTCCTACTCCTGAATTAGAATCAGTAGTGTATATTTTCTAAAACGTTGTTAGGTCATGATTTTTTTTTTGGGTAATTAAAACTTATAGCTATAAATTTATACAGCATAATGTTTATAAATGTACTTAATCATCCATCTTTCTCCTTTCTCCTTGTGCGGTCTATCCCTTTTCTAGTACCTACGCTTGATCATGATCCTAAATGCTGCAAGACTAATATAACATTGAAGGCAATTGGCATGCGGGAACCTTAGATAAGACCCAGACCATTTTGAAAACAGAAAGAGTGAGCGGGACGGCCGACCCGTCGCCGTCGTCGGGAGTACGGCGTGTCTTATTGGGCGCCCACAGACAGCCGGCGTGAGCGGGACGGCTCGCCGCTCGTCGCCGTTCCGCTCACGCCTTATGTGTGTGTTACGCTTAAACCCTCATTGACATTGTTGACGTGCAGGTTTCCTCCGATGTTTTTCCTCACTGCCGAGCAAGCGGCGGCTGACCGGCGTAAGAGGTCGTCAGTAATCACGTAAAGTTTTTTTTAGCCACTACTACTACTTTCCCGTTTGTGCAACATTTTGATTCATGCTCTTCTATTTATCGTAGGGTGATGATAACATTACGCTTATTCTATTTATCGATGAAGATTATTTAGGCTATAAAGCCTATAACCTTCTTCGATAAAAAGACTATCCAACACAAACAGATTTTTTTAAGTCAAAATAAGTAGTTCCAGAGATTAATGCGTTCGCGTTCAATCAAACAAACTTTTCAGATTTAAATATGTTTGTATAGATGTACCTGTTTAACTATTTATAGCATTCTTTGCACAACGTATCCGGATAAAATGCGAAAGCTCTTTGGATACCTTTCGGCGTATCGCCTTTCACCTTTATATCATAATGTCCTTAATTACATGCTTAAAATTTGCGGAGACTTTTTGTGTTAATTTTTAATTACAAAGGTCAAATCGAGATCCGGTGTACAGTACATTCTTTAAGAATAATCGGCATCAAAAATTTGTCACTATCATCATCATTACAGCCATTAGACGTCCGCTCCTGAACGGCCTATGTTTGCCCCGGTGACTCTCAGATTGGCCGGTTGGAAGCGGCCTGCATCCAGCGGCTTCCTGAAACCTTTACCGGGTCGTATGTCCACCTTGTGGGTGGACGTCCTACGCTGTGTTTGCCCTTACGTGGCCTCCATTCTAGAACCTATCAACCACATCGGCCGTCATTTCTACGTGCTATGTGCTCCGCCCACTGCCACTTTAGCTTGCTAATCCGTTCGCCTATGTCAGCGACTCTTTTTCGTTTACGGATCTCGTCACTGATTCGATCTTGCAAAGAAACACCGAGCATAGCCTTTTCCATAGCACGCTGTGCAACCTTGAGCTTTCTTATGAGGCCCAGAGTGAGAGGCCACATTTCAGTTCCATATACTCGTATCATCACTGGTAACACCCACTAGCTATAGACTTTCATTGTCAAAAAGTTGTACCCACAATACAATTATTTTAATTCAAATTAAAGTTTAGCTATTGTGTCCAAGAGCCTCTCAATCCAATGCAACCGTCCTCTACCTAAAGGTTTTGAAAGAGACCGCTTTCTAGCTATAAGACCGCCTTAATTGTGTAAACATAATTTATATATATGCCATGATTTTTATTGGCTTACCTCAATAATAATTTGACGGACCTAACTCGTCACATTGAGCAAAGTAAAAACGTTTTTACTTTGCTCAATGGCTATTAGACCAAGTCTAATAATCTGAGTCTATTTCCTGTACAGTTTTTAATTTGTACAATAAACTTCAAAAAGGTTATATATAACACTTGTAAAACAATTTACCACATGAGAAGATCGATTTTTGACACGTATTATATCTTAGATAATATAACTAATATGTAACTTCGCAAAAACTTGCTTTAAAATTTAGTAACTTAAATAAATAAATAAGATAAACCACGGGACGTTGCAGTCTGTTCAGCACCAGCCACAACAAGTACTCATATCTATTACGCGCAGTCATTAAAAGTGTACTTAAACTTGGAATTCGGTCTACAAAAGTACATTAACAGCGTCTGCGCGTGCGCATTCCTCTACGTACAGCGCGTTATGGGAATCGACGCAACTGTACCAAGGTCAGATGAGAACAGCCAGCACATTTAGGACCAATCTCGTGCTCCCTAACCCGTCAATCCGGGGAAACGAGACACATCATCATCATCATCATCATTTCAGCCATAGGACGTCCACTGCTGAACATAGGCCTCCCCCATTGACTTCCAGATTGGCCGGTTGGAAGCGGCCTGCATCCAGCGTCTTCCTGCGACCTTTACCAGGTCGTCTGACCACCTTGTGAGTGGACGTCCTACGCTGCGCTTGCCGAGCGAAACGAGACACAATGGAATTTTTTTTTGGTACGCGGCCCTTTGGGTGATTTGAGCTTGATAGTGTAAAGAAAGTACCTAATTATAAATAAAATTAATTTAATTAAAAATAAGTAATCTTTTACTACGGTACCAACATCAAATCAGCTAAAAATGGTGGGTGGTTTAAACTTAACAGTGCAAAGTTATTATTTGAAAAAAAACAATTTATTAAAAATACGTAATCATTTACTACGGTTTCCACAACAAATCAACAAAAAAATAGGATACATCGTATGCTTTCATGAAAGGAGAACCAAATAATTACAGGAATTATCATGCCGTATTTTGGACCCCGTTCAAAATGAGGTAGGTACGAGTAAGTCTGTGCTATAAGAAAGTGTTGCCATCGCTTGACAGATATAGTAAAAATCTTTTTTTAATTTAATCAACTAAGTTCGTTCTTCGTTCCCTCTTCGTCGTTTTTGAGCACAACTTTTTTTTGCTGCCGAAAAAACGAATTTAATAAAATAAGCCGGCGTTTCTTTTTAGGCAGCAGCCTGTTTGCCTACAACATTGTATAGATTGTCGCTTCTTTCGTTTACAAAGAACGTTTCAACATGCATAAGACTTCCTCAAAAGAATGTAACTCTGGCAATGCTTTCCGAGAACCGGCCGTTTTATGTGAAAGCCCTGTATATTATGGTAAATCGCAAAATTAGACTACGTCTTTAGTTTTGTACGCGTCTGCAATTTTGTATTGTCAGCGTACAATGGGCTTGTTTCCTGGGTCAAAAAAAGATTATTCTATTTAGTCTGTCAGTTAGATTATCAAAATATTGTACAATTGTCAGTGTAAATTGACAATAGTAATCGCAATAAATAGTAATGTAATAATTACAAAATAGTTTTGCCAACTATGACTTTAACCGACTAGCCCATTAGTCGGCTGTAAAAAACCTAGTCGGTCGACTAGTCGGCAATGCCGATCACGGTTTTGGGGGCACGGTTCTGTCTTGATTTTTGCTCGAGTCAGAGCGGTGTTTTAGTGTAAAAAGAAAACAAACATATCTTGCTTCCTGTCAATTTTCATAATTCTAGGTCAACGGGGCTCGGTTTTGATCAGTGTTTGAAAATATGTGAAATAAGACAGAAAAGTACAAATCTTTTGATTATTTTGACTGAAAAGCTTATGTTTCAATTTCACACCTTCAAGGGATTGTAGATCTTAGTATTCAATATTAATTTTAAGTTGATAACTCCGGTCAGTAAAAAAAGTTCTTCACAGGGACAACAACTAATACTTAAGAATTCCGAAGTTTAAAAACCTAAAACAATTTAAAAAGAAATAAAGATTTTATAGTCAATTTATTTCATGTTTCGGTATGATTCTCAGACTCGGCAGATTGCAAGGATAAAGAAATGCATGTCAAATTTCGCACGCGATAACAATTATCAAAATGGCAATTGCTTGCATGAGCTCATCCCCTCTAATGAACTGTTTCCTGCAACGACATGTGGAGTGGATTTAAGAACTTAATGAAAGTAAAAAGCTAAGACCTAATTTATGGAACGAAAATCTTGCAGACACATTAAAACAAGGTTAATAGTTAGTTAGTATCTTTTAGGGTTCCGTACCTCGAAAAGAAAAAAACGGAACCCTTATAGGATCACTTTGTTGTCCGTCCGTCTGTCTGTCAAGACCCTTTATCTCGGGAACGCGTAGATGTTTCTAGTTGAAATTAAAACGATATACTCAGGTCTATAGTCTCTTAAAACTGTGAAAAAATCAAACTTCTAAGTTAACGTACAAAAAAGATGCGGCTGTTTATGCCGTAAAAAAACATATAATTTTGACACTCCCAAGGGAATCAAAATTAATAGGGTACTTCCCGTTGACCTAGAATAATGAAATTTGGCAAGAAGCAATGTCTTATAGCAGAAGTAAAGTCAAAAGTCCAAAAACCGTAAATTTATTTATAAAATATTTTTTTTACAAAATCGGTAAATATCTTCGAGACTTGATTTCTGTTAAAGAGGAATTTATTGAAATAGCTATAAATTGGTACGCAACCCTGGGTGCGCGAGTTCGAATCGCAGTTGGCCGGTTTCTTAAGAGATGATTCTGCTACATCATTCGCCGTCATCTACATCAACGCTGAAATATAAAAAAAAAAACATAAAATAATGAGTTAGGTGGGTATTGTCAAGATCAAAAGTAGCTTGTATCTTAATTTTCCAAAAGAATCTCATTGCAAAACATTTTACATTAGACTGACAAAATCACTAGGCGAAAGTCAAATAAAGAAGTCAGGTTACTGAGACATTGAGAAGTCCGTAGTTTTAAAAATTCGATCAGCTTCCTTTCACGAAATGCGGAAAATTCAACCCTCCACCTTCTTTTATCACATACAACAACTCTCAGAAATCTATTGCGAAGAATTCGCAGTGGAATGGAATTAATTCGCACAGTTTTGGTATTATTAAGTGACTTCTCCGTTAAAACTACAATGTGGATGGGCCGTTAAGGAGATTTATTTATTTCAACTTTATTGCACAGATTGGCCGGTTGGAAGCGGCCTGCATCCAATAACTTCCTGCGAACTGCAGGACGTCTGTCCACTTTGAACCATAAATACTAATAGGGGCGTAAAATACTAATCTAAGAAAAACACATCTCCATACTAACTGATGGCAGCTGAGCCCAGACAGCCCGGAGCTCGGTCAACCCGGACTTGAGTCCGGGTTTAACATGTTTGTACATGTTTAGATAGTGCTTTAAGAGTGCGCAGTAGGTTATTAGCACTTGATATAGCGTACCTAGTCGAAAATAACTCTTCGGTAAACATTTCAATTAAGTGTAGGTAATAATAAATTACGATAAACAAATCCTATTACATTACTCCTAGGTCCACTTGCGCATCTCAGGATTAGCGAATTTAATCCCGAACTATCCACTAACATGTATTAAACATCATTCTGTAGCTGTGATAGTTGTTGAAGCTGTCAGGTTGTATGGCGTTGACAGAGACAGATAGATGTCTTAATCCCGTACTAAACTTATTCGGTGGTGCGCAAGTGGACCTTAGGCCTTAACCTGTTAAAAAACGGCTCCGGACCAACCCGGATTCAATCCGTCGCTCAAGCAAACGTATGGAATTTTCCTGAATTCACTAAATGTGATCCTGCGCCGGAAGCCATTTTTTTAAACGGATTTTGACAAAATCCGGATGAATGTAGTCCAAGCCTTAAACTAGGGGAATCCCTTTATCAAGATTGTGACGAAGACTGTTTAGTAAGCACACATTTTAATAATTTTGCGATAAATCTAGAAATAAGCGCAATCACTGCCATTAACATGACACACCCATCATCTTAAATCGTACTTTCAAGAATTCACAGGTTTAACGAACTGTGTGAATTTATAAGCAAAAACGATACTCAACTAGTTTTCCGAGTATTCTTACGGTGCGTTAAAATAACAATTTGGAATTGGTCAAAAGGATGTTGATATAACTTTTGTAAAGTGTTATTCATTGACTTTTTTATCATACGCGTTCTTTTATAAGTTAGTTACTTTCTTTTGTGTCCTGATTCTGCTGATTAAATGCAACATCTTTCTATATGGGGCCGTGATTTATCTAAATAAGCGATCAGCTGTTATACTTAATTTAGAGAAACTATTTTGGTTCTATACTAAGAGTGGTTGTGTTAAATATCGAAACTTATTTCGAAAGATGAAACATTTATTTTATTTATTTATTGCATTGCATATGACTTAGATGCTAAATACATAACTTAAGTAAGTATAAAACTCCAATATTCATATGCACCTTGATAGGCACAGCAACGTGGAAGAGAGAAAGGCAGATATTTTGTCGTGCAATTTTATGTAGATGTTTATTATGTAATCTATTTATATATTAAATTTATTTAGTAAATTAAGTAAATTTTTCTTCTAAATATTCATTTATCGTATAATAATGTTTGTCGATTAGAAACTCTTTAAGTAGTTTCATAAATTTAGAGAACCTATTTTCATTTTTTATATAGTTTGGGAGTTTATTGTAAATTTTAATTGACATAGGGTATGGTCCAGAGCTATGCAATTTTAACGTTGAATTTATTTGGACAAGATTGTTTTTGTATTTGTTTCGTGGAAGACTATGTTTACGAACGTCAATTATTTTTTAATACAAGAGGGGATTTTTTCTAATGAATTTACAAGTTTCTAATATGTAGATGCATGGTAGAGTTAACAATTTCAATTTTCTAAAGAAAGGTTTACAGCTGTCCGTTTGTTTAATATTAGTGAGAATACAAATACATTTCTTTTGGAGAATTAGCAAATCTTGTGCATTGGTACTATTTCCCCAGAGCGTTACACCATAACTTAACCAGGAGTATGCGTAGGCATAATACATTGTGATACCGGTATTCGTATTGGTTGTCTTTTTTATTTCTCTTAGTGCATAAATAAATTTAGATAATTTAGTTTTAATTACATTATTCTTATTTAGAAACTAGTTTCGAACCTAAGTTTCGAATGTGGCCGAAAGGATTTAAAATAGGACCTTGGGTTGTATCGGTAGGTTAATTATAAAGTTTTCCTTTAGCGGAGTTACGGCATAAGATTTTACTGTATTACGTATAGAAGAGCTAAAATGTAGGGAAGCGTATGGACCAACACACAGACAGAGTGTCCCAGAGCCAGCGACAAAGGGACACATTTTTTAAGCATTACGACTCCCAATTCGCATACGAAAGAAACCTTTACCTATTCCTAGGAAATTGTATAAGATTATTTGCTAATTGGAATTGTAATGCTTCAAAAACACATCTCTTGGCTTGTAACCTCAGTCGCGAGGTGTATAGTGCTGAGCGACTAACTAAAGGCCGCAACACACACAATAGGCGTGAGCGGGCCGCCCTCGCCGCGCACACTGGCTGTCTATGGGCGCCCTTTTCAACGTAAGACACACAGAAGGCGTGAGCAGGACGGCAACGCGTCAGGTTGGGAGTACCTCCCTTCAAATAAAACTAATCGTACTGTTAAAAAGAATTGTAATTTAAAAAAGAAGAAGACCGCCTACTTGCGTAGCGCGAAATTCACGCGATTTTCGCTCTTCCGTACAGCGACCAAAATACTGCCCTTAATACGGAAAAATAAAAAAGTCCGTTACTTTCATAGAATAAAACTTGACAGTTGACATTCGCAATTTATCCGCTTGACAAAGGTGGGACAAAGGTCGAGTAGGCAAGACTACTGTAATCCGTCTAAATGCAAGACTCAGTGAGCGTATACAATAATACAATAACACAAAACAATAGTACATTTTTCCATTCGCCGGGTAATTTGAGTTCCGAATTATGCCGAAATCGATCTTGGCGTGCTCGAACACATTTATATTAGCAGGGTTTAGATACGCCAAAGTTTATTTTGGCTCAATTCAGAACAAGTTTAGTGATCTGTGATTTCAAATGTAACCTCAAATATAGCAATATAGATTTTTAACAATATTCTTGATTAAACTTGTGTTAAGTGGTTAAAAGTTAGTTGTTGTAATAGTTGAAGCGTATTAAAATGCGGTGAACAAATAACAAAGTCATAAAACTAGATAACTATGTTAACTCGACAAAAACGCCGAAGCCGCCAATTTGTTGTTTGTTTACCTCTCGTGATAAGTTATGTTTTTGTTACCAAACAATGAAGTTTTTTTAAATAAAGTGCAGTTTAATAATCTTATCGGTGCAAACATGATGAAAGATTACAGATTGGTTATAGGTGCGCGAAAAAGTGATAACTAGGGAATTACTTTTATGCACTATGAATATCAATAAAATGACATGTTATGATAATTCATGAATTTTTTGTGATGTTTGTGGTGCTCCATACAAATCTTCACTGCCTTAAATTATATATTCTCGCCTCGAAACGCTAAAATTGGTAAGTCTGATTTCAAATAATTGATTTTGACAGCAAGATTTTTTGTGATGATGTTACTGCCTAGTGCCTACCCAGCCCAAAATTCAATGCACGCCCCTGCCCCCACAGAGAGCCGGTGTGAGCGAGACGGCTCACCGTTCAACGTCATAAACGTATGTTACGCCGTACACCCGTCGCCGTCCCGCTCACGCCTTCTGTGTGTGTTATGCTTAAACTCGGGCGCACCGGTAGTAGCGCTTTGCGAGAGGTCGCCTGCAATTCCGGATAGTTACCACCGCCTTGTTTATTTCTACCGCCGAATAGCTTTGCCGTAAGAAAGAAGATACCTTTATTTTACAGATATCTCATATTCAGCACAGCAGCAGCATGTTTACGGAAAAATGCAGTTGCAAACAAAAACTGGTAAAGTGCGAGTCGGCCTCGCACACGAAGAGTTCCGTTATACCACCATACAATAATAACACTACATAATTTTAATATCGAGCAAAAACCCCGAAAATAATCGTTTCTTGTATTTTTTATATATCTTTTTATTTTTATTTGTTGTTAAAGCGGCACATAATACATACGTGAACATGTCAAGTTTCAACCTCTTCGGTTCAACAGATACGGTCCTAACGCTAAGAACTCACGGAGCGATTTTCTCCCGCGCCCGCCGCCGCGGCTGCGATTATCGCCCGCATGCAGGACGAGCGGTTTCTGTACCCCCCGCCCTGCTGTCTACTGCGGTCGCCCGCCAAGCGATCGCAGAGCGCGCGGGCGCAAACCGCCGCGGCGGCTGCCGCCCGCGCGACTCTACAAGTCAGTCGCCCGCCGTTTCCGCGGGACCAGCGGACAACCGCGCGCGCCGCGGGTGTAAAACGCGTCGTGGAATGTGCTCTTACTTTTTGCATATAAATCTACATTCTACAGAAGCTGCGGGCCCGCAACCGCGGCGGGCGCGGGAGAAAATCACTTCGTGAGTTCTTAGCGTAACGGACGAACAGACAACGGAGCCTTAGTGATAGGGTCCCGTTGGCAGTTGGCACCCCAGGGTACGGAATACTAAAGAACACTCTTTCGTAATATTGTTTCCGATGGGTAACGAAATTCACCGAAAGCATTGACCGAAATGTGATAAAATTCTTTAGTCAAATTGCATTTACTGGTATTTATTTCTTGTATTATTTATTGGTGTTGGTGTTTAATGCCATATTTGACAAGTATCCGATTTGTTTATGCCCCATAAATCGACTAGACATAACTTTACAACCAAAATCATTACCAGCCAGCGTTGTGACTCGTCCTCTCACGGGCCCGGCATTAATAAATATAAATAAATCAATAACCACTAAGAGCGTGCAGCAAAAAGTGCTTAATAGACGAGTGTCCAGTGCCGGCGTGATTTAAAAAAAAACATAAGCAACAGGTGTAGGGTCGTTGACCTCGCTTACATCATGGCGGGAAAAAATGGCCGAATAAAAATGTTGAGATTCGGTCCACGAGTTTCGTTCAGACCGTTTTTTGAGTTCCCATTGAGTAGGTGTCTGCTAAACCACAATAAAAGTACATAAAATGGGCTCACTGAAGCCTGATTAACAGATAACGCTCCAAATCGAAGAACAAGCAAAGATTACTGATATTGTATCTCACGAACAAGCATGGACTTAACTGTGTTGAGGTACATGCAATGCACATTGCAGCAGTGTACATTGTTGGCGATGTAGGCAGTGCCGGCACGCACACCAACATAAAGTCCAAGTACACGTCAAACTAGAAGACTTAAATACGAGTATTATCAAAAAACTGTAGATAGTGTTGAATTATGAATTTATTGATTTTTTTAAAGATGTTTAAAAAAAACTCATTCCTGTTTTATGTATATAAATTATAATATATGTAATTATAATATATGTATTTTATTTTATTGGAAAAGGTACACCAACAGTATTGTTGGTGTACCTTTTCCAATAAAATAAAATAAAATTATAACAACAATATACCCCTTTATATTAGTCCTATCCTTGCAACTCGAGGTAGAGGTATTGTCTTCTAACTCAGCAGGGAAAGATATGGGTATTGTCTTACTTCAAGTCTTGCAAATCTATTGCCATCTCCTTTCCTTGGCGTTTGTATACGTAGAATGTAATAGATTTTAAATAACATCCAAAGAATGCCCTTTCTACCGAACAACGATCAATGTTCTAGCATTACGGTGGTAGAGATTTGCGCGAGCTCGCCTGCACGGGTCTTGTTTATTTCTTCCGGAGAAATCAGGAACACATCCGTGTTCCGGATAGACGGTAAGATATGTCTTTTCACTGAGTAAGCGTACTCCACCTTAAATTTCGTCGTCACTTACCAGGACAAGATTAAAGTCAAACAACTCTTAAAATGCTAATTAAATTAAATAACACACCAACTAATCATCCTTTACAACAGAGTATAGTGCTTATGTACAGCAGAAGCAAGCAATACTCGTAAATGCCGTTGAAAGCACTCACTGGAAGCAAAGCAAAACGAAAAAGTTCATTTCGCTTTTTTTTTGGTGCCTAATTATGAGAGAGAAGTTACGAGTTCTGTGTAAACCCAAATATGCAATGCAAAGCAAAATGAACTTATCTTTTTCTTTGTAGTCTGCCCGCCTGCACTTAAGCAATTGCGATAGGAAGCAGGGAGGAATATTATGGTATGAGGGAGCGAAGTCTATGTGCAACGCCTCCTGTTGATGTGACCCTACTAGGTCCGCCTCTCTTGTGGCTAAACGGTTAACGAAGCGTGAACACTAAGTCAATGCGAGTTCGCATTCACGTGGTTTCACCACCTTTTTTGTTTGCATGCTTAACTTTTGACAAATTGCATATATTTTACTTAATTGTTAGTATTCAAGTTACAAGTGATGTGTAACTTGTTTAAAAAGAAAACGTAGCTGGAGCTAAATACTAATGTGATTTTAAAGTAAATAAAGAATCTCATGTGTCCATTATCTTTCATTGCTAATTTTTGTTATGACTGCGGACCGCAACTTTTTCCGAGTTTATTTGACGGCTGTCTGGTTAAGCGGTTCGCGCTCCGGACTACAAAGCCAGCGGTTGCGGGTTCGAATCCCGCAGGGGCACTTGTGTTATGAGCACAAGCATTTGTAGTTTGTGCCTAAGTCATGGATGTATATAAAAAAAGTTTTTAAGTATGTTTATCCGTTATCTAGTCGCTTTAGTACAAGCTTTGTTTAGTTTGGGTCTCGATAATTAATGAGATTGTGAAAACAATTTAAAAAAAACGGCTTTTTAACTTGCTCTTGTTGTAACCAACTACGAGTAACTACAGCCTAACTATATAATCAAGTCTTGGAAGTCATTTTAATCTACTTTTAACTGTAGTATCAATTCGAAACTTAAGTATGGCATTCGGATGCAATAATTTGATACCATCTCGATGTGATCTGATGATGAGGCCAGGAAGAAGATAATGGACCTCTTTAGCCATTAAAGAGGTCCATTATCTATTATAAATCCTTAATTTTGGCTAATTTGCTTTGGTTCGGCGAGTCTCATACATATAAAAGCGTGTTTAATAGTTTTTAGTTTAATATAGTTTAAAAACTTAAACTATTATCTTCCTGCAAATAATCTACGTTGCTGATTTATGGCAAGCCGATTGGCGTAGGTACATACATTGATCCGCCTTGAACGCAAAGGGTCCTGAGTTCTATTCCCGGTTTGGATCAATTCAGAAAACGAACTTCTTCAAATTGGCTTGAATAAGTTCTGCTCGTGCTAGGGATCCTTAACTAAATGCAAAGAAAACCATTACTGCGCAAGTCCTACTCGCACTTGACCGGTGTTTATTGTCACGTAGGTAGTTTTCAGCCAAAAGCAATATGAAAAAGCAATAGAATCATCCTTAAACACCGCCCAATCAACATATTTTTTGTTGAAACCCTCTAGCAATCTCTAATCGATTTACAAACATACGCACACACAATACGTATAGAGTAGGAAGGCGTGCCGATAACTCGCAAGTCAATAACTTAAGAATGGAAGACGGCTCGATCAATCACTATGTGTTTATATGCCGCGTCTGAGCGACTGATTGCCGACAGCCCGACGGAATATACTGCGCCTCAGCCGGGCCGTTAAATCGACACGTAACATCCGTTCTGTTAGCATATCTTAGTCTGTTTATAACCCAACAAATCTGATCTGATCTTCTTTTTCTTGTGTCGATGGTAATTCTACTAAATGTTTGATGACCGTTACAGTATACCGCCACAAGAACCTTACTATCGGTCGCGTGTTACAGGTCTTCGCGTATGCAGCCGTGCGAACACGCCGGACATGATAGAAAGTGGCTCATGGTTTGGTTTCACCGCAAACACATTTGCCGTTGGCCGTCAATGTAGCCTAACTTTATTAGGTTTTCCTTACAACGGCCGACCTGTGTTTGCAGCCTATTCAAGGCTTTCCAGGTCGGCCATGGAAGGTTTAGCGGGAGGTTCTCAGACGGTGGGAGCAGGGTGAGGGGTACTTATCTTTCCACCTTGTGACCCTGGATTGGGGAGCATTCTCAACTCTCATGTGATGCAACAAGTCTCTGACATGAAGCTCCGACCGAAGTCTTTGCGGAACCGTGGAGCACCGGAACACTAGGTGGTGGGAAGCATACTTTGCCTTACTTCTTCTACAGAAATCTGATAAAGATTGAATTCATCTCTCAACAAAAAGAAGACCAACGTGTTGACCGAATGTGTATAAATGCCTCATCAGCTAATTAATGCCAACAGGTAGAGGCTACGAACGGTGCCACGAAACATACTGCGCCGTAGCCGTAAATTAGGCACATAACATTAGTTCTTATTAGTATCCGATCAGAATCATAGTCACACATTGCTGAGTGCAACCAACATTTCTCAATCAATAACTGTTAAAAAGTATTTTCTATCGTCATTACAAGTAACCTAGTGATCACCCGCACCAATCGAGCCAACCGTGCCACCTAATATAGCTAGGATTTTTTAAATGCAAATTCTTTGGAGAATGGAATCTCTAGCAGATTTTTAATACCATTTAAGGCCTCTACAGTGTTTCGAAACTTCTGTTCTAAACTATGCTAAATTAACACGAACTGACTGAACTTTGACGACCCGATCGGAGACGGATAGTGCCACTAGAATTCGCCTTGAACTCAAAAGATTCCGTGTACGATTCCCGGTTTAGGTTAATTTAGAAACAAACTTGTTTAATTGGCTTGGGTCTAACAAAATTCACTGTGTGGTACCTCGTAACACAATTTCTTACTTCAAGACCATGACAATTAGTGTGGCGCATATTTATAAACTTTATCTAATCCGAATCACCATGCATAGTAAATACGCGTCCCCACCTGCTTTTGTACGGCAAGCCTAATGATAACTATTTGAAATATTGAAAGCCCCGGAATTCCGAGTAAGATATCATTATGTTGTTATGATGTAAGCTTAGGCGCGTCGAATGGCCGGAACGAGTCTGAGAAATCGTCATAACAAATCGTCATAAGACAATTGTTTTATAACTGTTTGTTTGTTACAGAGTTCTCTATAGTATCTTTCCCCGTTTTGCTCTCGAAGAAGATGAATGTTCAACAATCATGAAACGTGTGTTTTTATTTTATTTTATCATCATCGCAGCCATAGGACGTCTACTGCTGAACATAGGCCACCCCAGTGTAATATTTTTGAAGAGTGCTTATTTACAGTGTCATCCATCATCCATAACACACACAAAAGTCAAGCTTAATGTGATTTTAGTAAGTCCTCGGAGGTCAAATGTGTTTCCGATAATTCCGAATTGAGTGAAAGAAAATACGTACGCAGCTTTCTGTGCACGTCCGACTCGCATTCGGACAGTTTTTTTAACAATACTAATACATTTCTGGCAAAGATCCAAGTACTACCCCTTCTTATATTCAAGCTGTTTCTTAGAAGGAGCACGATAAGGCCATGCATACTCATAAGCCTCAAGCAGTAGAAGTAGCGCAATCGCAGTCTCTGTTAGCTAAGAGTTCGCTTTTATGAGTTTTTAAGTGGCCATTATCACGACAGAAGGACGGACTTAATGTCTTTATGTGGAGACCGCGCTTGCTCAGATGTCCATGCAGCGTTTACTGTAGTCACTATACTTGCCTGATTTTTGAGATAACAAAAGACTACGACGACATTTATCAAGATTTTGCCCGCTCGTTTGCATTTTTTTTTATATTGGACAGATCACATACATTGCTCTGATCGTAAGGTAAGTAGCTAAAGCACTTGTGTTATAAAAATCAGAAACTACAACGGTACCACAACACCCAGATTCGAGATAATTAACATAGCAAAGTTCGTTTTCTACATGGACCCGACCGCGAATCGAACCCGCGACCTCAGAGATGGCGTTGCCAGCTGACGAAGTCCGGTGTACTCGTCTCTCAACTACGGAGTTCGTCTTTTTCGACGACCGTCTGGTGTAGTGGTTCGCGCTCCGGACTATAAAGCTAGCGGTCGCGGGTTCGAATCCCGCAAGGGGCAAATGTTTGTGTGATGAGCACGAGCATTTGTGCCTAAGTCATGGATGTTTATAAAAAGTATTTAAGTATGTTTATCCGTTATCCAGTCGCCATAATACAAGCTTTGCTTAGTTTGGAGCTAGATAATTGGTGTGATTGTGGAAACAATGTATTTATTTATTTTACGTTTACACTGCTAGGTTCGTTGCTAAGACGCCAATTGCTTTTATATAACTTTAAAAATAATATAAAGCTTGTAATATTGTTGGTAATTCAGACATGACTCATAAAAATCGAATCCAGGTAATCGTAAATGCCAATGACGTTAAAATTTCCACTTTTACTCGGATATTGTATTTAATTCAAGGTACACCGCATTCATTCATGATAGGGTCAAACCATTTACATGTTACAAGACACCTAAACATTTTTTTGTCTCAGCACACCCAGACTCGGGCCAATTCAGAAAAACATTTTCTAAATCGACCTGAACTGGTGACCATTTGCTTTTAAAATAAATCACTGAGTTAATAGTACTATGCTGATCGGGTCTTCAGATATTGTTCAATGTCAAAAGCGACCAAACGAGCTAAATAAATAGAGATTTTAAATTTCGTCATATTTAAATTAATACTTCATCTTTCGTTGCAATGATGCTATGGTGTGAATTAACTGCAAGCGTTCTAGCCTAAATTTAGTTTTTGTCATCATAATTTCAGCCATTGGATCACTGCTGAACATAGACCTCCCCTAGTGACTTCTAGATTTAGTTTTACGTTAGTTTTTTTTTTGTGTAATGTTTGACGTGAAACAACACTGTTTAGGTATTAAGAAACGTTCATGGTTAGTTAGCCTTTTGCGTGGTGAAATGAACATTCTAAAACTTCAAATTACCACACATCTCACGCTTTTCTAATTCATATTAAACTAAATGTTGAACTGAAAAGTTCAATTCAATATATTTATTGCATTCTATAATGTTACACAGGTGTTATAAAGAGGTACATAAAACAGATCATTATAGACCCTGTAGGGCACAACAATAAGATATTGTGGGCAGAAAGGATGACGCCATGCATAATAAGTGAAAATTGATTGAGAAACATTAATATTTTGGGGTAGGTGTAAAGCCGTTGACGACTGTACTTACAATGCAACGAGAGCGATCTACTAACTGACTCGACTCGATTCTCGGAACTTTTTCTAAAATGAGTAGTCAAGTACACTTGCTCCGCTTAAATGCACTCGAAACAAGTAGGAGTATGAACCGGGTAGTAGGATGTGGTGTCATTTTTTTGCTCCCGACCGGGCGAGACACCAAATTGGTTGGTAACTCGATAGCCCGATTGATAGAACAGTTCGTGTCACGGTTGTAGACCGTGAGAATGTAACAAATCAACACCTAAGCCGTTAACCCCTGCGGTGTTACAAGCGGATGATGACACTTAATAGATTGAAAAATTTGGACACAAAATACTATATTACCTCTCTGCTATTTTAATATTGTATACGGGATACGGGCCTTAATCATCAGTCTATACAAATATTATAAATGCGAAAGTAAATCTGACTTTCTGTCTGTCTGTTACGTTTTCTTGCCTAAACCGGTAAACCAATTTTGATTACTTTTAGCATAAAGATAGATGGGACCTTGGAAAAGGACATGACCACTTTTTGGCATGAAAGCTGAACCGATTTTGATGAAATTTTGTACGGAAATAGCTTGAACCCTTCTTCGTCTTCTAATACAGTGTTGTGTATACCTATAATAGGCATATGTATAAGAACAAGACACTTCACCTTCATTTGTTTATGTTGCATATGTATGCTGCTGGTGTACCTATTTAATAAAATAAAAATAAACCCTAGGGAAGGACATAGGCTACTATTTTAATCCACCTCCTAAGTGAGTAAAATAGGGTGTGACAGTGTGTATTCCACGCGGGTGATGCCGCGGGCACATCTAGTTATTTTTATAAATGAACCTTTGTTAAATTTCAACAATTTATCGTTTTTTTTTTCAAAGTTATTAATGTAATTACTCATTAAGTAATGTACTTTCGATATACATTTCATAGCAGTTATTACAAAAGGCGTCGATCCTAATTGGTATAACTTAAGTGGCAAGTACCTAAAATAACAACGTTATTTTGGTGTACACCTATAAACCATACGCCAATCAATAGAGAAAATAATTATAAACGACAAATACTCTGACAAACTGTCATAAATTATATACTTTGTTCAGAATTTCAATTTGAATATGTAAATAAAAATTAAATTTTCAAACTGAAATTCTAAACAAAGTATTTAATTTATGACATTTTGTAAAAGAAAATTTGTTGTTTGTGATTATTTTTTCTTTCGACTACCGTATGTTTCATAGGTGTACACCATAATAACGTTATTAGGTTACTTGCAAGTAACCTACAAAAAGGCTCCATACAAAAAAGTTTGAAGTCTTTTAATTCATTAAATTAGTTAAGCTTATACTTTGAGACGACTCCATAGCTTGTTTTCATCCCGATCTTACAATGCTAGATGACGGGCATAAACGTCGTTGGTCGATAATGATGGTACTTTTAAGTAACCTTAATTAACTCTCTTAATTTGACGACAGTGGTCTAGTGGTTCGCAATCTAGGCTAAAAAGCTACTAGTCGCGGGTTCGAATCCTGCTAGAGGCAAGTGCTTATGTGATGATAAGCACGAACATTTGTACCTAAGTCATGGATGTCATATGTATACAAGTATGTCCATCCGTTATCTAGCCGCGATACTATATGCTCTACTTAGTTTGGGCACTCTTATACACTTCAAAATGTAAATTAAATACTGGCTGCTGCTTTGCCACTAAGAAAATGTATTCTGTACTTAAGAGCTGTGGATTTCGATAAAAAAAATTAAAAAGCCCAAAAATATAGCTTTGCCCTACCGCTTCGGGACTACCTACATACATACCGGTTGGTGATGATGAGAATAAACGGCGCAACAAAATCTGTCACCTTTGTCAGCCTTTTTTACAGAAAATAGTTACAAGATGCTTAATAGGTGCAAGCTAAGCGGCAGGTTAAGTCCATGCACTCTTTTCGTTTAAATAATCGTCTATTTTTAACCGACTTCAAAAAAGGAAGAGGTTCTCAATTCGTCGGAATCGTTTTTTTTGTTTTTTTTATGTATGTTTAGCGATCATTCGTTACTACGTTGACCAATTTTGATAATTATTTTTTTATTTGAAAGGTAATACTTTCAGAATGGTCCCATATAAATTTGGTTAAATTCTAATGATGGGATCTATAAGAAAATCATTAAACATTGCATGAACTCCGTACGGCCGTACCACGGCAACTGATCTTAGTATCTATCTTACCTAATATCTTTGCCAAATGTGGACCAATTTTGATGATTCTTTTTTTTTAATATCTTATACTTCAAAGATACTACAACAAAAAAAATAGGAAATGAAATCGGTGTTCAGCAGTTAAATTATGTTTGCACTCGTAAGATTTGTTTTGATTTAGGATTTATCACTAAAACAGTTGAAATAAGTTAATTTTATTAAAAAAATAAAAACCGACTGCCATTCGATGAGAGATTCTATGTTTTCGTTGGCACCGACTCCAAAAGTAACTAATTAGGTACTTAAGTGTTAAGATTATTTTTAGCGTTTTAGTTTTATGAAGTTGGTTATTATTTTATAATATCTTTTTTTCATAAGGTTTTTATTTTAACAAGAGCCTGTGGTAGGTGCTTTATTGAAAAAATTAATACATTTCCCTAACAATGAATTACAAACTTTGTGTAGTCTGAAGCTTGAAAGGGCAAGTTTATTTTTATTTTGAGTAAGAGAGAGAGTTATAGCAATTAATTTGACTTACAGGTCAATAGAAGTGTGGCTGAAGTCCGGCCGGCGACACAGCGAGATACTGGCTGAGCAGAAGCTGAGCGAGGGTCAGCTCCGAAGGCCGGGGGCCACCATCATACTCTGGCTGAAGTGCGAACAGGTAAGATAATAACTAACCCATTCACTGTCGTAGATAACACGGAGATGAAATGAAGCTTTAGCTAAATAGAGACAGTCTGTTTGATTTTTTTTTTCACTTTTCATGCTAGCTGTTACAGCAGCCTGCCTAGTATGAGCACTAAAACACGATATGATATGATATGATATAGCGATATATCAACACCAACTGTAAAAATATGATAGATATAGCCGTCATATTGAATCGCCGTGCCGTTGACGTCACATATTATGATCGCTGTTTCGATAAAAATCCAAAATGGCGGCTATATCTATCTTAATTTTACAGTTGGCGTCGATATATCGCTATATCGTATCATATCATATCGTGTTTTTAGCTGTCATGCTAGGGGGGCTGATTGACTATTTAGTATGGGAAGGGGTTTTTTGAATGATCGATGTTGGTCCAGTAGTGATAGTTGTTGTTTTTTATGTAGTAGAATCACCTCCTTGAAAGGAGTTAACTAATAAATAACCTTTTTTTTTTTTAATCAACCTTTTCAATCCCACTGCTGGGCAAAGGTCTCCCCCAGACTCTTCCATCGATCTCTATCTATCGCCAATGACTCCCAATCCCTCGTTAAGTTAACCAAGTCGTCACACCATCTTTTTTTACATTTTTTTAAATTATTTTTTTTAACCTTATACAGGATATTTTTTTATTAGTGTAAAATACAAGAGTTTTTTCATGATAACGAACAACTTTTCCCAAGAAATTAGTAAGTAAGCTATCTCATCTTACGTTTGCCGCCCGTGTTTATGTTATAAAATAGTTTTCGTACATCAAGGAAAAAAAATTACTTGAAAAAAAATTTTTAACTGCCTCTGGTGGGATTCAAACCTTTCGCTATCCGGGCGACTGCTCTTCCAACTGAGCTACGGAGGACATAGTAATGTTGGCGAATTTCTTTAAGTGTTTAAAGCTGTTAGTAAGTAGTAAGTTTTCGTACACTAACGAAATTAGGTTTAGATAGGTTTTACTGGTTTCTGAGGGCAAAGTTTATCTATATATATCTAAATGAATCTCTATTTCCCTTGGTCATCGCATCACGCATGATCGGATGGAACAATTTCGCTAATTCTTTTTTTTGTTGTGTTCATTACTGTCAGTAGAAGGTTCTTTTAAAAGAAAAAATTAAGAACGTTGCGCAGAAAATCTATGACTACGCGAACGAAGTCGCGGGCAACAGCTAGTTATCAATACAAACCCTTAGGTATTTTACACTAATAAAAATTCACCCTTGTTGAAAAACCTTCATTACTTTTATCGTTTTTAAAAAATATCGTATTTATACATTTTTATTCCTGGCAATGATTAATTATACACGAATGTAAATTTACGCATTTTAAAAATTGTTTTCTGGTCAAATTATCTCAACTTACCTATCGCACCTATCCATTGAGGCATTTTAACATTATTGGAAAAGTCGGAATTTTCAAATGTCATACTCGGCGAGCTCATTTGAAATTATAATAAAACTATCTACAAATGTCAAACCTACTGAAGTATTTTAATTTTTGCCTTTCAAACTCAATAACAAACCGTGTTTATTTATAAACTCAACGCGCCCATTTACAAGGAACATGTGCATGAGTGAAATAAGAAAACTCGTGCGCAGGTGGGAACCCGAGCGGACATTTCTGATACTACGTTAACTATTGCCGCTCTTTTACTATGCACTAAAACTAAACTTGCTTTTGCCACGTCTATGTAACGAGAAGCAACAATTACATACCGAGGATTATCAAGTTTTATGTTCATGATAAGAGAAAAAAGTTCAGCCTGATAAAGTATTAAAATGTCAAAGGAAATGAGAACTTATTGAGGACGTGGTAAAGTGGCGCCACCCTAGCTAGCGAACGTTGAACGCAATCTCTCGGGTAACTACGATTCGTTTGTAAATCTGATTCTTTCGAAAAAATTATTTTGTAAAATTTGGCAATTATATTTGTACGCCCAAACAATGCCTACTTTCTATCCCTCTATCGACCGCAAACGACGCGACCCAGTTCAGAACGACAACCGATTGACAATCGGTAAATCACATGAAACTTATGCTAAATCATATAATGTCACGTAGTTTTTCGGTCGACAATTTTTTATCGAACGATTTTGAAACGGGGGCCTGGTCAAGGTTGCGGAAGCCGCTGGATGCAATTGGCCCAGCGCCGCTCTCTGTGACATTCTTTGGGGGAGGCCTATGTCTATAGCAGTGGACTTCCGAAGGCTGATGATGATGTTGAACTTTGTCTTATCACAATAGTACAACTAACAGCACGGATCTTGAACACATCTTTCGCTCAGCGCTCAAGATCTATGCCGCTAAAAGACTATTACGATAGTATTTGACAAGTGATTGGCTAGTCGCGCGACGCGATGCACTGTCAGCCGTGATTAGTTGCTTTCTCCGTGCGACGCGTTTCTGATACGATGATCGTCTCGTAAGATGCGCAAAACGATCCCCACTCAATCCTCGAGCGCTCAACATCCGTGCCGGGGTTGTATCCGAATTTCCCTCCACATAGCATGGCCACCCTTCGCGTGCACGGCACCTGCGCTCGCGCACCACCTGCCAATCTCGGCGCGCGCAGGTGACCGATGTTTACGTTTTTTAACCCACCCACTATTAAAACGGACAAAAAATGATAGGCTTAATTAGATTTTTTGCTCTAATACATAGTTACATCGCGGGACAGGTAGGGAACATTTTTCACTTTTTGATAGAAAAAATGTAACTTTGTGGTTTTATACGATTAATTCACCTTTAAATTTCGATGTCCACAACATGTGGGATAGTGCCATGTGAGAACGGCCGTAAAGAATACACTTCCTCACCGTCAACAGGGGGCGTGTCGTAAGAGGCGACTAATTCCTGTAGCACGACACGGGAAGCAGCGTCCTAGTGCGAAATCTTATAAAAAACTGCGCTCGCCAACCTACCTGCCAAGCGTGGCGAGTGTTGGCAATCCCCCTGATGATAAGTCATTAGGGGAGGCCTTTATTCAGCAGTGGACGTCCTATGGCTGAAATGATGATGAACATGTGGGAGAGCTGTGGTAGCTTAATGGTCGGATTCTCACCTTATATTTATATCCGTCGGTTGTGAGTTCGGACCCCTGTTTGTACCTCTGTATTTTTAGAATTTACAATAATCAAAAACATAGATGGAACAAAGCTAGCTTACTTACACGAATCACTTTAAAAATTAATGACTAATGAAAACTATGGTTGCAATAGCAGTCTCTTGGGCAGCGACAGATTCGATTTCCACCAGAGGCAGTTATTTTTTTAAGTTAAATATCTTATCTTCGTTAAAAAAACTAGCATTGTGAATGAATAATTGTGGGCTTTGAGTTTATTTCTCTAACCCCTCATGCATGCGCAACGACCTTTACAAGTTTATGTAGGTATGCGATGTACTAAAAGCTATTTACGATAAATGGAATTAAGACCACCTGGGTTTTAAGTCAGTGAACCGTACATGCTATTACAGACTCTTATTAAATAAATTACATATGATCATACAAAGTAGTTCTGAAATCTATAAAGTACAGTTTTATATGTAAATAGTAAATACGGAGATTTTAGTAGTAGCTATTAATGAAGAGATTCACCTCCCAGCTTCATCATCCGATCAGCAGGATGATACCACGTTATTGTATTGTTATCTTAATGTCACATACTTAAGTACAATGTTTTATATTGAAACAACAGTTGGAACTAGTGTGTTAAAAGAACTAAATTCTTCAAAAAAATTCTCACCAATACCTAACACCAATCATAGCAATATGGCAATTTTTAAACCGGTCTTGATCTCATACGAAAAGTATTGAGTAGCAGATACAGCCCTTAAGAGGTTATATATTTTTAGGGTTCCGTAGTCAAATCGGAACCCACTCTACCAGTGAAGTGGTTGCTTCAAGAAATGTGAAAAATTCACGACAGTAGAATACATTTTGGCTAAGTTAAAAGGAAAACTAAGTATCACAACATTACATGTTACCGAGTTAACAACTTGTGAAATGTACTTAGAGAAGAAAATTACTTAGATGATATTGTTAATTATGGAAAACAGGTAGCAAATACCGCATATTATGACGGGATAGCCCGATAGCTTATAATATTGTCCCGAAGCAGTGTTAGGATAAAAAATGGGACGTGTTAAAGTGCTTAATTTAGGCCTATTTACAGAAATAAATTGGTTTTATTGTTTTTTTATTGGAAACCTGCATAGCAACCCTACATTGCGCGTAACCCAACACGTTTTAAATTACACTTTATAGATAACCAACTAATCCTTTCGATACTAAAATAAAACATTCGATACCAGTTAATTTCCACAAGAACAAAAGGTGGCGTGTGCTGGCCCGATATGGCCCTGTTTTTTCTACAGCAGATGTTCAGGGGTTTGTTATCATTTTGTACCTGCCGGCATAGTGGGAAGAAACGAAGAAGGCCCATAAGGTAATGGTCAGAGACCTCACAGTGTCGGTTACCTCATAGGTTTTGAACATTAGGAAAATTTAAGGAGGCGGATTGTTCAGCAAAACAAATAACTTTTACTCTGAGGTCAACATCAAAATGATGAAAAAAAATTTTTGTTGCTTCATATGTTTGTTTGTGCTCTACAAACAAACATATGATGTGTGTTTTGTATAGAGTAACAAATAAAATCGCGATTTCGACTTCGTTTGTATTTCACATTTTATTTGCCTGCCTGCATTACAAAACCTTTTTGCCCCATAGACCATCAGTTCTGGGTACTATGTGCCCCGGCCACTGCCACTTCAGCTTGCTAATCGTTGGGCTATATTGGTTAGGACAAGTGATCCAGTTGGGTAGGTCCGATTTTGAGAATGAGGTCAATCGTCGAATCCAACTCGGCTGGGCAGCGTTTGGGAAACTACACAGCGTCTTCGCGTCCAAAATACCTCAATCCCTCAAAATGAAGGTCTATAACCAGTGTGTGTTACCAGTGATGACATATGGAACTGAAACGTGGCCTCTCACTGTAGGCCTCATAAGACAGCTCAAGGTTGCACAGTATGCTATGGAAAGGGCTATGTTTTATCGGTGTTTCTCTGCGAGATCGGATCAGAAATGAGGAGATCCGCAAACCTCATAGCAACAGGATGGTAATTCCTTACTTCGCGGCTACGACAATCGGTGTGTGGTCTGACGCATATATAAGAAATAATCAATTTAAAATTATTTCTCCCTTTACAGCATCGTTTTGAAATTGCATTTCAAATCGTTAATCGCTCCCACCCATTCAGCACCTGTTTGTTTATTATATTTTTGTATCTTGAACACTATAATTTACCCACCCGGCGTTCCCTACAAACACCTTGAGGTCTTATAATAGCTTCTATTCACGATTACCATAATATGTTTAATTTACATCACAGGTTACTATTTTAATACAACTCCAACATTATCTTTATTATTTAGCTTCTATTCTAAGGCGCGTTAATTCCTTTGTGATTAGGGTTGTGTATAAATAAAGATATCGATACTTCTATTCTTAGACGACAAGGCCGCGGAATAATAAAATTTATATTGTGTCTCGTATTAATGGGCTGAGGGATTTAGAAATTGAAGTTTGCTGTTCATCATCATCTATCAAATCAGCCCCCAGCAGCTTTGCGTATATCATTATCACACATAATCAACATCAAGTTTGATTTGACATTCGATGACCTCTGCCGTACTTGGCGTCGCCATCTCTGAGGTCCTGGGTTCGATTCCCGGTTGGGACAATGTAGAAAACTGACTTGTCTACTGATGATGATGTCGCTCTGCTGATCCTAAGTAGCTGAAGCACTATGTGCTATAGAAATCAGAAACAACCACAGTACCACAACGCCCAGACCAGAGACCAGAGACAATATACAGGATGTACAAAAGAATAGGACACTCCTTAAAACCACGTGATCAGCTGATCCTAAACACCAACTTTTACTATGAGAGCAACATCGAAATCGTCAAAAAGTTTGTATGGAGCATCTAACTTTTTTTTTTTCGATTTCCATGTTGCTTTCATAGAAAAAGTTGTTTTTGATTAATGTGATGTTGCCCAGTATTTATATCGTTTAAAATAAAATACCAAATATCGATAGGAATAATTGTCTGAAAAAAAAGGGTTTTTATGAAGCTGGGCTCTTTAAACATTGCAAAGTCTTGCCAATTGAAATTCGTTTTAAGTACAGTCTGCTTAAAGAACAATATTTCAACATGAAATTCCGTAACAGAATCGAACACCCTGTATTCACACGCGCTATTGCCCGAAAGCGCCTGCGTACTGTCCAGGCCAGTAATGTTTACGGCAAAAGAACGGCACATTACTTGGTTCCTCGGTTTATAAATGGACTACCCTCCATTTTAAAAGATGACTTGAACCCATTAAACCAAAACTGAAGACTTACTTCCTATCATAATATTAATATTTGTGACTTTCTTAATATGAAACAATTAATAATAGTGAGCGCGATTACCTAGTTTCCGTTTAATCTAATTGGTACTAAAAATTATAGTAAACTTTTGTAAAGACAGTGATAATTGTTATACCTACGTTTTGCTTTCGTATTATAACATGACTGCTTGTTATCTGGCTGACAGGTCTGCATTGTAGACAAACCTCAGTGGTTTATGGCAATGCACTGCAATAAATATTTATGTAGTTTGTGTAAAATAATAATAAATTTAAAAAAAATAAAAAAAATGTACTAGATTTAGGTTAGTGTCAAATGTCAATTGTTTTGTTTTTTATTTGCTGCTGCGTCAGTCGTTGATGTCGTTGTAGTGGAATTTGTTATCAATAACTTATGGGATCATCACAAAGTAAATTTAGTCATTTTTTAAGTATAATTTCTTCACTCAGTGATAGTAAGTATGATTTCTTCACTATGGATGAATGGTTTCTTCCGGTATTCTTATTTTGGTAATGTGTATAAATATCGATATCGATATTGCCAGCACATCCCTAATTGAATTTCGTACAACTTGGTAGTACCTTATGTTGTACAAATGTATTAAGATATCATTTTGGAATGTCGGCAATCCGGTGGTAATGATCGGATTAAACTCGAGAGGGTCAGGAGTTCAAGCAAAACTATGATTAAAGCTTATTATAATACTACTTTATGGAATGATACTTTACGGAGTACCTTATGGAGTAAGAATGTGAATATTGAAATGGGAAGGGAATAAGCGTTTGAAATGTATTCTTATATTTTGTGTTTTCATTTGTTATCCACCTAATTATAACAGGTATAATAATATTCATATTTTTACTAGCTTTTGTTTGTCTGCGTAGACTACAGAATTAAGCCGAAATGGAATTAACAATAATCCCATAGTAGCAAAAACCAAATAAAAATAAATCCTATTAGTTACTCTAAAATCAATATCTTATGCTAGAGAACTTTTAGTTTAAGCCTAATTTTAGCTTATTTCGTTCAGCTGTTAAAGCGTGATTCAGTAACAAACATCCAAACATACAAACGTTGACATTTACAATATTAAGGAAGAATGAAAAATTCCTTCCAGAATAAACTGTATTTTATTATTAGTGTGAGGTGATTTAATATATAAATAGTGCACAATTAAAATATTATTGATATCTATATTGATAAAAATCAATTGCCACATTCATGTAAGATGAAATATCACCTGAAAAAGGCTGGACCGATTTGACAGATTTTTTTTCGTTGTGTTCGAAATTGCCAAGACAAAGTTTTTGTTTAAAAAGAACATTTTAAATTGTGTTAAGACAAAATATGCTGAAATATATAGCCAACAATTTGTTTAAAAAAATGAGCAATTTAAATAGAAAAAATCACGTCTACTTTAAAAATGCCATCATGGTCATTATGCTATTTAGCGTAGGACGTCATTCTTATGATAACTTTTCAATTACTTTAAAGTTATAACTCTATAAGCACCTTTTAGACCCAAAATACATATTTAAAAAATACTATTTCCTGTAACAAATATAAATTTTATCGACAATAATAAATATCGGGCATTGATATTAATATTGATAAATACGGCACTTTAAGCGCCTCGAACACAGGTAGGTGTAATAAAAACAAAACATTTTTTATATAGATTAATGCCTTAACTCGAAATAGTTCTTATTAAAGTAAAATACACCGTATTTAGTTTGATTTACAGTCTAAAATCAAAAGTGGCTTATTTCAAAATAGTTCTCTTTTGAACTGCTAATGGTCACATATCAATACACCGGGCAACGGCAGCTGCGTTGCGCGTGCGCCTAATAAGACGATATATCATTCCGGGTTGCTCTGTAGATCTATTTTTTAGCATTGTTAACATTGTCCAGTTAGTCGGAATCACCTTTGAGTCTTTAGAATGTATTCAAAGGTAAATCTTCGCACAAAATTAACTGTGAGTTAACTCGTCAATGATCAAGTTCATCAAGTACAAGACCGTTTTGTCGTGTACCTGAAGTGCGTTTATGTACAGTCAACAGTGTACAGTCAACAGCAGGTCAACCTACCCAAAAAGTGAAAGGTCATTGAACCGATTTTCAACTTTAAGTCTGACATGTAGAGATCAATATCAATTGAGAAAATTTGACGTTTTGTGGTAGGTAGACGAGCTGTTGTCGGTACAAAACCGCACTTCAGAAATAGTTAGTCCTTATTTAACTATCTGATCTAATCTAAGATACCTTACAACAATTAAATGTTCTGTGTCTGAGGATTAGATCCGATATTATGTGCACTGTGCCCGTCCAAAACTTCTGACAGACAATGTAGCTGACCTGTCCAAGGTACCTCTTAAAACTATTTGACTATTCTGTGTCCGAGGTATAGATCCGATATTATGTGCTCTATCCTGGTCCAAAACTTCTGACAGACAATGTAGCTGACCTGTCCAAGGTACCTCTTAAAACTATTTGACTATTCTGTGTCCGAGGTATAGATCCGATATTATGTGCTCTATCCTGGTCCAAAACTTCTGACAGACAATGTAGCTGCTGTGCACCCCCAAAGTCGGTGACAGATGGCGACAGACGCGGCTCTGGACTCGTCTTGACATTGTAAGGTCAAACGCTGCCATTAGTCGACCCTTGGGCTGGCGGAAGTTGACTGAAGGATAGACCAATGGCAGCGCTTGACCTCACAATGTCAAGACGCGTCCCTGTCCGTCGCAGTTTGTCACCAGCTTATGATTTGAAATATAGACTTTTATTTCCCGTCGACATACCTACTAAGAAAAAGTAAATATTATGAAACCTAACCTTTTGCCTTGAAGGAATGCAGACAGACAATGTTGACAATTGACATGAATATAATAAAAACAAACTGTATTTCTACACCTGTAACCTATGTTAACCAATATAGCTTTAAGCATTCGCCTTTCCTTTTAAGTAAAGCGCTTTAGATTAAAAGATCTCTTACATCCCTTAACGATTTAATGATGCGCTCAATTTCGCTCGAAAAAATTTTAAAAAATTGTAAGCGGATACATTAATTAAGTAAATACCTGATCTTCATTAGTGGCTTAAGGCTACTGGTCCCAGTGCCCTTCGGTCTATTGATTCAATTAGCTGTAGTAACGTTCCCATTATTATAGTAAATCGGCTGTTGCTGCGGGCGTCTGCGCACGCGACTGGCGGACTCTTAGGGTTGTGAACTTGACATTATGGATTTCTTCAGGGCCGATAATACTATGCATGGCGTTATCCTCTCAGTCCTTCTACAATATTGTTGAGCCCAAAATTGTCTGTAATGATTTTAATCTATAATGAGTAAAAAAAACTTTTATCTAGCTATAAGATTTATACGTACACTAGCTTTTGCCCGCTACTTCGTTCGCGTGGTCTATAGTTTATTCATATTACAATATGCATGTATTCTACATAATATAAACCTTCATGTTGAATCATTCTGATTATTGTTAAAAACCGCATCAAAATCCGTCGCGTCGCGTAGTTTAGAAGGTCCAAGCGTAACACAGACGGAGGAAGCGACTTTGTTTATACCACGTTTTTACTTTTAGTTTTACCTAAATAAAGATAACAAAATTGCCGTGGTTTATTGTAACATAATCTACTTACTTATACCTAATTGTAACGGTCATAGAAAAATTATAAAATCCTCTTCTTTTTAAACTTATCCATATCCTCAAAGTCTGGTATATAATATGCCTATGTCGTAACCAGATCGTAAAATTGAGCAATTCATGAAATGACCGATCATTTCATAAAATGGTGGTATTTAATAATATGGCCAACTAAAACTGACCATATCGTTTAAACGTCAACATTCGATGAAATGTCAATCTACGTTTGGCCATATCATTAAAATAAAAATATGTTTACAAGTTACTTGAATTTGTTTAATATTTGTAATCTTAGTCGATAGATAAATGAAGCATTTTAAATAGTTATTATTTTTAAACAAAACTTATAAATAAAAACACTTGAATAGCTAAATAACCTAACTAACACCACTAACCAGAGCCAATTTAGCGTGACAATATTTTAAGGTAAAAAGCATTTTCAAATTTGGTTAGTTAAAATTTTGCCAAACAGAAAACAAACAAAACATCATCATTATTAATTAGCCTTTGGAAGTTAACCGTTGCAGACAAAATGTTGAAAACACTTGAAAAATCAAGATTTAAATATTTTAAAATAATATAAGTGTCAACCCTATAAGTTTCTGCTCGCCACCTGTTGCCTGCGCCCGCGATGCACATGGTGTCCTGAACGGGTTACCGTAAATATTATGATTAACTGTAAAAATAACTATGAAAATTATTAAAACACTAAACGCCGTACATCGTTTTATTAATGGGGATGTATTTATTTGACTTTTGTGTTATTTATTGCAAAATTCTTACACATTGCTTGACACATACTTATTTCAGCAATTTTTAAAGCTAGAACTTATCTAAAAGCAGAAAAACTATTACTTGATTAAGAAGTTTTTTACAAGCGAAACATTTAAAGAAAGAAAGAAAGAAAATTATTTATTTGGTTCATATTATCACAACTAAGTAGGTACTTACATTGCGATTACATTCGCATTGCAATGCAGTATTTGTCGCCTTTTAGCTGAATATTATAAAATGTAAGTTTTACAATTTATATTATTTTAGAATTCTTACCATTTCCTAGTAGTACTTTGAAATATTACTTTGCTCTTTAAAAATTACGAATGTGCGAGCAAAATAATTTTTAGGTAGACAAAAATAAATCGTCTACATATATCTAATTATTATTTCATGTATTAAAAGTTATGTTAAATTATTCCAACGAAAAATACATTCGACCCTGAAAAAATAACTGTACTCCTTTTCTAAATTGGGTCAACAGATTTTTGTCCACCGCTGCTCAAACGTTTTATTGATAAATTATCGACTCAATAAATTAATTTGTTTGTTAATAAAATAAATAAGTGATCGTGAAATTTTCGAGCAGCCTGTGAATCCTGCACCTGTCATGCCTTTCACCCCCACCTTTGACTTTAATTGTGGTACAGTCCGTGGGATAAAAATCGTATCTATTTTCAACCCTGTATAAGAAATTAATTAAACGTTAAAAAAACATTCAAAGATCACACCTAGCCCCCTAACTAACTAACTTAAGGACGGTATTTCGAAACACTTTTGTTAAAAAAAAGGTTAACTAAGCTTATTGTCTTTGCCATTACATACTAGTTTTGGAGGCCATGTATCTACCGGCAAGCGCACCCTAAGATTATCACCCACAACAGACGCCAATCGGCCAATCTATAAGTTACTGGGGGAGGCCTATGTTCAGCAGTGTTCGTCCTATAGCTCAAATGAAGATGATGACGACGCTGGTTTTGGTAGTATATAGTGAAATATTGATAAGGCGAAGCTGGCTTGACCAGCAAACACTTGTAAAATAGTAATACTGTATGTAGTAAAATCAACTTGTCAAAACAGTAATACTTTATCTAGGAGTACAAATACCTTGTTCAAACCTGACTCCCTTTTAAAAACAACCTGTATACGTGGGTCCTTCGTTTAATCCAGCGAGCACATATCCTGTAGAGCAGCAATACGAACCGTTTTTAACCGACTTCAAAAAAGAAGGAGGTTCTCAATTCGTCGGAATCTTTTTTTATGTATGTTCAGCAATCATTCGTTACTACGTTGACCGATTTCGATAATTATTTTTTTGTTTGAAAGGTGATGTTTTCAGAATGGTCCCATATAAATTTTGTTAAATTCTGATGATGGGATCTATAAGAAAATCATCAAACATTGCATGAACTCCAAACCGCCAGCTGATTTTAGTATCTATCTTACTTAATATCTTTGCCTAATGTGAACCGATTTTGATGTTTTTTTTAATGAATAGCTTTTACTTCAAAGATACTATAATAATAAAAATTTGTCGGAGAAATTTCACCCCTAAGGGTGGAAAAATGGAAATGAAATCGGTGTTCAGCAGTTAAATTATGTTTGCACTCGCAAGATTTGTTTTGATTAGGATTTATCACTGAAATAGATGAAATAAGTTAATAAAAAACCGACTTCAAAAAACAAAAACGCCAAAAATAATCTTAAAACTTCAGTACCTAATCAGTTTCTATTGGAATCGGTGCCAGTCGATGAGAGATTCTATGTTTTCGTTTGCACCGACTCCAAAAGTAACTGATTAGGTACTTAAGTGTTAAGATTATTTTTAGCGTTTTAGTTTTTCACTTGCATTTAGTATGAAATGACCAGTCCTCTCAACTCTCGCCCATACTAAAACAATACAGATACAGTTTAAAAATATCGTAAAATTTTGTCGAACAATTCGCATCGCCGCACCCGCCGAAGGGTGCGAGGTCCCGTATTTCATTTCGGCCGACACAAACATGTGCCTGGCCGTTTTTCCCCTGTCCACCCTACGGACGACGGCCCAAGCCGAGGTCCGAGCCTATAGAGGCGCCCTTGAGGCCAGAGTCCGACTCACCCCCAGATCGGGCCCGCTAGAAAGGAGCCCGGCAGCGGTCCGGCCTGTTTCGACAGTTCCGGTCCCGTCGGCGCCACCACTAGCGGGTTCGTCACTTGGTAGGGTGCCTTTTGCACTCCACATTGGTCCGATCACGCCTGCTAGTATGGGGCTCGACACGTACCACACGTACACGGGCGACCGCTAGCGGGGCGGACCTAGGCTGTGCGCCTTCAGCGCACGCCACAACTGCCCGGGTTAAGCTGACGAATGTCTTCCTCAAAGGGACTCAGCGATAGGTCCATAAAAAAAAAATTAAAAAAATGTCGAACAATTTATATCACATTTCTACTCTACTGGGTATGAGCTCCATGGTTTAATCCAACACCATGTATTTGGCACGTTGTGTTTCTGTTGACTGTACTTAACCCAATGCACGTTACGGTAGGTCCTTGGACGAACTCTTGAATATCTAATTATTTATCACCTGGCCAATGTTAGGGCTGTAAAATTCCTAAAGTCAGTAATATAATGACTTAATTTATTGTTTTCATTATTTTCTAACTTCAGTATATACTCAAAATAATTGGTCATAAAATAAAAAATTAAATTAGTTAGGCACGTTAAAACTTCCCACTTATGTACTTGTATTTTAACTATAAAACTGAACTCAAGTAGGTTTTTATGGACAGTACTTTTACGTCTAAATTAACGTTAGTTAATTCATGTAGAAAAGTTTTTTTTTTTTTCCAGAACTATTTTTGGGCTTATGAGCTAGCTTTGCTTACATTGGGGCTTGATAATTGGTGTGATTGTTAGGAAAATATATATTTTTTTAATACTTTCTAACTATATACTTCTAACTATACAGGGTGTAACAAAAAGGTGAAATAAAACTTTAAGGGGTTATTCTACGGCTAAATTACATCAACTTTTTCTATGGGACCAACATCGAAATCGCAAAAAAAAAAACACTTTCCCATACTAAAACGCGACCAGTTGGCATCAGTTTGTATGGAAACGTCAATTTTTTTTTTGAGATTTTGATGTTGGTCCCATAAAAAAAGTTGATGTAATTTAGCCGTAGAATAACCCCTTAAAGTTTTATTTCACCTTTTCGTTACACACTGTATACTATATACTTAACTAACTTGTGCGTCTCAACTCCGATATTTGGTCGGATTTGACCCTAACTTAAGTCAGTTACATTCGTTCGGTAGTAGCCGCAGCCCGTGTCATAAAGAAACGATAATTAGATGATAAATTAATAGTTGTAAAATATATAACTACTTAATACCATTGGCCGCCAAAATTAAAATATTTTCTTTCATATCATGTCATGGTATAAAAAATTGACGCGTTTGTTTTTTACTTTTCAGTCAATTTAAAGCATTTGCGTCATCTATTTAACACCTTCAATGCCACTGATGACCCCAAAACAACAAAAGTTATCTTGTGTCTAGTTTACAGGCAGTTAAAGACATAGATAGATAGATACTATTTATTGCACACCATACAAGTAAATTACACATGATTTTTACAGAAAAACGTACAATTTAGGCGGTCTTATCCCTAATAGCGATCTCTTCCAGACATAATATCGTTCAAAGGAGTCAGCCGCAAACCGTAAGCCTAGTGTGAACAAAGCCTTACTGAGCTTATAAAAAATTTAAGCGTGAGTTTCCTAAATTAATTCAAATTCATTATCAGAACAGCTTGCCGGTAATTTAAATTGCATTCCTTTCGAAGTGCACGACAAAAACCGTCATTCCTACAACTTTATGCGGTCACGTGACGCTTACAATGTATACTGAATTACTGACCCCTCCTTATTAACATAACGATCTGAATACAAAAACCGGGAAAGGTAATGGTAATTCCTGGATGATTCGAGCTAATTTTTTTTCTATGCTGTTTGTTTTACTGCTATGTAGCAAAGGAAGCTATACACTTTTATTATTGTTTATATACACTATGTATATTATACAGGGTTACATTGCAAAGGGGTGCCAAATTTAAAAAATAAGATCTAGGGAACAATATAAAGAAACGTCTTAATCGTTATCATTTTTAATAATCATATGTTACGAAAAAAAATTACTTTAAAATATCCGAAAATAAAGTCAATAGAGAGATTACGAAAGCCGCGCGGTCAGTCATCAGAGGCGTAGGTACGGCGACCCTAAAAGGACTTTACGCAGTGCACATGCGGTGCAATTTTTTCATGAATGAGTTACATTATCCAAGCGCACGATTTTTTAACAGCGGATAATTAAATGTGATAATTTTTTTCTTTGTTCTTTGCATTGTTTGATTAAGTTACTGATTCTGAGCCACTCCTAGAGATTTGGCACCCCTTTGCAATGTAGCTCTGTAAACACAAGTCATACAATTGGATGTAAATGTAGATATTTCCTTTCACGTCATATTAGGTATTAAAAAATGATACAAAAGTAAAAATTTTCAAACAGTTGCAGCATAGTTATACTGGCAGATGTTGTCTTGTCCAAATTTAATAATCAGCTGTCAAACTATATTTGCGCAATTTATTTGCGCATAAAATTCTAAATAAGAACATTTTAAAATTCGTTTTTTTTATACAAACTTTTTTCTAGTAAACGAAAAAAAACGGAAAAGTAATCCTCCTTTAAACATGTGGCAATTGATTTTTTATACACAAAGATAGATCTATTAATGATTTGTTTCACTCCGGTAATTTCACTAGTAGTGGAATAGGGAAATGTAGTGTGACGAATCACCTTGTTTACTCTCGATGCGGCGGTAAGTCACGTTTTCAATAAGTGCCGGTTACTTAGAAACAAAGTTTTGTTTTCATCATCTGTTTGAAAAAGCGAGTCAAAAAAGTAGTGACAAGCAAAAAATTTGATTAACTGGGATTGCATACTGTTTTTGGAATAACTCTAAGGTATACTAGGAAAATATTTCGTTTGTTTGGACGTATAATCCAGTGAAATACCATCTACTTGTGTCAAACCTTTTACAATTTGTAAACAACTTGCTTTTGCCCGTGGTTTCGTCTGCGTTGACCTTACCTAAATAATAAGTATCCTATGTGTTAATCTAGGCCATGGTCTACCAGTATGGCAAATTTCATCAAAATCCATTCAGTAATTTTTGGGTGACAGAGTAACAAACATCCATACATACTCAAAAACTTTCTCATTCATAATGAGTAGGATAAGATTGAAAACGATCGTGTTTTTTACCTGGCTATAGATATTGTACGACTGGTCCAGTTGTTAGCGCTCCGGACTACATCAAGCGGTTGCGGGTTCGAATACCGCAACGGACAAATGTTTGTATAATGAGCACTAGCATTTGTACCTAAATCATGGATGTATCTTGATATACAGTCGCCTTAGTACAAGCTTTGCTTAGTTTATGGCTAGATTCTGTAATTGTTAGCACAATTTATTTACTTATTTCGGTATAAAATCGGTTGATAAATTTGTAATTTTTAGGTAGGTATAGGTGCCGTGTGGGGACGGCGGTAAAGAATACACTTCCCCACCGCCAACAGAAGGCGTATCGTAAGAGGCGACAACTTCCTGTAGCATGAAATGGGCAGCAACCTGCAACGTGTGAAACCTTATAAAAAACTGCGCTCGCCAACCCGCCTGCCAAGCGTGGCGAGTATTGGTAATCAACCCCGATGATAGTGAATTGGCCTCCCCCAGTGACTTCCAGATTGGTCGGTTGGATGCGGCCTACATCCAGCGGCTTCCTGCAACCTTTACCAGGTCGTCTGTCCATCTTGTGAGTGGACGTCCTACGCTGCGTTTGCCACACGTGGCCTCCATTCTAGAACCTTTCTGCCCTATCGGCCGTCAGTTCTTTGTGCTATGTGGCCCGCCCACTGCCATTTCAGCTTGCTAATCGGTTGGGCTATGTCAGCGACTTTTTCAAGATTTAATGATCATTAGGCCAAAAAGCTTGCAGGCGTAATATTTTGTAAGTAATTATTAATCATAGTTACTTTAAAAATGAGAATAGTTTCACTTTTAACCTAAATTTGTTTACATACAAATAAAGTTAATAATAGCGTCCTAAATAAATTTTAATTGATAATAATAACTAATGGCACTTCTTAATGTGATCGTACTACCAGAATTATTATTACTGGTTGAAGATATCTTTGTATACAGGGTTACATTTTACATTGCAAAAGGGTGCCTAATCTTTAGGAGGGGTTTCAAGTCAGTAACTCAATCAAACTATGCAGGAAACAAAAATCAATATTTCATATTTAATTATTTCTATCCGCTGTTAAAAATCGTACGCATGGATAATTTACTCATTCATGAAAAAATTGCACCGTATGTGCACAGCTTAAGGTTGGTTCGCCGTACCTACGCCTCTGATGAATGACCGCGCGGCTTTCGTAGTCTCTCTATTGACTCTTTTTTCGGATATTTTAAAGTTTTTTTTTTCGTAATACGACTATTAAAAATAATAACGATTAAGACGCGTCTTTATATTGTTCCCTAGATCTTATTTTAAAATTTTGGCACCCCTTTACAATGTAACTCTGTATAACACTTCAGCTGCAATGCCAGTGCTCATTACAAAAGTTTTTGCATCATGTGGGATTCAAACTTCCAATCACTGATTTTGTTAGAAGACAGTCGTCACCTACCTCATCAAACTCTGTATCTTAATCCATCCATCAATAAGTACCCATAGCAGCGTTCACACAAACAATCTTTGCTTCGATCTCGAACTCAGAGCCAAACAGAGCCTACTGGAAATCACTTGAGTCTTGCGACACGTTTGAACCTGCCGCGGACCCGAATTCTTTAGCGTTGCTGCTCCCTAATCACAAAAACGCTATTTGCTTTTCAACCACTTTTTTTTAGTTTACGTCAGATTTCTCCTGTCCGATTTGGTAGATGTAGCGTATGTTAAGCAATCATTTTTTTCTTAACTGATCAAGCATACGTAAACGAGACACAAGAGAAATTCCATTGTTATGCTGGTCTCATGAGACCGCTTGGATGTTAACGGGTTAAAGCTTTCCTATAGTACCACACATATGCCATATTATTATGTTTACACATGACAGTAAGGGGTCTACTAAGTACCCTACCCAATATCGAAAGTCGCGTCATCGAATGTCACGGCAGCGAAAACTGTGCGTCGAAAGGTCATCAAATCGACGGCACGCTACACAGCTGGTACGCTACATAAAATATTAAAAAGGATTAAATTTTAACAATATTTTTATTTAAAAAATTAACTAGATACAAATTAAAGCACTTTGAACACCCATTTCACCTGAAATCATCTTAAAATCCTCATCATTAGCCTTGAAAGTCCACTGCTGGATGAAGGCCCCCCTATAAGACGCCACTCCATAGTCCAGGTCCGAGTGGGAAGCCTGCCCACGTACCTGTGATAGATGATATCAGACGACTTCATCATAACCACAATTCGGAACCCTACCAAGCGAGCAGGGACGTCATTATTGACATGTCAAAGTATAAAAAACTGAAACGTAGCAATTTACTTTTTACAAGTAAATTACATATTAATTAAGTACCGTCTGGTGTAGTGGTTCGCACATTTTTACCTATGTCATGGATGTTTATAAAAGTATTTAAGTATTTTTATCCGTTATTCAGTCGCCATAGAACAAGCTTTGCTTAGTTTGGGGCTAGATAATTGTTGTGATTGTGAAAACAATTTATTATATTAGGTACATAATCGCTAGTAAGTAGTAACTTGTGCCAAAAGGCCTCGGAGGCGGCATGGGTGAAGCGTACCCGCGGCCAAATTGAATGACAGTTCATTTACATAGCCATTACAAGTACTTAGATTTGTTCACAGTCGGCCGCTTGCCCTGCGGAGTCGCGGGAACCAGCCCGGCTGTGACCTGACCCATATGACAGTTTGGTTTTGTATGTATGCTACTGCAAATGTTTTAAATTCAGGTGTTCTTAAGAATTCCTAGAAATTAATTTTATTGATAAAGTGCTACATATTTTTAGATAAAGTGTTTAATTTCGCATTATTATCATCATCGTCGTCATAATTAGCTTACGTCAGTTGACTGCAGGACATAGCCTCTTCCAATGCACGCCACTGAGCCCGACCTTAGACTATTCTTTTCCATCCACTGCCCGCAGCTTTGCGTATTTCATTGCTCCACCTTATCGCTTAGCATTATATTAAATAGCAATGAAGCAATATCAATATTAGTTCATCAGGTTGTAAGGTTATAGACATTTGCCTTAAGTTGTCTTACCAATGGACCTGAAGGCCTGGACTTACCGCCGCATGGTTGGCCGGCCCAAACCACCGCATAGTTAAGGTGAGGCCTGTGCCCTTCGAACCCTGCTGCAAATCCTGCTGTTCGCGTTATAAGTAGTTATTTTCATAATCACCTAAATGTTCTAAAACCTTTATCTTATTATCTTTTCTTAATATTAGTTCAGTTAAAAGAAACATTAAAACTCGTAACTGCATACCTATAGATATGCATCTATTGGCTATTTGTATATACCTATAGGCTATTTGTATGCTCAATGCCCTAATTGCTCAGGAGCCAGAAACTGACTTGTTTTATAATAAGCATAGACAATTTGTGAATCATTGTGTTAGTTTTTTAGGCTAATATTGATAATATGTGTGTTTGTAAAAAATGTTATAAAACTGTAACTGGCTCACTCCACGCTTTGGCTATAAGCTGTTAGTGGAGTGTGCAATTGAATTTAAATAAAATAAAAATAAAATAAAAATTGTCAAAGCTACGATGCTTATAATAATGTTTCGAAGAAATTCATTTTAGTCGCCAAATAAACTTACAATCAAAAACACCTTTTTTAATTTAATTATCCCGTGCCAAGCTAAAAACAACCATAACACAACAATGGGATCTTTTTAACCTTACTTTATCCAGTACTAACTATTTACAGCTTATAGATAGATAGATAGATAGATACTCTTTATTGTACACCTTACATATAATTAGGTTTGTTACATCGTTTAGCACAAGTGTTGATTCTGGTACTCAAATACATAACTTTTTCCATGTGACCAACATCAAAATCTCAAAAAGTAATTTAACCTTCCCATACAAATTCTACCAGATGATCGTTTTTTTTATTGTGGAACGTAAACTGCTAGAAATCGTATAAAAATTCATATTTCACATAATTCCGGGAACACGGACATTCATTCATTGTCAAAATGCTGTCGTAACGTATAGAATGAGTAGGCAAAATGCATGGGAAGTTTTCTAATTGGCATTTCTATTTAAAAATTCAGTAAAGAGGTTATTTTACAAATACAGCTAACGGAGGCTCGTTAAACGCAACGTAAAGCACATTTTAGTGTTTAACATTGATAAGCCATAGCCACACACACACGCACATACACACTATCAACATAATCACCATCATTATCTTTAGCCTTTGGAAGTCCAATACTGCATAAATCCCCCTCCTCCTCCATAGAACGCGGATCCAGGCCGTTTGCATCCAGCGGCTTCCAGCAACATTAATTAGGCCGCAGTCAGTCCACTGGGTGGGAAGCCTGCCCACGTTGCGTCTGCCTGCTCAAAGTCGCCACTTGAGAACCTTCCTTTCCCATTGACCTGTACATTGGCACTTAATGCTTTGTAATTCGAAGAGCTATGTAAGTGACTTTGGTGTCTTTACCGATATCCTCATCTCAAAGTTTATTCGTCAGGTAAAAAGCGAAGACTCAATCATTTGGAGCAACTGAAACAACCGTAGCAATATATAGCGTTCTTTTTGTAATACTTACAAGCGCGCAGATGTCAGTGTCCAATACATCATGCTTATACATGCGCACACGCCTCCGCTGTCGTGGGTATGGATAGAAAATTAACTCTCGACAAAGCTTTGTTATACACTTTTATATTTATATGTAGTATAGTAAAACTCTTTAATGACTACTGGTTAAATCTTCAAGTTTGGGCTCTACTAATTCATTTTAACGCATCCAATATAAAAGTATACTAGTGTGTTTTAATTTGTATGCAAAACCGCAAATGTGTGCAAAGTACAAAGCATCCTAAGACATTTTTAAAGATATAAAAAACAAAAGAAATAAGACTATTTAAATTTTAGTTTGACGATTCTAAATAATATTGACAGGTCGGTTTTAATCATTTTGATACAACTCTGTCACAAACCTCATTTAACTTCTTTATAGTGCTGACCGTATCATCGATACCGTGTCGACAGATACCAGATGCCGAGTGATACTGCGTGGGGATTAAAGCTGACGCCTCTGATTATTGATTTGTGAGTTTGTTGATTGACAGCCATTCCCAAAAGCCTCTAAGATGATAATAAAGTAAGAGAAAGTATGTATTTTGAAATTTCTAAAGTAAGAATCAATTTTATCAAGCCCTGTTAGAGACAAACTTAATTATTTATAACAGAGACTGTTAGAAATTAAGTCTAAGGCAGTTAAATGGTAAGCCATGAGAACATAAATATATGGTCTGTTTCATTCAACTATTTAATTTAAAATAAAAAATAAACTTTCAAAACACTAAAAAGTTAAAAATAACATTTACACAAACTTTTAATAATCGTTTTCCCGGGCTTACGTATTATATTCATAGATAATTTCATGGCAGTTTAAATATAACTTTTATTTCGATCTTTGTCCAAATGTTTAGTCTAATACTTATTTTAATAATTTTCATTTGTATTTTTTGTAAGAAATATCTTCTATTTTTGTTGAGTGTATACTCATACATCATTATAATCGTAGTTACATTCGTAGAGTTAAAGAGCTTTTACATTTTAATTGAAACTGTAGATAATGAAGAGATGTAAAGAACGAAAGATGATTGTGTTTTTTTCTTTATTCATTTGCGAATTTCATGTTATGCTATTTCGCTAAATCCCAACTTTAATCATCCAACAAGTAACATTCAAATCCGTCCGCCTTGAAGGATATAATGGAATCAATGAACTTTTAATTTTTATACTTTTTGTTACGCCTCTGGCCCCGCTCTTTTTGCCTCGCACCGTGCCAACGCCTCCTAAATTTTGGCGCGAACGCGTGATGTCAGTTGTCTATGTGTACTAACTTTTTTTGTGAAACGAGTGGAGCAAAAACATACGACGAACTCTTTCGATCAATGATAGCTATTTAATGGCATCACGATGTAGTTAGAAAAAGTGTACGATACTGACTGACTAAACAGGTCAAATGAGCTCCGCACTGTATTACGGGGCGTGCAGGTTAATTCGTGTATTCAATTTAAAAGCAAGTGGTGAAAAAAAGTAAGTACGCGTTCTAATCATCCTGGCAAAGATAGCCACAAAGTAATCCAGTTTATCATATTTAAACTCGTACTACACCCCTGAATGTAATAAGGAGTCAACAATTTAATAAAGTATAAACAAAAGGACAGCTTACCCGAGGCGATGTTATTTACTAAACAACGCAAAACGTTTTACACTGGCTGGTTAACTTTAAACAAACAGCTGACAAACGCTTTTACTTTCGCGCGGAATATCGTGATTACATTTTAAATGAAAAAAAATTCGTCGCCGCATCCGGTTGCCCTGGGGAATAGAGTAAATAAATCAGCCAGATTATTTTACAAAGTATACTACGCTAGCGCGCATGCTAATTTGTGTCGCCTGCATTCCCAAAATGTGAGAATTATTTTTCTGTTTTTGGTTTATCTCGTACGTAATAACTAAATTACATCTTTTACAATACATACATTACAATTTTAAGTTCATTGGTTTATTTTTTAAATATCTTTAGATTTGAGCATTTGATTTGTATATTTTATCATTTTGTTTTAATTTTATTTAGAAATTGTAATGCTGATTTGAGGACACAATTGTGTACCAAATAAAACAATATTTAACAATTTCATATTATTATAACGCAAATCTTCCAGCTTCCAGTAAGTAGTAGTTTTTTTTTTGCAAAACTGTAGCCGTTTTTTGACACAGATGTGTTAGCAGTTCTTTCTGTTCTATGTCGGAGGCTGATCTAGGTCGGCTCGGCAATTAGGCGACGAGTCAAGGGCGGTCGACAGCTGACTTCCTGAATCGTAATGCCTCTAGAAACTACGACTTGTGAATACTACAACGGTTTGTGCGCGCCATTTGCGATTCTCAATTGTTGTTTAGCGGTAACGTTCGAAATTTAAAATTGATATTCCTCGTTTCTATTTTCAAAATTTGTATATTATATTTAAGTATGGTATGGTAGTATGTGTCTTCCGATTGTACAATTCAGAGCGTATAAATGATTAAGACACAGAAACCACGTGACCAGCTACTCATATTATACAATAACAAAGTAATGTATGTAAAATGTAAAAAAAATATATGCTTTATACAAACTAACGCCCTACCTACCTCGATATTAATGTATGGAGCAATATCATTTTGTTTTTGGTCGATTGCAATGTTACTTTTATAGTAATTAAATTGTTGTACATGCCGTTCATGTGTATTACCGTTTTTACAATCTACCGTATCCTTTCGATTTTTATTTATTTTTGCTAGAGCAAAAACAAAATCAAGACCAACTTATCACCGTCCACTAATAGACAATTAATCGCTTTCAAATCTGCGCTACCTCCTCCCGCCTTCCACAGTGTTCTCCAGTCAGTCACACCGAATGTCTTTGTTACTATTTTAATTTAGTAGTTACAACAATGGTTTTTGTGAATTCGCGCTGAGTCAAGGGCGGTCGGCGGACAGGTGGCTTCCTACTAGTGCTGCCGATCGGATGGCACTATCGGTAGACTGTCGATAGTCGCGAACTGTTAGAAAGAACTATATGACAGTAACGATACTATCTAATTCATAGCGCTTTGCCTTGCCCCATACGGGGTATACTTTACGTGATCCTTGTTGTGGCAAGTTTATATTACATTTTTGCAATTGCTATCAGATTTTCGTAACACTATGACAAGGGAACCAGACTATTTTGATCATGACTACACATCTAGTGTTATCGGAATATGCAGGTTTCCAATCGCTGGCCAAGTAGTAAATAATCTATTCTGTACTGTAGATTCTAAAAAATCCAGAGGTACGTGCTACGAGTAAGATTCGAACATCTTGAAATACATTTCAACATTTTCAATTAAATAAATTCTTTTCACAATCACACTAATTATCTAGCCCCAAACTAAGCAAAGCTTATACTATGGCTTGAACATACTTAAATACCTTTATCAACATCCATGACTTAGGTACAAATGCTCGTGTTGCATTGGATTCGAACTCGCAACTTTGCAGCCACTGCCTTTGTTGTCCAGAGCGCGAACCACTACATCAGATGGTCGTAAAATAAAGTAAAATTTTATTTATTTATCGAAATTCAGTACTATCAAGATACTAGCTCGATGGTACTGAATTTTGATAGTCACTATGCTATCAACTGTGTTGATACCATCGAATTTTAGTTAAAAATTGGACAAGGCAATTCGTCATTTTGGCTAAGGTGACTTGCTGTGGACTATGCCATATTTTGTGTTTTAAATCAATCAACTATCGATAGCGGAACTATCGCTACCTGGGACGCATCACTACTTCCTTCTACTTGTTAATGCTCGCTGGCGGCGACTGTGTCTAGGCGCGCGCTGTTTAAGGGGCCAAGTAAGTGTATTTTTAATACTAAAAAAAACTAATCCCCAATAATTTTATTGGATAAGTGTATATAACTGTATATTAGACAGATTGGTTAGTCAATGTCAAGTCTGTGACAATTTTTTTATTTTATTACTTGTTTTCAAATGTCAATCGATTAGAAAGTTCGTTGTAGTTAGCGGCTTACACTGTCATAGAGTTGAAAGTTATTCAAGGTCTCCTTAACAAATCCTAATGTTATAACAAGAAAAAAATATTACGTAAAACGATATGAAAACTTCAGAAAATATTTCATATCTTGTACGCCGCTTAAAATAAGATGCGATATGTTACCCTTCAAATATTTTTTGATACTTTTATAGTTATTATATAAACGTTAAAAATTTAATTTAAAAGTTATTTTGTGGCAAAACTTGGCCCATTTTTTTAACAATTCAGTAGATATTACTAGTTTACAAACGATTTAGAGGTCACGAGACGAGACTCGACGCGTTACTACGCGGAATAGATGCGAACGCAAAGTACAGACAACAGTCGTCAACCTTCTACGTTGAAACGTCAAATTTTTGCAATTGATATTTATCTTTACGTCGGACTGAAAGTTAAAAATCGGTTCAATATTTAAATATTAAATAAATATTGGACAACACCACATACATTGCTCTGATCCTATGACAAGTAGCTCAAGCACTTGTGTTACAGAAATCAGAAACAACGACGGTACCACAACACCCAGGCCCGAGACAATATAGAAAAGTTATTTTTCTACATTGACCGACCAGAAATCGAACCCGACGAACTTAACTGTAAAAGTCTTTGTATATTATGTGGTAGAACCCACTAAAAGAGAGTTAACTAATAAAACAGGTTCCTACACATAATAAATCAAATCAAATCAAATCAATATTTATTTGCCTTTGAAAAAGGGTACATTTTGGTGTTACTTTTGACAGGAAGTTCAGCTTTTTCAGCCATCTAAGTATAGCATGCAAATACATTTTTATAATAATGTAAAATTTTATTACATTATCAGATTCAAATAAAATATTTTTCGGAATGTCATATAGCAATAGTAATGTCAATATTAATTATAATATGTCACAAAATGTAAGGTCAAATCAAGTCCATCTATTAAAATTTGAAATATTACTATTGTTATTTCTCCTTTGGCCGCACTGTCAGAAAACTTGTCGCACTCCAGTTAAGAAAAACACAAGTGACAGTGACAGATAAATATCGAGTAGATTGTACAATCTCGTTTTCTAATTTTAGCAGGAAAAAATATAAATGGGAGGTGGAAGCGGTATCGTCTCCGACTGTTTTGACAGCTCCTTTAAAATAGAAAGTCCGTGTCATTAAGCTAGGACGATTCACAACTTCTGAACTTGATAAATCAATTCGTAGCCGAGAGGCGAGTAAGCCGGACTTGGCGTTCGCCTCTCACTGAGATTTCGGGTTCCGATTCTCGGTCAGTTCAATGTAGACAACGAAGTTTTCTACGTTGTCTCGGGTCAGGGTGTTGTGGTACCGTCGTTGTTACTGATTTCTATAACACAAGTGCTTAAGCTACTACTCACCTTAATATCAGAGCAATGTATGTGATTTTGTCCATTTTTTTTGCTTGTAGGTCTTCTCTTTTCTCTACTCTCCTCTTGGTCTTAACATTTTTAAATAGTTTTTTTTTCTACAAGCTACAATAATTATTAAAGTGCATATCGACGAGCGTGTGGTCTAATCGTTTGTACTTCGGACTACAAAGCCAGGCATGTGTGGGTTCGAATCACGCAACGGGCAACTGTTTGTGAGACGAGCACTAGCATTTGTTTTGTACTTATGGATGTTTGTTAATGTATTTATATGTGTTCTTTTGTTATCCAGTTGCCATAGTACCTACTACAAACCGTGCTTAGTCTGGAGTTAGGCTATTGGAGTCTCTGTTGGAAACATTTTTTTTATATTGGTAGAGGCAAATCAACATATATATGTATACTTGTCTGTTCGTTAAGAATTCATTTTCTATGCTATCTTTGGCTATTCATCCGATTGCGATGAAACTTTGGTTACTTTTTGTAAATGACCCAAAAGAAGGTTTCTGCTGGACTAAATCAAGAAACTTACAACATATGCCGGGGTACCACTAATATCGGTAGTTATACTTTATAAAATAAAAATGTATTATTTATGAAATGACTAATATAAATGATCGGAAGATGTAAATTGTCCTTTGACTTAGACAGCGCGTGCTGTCAGTTGCATAAGTTGCATTCGTCGTCGGAGGCGTCTTTCTCGCCATAATTAAACGAGTTCTATTTTCGAATTTGACAGACTGTATTTTTCTTTTTATAGGGATGTCCACTGAATGGATGTTTACAAGTAATTTTTAGAACAGAAGACAGAGCTCTTAACTTTATTATGTTACAGTTCATGATTATCTCGCAATCTGTGCTAGGATGTCATAATCATGAATTATGATTTTCTAAAACATAGTTCTTTGATGTCATTTCTTTAGAAGTCTTAGAAATTAGTTACTAATTAGAAGATTTAATTGTATACAATACGGCTTCATAATTTTTTCATGCCTTGTCGACCTCTTTTTTATTTTTAAAATACATTTCGGGCATTTAGACTCTACATTGTAATCTATTTCAATTCTCAATAATAAACGATTTAAGCAGACAAAAACGTAGGCTAATGCCCGACAGTCACAAAAACACACGCAGCTAAATGTTTTTGAACCAAAGTAGTTTACCGCGTGTTAGCAACAGAACGTTGTCTTTTAATTAGTCTGTGATATTTCCATTCATCGAAATAAAGGAAAAACTCGGAATTGTTAGCATAAATTAACTAATTCTAGCGTAGTACCAGACACGATGTTATGGAGATAATGAATGGTCTTGTTCGATTAAATGATGCCGTAGTACAGGCGGATACAGTAATCTCTGTTACCTACTTATATCCGGCACGAAGGACCGGATTTAATGTTTGTACCTGTCTATAAAATAAAACTTTCGGATTTTGATATAATAACTGCGTGACAGCAAAGACAGTGTGTTGTTTTTACGCGTATCTGGGTATTTTATTACGTGGGATTATATATACGCAAGTACCTGATTTAAGTACCAACAGCGAAATGCTACCATAAAATATCTAATTTCTTCCACCGATTTTTTAACTTAAAATTTAATATAACGTCCGTCTTATCTAGTGGTTCGCTCTCCGGACTACAAAGCCAGACGGTTTATTTATATTACAATTTATTTATTTTATTTCAAATTTTTAATCTTAAATCTCGTTATGTTAAGACAATTTAAAGTTTTGTGCTAGGCTGATAAGCTGTTATTTGTATTTATTTATTACTAGCTGACCCAGCGAACTTCGTTCCGCCAATTCGTTTATATGGGAAAATAAAATAGTTGTTTTACTACTTTCCTTGCATTTTTTAAATATTTTCTTACCTTTTAAACCTTCCCTGAACTTCCACAAATATTTCAAGAACAAAATTAGCCAAATCGGTCCAGCCATTCTCGAGTTTTAGCGAGACAAACGAACAGCATTTCATTTTTATATATTTTTATTATAAAAAAAACTCTAATTAACCTAACCTATAACCTGCAGTTAAATAGACGAGGCTATGTAAGACTCTCTCGATGAGCTAGTTTAGTTACTAAAGCAACGGCGACCACTTCTGCCATCATTATCGTATCTTATCGTATCAGCTGTAGCCTTATCTCAGCAGCTACAGGCCTGCTCTGCCCGACTATTTAAACACACATAAGCCTACTGCACGTCCGTATACTGTGATGATACGAATTGTGGGCAACGGCCAAGGCCAGCGCGGGCGCAGGCCGGTTGAATTTATTTTAATATTTAAAGAGCTTTATAATCCGTGACAGTCGAAACTTAACGTCGTGTGGGAATAGGGTCGGCAATACCTAAGCTTACCCAATATAATAATAAGATACATTTTTATTAGTTAACTTCCTTTAAGGGTTCCTTTGCGATTCCGATGTTGATCCTTGTAAAAGGCGAACTTTTATTAGTGAAAAAAAACTTAAGTGTTTGTTTATACTCATGATATCCAACAACTTTGCTCAAGTAACTAGTTACCTACCTATCTCAACTTAATTTGGTTAGTGTACGTTTGTCATGCGCATGTTAAGAATAGTTTTCGAGGACTAAGGGACTCACAGCTCACTATCGAGACGGCGCGGCAAGGGATTTTTAAATGAAGAATAGTCTTGCACCTTAACCTTATGTCACTAAGGTTGATATTAATAATTTGGTATTCCTAAGCATACCGCAGCTTGCTAAGACCATTATCATTGCAATTTCAACCGTACTTTTATTATGTTATGAAACATTACTATTCGTCACCTAAAAATCCCTTGCCGTGCCGTTCCAATAGTGAGCGCACTCTCTAAGTTAAGATAGGTAAAACTAGTTTTTTGGGAATAGTTGTTAGTTATCATTTTTATAAGCAAACCAGTAAGTTTTACACTAATACAATTTAATCCTATGCGCTGTTTGCCCGATGACAGCGCCCCCAGTGACCAAAATTATTGTAGACTTAAGATCTTTCAAATTATGGCAACTGGATGGTTTGAGAATGATTTTCGGATTGTTTTTCTTCGAAATTAGATGAAAATATCTTAAAAGTTCGTGCATATTATAATAAGTGATTTTCTTACTTGAACTAAATATGAATGTTGTAATACGACGGGATTTGGAGCAATACAACATGATATAACTTTCCAACCTCAAACTGTGCAAAAAGGGAAAAAAATGTATTAGCACAGCATGACACAGTGAGAGACGTTGAAGAGCTTAGAACCAATGGACAAAGCTACTTAATAAGAGCTGTGATCATAAGACAAACGTCTGTGACTAAGACTTCCTACAAACTTTTTTCTCTTCACAACAGCTATGCATTTATATCTTTGCTCCAATTTGTGACCTATATCGCGAATTTTAACGTTTTTACGTAAAAATACTCAATAATTTTAGTATGGAATTCTATATAAATATAGCAATTTGACACTGACAGTCCAGAGTTTTTTCACATTTCTGCCACATTGCGTGCTGCGATCGATTTGACGGCCCCCACCACCCACTTTGCACATAGCGAATATAATACTTACTGTATACATTTATACAATGCAATTATTTCAAGAGGAGATTCGAAGATTCTTTCCCGTTTCGACGTAGTTATTTTGCCCTTTTTTATTTGTTACTATCGACCTGATTTGATGTTGATGGAGTTAGAAGGTGTAAGGATTTCAAATACAAAAATGTATTTAAATACTAAAATAATTAAGCTATTGTTATTTGGCATTTATGATACTTTTTATTAGGTTTAGTTTTTCCACGTTTGGCAACCCTGATACCAGACAAAAACGATTCAATTAATACGACGGCAGCACGATGCACTCGCCCGAGCTAGTGGTGTACCAGAAATGGATTAATTGATTAACGATTACTCGATTTTGTACTTAACTTAATCGAATATCGGTATTTCGTGTTTATAGCAGCTGAAACTGATTAATAAATTAGAGGTTAAATTATTTTGAGAATCGATCGACTTCAACAGTTTTAAATGAAACTTCCATTATGTTAATAGTTGTTATAAATCACAATTATTTTTGTTTGTCTACGTTTATTTCAAATAAAGATAACAAATGCATTACTTACCTAAGTTAGGTTTTTATGTTAACATTATCGACTTTTTTGGTGTTCAATTAAAAATACTGTTTCTTTTCCATGAAACGAATGATTAGTTCAATCACTTAATCAATAAAGTACTATTAACATTTATGTTATTAGTTATTAGTTTACTGTTTTATTCAATTTATTTACTTGAAGATTCACTGAAAAGGTAAGATCGGGATTGTTTAAGGAAATGCCTTTTAAAACCCTGTGCCCTTTGGGATATTGCTTCACCATAATCAGCCCACGTCTGTCTACTGCTGGACATAAACCTCTGCCCATGCACGCCACTGCGCCCGATCGTCTATTCTTACCCATCTACTTCTATCAGATATCATATCATCGCTCTACCTTGTCGGAGGGCGCCCTACGATGCGTTTGCCAAGTCGTGGTCTCCGTTCAAGCACAAGTCTACCCCATCGGTTATCAGTTCTGCCGCAAATCTGACCAGCCTACTTTCACTTAAGATTGCTTATTCTTTGAGCTATATCGATGACTTACGTTTTCTGTCAGGTAACATCATTTCTAATATTATCCTTCAGAGAAATCCCGAGCATAGCTATATCCATAGCTCACTAAGTAACTTCAAATTGGTTACTAGTTGTAACATGAATGGCCAAGTCTCGGCTCCGTACGTTATAACAGGCAGTACGCACTCGTTGGAGACTTTCATCTTAAGACTTTGAGGGATTGACGATGAAAAGAATCGACAAAGTTTCCCAAATGCTGCGCAACCTCTCTCAAAGTTGTTTTTACCTAACTGAAATGATTGTCCCAGGTAAACATACCCTTGAACAACCTCGAGAGCAGTCCCGTTACCAGCTACTACTATTAGTCCCAGTAACATTATCATTAAACATAACCTTGGTTTTACTAAAGTTCATCCAGAGATAGGGACTCGTATGAGTATGAGAGTGGACTCCCTTTTCCGCACTTAGACTCAAATTCGGTCCTTTGTGCGTGGGGGACGTAATGGTTACGGATGTAACTAACCTAGCTCTGCCCAGAAGCGCAGAAGTTTCCTGGGTTTTTCACAGGCTTCGCAGAGCGACCTTGGGTTGTCAAGGGTTTCCTTGCGTTGTGATGCAACCGCCTCGAATTCCAGGACTACACGGCTAGCAGTTTCATCTGTACTAAGACATGCCCTGCAGAGAGGGCTGTCTGTGTTGCCTAAGGTGTAAAGGTGTTTGTTTAGAAGACATTGAGCGGTCACCAGAGACCGATGCTTTATGCGGAGATACTGACCATACTATTCCTTACTAAATAAACTGTAACACAGAAAGAAACAAACGCAAAAGAGCGCCACTATGCCATTACGAGTGCCACATTTAACGACTGCTATCTAAATAGACGCGAAGTCACATCATCCTAATTAGATTTAAACACAATATTAAAGTAATACATTGAATTCTACAGCAAATGGCTCTATTTTCATAACACAAACCTTAGCACTATAATCTCCTAGCGACATGTTTCGCAGGCTCAGACAAAGTTCGGTCTACTTCCTAATTTTTGTCGTAACGGAATCGCCTCGTTGCCTAATCTGCTTACTGGAATCCTGTTAGGTACTTAACAGGTATCGGACCGTCCCTAATATCGCCTAGGCAACAATAATTCAGGCATCACAGTCGACAGGATTTCGAAGTACGAAGTCCAATTCGAATTCAATACGAGTACACAGTGTACCAAAAGGGTTTAAACTAAACCAAAAATATTTTTAACATTAAAAGTAGTTCTTGAATAAAAATTAATATACTCATTCCTGTCCTTGATAATGAGTAATTAATTTTATAACTCACTAAATTATACAGTTGATAAGGGTCTAACAAAAAAATACATTTACTAAGGGGTTATTTTCGTGGGCGGCAAAAAGACGAGTTGTCAGTTGTCACGCTTTGCGATAAAAAAAATCTATAGGATGCTTCATCATCATCATCATTTCAGCCAGCCTTCGGACGTTCACTGTTGAATATAGACCTTCCCGAATGACTTCCATCATCGGAGGGGGTTTCCAACTCTTAGCAGGCGGGTTGGTAAGCTCAGTTTGCTGACGCTGCTGCCCGTCTCGTGCTACAGGAATTAGTCGCCTTTTACCACACGCCTCCTGTTGGCGGTGGGGAAGTGTATTCTTTAGGGCCGTTCTCCCACGGCACATAAATAAAAAAAAAAATGCTTATTAAATAAAGAACGATTTCAATTTTACAAAAATTAAGAGACCAACCCTAACGTAAAAACAACCTATTGGAGTGTAGGTATTTCAACAAATGGGCCCAGTTTTTGTACTGCTTTCGCTTATTTACGAGTATATACTGTGCAATCTAGACAACACACTGTCTAGATAATAAATATCTACTTATTTAGTAGTTAACTTAATTGTAGGGGTGTCAAATACAATAACTTTACTAATGGCAAATTAAAATTATTTACAATTTAAAATCAACACAATGTCAAATCGGGAGTGAAAGTGCCCATCACACTTGCAGCATTGCCCCGCTGTATGGCTACGGCAAGCTTCTGCACCAGAAATGACCCAGACCGAGGATCACCAGTCCTCACCCTCAGTCGTCGACCTACCTCTGCTACAAAACTCTTTGCCTCAGACCCCCAACAACCCGTAGTCTCGACAGCAAAAGGCACAAACTGATAAGTGGTCTCAAGGTCTCTGTACTTCGAATGTTTTGCCGCGCCGCCGTCTCAGCCGCTGCACCAGATGCCAATGTTGTACGGCTTAAATGACTGGCTGCAAAGGTGCTAACGGAAGTTGCATCCCACAAAAGGCACCTACCCCTTTCCCAAGGTACCAGTGTCAACAGATAAAACAAATTTGAATCGGTACCATAAACTTGGTCGAGAAAAGGATAGAGTGATGGAATATTGACTTTAACCTCATTGAGCAGCACATAAAAATGGCATAAACATCGTAATCTGGATGCAAGCCGCTTCAAACCAGCCAATTTTGAAGTCATTGGGGGAGGAGCGTGTTCAGCAGTTGACGTCCTATGGCTGAACTAATGATGATACTAATTTCCATATTATTTGTCGATTTTTGATAAAGCAATAAAATTGAGTCTTCATCTTCACCTTTGAATAATTAAAATAGAACCTAATGTCAAAGTAAGACAAATCTCAGACTAAGAAAAGATACCTAATTATAATACTCATATAATAATTATTCGCGTATGGATTACGTCCCTAATTAGCATGTCGAAGGCTATTGTACACCGAGGTGGCGTTTACATGGATCGATTAATTTTTTTCTAAACGACTGTATATCGATTGGTTTGGGTGTATTACGCAGTATACCACTTTTTTATACATAATAAACTTTTCTTTCACACCCATACAATATGCTATTTGTCGCTAACTTCGGGTGCCGATTTTGAACTGACTACGCCCCACCATAACGCGCCGTGGACGCTGACGCTTTATGTATGGTATTCTGCGCTACAGCGTACTGAGAGCACAGTGCGGACATGTTATGTGTATGTATGTGAAAATATTCACGTTCACACTGAGGTTGATACTGAGCCTGCCTACAGTCGGCGGCTGAAAATAAGTTAGGTGTAACGATGTCTTATAGTTTCAGCCATTAATCTTGTTAGTTACTCACCCTTTACTATATAAAAATACTTTAAAAAGGAAGTCCTTAATGGCAGAAGACGGGTAAAGTCTAGTCTAAGAAACATAAACCTGACTTTTTTTGTCAAAATTCTAACTCTGTCTGTCCGATTTATCAAAAATCTAAACTTAGTGGAAATAGTTCCTGCAAGGCGGAAATAAGCTGGTGGCCTATTGTTGCGTTTACGGGACGGTTAGAGCGGGTATTTCCCAATAACCTAGTTTGCCCCATGTAGCAGTATGTGGATATTGGGTTTAAAACGTTTGCATGGCTTGCAGCACTGGCAACCTACGGCTTTATTAGTCTTGTCTATCCTACTTGCTCAGAGTGACTGTCAAAAGTCAAAAATCATTTATTCAATTTAGGACAGAAAATTGCCACTTATGAACGTCAATAATATTGTATGCCCATATGGGGCCAGAACATGTCTCCTTATTTTTTGGGCGCTACTAGCGCTTCAAAACAAGACAGACAATCTGGCAAGTGCTGAGAAGAAACGCCGGAACAAACTCAGTCACCACTAGCTGCCACACAAAAAATGTAGGTAAATCAAAATAACAGGTAGGTACATCAGTTTAATGCAGGCTGGACTGACCATTATTGTCATTAAGATAGTCTTGAATTTTATAATACCCCTTAGACATTAGTGTAGTTTTGACATGTGACTTAAATTTATTAATAGGAAGTCCGATAACATTGTAAGGTATATTATTAAAAAATTTAATACAATTTCTCAAGAATGAATTACTTGTTTTGGCTTTTTGGCTAATTGTTAACTTTATCATCATCACCCTTTGGAAGTCCACTGCTGGACATAGGCATTTACGCAATATCGAGCGGCTTTGGGCAGTTTGCATCCAGCGATTGTCCGCAACCTTGGCTAGGTCGATAGTACCGCTTTTAAATTAGTTTCAAATATCAGTGTTCTCCTCCCTAATGTCAATGTCAAATTGTTGCGGTCGCGTAGTAAATCTTCATCAATGGCGGATCGTCCCGTGTAAACACCACTTATGTTTTTCATCTCGCAGACGTTAGATCTAATAGCGCATGTAAGTAACGGCGCCATAAAATAGTTTTATCGCCTAATAACCTATTTGTTTCTTCTCCCTAGTGTCAATAACGTCTTGTTGTCATGAGGCTTGTTGTGGTCGCGTAGTAGGTAAATCTTCCTCAGCCGCGGATCGTCTCGTGTAAACCCCACTCATGTTTTCATCTCGCAGATGTTCGATACGATAGCGCACGTAAGTAGCGGCGCTATGAAATAGTTTTTTCGCCTAATTACTCTATTTGTATGCGCAAGAGTGCAGTTCATTGCGCTGCCATAAACTTGTTTCGGCATTCCAACGCCCACCACTCGGTGCTTTTCCAATGCCAATGTACTGGATATCAAAATGCTACAGTTTAAACTAGATATACTAGTTTTGAAGCTATTTAGGGTGATTTATTAAACTTTATACGCGGCAAAACCAATGGAGACGACGAATACTAAACACATCACAGAATTAAGTATTTCCTGTTGAATACCTGCCCAGCCTTTTGTCTGTATCAAAAGGGGCTATTATTTAAATTGACGTATACATATATTCGATGTGTGCCGTTGGTGTAATTAATTTATATGTTCGATGCATGCGTGCGAAATAAAGAGTTCAAGTTATCATTTACTCTAACATCATTTCAGCCATAGGACGTCCACTGCTGAACATAGGCCTCCCCCAGTGACTTCCAGATTGGCCGGATGGAAGCGGCCCGCATCCAGCGGCTTCCTGCAACCTTTACCAGGTCGTCTGTCCACCTTTTAGGTGTACGTCCTACGATGCGCTTGCCGGTACTTGGTTCTAACAATAAACATTATTCAGTCTTGTGCCAATAACCACAAGTAAAAAACCTACAGACATCCAACGTATTAAATGTCCATCCCCGGTGTCAGCAGTCTCCAAGTTTCCACCTCAGCTCTGAACTAATGTCTCATCATCATCATCATCATCATTCCAGCCATAGGAGGTCCACTGCTGAACAAAGGCCTCCCCCAATGACTGATCATCGGGGGGGGATTGCCAATACTCGCCACGCTTGGCAGGCGGGTTGGCGAGCGCAGTTATTTTATAAGATTTCGCACGAAGACGCTGTTGCCCGTCTCGTGCTACAGGAATTAGTCGACTCTTACGACACGCCTCCTGTTAGCGGTGGGCAAGTGTATTGTTTACGGCCGTCCCCACACGGCACAACTAATGTCTAAGTAATTGTAATTTGATGCTGAGCTGCTGAGCTCATTGTTTTATTTTATTTTTTTATTTTTTTCGTGTGTGTCAAATAAATGTTTTCTATTCTATTCTATTCTAATTTGTAATTTTAAACATAGGAAAGGAATTAGAGAAAATTGTTACAAGCTGGAAATTGAAGCAATGGTGCCAGATGCCAAAATAAAAAAAGATAAATTATTTACTTAAAAGTGTAGACTGTCTGTAATCTATTTCTGTCAAGCTACAATATGTTTATAAAAAGTATAATTGGGCTAAAGTGCTTAACTCAATGTCTCTTCATCATAAACCTATAAGAATTAGCAACACCAAGTAACATGTTTCAATCTTAACGTAATCAAAACTAAGTTATTCTAATTTGGACTCTTTTCCCAAGTGTTAGAAGTGAGATCCATAGTGCAATGAGTGGGCTAGTCGTTGCACCATTTAGACTGAGTCACGGTTCACAGGCAGTTATGTCATCCATTCATGTGGGTGCAGTGTCGGTGCCACAGAGTAGACACCTTCTTTAGTATTTCTTAAATATTTCTTTCTACAAAATTTAAAAACTCCTTGTATTGCTCTTCTCAATGCTGATGTCGTCGTTTGGTCGTAAATTTTTTAAAGAAAAGGTTTTCTTGAATTATTGAATTCCCTAATGAACCCTCATTAGGGAATTCAATCATTTTGTGCTTACCTGCAAATTAACAGAAGTCCCTGACATAGCCTAACAGATTAGCAAGCTGAAGGCCGATGGGGCAGAAAGTTTCTAGAATAGGGGCCACTAACCAGCAAGCGCAACGTGGACAGACGACCTAGTAATGATTCCAGGAAGCCGCTGCATGCAGGCCGCTTCCAAATCTAGAACTCATTGGGGGTTGGATATACTCAGTTTCAGCAGTGAACGTCTTAGGTATGGATGAAATGATGATGATGATATTGGCATTATTTTAGTCGGAACTTGGGAGTCCTGCCATACTCGGATTTGCGTGGGGAGGTGCTGCATAGTCGGATACGAGCGAACTTCCGGTCTATTTTGTGATCAAGCCTATAAATTTTTGGCATTCGGGGCAAGTTGTCGCAGTTTTGTTCGAAATATCGGCAACTACAAAGTATCGATTCAATTGTCACATATTACCCTGGTACCGGATACCCAGTATTTGAGTGAACCGTTTTAAATTATAATAAATAATAATAAAATGTAGTACCTACTTAGCTACAAAAATAGGAATTAGTTAACCTACTGTTAGTGTATACTCTGTGACAACGTACAGGCGATGACCTGCAGTTAATAAATATTTACAATACTAGCTTCTAAATGTGTCCTTTTCGAATTTGGCCGACATTGATTAAGTTGGATCGTGATTTCATCAGAGACCTGTAGGATTGATTGATTGGAACAGTGCTTTCCAACCTGTAGAGCTAAATAAGCGAATTTTTAATATGTGGTATGACAATAACTAGCTTTTGCCTGCGCTGTTACTAATGACTAACTAAAATCCTGCGTCTTCGCTCGCTCTACTAAATCGTTTGACACAGAATGACATAAGACTACAGACTTATATACGTTGACAGAGTGCTTATCTACCTTGATAATTAATATTGACATCAATTATCTCGCATCCCTTAGGAAATATGTTTTTTTTAAATATATAATGTAGTCTATATCTGTCTGGAAGGTACATTATAAACAATTAAATACTTAAATCGATCTTTATCGTCAGACATCATCATAATCAGCCCACGTCAGTCCTTATCCAATGGTCCAAATAGCAATGGCTGAACATAGGCCTCATCCAATTCACACCACTGAACCCGATCCTCAGTTATTCTGGATGGAAACATCCACTGCCAGCAGCAGCGTATATCATCGCTTCACCTTATCGGAGAGCGCCCTTGCCAAGTCGTGATCTCCACTCAAGAACACGTCTACCCCATCGATTATCGGTTCTACGGCAAATGTGACGTCATAAATTGTGAAGATCGCGACGAAAAAGGTTGGAAACCACTGGCTCAAAGTAATTCGTCAAGCACTTTAGAGTGAAGGGCTAGAATTAGTGCTAAGCCCATAGTTTTATGTAGAATACCTATCATTGCTTATTTACGTCCTACACCGTTTCCCAAGAGCTGACTCATTGGACTAAACCCTGGCATTTAAGTTTACGACTTCTTATTTAAATCTATCGTTAAAATGTCATCACTTATATCGAATTTATGACCTATATAACGATAATGTTGTTAAAAAGACAGACACTGAATGTCTTAATGAAGCAGTTACTATGTAGATATATAAATAAAGACAGAACATTTATGCAAGGAATTAATATCCTTGTGTTGCTAGGTACCAGACAATAAAGCCAAGGGCGACTGCCAGGACACCAAGATTCCATGCAATTTATATAAAAGTCTTCCAGAATTGACCCTAGCCGGCAAATGAAATCAGGCAGGAACCTTTGCATTAAGGCTGATCACCTAAATGCGACAATTCCCAGCTATCAAATGTGGAGCGATTCCATTAGATCTCTGTAACCCTTAAAAAGGGACCAGACCATTTAGGACCATAGCTACACATCCAGTGTTCTTTAAGTCCCTCAAGAAGTCTTTCCACACCACCAAGCAAGTCGTTTAAATCCTTACTTAATACTGAAAAATTCTTCTGGAGTACGTCTTCTTCTTCTTCTTCAGCATTGTGTTTGGTCCACTGTTGGACATATGCCTCTTTTGGCTACAGAAGTACTTAGCATATAACTCTTATCTGTAAATCTTGGCTATTGTTTGTCTAAAATTAAGTCCTAAAAAAATATTATTCAATTTTTTTTTATAAGCTCTTGTTTTAAAAGTAAACTATAACTCACATTTGCCAGTCGTGGCAGCCTGTTACTGAATCTACACTTAGCTCATATTTTAAACTTGTTACTTGTTAATTGTGTCATTGGTGTAAGATTTATTGGTTGCTCCTATTAAATAAATAAATAAATATGCCTCTTGATGCTCTCTCTAGCTAGCTCTTAGTCCGGTGAGTCTTGTCCAGGTCATGACTAAAGATGTGTTTTTCCTGCGAACATTCCCTATGCAGGGAATATTCCCCATATAGGAAATGTTATAAGTTAGTATCAACAACTATGGCTGGTTAGGTCATGCGTGGTCACGAATGGCGCCCGCGCAAGTCATCACTCACTGTCACTAGGGTTGTCAAACTAGACACAAGTTGCTAGAAATGATTTTGAATCAAAATCCACGATTATTCTAACATCGTCCTCTGCTGGATATAGGCCTGTCCAATGCTGCACTAGAACTCTTACCTCACCCTTATTACTAGGTACCAGACCATTACTTTTTGCCGCGGGCTTCTTGCAGCACATATTAACTGAAAAAGGACGGAAACGAACTTAGTCCCTTACGCTTAGGCACCACGCCAATTGGGTCTATAGTAAAGAACACGGTTGGCTAGACGTCCCGCTTTGAGTATGACTACCTATGTCAGCCAGAGTATATTCTCAGGTATATTCCTTTGTAGAGAATTTACCCGATGACCACCCGACTGGCCTGGCGGCACAATAATTCCTTGCCTTAAACGCAACATCGAACCCGATGCCGGTTTGGGTCAACTAAGAAAACGAGCTTTTCTCAATTGGCTAGGATCGGGTTGAACGGCACTTGACATCATTAATTTTCTGGTGGATGAGGTGAACGAGGATGTTGATTCCTAACGAACGACGATTGGTGTTTTATCTGATCTAATTTATTATTATTGTGGTATTTTTTCAATCTGAAGGACTGTTCAAGTGAGCAGTGGTAGATAAATGATCGAAAAATTGGAGTCTCGTCTCATCTGTGGGTCGTGAGTTCGCATCGGATTTACATATGGATTGAAACTACTTGCCCGGCGATGAGGGAAAACATCGTGAGGAAACCTGCACATTCAGGTCACACTGGATGGGTAGCCGTGGTCCAAAAATCGTGGTCCAAGATTTCTGATGGCAATCGATCCAAATGTATCCGCTTGTATCTCTCGCGATTCGGCCAGTATAACCGCGAGGTTGGTATGGCCATGGGTGGTTAGTGGGTTTGTCTAAGGGTTAGGTGGGTCTGATGCGAAATCCATTCAAATGTAATAACTAGACTGGTATCTAGGATCATCAAGAGTGCCTCAACTAGAAACAGGATAAAGCGGTTGGATGGATCTTTTTTGAATTTTCGGGAATCGGAAATTATGGCGTCCCGGATCTTTGATCGTTAACTAGCGACACGAATCATGAGCGCTGGGCAAAAGATGAGCATTACGATTACGTGATTGGCTGCTTGCTCCGTAGACACGCGTCTCTGATACGATGATCGTCTCGTAAGATGCGCAAAGCGATCCCCATTCTTCATTCCCGGCACGGATCTTGAGCGCTGGAGGAAAGCCTCCAGCGCTCAAGATCCGTGCCGGGGATTATACAAGGGGCCGAAGTCAATATTATTTTATATAATAACACTATGATTAAACTCATGAGTTACACTCTTACAAACTCGGAGCTATAACACGAACGCAGTGGCATGGCCCCGATTATTATCTAATTGGTAATGAATTATTGTAATTGTATACGTACCTGATACACCATGTTTTCACGTATTGTCGGACCTTGGGCTATTTGTTAGAGAATGGATTTCAATTTTAACTAGAGAGAGGCGATGCTACTGTGTAGCCTTAACCTGAATAAGTTAAAGATAAAGTATTTTTAAAAAGTTTTAATTTTAATTTAAGATACATAACAATCCTAATTAGGTGTACTAATTAAGTCCTTAGGCATTAAATGATTCACTATTTTTGCAAATGACTAAAGACACATTCACTATTTTTGTGTTACAGGCTGACTCACTCAGCTCTTGCTCATACATTTTATGACACCTAAACATAGTATTTGTGATTAATTTAAAACTGCAGTATAATAATAAAGATATTATTGGTACTTGGTAGATTGCAATGGTGAAAATTACTTGTATTTCTTTTTAACACACTTATTACCTTCACTTGTTATTGTAACTATGTTTATTAAATCTAGGAATTTATACCTACTTCTAAATAGTCGTCAACCAAGCTAAACCAAAGATCATTAAAATCGGTTTAGCCGTTCTTGACTTATAAACGGTTACTAACCCGACTTTGTTTTATATACAGAGTGCTCTGTAAATTAAGGACAACCTTGTAACTACATATTGTATACGTCATGGAGAATTACTTTTATTTTATGACTTCTGATTGCATGAAAATGTATCGACTTCTCAGTTTAAATTACCAAACAGCCGATTAAATTAGTATTGAAAGACAAAAAAATATGCATATATATATTTAAAAGTTATAGAACAAAAATTGTTCACTATGATGTATAAGAAAGAATATGTGGTTTCATTGTCTTTGATTTACGGGACACCGTGTATACAGGGTTACATTGCAAAGGGGTGCTAAATATAAAAAAAAGATCTAGGAAACAATATGAAGAAGCGTCTTATTCATTATTATTTTTAATAGTCGTATGTTACTAAATTTATATTAGGATATTTTAAAATATCCTAAAATAAAGAGAGCGACTTCGAAAGCCGTGCCGTGCCGTGGTCATTTATCAGAGGCGTAGGTACGGCAAGCCAACAAGGACCCTACGCAGTGCACATACGGTGTTTTTTTTTCATAAATGAGTTAAATTATCCACGCGTACGATTTTTAACAGCGGATAGAAATAATTAAGTGTAAATAAAAAAGTTTTTTGTTCTTTGCATAGTTCGATTCGGTTACTGATTCTGAGCCACTCTTAAAGATTTAGCACCCCTTTGCAATGTAACCCTGTATAGATTTTAAAGCTTAAATTGTTTTCCTTGACGACCTCCGTAGCCGAGAGGCGAGCATACCGGACTTGGTGTCGCTATCTCTGAGGTTCCGGGTTCGATTTCCGGTCGGGTCAATGTAGAAAAATAACTTTTCTATATTGTCTCGGGTCTGGGTGTTGGGGTACCGTCGTTGTTTCTGATTTCTGTAACACAAGTGCTTTGGCTACTTACCACAGGATCAGAGCAATGTATGTGATGTAGTCCCTTGTACTTACTCAGTGATGATACACACATGACTACGTATTTGTTAATGTAGTGCATCTAAGTGCACATTTGCTTATGTGATTCATTTATTGTTGAGTATAATTTACATAAACTACACAATATATCGTAACACATCACCTCTTACTTATGTGGTTATGTCATTGGGCACAACAAGCTCGTACCAGCGCTGCATTGACCTAGGCCCGTTGCCACGATTCATTACGACTTCATATAAATATAATTTAAGTATAGTATGTTTGAACTAACCTCTGATAATAGCATTTAATTCTACGTCAAGATAGATAATTTGATCTTAGTCAACTTACCTATGTAAAAAAATACATTCCCTGAAGAAAAACCTTAGGCCTTAGTCTATTCAGATTTAAGCTAGTTAAATAGGGTAATTAGATTTTTATTCGTTATTTTTATGAACAGAAAAAGGGCCGATACGATGACAATAATCAATTTAACTTTGAGTTATTTTTAATACATCAACTCCCTAGGAGCTGATTCTGGTGCACAAATACAAAAAAAAACTATGGAACAAACATCATAAGCTAAAAAAAAATTTCATACAAACTGCCATGGAGGCCGCGTACCGGCAAGCGCAGCGTAGGACGTCCACTTACAAAGTACCTGGTAAAGGTCGCAGGAAGACGCTGGATGCAGGCCGCTTCTAACCGGCCAATCTGGAAGTCAATGGGGGAGGCCCATGTTCAGTAGTGGACGGTCTATGGCTGAAATGATGGTGATGATGATACAAACTGAGGTCAGCTGGTCGGCGGCTTACTATGGTGAAGTGAATTTTATTGGCGACTTCGATGTTAGTCCTTTAGAGAAAGTTGTTGTAGTTGAACACCAGAATCAGTCCCTACGGGGATTGTTGATTGTTGATGTTTTAAAAATAACCCCGTATAACTAAGCCTTTATTGTCTCACTGCAGGGCACAGGCCCCACCTCAACTGGGGTGGTTTGGTCCGTGATAGACGATCAATATAACTGTATAAACATTTGATTTCAAACTCTAGCCAAAGGTTTTAATTGATCATGTTATTTTTCAGAGCGTCCACGATGAGCGCCTCAATACGAGGGTAGACTCCATGCTTGAAGATGGTCTCATTACTGAGCTGCTAGACTTCCACGAAAGGCACAACAAGCAGAGGATTAAGGATGGAAAGTAAGTTGAACATTCACTCCACAATTTTAGCTTAAAAAAACTAAACCTAGTGAAAATGACAGAAGAGAGAGAGAGAGAGTGTTTAGCAAGGCAGCGGCTTATATAATGAAAAAGGTAGGTACTTACTTGAAATACAGTTTATTAAGAAGATCAATACAACACGACGTCCAAAACAATACTACTCAAATTAAACAAAATATATCAAAACAGAAATAATTTCAAAGAATAAAAGACAGTGTAAAAAAATGATTGGCAGCATCCATCGCCAACACCTAGAAAATAGTCAGCTTAGAAAAATATTTTTTCTAAAAAACTGAGCTTTCACGTCATTGCTAAGGGACTTAGTTTGAACACTTTCTGTGGTCGCCACCTCTCGTCCGGTGAGGTTAAGGTTTTCAAACACCGATACGTCTGACACATAGAACTAACGGCCTATTGGTCAGAAAGGTTCTAAAATGGATGCCACGTAGCGGCAAGCGCATCGTAGGACGTCTGAAAGGTATGACCTGCCAATCTCCAAATCTCCAAATCCAACCGGCCAATCTGGAAGTCACTGGGGGAGGCCTATGTTCAGTAGTGGACGTCCTATGGCTAAAATCATGATGATGATGAAGCCTGAGATTTAGGTTACTGCGAATGGGGTGGGGGACCTAGTCTGAACTGTTCCTGCTCTGCCCTCCTGCCCTGCCCCGGTGTGGTTAAGGCCTTCAACACCGATAGGTTTGAAAAAATTGATGAGGTTATTCTTTGGTAGGAGACTCCTGGTGTAGTGGCTCGGTGATTCGGCTTAAACGCGAGAGGTTCCGGGTTCGATGCCTGGTTATAGTCAATTTATAAAACAAAATTCTCACTGGTCTGAGTGTGCTGAGAGACACATTGTCTTTTTTTTGTCCTGTATCTAATGCCGCAAGAATGTTAATTCCATAAATCGGGACCAAGACTATTGGTGTGTTGTGACTAGCTTCTGCCCGCGATTTCGTCTGCGTACACTTCAGAATTAAGCCGAAGAGGAATTATAAATCATGTCGCAGGAACACGAAACGGGATACGAGTACAAATGTCTTATGTTTATAAATATATAGATTATAACCTAAAATATCGTTCAGTCAGTTCAGTATTTAAGTGACAAACAAACGAACTTTTATTGCATTTACAATATGAGTAAGAAACCGTTCACGGTCAGTTTTCAAAACGTCACGTAATCGTTATTGACTTTCGCACAGAATAAAATCCGCTATCCACCGCTACTTGTTGAAAAACCGGGCAAGAGCGAGTCGGAAATGCGCACCGAGGGTTTCGTATGCACTTGTAGTGTAGATATGTAAATAGTTCTTAATTAATGGAAATCAAGTCTTAAATTTTTTTAACTTTTTTTCTGATTTTGTTAAAAAAAATGTATCAAACATATATTTTTTTTAACTTTCAAATTACGGTTTTCTTCAAAATTTTATGATTTAGGTCAACGGGAAGTACAGACAACAACTTGTCAACCTACCACAAATTCTCTCGTTTGATATTGATTTCTACGTGTCGGACTTAAAGTTGTAAATCGGTTCGATGACCATTAAGTTTTTCGGTAAGTTGACCTTCCATTGATTGACCTTGAAAGTTTTAATTCCCTTGCGTTGCGAGTAAAAAAAAACGCCATAAACAGCCGTACATTTTGATTGCGTTAACAAAGAAGTTTGATTTTTTCACAAATTCGAGGGATTGCAGACTTAAGTACTTATTTGATAACTTCAACTTGCTACTTCCACGTGTTCCTGGTAAAAACGGTCTAGACAGACAGACGGAAAACAAAGTGATCCTATATGGGTTCCTTTTACCTTTTGTGGTACGGAACTCTAAAAATATGTGTTTTAATGCCACATATTTATTAGTATTGAAACTATTAATAAGACAATCGTCTGGCCCGCCAGACGGTGGTCTCTGGGACATTCGACACACAATTTACCCGTGAAATTGCACCGCGTTTAGACGCTTTGTTCTCGGCAATCTCGTCATCGGCAATGCTGGAATCGACGGAGCACTAGTAAAGCGAGGTTCCGTGAAAAGACAATAGTCAAAAATCATTTATTCAATTTAGGATAGAAAATTGCCGCTTATGAACGTCAATAATAACATTATAGGCCCACATGGGGCAGAACATGTCTCCTTATTTTTTGGGCCCTACTAGCGCTTCGAGACAAGACACAGACAATCTGGCAAGTGTTGAGAAGAAACGCCGGAACAAACTCAGTCACCACTAGCTGCCACAAAAAAAGATAGTATGTACCTGTGCGAGCAGGGCAGTTTTTAATTCCAGACATTTTTGTCATTTAAATAGTCATTAACAGTATAATAAACCTTTTTCATTAAAACAATCTTAACATGCGATTTGAACGCAAACATGGGTAGTTTAACAATAGACTGTGGTAATATGTTTAAAAGCGAATACATTTCCCCATGAACGAATTACTCACTTTATGCAGTCTGAAATTTGAAACAGAAAGTTTAATTTTATTCCGGGTATTAAAATTATGATTGTCACTTTTCTTAGAGATTAGATAAAGAAAGGAGTTAAAGAGATTAGTTTACGTTGAAATTGATTTGAAATTCTTCGAATAGGAGTTCAGATGTTACTAATACTATAAATATGAAAGTTTGTGTGTTTGGATGATTGTCACTCAATCACGGATTGTACAACAACATTCAAGTACGGAGTACCATAATTTTGCAACACCTATAAATAAGGTTACTAAGTCGTAAGTATATATACACACTTATTAAACAAAATAAATAGGTACTAAATTACTATTTATCAATAATGGTTAAAACGTAGTTATATCGTTTTGCTAAAACGTAGCAATGAAGAAGGCAACGTTAAAACTCCAAACAAATTACTACTCATTCGAACTTATGATGATACAATGTCTTATCAGCGTATGACCCATGAAGTGAGACACAAGCCTGACCAAAGAATTGTATGATTTGTATAACTGTTTCCGATTTTTTCAGACATTAATTAGTATTTTCCCTCTAGCATGACCACCAAAACACGATATGATATAGCGATATATCGACACCAACTGTAAAAATATGATAGATATAGCCGCCATGTTCGCCATGCCCGTCACGTCACGTCATGTTATGATCGCTATTTTAATAAAAAATCTAAATTCAATATCTATCATATTTAAAAAAAAACAGTTGGTATCGATACCTAAATCGCTATATCATATCATGTTTTGGTGGTCATACCCCCTAGTAAGGTAAAAGAAAATCTTCATAATCCTACCTTTTATAATATATGATCAGACAGACTGATCTTTTGATGGTAAATGTGTTTAAAAATTCAACTAAAAACATAAACAAACGTTACATTTTAAACTCGGTGGCCTCTTACGTGTTTGTTATGATCCTAGCTAGTCGCATCCCTCGCCCATCCACAAAAAACAATTATAACCCAACCCTAAAAAAAGGTCTAAAAAATAAAAGAAAAACCGGCAAGATGGCGGGCGTTGACGCTAGCGTCATCTGTCGCTGCGGTCGCCGCGGCTCGGGTTACGTGCGTGCGCGCGTATACTCCGCAATCGTCTTTGGTACTGGGTAATTTTGCTATTTAATTTTAATGTTATGCTACATTTATTAAGAAACAACAACATTGTGTATAATTACTAGAGATTTCTATCGACGATCTTTCGAGCAAACGCTACGCGACGTTGACTACGCTTTGCTGAACTACGCGACGTTCACTACTGCTTTTTAGCAAAATCTATTAGATTCACCTTCTCATTATGTAATCAATTCTTGGAAGGAAATTTTAATCCACTTGTAACGTCGTATCGATTTGAAACTTTGTAAAATGTGACATCCAAATGACAAAACAACGATTTGATACCATTTAGATGATCTGATGATGGAGACAGAAGGAGGAGGAGGATAGTGAAACTCTTAAATGGCTGCTCGTAAAACCTTCGAATCGATGCTGAAGTGGCAGTGGGCGGGCTACATAGCACGTAGAACTGACGGCCGATGGGGCAGAAAGGTTCTGGAATGGAGGCCACGTACCAGCAAGCGCAGCGTGAGACGTCCACCTACAAGGTAGACAGACGACCTGGTAAGGGTTGCAGGAAGCCGCTGGATGCGGGCCGCTTCCAACCGGCCAATCTGGAAGTCACTGGGGGAGGCCTATGTTCAGCAGTGGACGTCCTATGGCTGAAATGATGATGATGATGATAAAAACCTTCGAATTCGGGCTCTTTAAATAAACTGGAAATACATACCTAGCTTATTGTAAACAGTTATTTAAGAAAGGCATTTTGGGTGTGATAGAAAAAATAAATATTAATACTAGACATACACACACACACACACACACACACACATATTATGCACATTGTTGATTGTATGGTGTAAGTTCACGTTCCCCTCTTTAACACGTATTGTATAAAATGTAACAAAATGTAAATCCAATACTGGCTGTCTACTTTATCACCAAGAAAATGTATTAGGTACTTAAGAGCTGTGGATTTTCTACCAGCTTCCTTTCACCATCGGGACAAACATTGGCGGTAACATCCAAGTTTTTGCTACATATTCGCAAAATGTCTCATTTTTTTGGTCTAGAACGCTACCTGCCCATAATGTAGCAAAGTCAAAATTCTGTACCTCTTTATTAAATTTGGATTTGAATTACGCCCACGTGGAATTCTGAATACCCCGTGGAATACCCCGGTCGGTCAGTGTAAAAAAAATACTTTTCTATATTATCTCAGGACTGGGTGTAGTGGTACCGTCGTTGTTTCTGATTTCTATATCACAAGTGCTTTGGCTACTTTCCATAGGATCAGAGCAATGTATGTGATGTTGTCCAATATTTTTATTTATTTATTTTACTCCCTTAAAAGGTGGATTAAAAATAGGAAATCCTGTCTTTCTATACGGTTCAACCTTTTTTCGTACAAAATTTTCTCAAAATCGGCTCAGTTTTCGTGACAAAAAGTAGTCTAAATATATCCTTCTTAAAAAAACATTTACAATTCGTTCAGCGGCTTAGGCGTGAAAAAGTAACTGTCCGAGTTACTTTCACATTTTTAATAAAACTATTCTAGTACCAAGACTGGTGGCGCCGCGTTCGGAGTTCGGTAGCGCGACCGCAAGTACGAATACTCTTGTGTCACTACGCATGTCATAGAGTTTATCTTCTAGATGAGACATATCCGACGTTTGATGACGTAGAATTTTTGCCAGCGTTAATTACTTGTTCTTTGGGGAAGGCTCACGTCCAGCAGTAGACTGCATTAGGTTGATATTATAAAAAAGTTCATGGTTATTTTGTCTTGAATTCCTGTCATTTTTGTTCATTGAAGTAGGTGTAGTAAGAAGAACCGACAAGCCCGTTACATTACCAACCTTCTGGTGTGGGTAGTGATTCGCGCTCCGAACTACAAAGCCAGCTTTTGCGGATTCGAATCCCGCAAGGAGCAAATGTTTGTGTAATGAGCACGAGCATTTGTGTCTAAGTCATGGATGTTTAAAAAAAGATTTAAGTATGTTTATCCGTTATGTATAGTCGCCATAGTACAGGCCCGTCCAACATACGGCCCCCGGGCCACAATGTGGCTCGCATAAGTCCTTCATCCGGCCCGCGACGACATTATTAGATATTGCGCAATATTAGTTAATTCGAGCTTTTTTCACAAATGAAACATAAATCAAAACCCAGATCATCTTTAACAGACAGCAATCTTACAGGCATTCTGTGCATAGCCACTTCTAAAATATCAGCTGACATAGATGCACTGTGCAAGCAAAAAAGATGTCAGTCATCTCATTAGGTTTTAACTAAGCCAAGAGAAAAATTTTGTTAAACTGAGACTTTTATTTTAAAATGCATAATGGAAAAATTGCTAGCTAGAAGAATGCTTAGGTTGGCCCACTACGGTTACAAAATTACTAAACCTGGCCCTCCACAAAATTATGTTGGACACCCCTGCCATAGTACAAGCTTCGCTTGGTTTGGGGCTAGATAATTGGTGTGATTGTGAAAACAACAAAAGGTATATATTGAATTCGGCAAAAAAAACTAACTTTATATTCAACTCTTCTTCTTCTTCTTCTCTCCTTCCCTTATTTAGGGTCAGGAGGGATCTCCTCTCTTTGCGGCACCAAGTTGGTCTATCTTGGATTGTCGATATTCTCATTCGGCTTGCGTGAGGCCCCTCACGATATTTGACCACCAGGTGGTAGAAGGTAGTTTTGTAGCTGAAAAATCAGGTCCCCCTAATCAAATACAACAACTATTTCATTGAAATTACAAATAACAATTTCACTTACCCATACAAAAACAGCTGGTGAGCAGATTTTGATGGTGAAGTAATTTTTGCGGCTCCGAAACAAATACAAAAATACCGTATTAAGCCTTTAAAAATTGTTCATCCATTAAAAGACTCCAATGTATTTTTAGTATTAAATTAATGAAACATTGTCTGAATTACAAAGGCACTCTCCACTGTTTTTAATAAAATGTATTATCAAAGCAATTATGCAAACTCGGCCAACTCGGCGATTGTTGTCTTAGGACCGATGCACAATTGGCCGAGTAAATGAAATATTTATTTAACAAAAGATAATCGTGAGTTATATAAAACCTTATTTAACACTATACTAGCTACAGCTATCAGAACTTAGACTTCAGATATAATAAACATAAATTAATATTAATTTATTTAATACGGTTCGGCTTTTCGTTCCACAAATACTGCCGAATCGAATGATGTGTCAACCCGATCGGCACAAGCCGATTGAAGTCGAACAAGTGCAGTAATTGCTTCGGATCGGCTTTGTTGTTCGACAAAATATACTGCCGAATCGACAATGCCGGCCGCTTATATGTGTAGCAACCGTAGCATGTTCCTACAAAGCGAGCATTCTTGAAGTAGGTACGAGAATCGAGCCGTTGCTCGCTTGTTTCACCACTAGCACACGCTCGCTACGAATGTTACATTACGCCCGTCAGTACCTACCATAAAGATGTCGCTTCTATTATCTATATAAGTAGTTGCAGGCTTTCCTCTCACTGGGGCACGCTTTGTTCCCGCGCTCACTTCATTAAACCAACATTACGCTCCGAGGAGCTAGTTCCCTCCTTTTAGAGATCCATAGACAAGTCTAATGGACCAAGACACCTTTAAAGAGGACCGAGGACATTAGCTTACCTGTCAAAGTCCAATTAAAGCCAGCTAAATTTAATTAATATATTTTTAAGTGCATTACATATATTATTTAAGATTTGAGCAGCACATAATTACAATTTTTGTTTTGAAATTTATTTATTTAAGGACAACCAACAATGCATACACCATACATTGATACTTATACAGCTTAAAAATAAATTACAAGGTGTTGCCTTAATTAAAGGCTGCCAAGACATGCACAAAAATATTGTTGTTGGAAAATAACTTAAATTACTAAAACACATTTTATACCATGCTTACAACGTAAGCACTTGGTAAAGTACGCTGAAATCACAGATAAATAGTACAATGTTGCCTAAATAAAATGTAACTGTCAGAAACAAAAAAATGGGATAGGATTAACTTAAATTTACGTAGTGAATAAATTGAAGTCAAATGCTAACTCAGTCGCTGATAAATTACAAGTAATATTCTATTTATATTTTTACTAGCTCTTGCCCGCGACTTCGTTCGAGTGGTCGTTAGTTTATTTATAAAGGAATCTCTACGCAACATTCTTATTTTTTTCTTTCAAAAGAACCTTCTCCTGATAATAATTAACACAACAAAAAAAGAATTAGCGAAATTGTTCTATCCTTTCACGCGTGATGCGATGGCCAAGGGAAATAGAGATTCATTTATATAAATATTAGCTGACCCAGCGAGCTTCGTTTCGCCAATTTGTTTGACAGGTACTAACAGTTTGTATAGAAAAGTAAAATAGTTGTTTTACTACTTTCCTTGCAATTTTTTTATATTTTATGACCTTTTAAACCTTCCCTGAACTTCCACAAATATTTCAAGATTAAAATTAGCCAAATCGGTCCAGCCATTCTCGAGTTTTAGCGAGACAAACGAACAGCAATTCATTTATATATATATATATAGATATATAGATTACTATTATTATGACTATTAAAAAGATTGTTTGGTAACTATAAAACGTTTTTACGTCTTTCGCTTTGCTACAAAGCAAAACACTCGAAGGATTTACTACAAAATTAAATTAAATAAGAATTTATTTTTTAAGTTATTTATTTATTATAAGAAAATGAAATGTTTTTTGTATAAAGTAAGATACAAATAGGATGGCACAAGTTTAAGCAAAGCATGTTCTGTCCGGGTCAAACAATCAATATATTTTTTTAATTTGCCATTTCTGTCCCACTGCTGGGCAAAGACCACCCCCAAACCTCTCCACTTATCCCTGTCGGTGGTTAGGGCCTGCCAATCTTGGAGAAAATTGTCTAAGTCATCGCGCCATCGCTTTCGAGGTCTACCTCTCGAACGATGTCCGTCAGTAGGCAGCAGGGGCGTGCATCCCATATAGGCTATTATGCAGAGCCTACCTTCATAAAAAACCGACAGAACAGCTGACCATAATTATTAATTACGTATTCAACAATAAACAATAAATATTCTGTAACCATTTTGTCGTCTACCTGTACTTATTCCTTACTAAAGCGCGCAACTTAGATCGTTACTGTGCAATTTAACCAATGTTAGGCTGCAGCGAGATCGCCTACTGTTTCACGCGTGTAACGCGCGTGCGTGACGACTTTTGTCCACCTTATAGAATCCATCCTATGGACATGACCCGCCCATTCCCACTTCAACTTTGCAGCTTTTTCTCCCACGTCTGTGATCCCAGTGCTTGAACGGATGATAGAGTTGCGGATCCGATCTGTCTTTCTTATTTTATAATAAAAATAAAAAAGTTAGGTAGGTAAGCCATTGAAGAGACCCACTATGGACTTCCTAGCCCCAGTAACCTAGTAGTATTTAGTGTTTTGTTTTCCATGATTTTGAAATATTATTTTCAAAGTATTTGTTTCCGAGCAGTAGAATAACTATATAAAAGGGAATCTATATACATAAAACAAAGTCGGCTTAGTTACACCATTTATAACTCGAACGGCTGGACCAATTTTTATGATCTTTGGTTTGTTAAATTTGTCTCCGCCCCAAATAGCAGAATAACTAAGAAAAACACGAAAATATTCACGAAAAAAAAATTATGTCGGGGCGGTACGAAGTTCGCCGGGACAGCTAGTATATATGTAAAACAAAGTCGGGTGAGTTACACCATTTATAAGTCAAGAACGGCTGGACCGATTTTTATGATCTTTGGTTTGTTGAATTTGTCTCCGCCCCGAGCAGAATAACTGTAAAATAGTAGAATAACTATAAAAACACGAAAAATTACAAACACCGAAAAAAAAAATTATAAAGTGGCGGTACGAAGTTCGCCGGGACAGCTAGTTATTTATAAAATAGAACCCGATTAATACGGAACTCTGGATTACTGTTTTAGTTCACCCTTGTCTATTTTTTGTATGGTCACTTAGTAATACGGTGATGATGACAGGTTTGCAGCGCTAGCACGAATCACTGTTTAATTTTGTAATGATATAATTAGCCACGATATTTGTTCTACTATACAGGGTTACATTTCAAGGTAGTGCCAAATTTTAAAAATAAGGTCTATAGAACAATATAAAAATACTAATTTATCGTAATTCATTTCAGTCGTCGTATTTATTGGAGTAAAATATACTTAAAAATTTCCATCTGTTTCTGAGTGGTCTCTGAAAAATTGGCACTATCGTGAAATGTAACCCTGTATACAGACCATCTACATGTACGGTCGGCCAAGAAAGTGGTCTACCAGTTTTGTCAAAATTTAATGTGTAAGTAAAATAGCAATAAAGTTGAACCTTTTTAAGAATGAAAGAGATGCACAAATATGACTTATTATTTATTTGTTCTTTGACGTATGATTAGGAAAGCATTATAGCTGTCAGAATATTTTTGCTTGGGAAAATCAACCCTGTTGTTCTATGACGCGCGAATGATTTTCTGCCTTAGGGTGATAGACCACTTACTTGGCCTACTGTACTCGTGTAATGAGACTTCTGGAAGTGCGACCTTATAAACTTGTTATCCAATATAGAGTATTTAGATAAATCAGTAAATCCTACTAACATTATAAATAGGAAAGTTTCTGAGTATGGATGTATGGATGTTTGTTACTCTCTCACGCAAAAACTACTGAATGGATTTGAATGAAATTTGGCATACTGATAGACCATGGCCTGGATTAATACATAGGATAGGACTTTTTAACCGGGTAAAGTAAACGCAGACGAAGTCGCGGGCTAATGCTAGTGTAATTATAATTTGACGACCCGCTTGGTGTAGCGGCGCGGTGATACGCCTTAACGCAAAAGGTCCCTGTTTCAATTCCAGGTTCGAGACAATTCATAAAACGATCTTTTCTAAATTGACTCGAGTCTGGGTGTTCTGGAAGACGCCCCTGGCAAAAATGTAATACCTCGTGACACGAGGATGTTAGTTCTTTATTTCGAGACTATGACAATTGGTGTATTTATTTATTCATAATTTCTTGGAAAGACAGAAATTAAGTAGTAGAAATAACGGACTTAATGTCAAAAGCATTCACTACCATTACAAGCGGTGCAAAAATAGTGTTGTTTGGCGCAAATATTTATTTACAACTTTGTTTAGAAAGGTGCCATATTTAGGAACCAAAAGTCATTAGGTAACTCGTTTGACAATAATTATATTCTAGTCTAAAGTACTGAAACTATTTATGTAACTGCCAAAATTGTAAAACCTAACTATTATGATTAAAATGTATATAACGTACTTGCGTTTTCATAATAATAAATAAGATCTGGGGAACAATATAAAGAACCATTTTAAACGTTATTATTTTTAATAAAAGTATGGAAATAAAAGAACTTTAAAATATCTGAAAATAAAGTCAATAGAGAGACTACGAAGGCCGCGCGGTCATTTATGTTGTTCATCATCACCAGCGTCATTTCAGCCATTGGACGTCCACTGCTGAACAGCGGCCATTGACTGCCTGATTGGCCGTTTTGTTGTTGTTGAGCATCTAAATTTAAATAAATATTGTTCATTGTTGTAAATTACTAACATAGTTTTAAGTAAATTGTTACTAACCAAGTGGGTTAACTTGCCTGAAATAAAAAGATTTATTATTATTATTATTATAATAATACTATTACTTTTTTTCGGAAAACAATATGGAAATGCCTTTCTCGATAAAAATGCACGACGAGAAATACTGTCACAATCGCGATTTAAGTGTTATTTATAAATCGAAATATTTACGTCAGCAAGGCTATTTGAAATAAAAGTTACTTCTTACGACTAAATTTACCAGTCTCTGTTATTCACTAAGGAAATAATAACTGTCAGTCCTTCAAAATTTCAAATTAACTAACGCTCTGTTAGCTCTCTTGCAGTGATAATAGTAATAATAAATGAAGGTTTTGGTTTGATTAAAAAAAACTTAAAAAATTACAAATGTCATAAAATATCTTCCTATACGCAAATCAAGTCTCAAACATCTTTTCTCAAAATTCTTTAATTCAAATTCAAATTCAAATTTTTTATTAACCATTTCGTTACATTGCATAACATTGGTACGTCAAAATTTACAATTTCCATAATTACATTGTCAAATAATTTACGATCACTTAATTTATAACTGAAAAATAATTAAATATAAAAATAAAATAATTTAAACTTAAATAAATTAAATGTCAATAGAAATTAAATTTTGTGTGTAAGTCAGAAAATGAACATTTCATAAATTCGTTTACATCATAGAAAGCATGATTTAAGAAAAATACCTTAATCACTTGTTCGAACGCATTAAGAGGAAGTCTTGTAATTTCTGATGGTAATTTGTTAAACATATGAATTTTTAACGAAAGGCCTTGTTTATGGGCTTTAACCAGTCTAGTTTTTGGGATACACAACTTCTCCCTATTTCGCGTGTTATAATTATGTACGTCCATTTTCATTGGCAGCTCCTTCTTATGCTGGTGGACTTCTAAAAGCGACTTATAAATAAAAAGCGATACCACTGTCATTATCTTAGCCTTTTTAAAATAGGCTCTAGCTGACGTTAACCTTTCCAATCCATAAATAATCCTTAACGATCTTTTTTGACAAATCAATACTCGTCCTATTTGCGGAGCATTTCCCCAAACTGTTATCGCGTAACTAATAATTGAGTGACAGTAAGCAAAGTAGACCGATACTAGAGTTTTTCTGTCAACAATAGGCCTAAGTTTGAATAAGGCATAATTAGCGCTAGCTAGTTTTTTACAAACTTTATCTATATGACTTTCATACCTTAAATTAGAGTCAATTGTACAACCTAAAAATGTCACCTCGCTATTCATAATTTTATTTGTTCTTTTGCTTGCATAATTTAGTACGGTACTTTTGTCTTCATTTAATATTATCCCATTGGCTTCAAACCATTTTTTAAATTTTATTACAATTTCGTCAGTCTTTTCTGTTAAATTAGCTATATTATTATCTTTAACGCCTACTTGTGTATCGTCAGCAAATAGTGTAACCAACGCCCAGTCTGGTAAATTAATTGCAAGGTCATTCACATACACCAAAAACAACAACGGTCCCAAGATGGAGCCTTGCGGAACGCCAATATGACTGTGTAGTATGTCCGATTTAGTGTCATTTAATTTAACTATTTGTGTTCTATTACTAAGGTAAGACTGCATCATACTTAATTCTTTTCCTTCGAATCCGTAAAATTTTAGCTTATGTAACAAAATGTCATGTCGCAAACAATCAAAAGCCTTCGACAAATCGCAGAAAATACTAGAAACTTTCTGCGATCTATCCAAAGCATCTAAGATAAAGTATACCGTTTTTCTAATGGCCATCTCGGTCGATCTATTTTTGCGAAAGCCGAATTGGCAATCCGTAAAAAGGTTTCTATTTTCAAAATGGTCTATAATTCTTGATTTCAAAGCAGTTTCTAAAATCTTAGATAGAACTGGTAATATACACACGGGTCTGTAATTGTCAATAGCGATAGCTTCTCCTTTTTTATACAATGGTACGATTTTTCCTATTTTTAAGTTATCTGGAAAAACACCCTCAGTAATAGCATTGTTTATAACGTCTAAAACTAAATCAAGCATGTTTTTGTTGCCCATAATAAGTTCTTTAATTGTCTTTGTATTCATGTCGTATATATCTTTCGACGTTTTACATTTTAGATTTCTAATTATATTCTTAAATTCGGTCTCATTCATTTTTGAAAAATAAATTCTTTCGTCTGTTGGATTTTTTAAATACCTGTCACAATTTTTGGTCTTAATCTCTAGATTTTTTGTGAGTTTGCTGGCTATATTACAAAAGAAATCATTGAAACTGTTTGCTATATTTTTACTACCCGTTACGATTTCTCCAAGTTGATTTTTGATTTCAATTATTTTATTGTTATTTAGTGATTTTCTTTGTTGTTTTTGTTCCTTAATAATGGTCCATGTTGTTTTTATTTTGTTTGATGATTTTTCAATTCTAATTGCGTTCCTAAGTTTTTTAGCTGTCTGCAATACCTTTCTAAATGTTCTTTTAATTTTTTTTATTTTGGTTTTTCTTTTAATGTCCGGATACAAGTTTTGTAATATTTCAAGTTTCTGAAGGTTATTTCTTGATACTAATATGCCTTTCGTTGTCAGATTCTTCTTTTCGTTCCTAGATTTAAATGATTTTAAAGGAAAAGCAGTGTTATAACAATATTTTATATGGTTCATCAGAATGTTCATTTTCTCATTTACGTCAGGTTTAGACTTTATATCGTTTCTTACACATTCGTAATCCTTACAAAACAAATAATGAAAATAGTTTTTATTGGCCTGCGACATTATTCGAGATGTAATAATATTCCCCTGTCCTAGTCTAGGTTTTTTACGATTTAATTTATATTTGATTTCAATAACATTATGATCTGACAACTTTGTACATAATACTTTTCCTATGTGATATCGAAAATTTTCATCATCATTTAAAATAAAATTATCAATACAAGAAACAGATTTACCTTTGGTACGAGTTGGATCTTTTATAACAAATTTACATTTAAATTCATCTAATAATTTTAAAAACTTACGCACTTTATTGTTTGGTTTTAGCAAATTTAAATTAAAGTCACCTGCAATTACGATTCTTTTGTCTTCCTTACAAATTTTTTCAATAGCTTTAGTCATTACATTTTCAAATATTAAATAATCGTGGTCCGGATTATACACACAAATTATAACCAATTTATACAATTTTAATTCTATTGCTGCCAACTCACAATTCATCTCAAAACTTAACTTAACTATGTCGTGTCTTGTTTTATATTCAAGTGAGTCCTTAACAAAAATAGCGGTGCCTCCATGTCCAAATAAAGTCCTGTTATAATATGAAGCAAGTACAAAACCTTCAAGTGTCATTATATCCAGTTTTAATTCATTCGCCCATGTCTCTGATAGACAGAGCACGTCGCAAATTGTATTTTCCGTTAGTAATTCTAGTTCTAGATATTTATTATTAATACTTTGTATATTTGCATGCACAATCGTTAACCATTCACTGGGGTCTTGTGTGTTTCTAGAAAAAAATGGGTATGATCTGCGTTAGGGTTTATAAAGCGTAGGCAAGAAGAAGCATCAAAGTAACTATTTGTTATACTTCTTATTATTTCTTCTGTCACGATTTTTTTAACTTTTGTATATACTGTTCCATTTAGATCGAGATATTTAACATTCTCGGATACTGTTGCTAAGCGATGCAACTCTTTATTGATGCTGGTGATTTTATCATCATTTATGCTGTCATATAAAACACTCACTACCACAATGTTAAATTTTCTGTTCTCTGTACTTACTATTCTTCTTATTTCTTTTACATAAGATGTCTCCATTTTATTTTCGCTATAGTATCCTACCAGTATCACTGCTAGATCATTATGTGTTAGTTGTTTGGTATGTAGGTTAAAGTTTCTGAGAATATTTTCAATTTGGGCTCCTGGCTGACAGTGATTTATGATTTCTATGTCATCTAATTGTTTTATTATTCTGCTTGCTAGTCCACTTCCTATAATGTCCGAAAATATTTGTACTTTTTTAGTCCTTTTTCCATTTCCTTTTTTGTAAGTCCTCGATGCGTTATCATTTTCTAATGTTTTTATTTCGTTTTCTTTTTCTTGGAGTTTCGATAAGACTATTTGTGATTTGTGTACTTTTTTATTGTCTTGTATATTTGGCGAACATTTTTTTTTCACAGTGTTACGTGTTTCTAATTCCATTATTTTATGTTGTATTTTATTTCTCTCTATTTCAAAATTCTTCAATTTCTTCTGTAAATTTAATATATTTCTATTCTGTGTTTTAATTTTTTTTAAGAGACTTCTGGATGTATGTTGTGTTTTTGGTTTCAAAAACAGTTTAATTTTTCTATTTTTCTTTCTTTTACTAATTTTGTGGTTCAGATACATTTCAGTCTGAGTCGCTGCAACCTGTTTTTTAAGAAATAGTGATTTATTTATACAATTTACTGACCTAGGTGACAATATACCACGCATTTTTTCTGGCGCTGGAGTTTGTATGGTTCTCAGTGTTTTTATTAAAATATGACAATTTTCCAGTTCTTTTTGTAGATTACTGTTCTGCAATATCAGATTATCGACTTCTATGTTTGCAGCTTGAAGCGCTTGGTTCAGGTTTTCAATTTGCATTTCCAAATCAATAATACGTGAATTATTATATATTGAAACATCGGGTAGGCTTCTTATAGTTTCATCACATAGAATAACTGAATCATTGGCCATTGAATTTAAATAATCATGACGTGAAACATCATTTTCGGAATTAAAACGCCTAATGCGCCTAAATGTTATGTTGTTGTTACTTATATCCATCATTAAACTTTTCTTTGTGTATAAATATTCTTATTATTATTATTTTTTATAAAAGAAAAAAAAAAAATTTTTTTTTCTGATTCAAAATAAACTTTTATGATGTACAAAATATTTTTTTTTCATTATGCCGAGATAAGCTTGAGAGACTTGAACTCGCTTCCTCTTGCGTAGCACGTAGATTGAATCGGTTCTGTAACCACTACGCCAACAAGCACTTATGGAAAGTGGTGAATTTAAGTCTTATACTTTGAGGTAAACCGTTACGATATTTAGACTGTCGTTGCTCTTGTGTATATTACGAGACGAGATTTACATTTACCGTCACTTGCACAAAAAATAAGCCCACTTCGGTTCAGTTTTGGTCCTTATTTCTTACTAATAGATTGTTTTCAGCCACAGTCTTATCACTAAAGTATGCGTCCGTTACTTATGCGCGTTGTAGATAATATTTCGCACCAACTAATGCATGTTTAACCACTTTTCTAAATTTATTTTTGAAGAGCACAAATACAACACCCTCTCACTTAAACGACCCGCAAGTCGTGATAATAGATAATAGTCGTTTAAATAAGTACATATTAATAATGTTAAGGACTTCCTCAGAATAACTAATTCTTAATCTCACAAGAAACGTAACAAATGAATAATTAAAAGTAATTGAATTATTTTTCATTAAAACAGCCGAAGTAACAAGAGAAATGAGGAAAATCCTTGTTGTAAAATCACTTGGCTCTGTCATCTCAATGTTGTAATGTCCACTGTCGCCCCACTAAGCTATTGACGAACGCGCGAACAACTAAATAATTCAGTAGAAGAAAGCCTTAGAATTGTCTTGCATCCTGATTTTCTGATGCAATTGACGCGCTTTAAGAATGTAAATAACTACGCGAATTTCTTTTTATCTTGAAGGAATGCATCAGTATTTCAGTAAGGAGTGTTACTGCTTTCCTGGTGTAGTTGCGGGTTCGAATCCCGGTAGATTCTTTGTCAAAATATACTTAGGACACATAATAAAATTATTAACAATCCGGTGAAAATGTAGTGAATCTAATTTCAGCAGGGTTGGATTGTTTTAGGGAATGCAAAATTTTGAGCTTCCTTCACAAACCATACATAAATCGCTTATTTTCCCAGTATCATGTATTGATAAATTAGCTTATTTTCTACCTACAAAAAAATATATTGTTTCAAGTTATTTTAACCCCTATATTAGTTTTGGGTAGGTACCTACTAATAAAATAGTCGCACACAGAAAACTATTTTTATTTCTCTTTATTAAAACATCTTTTAGGGCCGATTTTTCAATCCCCAGATAACTTTTATTCAACGAATAAAATTAATGGTTTGACACATTTTCTATACGAAAACTGTCAATATGTCAAACCTAGGGCCGATTTTTCAACAGCCAGATAACTTTTATATTATTTATTTATATAGGTTTACAAGTTGACAGTTTTCTTATGGAAAATGTGTCAAAACGTAAGTTTTATTTGTCGGATAAAAGTTCAATTCAATTCAATTCTTAAGTTTCTTAATTCTTCAAAAGTTATCTAGCTATTAAAAATAGGCCCTTAGCCATGGGACATAGGTCTCCACTAATGTTTCACCAGCAAAATTCTTTAGGGCGAGATAAATGTTTACTTAAAACAAACAAACGTTTGTTTGCATTGCGCAATTATGGTCAAGCGTGCGGCCGACGGGACATAAACATAACGCTAGGAGAAATATTGCGTAACTATAAGTCTTAATTGTGTTACAGTTATGAGTACTTATATTTGTTTACGAGGTAAACGTTATTATTATAACACAAAGGTTATACCACACTTTCTTAGATCATTATGAGTACATTCATGACCACCATTCATGTAAGTACCTAAGTCCATCTGTTCCCTACAAAACGTAATGCCTTTCTTCAATGGGGTAAATGAGGTCCTAAAATGTATGTAGTAGTATGAAATACTTATACAATTTAATTACACTGCTACCTATTGATGTAAATAGCAATAATAATATATGTAGTTAACTAAGGACCAAACTTGACTACCGTTTTTCATAGTAATGTTACTGGGAACGAATCGACACTGGATTGCGACTATTTTTAAATCACGGGAATTAGGCTTCAGTGTCATATGTCATTATTCCTATTTCAGTCCACAGCTGGACGTAAGCCTCCCAAAGAATGCCAAAGAGAACGATCTCCCCCTTTTTATCCAGGCACTGCTAGCCATTTTCCTGCGTCCTACACAAACCACGTGAGACTACCTATAGGATTTAATATTAGTGTCACATGATTTACCGGTTGTCAATTCTTTATCGAAGGGTTCTGAATCGGGGACCGGGTCTCCACTCGAGAACCCGGTTACTCCACCTTGTTCTGCGACAGATGTGGCCGGCCCACTGCCACTTTAGCTTACTACATTTTTGGACTATGTCAATTACTTGGTCTTCTGCCGGATGGCCTCGTTTCGGATTTTATCTAGAGTGAAGGTATGTTGTTCATAAAATGTAATTTGTTTCTTACAGCCCTCCAGATTACACTAAAGGCGTCTTCCAAACGCTCGGCTTCAAAGAGTTCCACAATTACCTGATGCTGACAGAAGAAGAACGGAACAGTGAAGAAGGAAAGAAGCTTCTAGCAGAGAGCGTGGAGAACATGAAGATCGGCACGCGCCGGTACGCTCGCAGGCAGAACAAGATGATCCGGGGAAGATTTTTGGAACATCCGACGAGAGAGGTAAGGCACGAGATAGTAATATTTTAAAAGTCGCACGGCTAATTCAATGGTAGATACAACTTTATAATCGGATTAACATATCAACGGTCAATGAAAAAGGCATGAAAAAGTGTGTAGACTTAACCCTCCTATGTATTTATTAAAATTAACTAAGAGCACATTTTTCAAACGCCAGATAACTTTTATCCGACGAATAAAATTGTCATTTTGATACGTTGCCTATACGGAAACGGTCAACATGTCAAACTTATTTTCATAAGTTATCTGGATATTAAAAAATCGGACGTAAGAATAATTTCATTATCTAAGTACTTACTATTAATGGGTTCCCTGTCCGATATATCGCATATGATACCTATGTAGGTGAACAATGAATGGTTTTGCCTACTGCGTCTGCTCTTGCAAACTGGTTGATTCATTTCGTCGAATGTAGAGAATGCAGAGAGGTTTGGGCACTTTGCGTTCTCTTTTCTATTCTTTATGATCTCAACGCTCCTTCTTACTTAAAAGTTTAGTTTCCTCCACAACTGTCACGACAGAAATCTTCGTACTGGTAATACCCTCCAACTACTTACCCCACTTCACACTTCTGGCTTTATGTCCAACTCTTTCACCCTCACAGCTATACGACTCTGGAATCGACTTCTTACCAATATTAGGAAATCAAAGTCCAAATTTACTTTTAAGAAAGCTCTACGCATTTACATCAAAAATCGCTGATCTAATAATTGATCTTTCATTTGCTATGTATATAATTGTTAATCATATATATTTATACCTATTTATTAAGTATGTAATGTTGGTGTGTATGTATATATTTTTTTTTTTTTTTTCTTGCTGCACCGCCTGTATTTCTCTGTTTGATCACTGGTTGACTGGTAGAGAATGCTTCTTGGCATTAAGTCCGCCATTTGTACAATTATTTTTAAATGTGCAATAAAGTATAAATAAATAAATAAAAATAAATGTCTTTATAAGAAATATAAAACGTATTTTCTGTCTAAATGTTAGGTACCTAGTCGATAAGACTTGCATCAATAAAAGTAACAAACAAACACGAGTGACGATGCTGCATTGGGCACGTCTTGCACAATATTATGCACAGCGAAGTAATTTAAAGGAAAACAGTTTTAGCACACAACAAACACTATACTACACTACCAAATCTACCCTTCTACCATACTTACCCCCAATTGCAATTTATTAGCTTTTTATTTGGTACTTAATAGATTGTTGCTTATGCAAGACTATAAACCTGCGTAAGTAACATCGTAAAAAGTTCAACAATTACCGTAACCCATATATTCACAATCGACAAATCAAATAAGCGATATATATTACTGGGATTGCGTGCTATTACTTTATGGGGCATAAATTGAAGTATCGTTTCCCTTTTTTAATCAATAAAATGAATGTTTAGAAGAAATTCGATGTTTATTGCATGCTATTAATTCGCTTCTTGTTGCAATATGTATTTAATCACGCTTTAATAATTACATTCTGCAATAACAATAAATTTTATTAATTAATTCCTTCTTTTACCCCTTACTCAAGAAATCAGCAACAGCGCCATCTAGTAACAAGTAAAACAATTAGTGAACACTAAGACTATTAGTGCCATCTAGTGTTGAGTAGTTGTGTTACTTTAAAGCAAAACGCTAGAACTCAAAAGCATGGTATTGTTTTATGAATTTCTCGACAGATGGCAGTAACAGTATTCGTTTTGTTTGCTTGCAGGTCCCACCGATTTACGAATTGGACACAACTAACTTGTCCCTGTGGGACGCAGAAGTTAAAAATAAAGCTATACAAATAATTGAGAGCTACCTGAACAATGTACCATGCAATTATGAACCTATAAAATCAGAAATAAATGAAGAAAAAAAGAAAATTGATGGTAATTCACGAAACTTTTGCTCAGTGTGCGATAGACTTATTTTAGGAGATAAAACTTACGAATTACATTTGAAATCTTTCAAACATATGAGGGTAGTGAAAAAGAAAAGGAAATTAGAAAAAGCAAGTACATCAAGAACAGACCATGAAGAATCTATAGAGAAATAATAAATGATAAACAAAAAAGTTACATTATGTGTAAGATGATGAGATCTAGAAATCTGTTAATTTTTATTTGATTAAAAGAATGACATAAACTAAACAATTTTTTTATTTAACATAACATCTACTTAATTATATACAATCCAAAAACTTTGTCAGTATTAATTCTCTTCAATTGCCTCTTGCTGCAAAATTTTATCCTTTTTAGGTGCTCTATAGTCATAACTCTCAAATTCAGGGTATTTTTTAATGATTTCATTATAAGCTTCACACAGCCTGGCAAACTCCATGTTAGCAATTTGATAAGGTCTTGTAACCGGATCAATATCAGCCATTTGATACATTTTTAAAGCCATTTCTTCCCGTACTTCCTCAGGAAACAATGTCTCAGCTCCTCTAATTGAATATTTCCGCCTCATTGAGAATATTTGACGCACAACTTTCTCCACCATTTTAAAAGGCAATTTTATCAATGGCTGCTTTAGCGGAGTGAGCGTTACAACACCAACATCGACATCTGGCTTTGGTAGAAACGCTGATCCAGATATATCAAATTTGTAATTTACATTACACCAAGTCTGACACATAACAGATAATCTGCATCTCTGACTGTTTAAAATACGTGCAGCCATTCTCTCAGCAACTTCTTTTTGAAAAGTAAGTGTCATTCGAGCTCGGCCGAAAGCCCATGGTCCTTCTTTTTTGGAAATCATTTCCAACCAGCGTATGATCAGTATTGTAGACACACTAAAAGGCAGATTACCGATAAGATTCACAGGTGGCGGTGCATCTAACCAATCAGTTTTCACATCAGCAGGCAAGAAGTTAGCTACATCTGTTTTCAAAATATCACCTTTAATTATATCCACATCTACCTTATCTCTGCACGCATCTGCTAGGAGTTCTAGAGATGGAATAAATCGAGGATCTTTTTCGATGAGAACTATTTTGCGAGGAGCTTGCTGAATAATCGATCTTGTTATGCCACCAGGGCCTGGGCCAACTTCGCAGACCACATGGTTCTCTATACTGCCAGCTGCACGCACTATCTTATCTATTAACCGGGGCTCCATGAGGAAGTTTTGGGATAATTCCTTGAGAGCGCGCAACTTGTACAATCTAATGACATCTTTGATACTCGGTAGAGGAGGCAATCGTATCCGCAAAGCTTTTCTAGCCGCAGCCATTACTGCTGAACCTTCGCCGGTTCGTTGAAATCGTCGAGGAACGTCTCTTGCTTCACTGCGAAGATGGAATACAAGTAAATACTAAACACCCCAGCTCCAATTGCAAATCCAGTAAACTTATTGCGTCTGTTTATTTGTTTCAACTTTTGAACTCTTTCGAAGTTCTTCTGTTCGATAAGTTTCATATAATCGATTTCGGCCTTTTTTAGCACGGGGTCTTGATTGCCTATGCTGATCTTCGGCGTAAATTTCGAGTCGCCCATTACGATTTACAAAAGATAACCTCAAAAGCTCAAAAATTATTGAACGAACTAATGACTAAGTGAGTGAATGTCTGAGTTGAAAGTTGACTGACAGACTTAAAGTGAATGAATGCTGATGCATTTAACCTATGATTTAACCCTTGCAAAAACCATGAAGTTGTAGGACAAAAACAGGGCAATGTCTATTGTCTATGAATCATATTATTTTTTAGAAAGAGATTTTAGTGCATCTCTCACAAAAACTTCAATATTCATTACATTATTAAATCTCAACCTATTGTTTTTTCTATACAAAACCGCGTTAACTTTACAATTGCGTAAACGTTTTAAAAAAAAGAACTGCTGCCTCACTGCCTGCCACACACGCAGCAGTACAGTAAGAGTAAGTAGCAGGCATGGCAACACACACCACAAACTTTGTGCAAATACACTGAAAGAAAAGCTATTTTGTCCTTAATGGCACAAAACACAATAAATATGCTTTGCAATTCTCACAGTATCTTTACTCGAGCAAATAGTCAGTTTGATCTTTTTTTCTGTTTGTCATTTCAGTACACAAAAAATACTATTCGTCAAAATTATCGCGTTTTTTAAATATTATTTACTAGTTACTGCATATTAATTATTTAATTCTATTTACAAAAAATACTGATTATTATCAAAACGACGAAGAAAATTAAGGGATAACCTATATTTTTCGGAAGTACAGAATTTTTAGGCAAATATGCCAAATTGATGTAAGCCATGGTGAAAACAGAAACAAAACAGAATCAGCTGTTCATGACGTTTGCTCGTCGATCAACAACAAAACAAAGAGCAGTGCGCGCAGCTTTCTCTTTCTAAACACTGCCTCCTGCTTTCGCACATTAATTTGCATCGGAGCTGAACTGGCATCGTCGCGTCAAAATCGTCAAACCCCGTTTCGCGTTGTAGACGTTCGCTAGTGCGTGCACTGTGCGGTGCGTCGACCGCTCGTTGTGAACTTTGTTAATTGTGTTGTAAAAATGCCATTTATCTCAAAGGACTGGCGATCTCCTGGCGAGGAGTGGGTGAAAACTCAGGAAGGCTGGGAAAAAAAGAAAGTGCTTGAGTGCACCGCACAGAGGTAAGCTGCGATGAGCGTGTTGCAAAACAAACTGTTCTTTGTTCACTTTTGGTTCTACATGGTTCAACAATAACCCATCTGCGTAAAATAACTGACTAATGCAATGCAACGCAACATTTTAGATTTACGCTTCTTTGTGATCGTTGTAAAAGCTTGGTTTTATATTTTGTATTGCAGATACCCCGCAATAACTAACTATAATAACACAGACGATAATCAACAAAAGTCTTGGTGAGTGTTGTTTTAATCTGTTTTTATTTAATTGTGTTTGTTTTCTGTGGATCAGCTGTTTTTGTTGTTGGACGCGGATTATCGATTTTCTTACGTATGTGTGAGTGAGTCCTTCGCCTTATTTTAAGACAGTAGGTAGATGTATAGAAGTAGGGAAGTGGAAGCAACTAGCCTATTTCATATCTATCTATTCTAGTACAGACAATAGCTCGTCAACCTACCACAAAACGTCAAATTTTCTCAATTAATATTAATCTCTACATGTCGGAAGTTGAAAATCGGTTCAATGACCTTTGGGTAGGTTGACCTGCCGTTGTTGTACATTGATACAGATTAATTAAAAAATATATATTTTCATAGTAATACTTACCAATTTCTATGTAGTTTTTACAGTCGGTATTGTCTTGTAACTATTTGCTACTAAGTAAGTACTTACCTTTATTTCTAATTAATATACTCAATAAATAGCATTGCCAATCAGTACCTAAGATATGCTACTATTTAGAAGTTAACTAAATTAAAAACCTGGATAAGGCTTAATTTGCTTTTTTTATTATAACACTGAGTATAGTCATACTAGTGCCAATTGGCAAGTTTAAAAATAAAAATATTTACTTCACAATTTTTTTTTATCATCCATTTTCACGTTAACAGTAATCAGTTTTCCCTTTTTTCGTTCGTTTCAGTATTAACAAAGAACATATATTTACTTTCGTTGATATTCTTAGTAGAATCCTGTTCGAAAAATACCTTGTTAAAGAAGAAAAACCAAAACAAAAACCAAATGCTATACTTGGTCTGTCGCCCGCATCCAACAAAAGAAGAAAAATTGTTATCATTTAGAGTCAGTTTCACCACTTGCTGGTAAGTTCCGGATAACCTATCTGACACTTGTTTTGACAGATAACCTATACAATTAGCTGTTAAAAAAGTGCCAGATAGGTTATCTGGAACTTATCAGCAAGTGGTGAAACGGGCCCTTAAGCTACTTAACACGCTACATTAAAATCCTCCAGCTCTCACTGCTACACATTTCACTGCAATACTTACCTTACCTACCTTAAGTAAGTAGGTCACACATCTAACTAAAAAAAACGGACAAATTCGAGTTGAACTCGCGTAGGGAGGGTTCCAAAATTCTCATAGGTTTTTCTGCAAGTAATCAATAAGTTGGGAGCTCTACTCTCGAAATTGTTGACAAATATATCTACCTAAGACAAGTGATCCAGTTGGGTAGATCCAATTTTGAGAAGGAGGTCAATCGTCGGATCCAACTCGGCTGGGCAGCGTTCGGGAAATTACACAAGGTCTTCTCGTCCAATACTGAGATACAGTGTTTAAAGACGAAAGTCTACAACCAGTGTGTGTTACATTGACGACGAATTGTCAATCGGTAAATCACGTGACGTTCATGTTAAATCATGTGTACTGTGGTTTTCCGGTCTACAATTTGTTATCGAACGGTTCTGAATCGGGGGGCACTTGTGACAAGCGGGACATGACAAGAGACTGGCTATTGTTTAGGGGGAAACTCCGCACTCGGATATGTTGTTAAGATTGTCGGTGTCACCCATGGAGCACATAGCACATAGAGTAGAAATGTCATATGATTTATTCGACAAAAATTTCCGCCTTTTTTTAAATCTGCATCTGTGCTGTTTTTGTATGGACGACAGTTGACAGGACTTGTCATTTCATACCAAATGTAAGTGAAAAATATCTAATTTATAGTTTCGGAGAAAGACGGTTCGTATTTCTGCTCTATACCCTATAAGCTCGATGTTTTCACTCCACCTACACAAGTTGTCCTTGCATCGACCGACGAGTCCGCAGGTTGGATAAGGCACGACAAATCCCTGCCAGGATCCCGGGAAACTTATCTATAATTATGGAATGGTAAAGAGCTATGTTCTGTATTTTTTTCAAGGGTCCGTTTTTTTATTCCGACGTTCAGATTTCAGAACACTAAAAGCCGGAGAAGCGCGAGTCGGACTTGTGCAACGCGGGTTCCGTACCGTTCGGGATCTCTGACTATAAAAAATCAATATAACGAATTGACCGGGCTTTATTATTTGTTGTTAACTTTAGAGTCGGCACAAGTGTGACGCTGTATGTAACTATAAACTATTACCGATTATTCGATCCATAGAGTTAAAACAGAAAACGTTAAAAACATGATTGCTCACTTTTTTTTAACTTTTTGTTAATTGTTGTCCACCGACCGCCTTAATACACAATATTTAGAAACATTTTACCGGTACATTTTACGGCTTGAAGTAATTAAAAATCTCATTATAAACTTTTTGTTTTTTTTTGCATTCACAACAATGCTAGTTTATTATTCCAAGAAAAATAATTTTAATTGAAAAATAATTTCAACTGCCTCTGGTAGGACAGGGTCCCGCTGGCATTGGTGGTATTGGTACTCTCTGGGTACGTAACCCTATTAACAAATACTCGTACTTACAAAAGCTATACCGAGAACAAATTCAAACTTGCTCTCCCACTTAATGCAATCTTACCTACCCATATAATCTTACCCTTCAACCTAAAAGGTTACGCCACTCAAAAGATAACGGTACAGTCCTTCTAAAGGCTAAAGAAAAACCTTTTTATATTAAAATAAAGTTTTGTTCTCTATAACTTTTTAGTAATGAAAGAAATTATATTGATTTCCCTAACTTTTAAAGAAGATCAATAAAGATAATCACAATTATTTTGTTCTTGAAAGCGCATACATACTAGAGGACTTCTATCAAACTGATCGGAGTTTTAATATTTTGTAGCAACTGACGAAGATCCTAAGGTCCACTTGCTAAACGTTTTTAAATCTAGATAGACATCTAAACCAGCCTCCGTAGCATGAACACCAAAACACGATATATGATATGCTATATCGACACCAACTGTAAAAATATGATAGATATAGCCGCCATGTTAGATCGCCGTGGTGGTGACGTCGCATATTATGATCGCTGTTTCGATAAAAAAACAAAATGGCGGCTATATCTATCATATTTTTACAGTTGGTGTCGATATATCGCTACATCATATCTAAACATATCGTGTTTTGGTGGTCATGCTTGGGGGGCAAGTTTAAAATATTATTATGTCTATTACTTTATTTGAAGTTGTCAGAGTTCTGCTAGTGGACCTCAGACAATATCGAAACAACCTGTATACCTAAGCCAACACTCCAGTCAAACAGAAAAATAATGGCACCCCTTCCTAACCGTCAGGATTAATGGTTTTAGTTCAAATTCGTTAGTGCTGCTGGCTGTTTACAAACAACGACACAGTATTTCTCATTTCAAATGAACGACAGAAATACTGAAATGAAAATGCCATTCAACATTGAAGGTCATCCGACTGCAGAAGAAGACAGTTCCCCGGTCTCCGTTTGAAAGGCCATTGTGACGATATCAGACAACTGAACTTTTGTTTACTGTTGAGTTTGCTCAGCATTATTTCAGCCTATAGTTGCCCAATGCCGAACACGAGCCTCTCTCATGATCTTCAGCGAGATATTTATCAACCAATCGATCCAAAACCAATTTTTTTCTGTAAGTAGAAAGAAAAATCCTAGAAAGCACTTTAACACGTCAATTTTTTTACCTTACCACTACTTCGGGACAGTGCCGAGAAGAAGCAGCGCAAGAAACTTGAACACTGTTGTCAGCCTCTTTTTAAGTAGTATGTTTACGAGAAAATAATATATACCTGTACGAGTATTGCCATTTTTGACATTTAAATAGTCATTAACAGTATTATAACCTTTTTCATTAAAATAATCTTACCATGCGATTTAAATTAAAACAGACTGGTAATTATACTATAAATACTTTTGTTATAAATGCGAAAGTAACTATTTGTTTGTTACGCTTTCAAGGATGAACCGATTTTGCAAAAAATTGGTAGGTACTGAGCTTGAATCTACCCTCTAAAGGAGTAAAATAGGGGATGACAAGCCGTAATCTTTCTTTAAGAAAATAAAGTGCTTCAACAGTATTTTACGCGGGCGATGTCATCACAGTCACGGCTAGTTTATTATAGGGTTTAGAGGGCTTACCATCTCTTATAGCAGTATTACTTCAACCTTGTTTTGTTTTTTCTATATGCAGTTAGACGTAAGAATGTTACCTGCCTGCTAATGTTTACCGTTTCGGGGTGCTAGCCAGTGCCCAAGTATTGTATTGTATTGTGCTGTATTGTATTCTTGCCTTGACCAGTCTTACAATCCAAAACCTCTTCTCATGACTAACTTTTTTTACGATACGACAGAAGAATAGCTTCCCCAAATAGGCTGTATACTTGCTTAGAACCAATTTGAATTTGAATACTGTCGTTACTCGGTTTTAACCAACTGGTAACGATGAACAACAAACTTGAGAGAGTATTATTAGAAATCAATTTTGTTACTGAATTGACCTTTATCACTGCAACTCCACATCGGTAAGTTAAATCGTACTTTACAAATGATTTCAAATGGAATAAATGTAAAACCATTTGTGTTTAACGTTATTTACATTTGGATAAGAAAAATCTATGCTCTTACGTCCTTTTTTTTCTCAAATAACTGTAACAGCCTGTATATCAACATTTTCTAATAGAAATTGCTGTGGAACTTTGAACGGTTATTTTACGGCTTCAATACTAAATCTTTTTCTATGAGATCAACATCTAAATCTAAAAAACACTTCTCCATACAAACTGATGTCAGTGGTCGGTTATTGTTTCACCCTGTATGACGGTCTAATGTTTTGTATTTTGTTGCGTAGGGACGTCTTTTAATAGGTACCTATTCTAGAGTGGCCTAATATCTGGACACGAGAAGCATAAGATTCACAGAAATGTGGCCCTTGTTCATCAACTAACTTAAACGAACTACATTATGTTGTCTCCAAATTGTGATTCATGTCCCGCTTGGCTTCAATGTCTGTGTGCAGGTCAGGTATTTACCACCAAAAATATTTCCGAATAAAGAAAATTATGTCTTAAAATAGTTAACGCAATTGAACTTTTACTTAGCCCGTAGGTACCTTAATAGTTGTTCCCACTCCAAACATAAACAAATCAGCTGAAAAACGGTCTCAATAGACCGCTTGGCATCCATTAAGTTAATTAATAGTAATGAAGAAGACGCGAAGTTGTCTACAGAACTAATTAAAACAATCCAAGAATAATCTGCTGATATCGCAAATGACACAGTTCGCGAAAGAGAACTACTTAGATAAATTGTATAATTCGCAAGGAACTGATAAAGCTAATGACGCAGAAACAAAATATCTGTCTACCTAAGTAAACAATTGCATTAACCAGACATTTCATTCAGTAACTTCTTCTAAGGTGTGCTTAAAGTGTACCTATGCTTTGTTTGTTTCGTAACCTCGTTCTCATCATGATAATAATGACTTATTTCAATGAAGAAGCCATTTTCAATTCATCATCATTTGCGAGTGGGTCTTTAATAACCGTACCGTGTCTCTTCAAAGCGAATTCTCGACAACAAAGACTCATTTTAACTGTCACATAGTCGTGAGACCTTTGAAAAGCTACAAACATTTTGTAAAGCACCTAAACAAACGACTGAATAAGTAGTAGGTCTCTACGTTGCCAAATTGAGGACCGTAATTTCCTTGGAAACCTTTTGGAACTCATGATACAGCAATTTAAAATAGAACGATAAACACTAGATGGATTGTTATAAGAATTTTATATAAAATGCAAATAACAGAGAATTTTACTTTAAACTTATTGATATTAAATTTGAAAGAAATTCTAAAAATTAAACTAAACAATCCGTCTCGCAAAAACCAAACCGATCGTCTATTATCTGTTTTATAGATCCATTTTGTATATTGAAGTATTGAACATTCTAAGCAACCAATATTGGCAAAACTGCAGCCTCAAGAAGAGCAAATAGAAATTTGTTCTCCCAAAAACTAGGTCAGTCTGAAATGCAGTCGCCAGGTCAAATCACTCATCTGTATTTCCTAGACTCTGCAAAGAACACTAATTTATTACGGCAGATACTTTAAACCACCTAGTGACCTATATAATGTTACACGAATAGTTATGTAAGAAGTTTGCTGAAACTTTCTTGGCTTCTTCTTTCCTTTGAAATAGATTGATATATTTATGCACGATCTTTTAAAAGTAAACAGCGAAGTTGAGACATGTTATTTTGATACTTGATATGACTATGCCAAGAATTTTATTGAAGTTAGATATTTAACCCGTTAACATCCAAGCGGTCTCATGAGACCGCATAACAATAGAATTTATATTGTGTCTCGTTTACGTTTGCTTGATCAATGATCAGTTCTTTTCTCGTAATCTAACAGCCGATTTGAGTACTTAAATACTGTGGAAAGTACCTAAGATATTTTACAAAAGCTGTACCAATTTACGTACAATAATAAGATTTAAAAACAAATGTATATTACCTACTGTCCGTCTTAAAGATACATTCCTCAAGACCATTTGTCATCCTCATCCATACGCATTTATAAATGAAAAGCTTAATCTCCTAAAAATATTACTTTTTAATTTAATAATTCTCATGATTATTAATGCTATTATTATGTGTGGCATCATCCTCTTTTTAATTTTAACATTGTGCTCAACCAAGGTGTTAAGTATATTGATCTGATCTATTTTATGTATATTTATATTCCTATTTATAACACCTATTGTGTGTGTAACCTTATAGCAATAAATATATTGAATTTTCAAGCGACTTCAAAAAAGGAGGAGGTTCTCAATTCGACTGTATGTTAGTTTTTGTATGTATGTTACGCGATTACTCCGCCAATTATGAATCGATCTTGATCATTCTTTTTTTGTTTGGTAGACCATACTTCAGAGGTGGACCCATATAAATTTTATCGAAGTGTAGTTAGCGTTTTTTTTTAAAATTAACAAAATATATAATCAGATTATGTTTTGTTTCGTGGTTCTTGTATCTATGTTACCCAATGTCTTCGACAGATGTGAACCAATTTTGATGATTCTTTTTTTAATGAATAGAATTCAAAGATACTATAAGTAATAAAATATTGTGCAAAAAATTTTAACCTTAAAGGTGGAGAAATAGGGGATGAAATCGTCGTTCAGCAGTTAACTTTTGTTTGCACTCTTATAGTTTTTTGAATAGGATTTTTCACTAAAAATAGATAAAATATGTACATTTTATTTAAAAAAAACCGACTTACAAACTAAAAAGGTAAAATAATGACCGAATTAGATACGTCAAAACTTCTAATTTTAGCAGTAGATTCTCAAATACGTTTTAATCAAAAAGACTTCGTAGTAATAAGGCAAAGTACATTTATTTTATTCACAAAGGTAATGTGCTTAGTGTGTTTACTTCTCTGATACGCCCACCGTTGTAAAACCGGTCAAGTGTAAATCACAACCACGTATTATTACGGTTTCAACTTCTTAATTAAGTACAGAAATACTAACTACAAATAAAACGTGCTAACAATCTTTCTTTTTATGAATTCTTGTTATAATTGTGTAAAATGAAATTACCTAAAATCTCTTTTAGCTGATTTAACGGATTAGTTCGCTAAACAGAAGGGTTTCTGTTTCATTTACTTAACAATTTACATCTAAAACCATTAAGCTCTTAGGAGATATTAATTTTCTCTGCTACCCTAGCATGACCACAACACGATGATATGATATAGCGATTTATTGACACCAACGGTATTTTTTTTAAAAATATAATAGATGTAGACGAGAAACAGCGATCATAACATGTGACGTCACCGGCACTGCGATTCACCATGGATGGCGGCCATATTTATTATATTTTTGCAGTTAGTGTCGATAAATCGCGATATCTGGTGGTCATGCTAAAAGGGCAGTAATGAACACCACACATCAGACAGAAGTTGCTGCAGCCATTGACTTACTATTTAAATCAATGGCTGCAGCAGTTTCAAGTCAAAAGTTTGGATGTTTCATTCGCTAATACTTACAATAGTATGCATAAATCACAATCAGGAGTATTTCAATGATAAAATTATATTTCAATACTTGCAATCTTTGTCTCATACAATGCAATGCCTACAATCTCAGACGGAGCGCCGTTTACAGTATGAAACCGCTCGCAACAGCGACCGATGTGTGGAGCGGAGCACTTTAGATCTTCAATACGGATCTCTAAAAATAAAGCCGATCTGACTCAAAGAATCGTTGAAACACGTCGCTACAGGAAAAAGGATACGGCTATTTTTATCTTAATTTAATATTCGACTTCGGTTATTTTTACACTCCTCTTGATTGTAATATCCTCTCTGGATAGCTTCCGTGTTGTAGATTAGTTGTTGTATTTTCAGAGATGATCTTGAACATGCAGTTTGCAGAAAGCATTCATCAACCATGAACTCTAAATACAGTAGGTACCCTAAGTAAGCAGTGCTGTTTTAAGGTCAAATCAAAGAGCTTTAAAAAAGACGTTTTGAGAAGGACTTCGGTTGCGTTTGCAGTACATCACACTAACAGTTGGTAGCTGTCATATTTTTCCAACGCACTGTCAGACAATTTTCCTGCGTTAACAATCAACATTTTTTGTGTTATCATCATTTCAGCCATAAGACGTCCACTGCTGAACATAGGCCTTCCCCATTGACTTCCAGATTTCCCGGTCGGAAGCGGCCTGCATCCAGAGGCTTCCTGCAACCTTTACCAGGTCGTCTTTACAATTTTTCGGATGCAGTCCTGCAAACGGATGACTGACGTCCAGTTCAAAACGTGTTATTTGAAAGAGCCGTAACTTTATACAGAAAGAACAAAACAAGATTGAAGTAATACTGTTCTAAGAGCTCATGGCAAGGCTCAGGCAGGCTAGCATAATCATATGAACTGACATATCATTATTATAGTCCAATTTTGAAATTGTCTCTAAGTGCTGTCGATATGCTTTCCACATATCTTTACCGATTGGTTCAACTCCATTAACATACTAGGCTACATACTGTTTAGCGGTTAGAAAGTGTTAATGCTTTGCTATTATCATTGAGTTAATTATGACTATGCGCTTGAGTTTAGCTAATTCATATTCTTACGTAAATTATGTTGGTTGTATTTAGTATTTACATTATGCGCATTTATTATTAGCTTAAACTGTTTGACATTGTAAAGAACATTTTTTTAAATCTTGTACTCGTATGGCTTCTTAATTTCTTGGTTTTAAATGACTCACTGCATTTACGAATGCAGTTTACCCTTTTAGCTTCCCATTTCACAGTTCATTCACCTTTACGGACCAAAATTAACATTGAATACGATTTATATAAATGTTATTTGCTCGGTTCCTCTGTATCTTTGTAAAGATAGCACGTTTAACTACGTCTACTACATCAGTTTCGTATCACCCTTGACCCATTTAATGCCAACCGCAAAATAGGGCAGATAAAAGTATCAAACTTCGAAACAACCTTTGTACTTCCTTCTGCGTTTTAAGACACATTTTCAACCCATGACAATGTGTTTAGTGTTTTAGCACTTGATAAGTTCTTTTTGTATTTGAAAACAACGTTATTATAAAACAAATCGTTAAAATGTAGCTCTATTTCTGCTGACGAAGATTAAAGAATTGTGAAGTTTTCCAGAAAGCCTTCAACTTTCCATGGTCGTTAGTAACGATACAGCAAAGAAGTGTTTCTGACGCACTGTTTAATCAAGTAATGGCGGTAATGGACATCATCTTGTCTGTGGAAGTGGATCGAATTTCATCGCAACTGTCTTGACAACTTTATCTATGGGCATTTTAGGTTTACTATGAAAGTAACAGTTCTAACGTTGACTTTGTCTAACCTTGGTAAAGTATTTTCTATTTGTAGATCGAACGAATGTCACCTTGTTGTGAAACGAACTGGAATTTTGTGACCCTGTCTGAACTTCTTCCTCTTCAGAATTTGAGGTTATGTTTTAGTTCCCATTGGTTTCCATTGCATATTGCATTGTTCGTTGCTCAAATATTTTACTAATTAAAAAGAGGTGAATTTTGTTTGGATGTACGAGGTTGTAAACTTTTATATCCTGCTCCGACCGTCAGAGAACCTATCTCCAGGCAAAAACCTTCCGCGTATTCGGACAGCCGCACACGCGAAGACCAATTACGCGCCACCGATAGTGCGGTTCGTGTGGCTGAATACTGATCATCAAGAAATTGAGAGAATTGCCATCGACACGAGAATAAGAAGATATCCAGAAAAATACACATTGCCCGAGTGATGCGAGATAGATGACGCTAATTAACGTCAATGACGCCGATTACTTGTCACAAAAAAAAGTTAAACTAATAATATTATTTACCTACTACCCGTATATATGACGCGTGCAAAACCGCAGGTATAGCTAGTGCTTAGCTGTATATGATTCTATTAGAATGTTATTTAAATGATTCTATTTGTACATCCCTGGGTTGCGTGGTAGCAAGCATTCACCTGTCAACTTGACCATAAATTAACGAGCCCCACCCAAATCCTTTTGCCCTTTGGGACACACCTTACATGAACTGCTGAAATAGAGAGACCATTTGGGAATTGCACTATCTAGATTGTGCATCAATCAGATAGAAGCTTCGGAATAAATTTCTCGTTCGCTCTGTTGACTTTAAACAAAGGAGATTGCTTTTTAGAAAGAATTTTACACTTTGCAAAACAAATCTGACAATACGAGGAAGCATCTCGAATGATTGTACTCTTTACTAGGTACTCAAACAACTAAAGGTGTTATTACAGATTGTATAAATAATGTAACTTGTTGTTATGATGTTCTTCCGCCTTTTTATGTAACGTGCATTATGTATATGACTTGTGAGTCATATTCTAATGTTGTCAAACATAAGTGAGTATCAGAATTGCGGACGGTGATCGCTGGAGCGGTAACTATTTGGCGTGTTGCCACTTTTTACTAAACACTAACCACTGTTTTAACTAATCATGCATTGTTTTGTCTCATACCTTTAGCGTGTCAATATTTGACAGTTAGTTCAAGCATTGTTAAAGTTTTATGGTGAATAGGTAATAGAATCGACTATTTCAAGTATTATGCCGCCAAAAGATTACAAAGCTTCGTACTTATCTTGGCTACGGTATAAAGTATTTTAAAAAAATCAAAGTAACAACAGAATTCAATTTATTCCACTAATCTAACAATAAAAAAAATCTTGTTCGTCAAAAATGGAGTGAAAAGCCTCAAAAACTACACACACAAGGAGTAGCACTACTCCAATGTACTATCGACAGGTCATTCATTTCTATTCATTAACATCATTATTTAATGTATAATAAATATAATCAAACTCTACATTTATGTATAACGATTCGTGGTATCGGGCTATTGTCAAAATTCGATAGGACGTACAAATAATTGGCATATTGGTAATCGGCCTAGCCCTCATTTACCTACCTCAGCCGCAGGACGTCCACTGCTGAACAAAGGCCTCCCCCAATGACTTATCATCAGGGGGGATTGCCAATACTTGCCACGCTTGGCAGGCGGGTTGGTGGGCGCAGTTTTTTATCCGTTTTCGCACGAAGACGCTGCTGCCCGTCTCTTGCTACAGGAATTAGTCGCCTCTTACGACACGCCTCCTGTTGGCTGTGGGGAAGAGTATTCTTTACGGCATGTCTGTCCCTTTTGTACTAACACTAGTTATTTGGTTTTGATTTTACTAACACTTATGTATTTTTGTCTGATATTTATTTTTAAACTTATTACGTTACTGGATGTTTATTTAATGATGCTTTTGTTTATTTCCGATTAAAATATGTGTTGAATAATATTATTAAGTAACACAAAAAGAATTGACTTTTATAATTGCTATATTAGCGAAAACAAATCCTGCTGATAATTAAGTGGTCTGTTTATGACCAACAAATACACGTGTTCATTTAGATATCGGTGCAATCTTATCATTGATTTCAATAATAAATAGTTTTACTGTTTTGAGATCCGGAATTAGTCATTCATTTATCTGCGGTTGCAATATTTTTATTTATTTCAGAATTTTGCTAAATTACATGTCTTGACAAAAATAAGATTGTAGAAAATGAACAAGCTGTGTCACAATTATAAAGAACAAATAAAATAACAACCAAATATTACAATCCTCACAAAAATATGCTTATTGCAATAAAGGCTGTTTACTCCATAAAAACCCATGCATGTTTTTGTAACAAGGTTTGTGACTGCTAACTCAACACCACATAATAATTAGACGACCTCCGAAGCCGAGAGGTGAGCATACCGGACTTGGTGTCGATATCTCTGAGGACCGTTCGATTCCCGGTCGGTAATGTAGAAAAGTAACTTTTCTATATAGTCTCGGGTCTGGGTGTTCTGGTACCATCGTTATTTCAGATATCTGTAACACAAGTGCTTAAGCTACTTATAATAGGATCAAAGCAAGTATATGATATTGTCCAATATTCATTTATTTTATTATCAGAATCAGCCCACGTCAGTCCACTGCTGAACATGGACAATCTCCCATTGCACTCCACACTGCACTATAGTCTTAAAGTGACAGAAGAATTAACTTTAAGATAATTAGAATTATTCTTACTTATTCTTTCCCTATAGACTTCGTTTGTAACCTTTCTTGTAAGTTATTCAGATTTCTATAAATACCTTTGTAATGTTGCCAAAACAAATAGTACGGTTTCTTACATATTATTTGATATTCTCTTAAAGCGCAACGTCAAATCATACCATACTGATTCATCTCAAAGGCCTATTCTGTCTCATAAATAGGTCGGCGAGATTGCCAAGCGATGGACGAGGTGTAACGTCGGGTTAGTGTCAAATCAACTTCTTATATTGTGGTGGTAAAGCCAAGGTTAGATGCCTTATTTGGGTCATTTTAGAAAAAGAACTTTTCTAAATTGTGGCATTTATTACAAGCATGTCCGTGCTTCGGAAGGCACGTTAAAAGTTGATATTAGTAATGCCTAGTCAGACGCCTTGAGCGCGGCTTGGTCTGACGGTAAGGTTGTCACTGGCCTAGGTGTTGCCTTTAAACAATCCGCACAGGCCCCGTGGAGTGAAGTGTGACCCAAACCACCTCATATTTGAGGTGCCCTGCAGTAGGACGTATAAAGAATAAAAAGGCATACTTTGATCCTTACTTTACTTAAAATGTTTTTAAATTCAATGATTAATAGTTCTTAATCCTGTCTAAATAATAACAATTATATTTAACTAGCTGTACCCGCGGCTTCGCCACGTGAATTACGGTTTGTCACACCTTATTTTACTCGTTGGGGTGGTTTTAGCCTAGTATGTCCTTCCTTAAAGTTCAAGCTGTTTTCGAACAAAACTTCATCAAAATCGGTTCACCTTTACGACAGAAAGTAGTAGTAAATTAGTTTAGCGGTTAGGGCGAGAAAACGTAACAGACAGACAGACTGTTGATGGGATTTGGGACAGATTGTTGATCATATTTTTCGGCCAATACCTAGTCATACCATATTTTGACTGCCCGGGGGGGCATGTAGCATAACCACTAAAACACGATAAGATAGAGCGATTTATCGACACCAACTGCAAAAATATGATAGATAGAGCCGCCATGTTGAATCGCCGTGCCGGTGACGTCACATGTTATGATCGCTATTTCGATAAAAAATCAACATGGCGTCTTTGACTATCATATTTAAAATAAATACCGCTGGTGTCGATAAATCTCTATATCATATCATATCGTGTTTTGGTTGTCATGCTAGGGGGGCTGAAGTTACAGTTAGTTTTTCACGGCCACCAACCGGTAAAGAATTAAAGATAGGGGAATGTCCCTAGAGGCGTCGGATTTCCAATTTCAATTCACCTCCGCGCATTACCATTTACTATAATGTATGTATTGAGTGTGAATCCGGATAACGTGTATTTTTGTGGCATCTGCTAAGGATATAGGACTTACTAAGATATAAAAAACAAAGATGGGCTCAGAAAATATGTTGTGTTGTGATATCGTGGGCAGCTTATCTCATCAGCTCATCTATAGCCATTTCTAGGGTTCCATAAGCAATGAAGATCGACGTTCTTAATTTATATTCGGTGAGAACTGAGAACAGTCTTCTTGACGGAAATAGACAATTTCCTCTTCTCCACAATTCTGATCTGATGCCAAATAACTGAATCCTTAATTAAAACAACGATTTTACCGAACAAAACAAAACATTGCTCAATTTTCTAAAATCGTATTCCAAAGCCACAGACTTGAGAGTCCAGCACCTTGTCCATTCCTCCTATCATGAACACGATATGATAAAGATTTATCGACACCAACTGTTATTATTTTTAAAATATGATCATTAAAGCCGTCATGTAATTTTTTTATCGATCATAATCAGTGATCGGAATAGGTAGATTGATTTGGGGTTAATGATCTCAAACATTGATGTTAATATGGACATGCCTCCCGGATTTCGGAATTACTTTGTATCTGTTTTAAAAAAAAAGACATATCCATATTATGCTAGCACTACCAAAGTACATCAAATCAATCTACCTATTCCGATCACTGATCATAATATGTGATATCACCGGCACGGCGATTTACCATGGCGGCTATATCTATCATATTTTTAAAGTTGGTGTCGATATATCGTTAATCATATCGTGTTTTGGTGGTCATGCTAGGGGGGCGAAGACAAGCTGCACTTCCGTCAAAAAAAATGTCAAATAACCATAAATTAGACCGATAGATGGTGCCACACGTCATAAGAACACATAATCTTGAAATTAATACAGTTTCGATTTTTATCTTAGCTCCGACATGTAGATAATGTAGATTATTGTATTGTCATCCGAATGTTCGTTTCTCTGTTCACATTGTATCGATTTGAAACTTCGTAATTAAGAGACTTCGTAAAGTTATATTTCTAGATACACGAGAATAAGGGGAAGGCAGCCCGCGAAATACAAAATTTCTTAAGTTTTTTACAAATAGCTTCTGGTTTACATTTTATACCTACTGATAAAGTGTAATTTGCGGCTGCAGTAATTATAGTTTTACTGAATAATAACCACAAACAATTAATTTTCCTCATTTAGTAATTTGGTCGAAAATATCTTGTTTCATCAATCAGTCATATTTATTGAAACTTTTTTTTTCGCATTCACAATAAGGATAATATTTATACTTGAAAAAAAAATTGTCACTTCAAACCTCTGGTGGGTTTCTAAAATTTGAATAGCGAAAGGTCGTGGATTCGAATCCCACCAGAGAGGCAGTTAAAATGTAAGTAGTGTCCGAAGGTATTGTTCATCAAACTATGGTAACGTACTGTCAACAACAAAATAGCGTAGCAAAACGAACAGGTCGCTCGATAATAGAAAAGGTTCTTGCCTTACTCTCTGAATCTTTATTACCAAAAGGAACGTTCCATAACTTGGAAATTTAAAATGCGGATGTATCTTCTTCACGAAGATCTTTGGAAGGCTTTAGTAGGATATCCAGAAGGTGATTCCACTACACTCAACATCAAAGAGAAGCGTGATATAATGGCTATGTCAAAAATCTGTCTTGCACTGGATGATGCTGCAATAATTCATGTGAGGAAGGCTAAAAATGACAAAGAAGCATGGAAGTCACTTGCTACGGCTTGTGAAGACAAGGGTCTTGGGCGACGTTTGGCACTAGAACGCAGATTATACAGATATTGTTTGACAGATTTCGAAAATGTAGAGAAGTACCATAGCTAAAGATCTAGCTAATATTGGCAAAGAATTAGAAGATGTCTCTGTACCAGCTATTTTATTAGGAGGCCTGACTCCATATTATGATCCGTTAGTTATGGCTTTAGAAAATAGTAATTCGAAAATAACCACTGAAATGTTTAAAACTAAACTTCTAAATGAGTTTACACAGAGCGTTACTACAAATGAACAAGAGACAGCTTCACGATCTTGGTACAAAGAGAAAAAGACTTCACCTAAACGAAAAAGTATTGTGTGTTGTGGTTGTAATGAGCCAGGCCATAAGCGGCCAGACTGTCCACAGAGAAATAATGTATCCAACAGTGATGCGACACACTTATTAAATGCGGAAACTAAAAGTGAAGCCAGGTAGTAAGTTCAAGTTAAAATATTATCCAATCATAATAAAATTATGACCAAATATAAGTCAGTGAGACCAAGGTAAATTGATTATGATAATTTTTCAGTGAAACAAAACATTTATTATTTTAGCCGTGAATCACATTTTGAAGAGCTCCGAGTCAGTATCTGAACAGAAAAAATGTAAGAAATTTTAAATTCGCTGGTTTGCCTTAAAATATTCCATTAAACTAATTATTTAACAAGTATGAAACAGTTAAGACTTACGTAAAGCCAAATTTAATTGCATTACTTTGTTCTTCTAATGGGTAAAACTAATTTGAATTAGTTGTTAACTAGAGCTGAAAATAGTTTGACCTTTGTGTAGAAGGGTCAGAGGTCGAGTTTTGGCTGTGAAAGGTCTTTGTAAAATGCATTTTGAATTTCAGAACATGTTATGCCTTTGAAGTAAGTTTAATTGGTATTCTTAATAAGATTAAAGTTTTAATTTTTTCAACGATCAAGGCAATTAATAATGTTAATATTTAATTTAATCTAACTTTAGCAAAGCTTGCACTGTGGGCGTCAAGATAACGATTACTCAAATACAATGAAATGTAAGACTTAGGTGCAAACGCTCGTGTTCATCACATAAACATTTGTTCTTTGTAGGATTTGAACCAGCAACCGCCGCACACTGCACATTTATATATCATCGGCTTAATCCTCTATTACCCACTAAGTGGACAGACGACCTGGTAAAGGTTGCAGGCCGCTTCCAACCGGCCAATCTGGAAGTCAATGGGGTAGGCCTGTTCAGCAGTGGACGTCGTATTGCTGAAATGATGATGATTCATCTTTATAATATTTTCTCTTTTGGCCACCACTCTGTTACTGCTAGTCCACCGGCCGACTCTCAATCTTGCTACGTGACCTACTGGCTCTATATTCGTGTATCTTCGTCTTTCGTCGTATCTCGACATTTGGTATATAATCGACAAGCGAAATCCCAATCCCAAATCCCAACACTCCATGGCTCTTTGCTGTTATTTAGTGGCTCAAATGACGGAAGAAATTTTACGTAGTACAAGCACAAGTCTATGAGGTAGGTGCCAATCCACTGCAAACATACAATTATATATGTTATTACGTTACTTGTAACTACATACTACATGCTAATGTGCGGAAGCTTTATTAATTGTAGGAAATTGTAATACATATTTCCTAACAAGGTCTTGAAAACATAACTTTTATTTATTATGTAATTTACAATGAGTTTACAAAATTACTTATTCCGAACTCCGAAGTTCTTTTCATCTATTAAATATTGTATACAACAGCAGAGTTCGTTGTTTGTTTTGTGCGATTTTGGTTGTTCTTAACTCTTTTAGGTAGATGACGACAGTCTGGTAAGTGATTCGCGTTCCGGACGGACTACAACGCCAAGCGGCCTTGCGGGTTCGAACACACACAAACATTTGCTTCTTGTGAGAAGATGCAATTGTGTGATGAGCACGAGCATTTTTACCTGTCATGGGTGTTTATAAATGTATTTAAGTATGTTTATCCGTTGTCCAATCGCCATAGTACAAGCTTTGCTTAGTTTGGGCATTTGGGGCTCGATGATTGTTGTGATTGTGGATAGATACCCAGCCTAGCAAAAAGAAGTACTATTTGCATTGATTTAAAAAGTAAAGATACGGCTGACAGAACAATTCACATTGCACTTTTGCCATACATGACACACTAATGCCATCTATTAGACTATAATGTCAAGTGTTAAACCGCATCACAGATGTAACCTTGTCAGAGCGGCTTATAAATAAAGAGAAACTCAGTAAAAAAACTTTTCTTATTTTATATTATAGAATATTTAAAGAATTATCATAGTAAATATGTATAACTTTTTGCTTGCTTAAATAAAAATACGACACCATGTTTCATTTTGCCAAGGATCAGTAGAAAATCTACTTAAAAACGTAGTTTTTTTTTTTTTTGTACTTTACACTTACTACGTTAAAACATACGTTAGTTTGATTTCCTTAAATATTAGATAAATCGAAACTTCAGATATTTTATCATCATAAATACACTTACTACGTTAAAACACACGTTAGTTTGATTTTCTTAAATATTAGATAAATCGAAACTTCAGATATTTTATCATCATAAAATATAATATTTGTATGACATCGCCTATAACCATGATAGTGTTCACAGTGTAGAACTAATGCACGCCGCTACAAAGTTATATCGGACATTCGTGCGGTAAATATGGCGTCGCTTCGTTTAATTGACAAGGACGATAAAAAATTATTAAAGTAATGTAAATAAGATTAATTATTATCAAATTTACGATTTACCGGTGACATGTAATATTAGAATTATTTTTGGTGTACTTTCTGTCGTAATTAACACAATTCTTAAAAGAAAATCTAGGCATATTATTTTTTATTAGGACACCGGCTCCCGATGACAGCCGACCACTGACTACGTCACTTCGGCCCTAGGTAGGGTCAGAGTAGGGCCCGGTTATAGGCAACAGCCTGACGTGCGGTCCGCCCTGTCCTTACGAAGTAATATATAAGTCAATGACTATTTGATACGCGGTCTCTCTCGCTCGAGATCGCTCGTCATCCAATAAGTTAATATGAAATTAAACACAATTTAATTTCCTTATTACGATACGATACGAGGTGCTTGCCCAGCCAGGATCAAAGCCTGCTCCGGGTAGAAAAAATCTCATACCTATTATTTTTATTTTAACAGTATTCTATTATTAATCAACAGTTCAATATTACACTCACCAGCTATATAACACGCACACAGTTTGTGTTGTCTGACGGATATTTGTTTTTTATACCTATGTTTAAGTTACGTCGGTGAAACAAGATTTCCTACCTTAAAATGACTACTCTACGTTCACCAAACGCGTATTACGTGCGTAAACTATTTGTATGGACTATGACTATTATTATTTCACTTCTCTCCGTCATTTGTTAATAATGACCGCCATAATCACCACAACCTGTGCTGCAACGCTTTCACTGTAACGGTAACGCTTGCAATTTTTCCGTAAGTGTAATTAATTCAACCATTGTCAGATGCCGCCATTGTGGTCGCCATGACGTGCGTGACAAATTGCCGCGCAAACATCAAAGATGCAAAGAAGGTGCACAGCAACGCAGTGCCGTTTATTTTCTATGGTGATTGTACAATTATACATTTTAGACATTGGTATGCAAATATGGCTTTCTATTTCCAACACTCGTAATTTCAGCTCTAATTTCAATTCATCATTTCAGCCACTCGTCGACTTGACGTCCACTACTGAACACAGGCCTCCCCCAATGACTTTCTCCGGGAGGAATTGCCAATAGCACGCTTTGCAGGCGGGTTGGCGATCGCAGTTTTTTATAACATTTCGCACACTGACGCTGTTGCCCGTCTCGTGCTACAGGAATTAGTTGCGTCTTACAACACGCCTCATTTTGGCGGTGGGGAAGTGTATTCTTTACGGCCATCCCCACATGACTCGTAATTTCAATTATTATTGTACCTTGAAAATACGTGATATATTTTCCTCTGATAATATTATCCCTGCCTGCCTAGCATGTCTACAAAAACACGATATAATATGATATGATACATCGAAATATCGACACCAACTGTAAAAATATGATAGATATAGCCGCCATGTTAAATCGCCGTCACATATTAAGATCGCCGTTTCGAAAAAATTCAAAATGGCGGCTATATCTCTCATATTTTTAAAGTTGGTGTCGATATATCGCTTTATCATATCATATCATATCGTGTTTTTGTAGACATGCTAGGGGGGCTGAGCATGAAGACTTCGAGCAGTGCTTCTAACCTATGATGTGATCCTTAACTGTTGGCCTCTTAAATAAACTTAAAGTCACCCAGCTTACTATGGAGAGGGCAATGCTTGGCTCTTGATATGCTCTTTTAATTGTAAAGCTTAAGTGGAAATGAGCAGGCCAAATCTCTCTCTCTCTCGCAGAGCTGACAAACGATAGGGAAGGAAGTTCCTTGAGTGGCGACCACTAACGCGAAAAGGCAGCGTGGGCAGGCCTCCCACCAGGTAAACTAGCGACCTAATCAAGGTTGCGAGAACTACGGGAAGTCCCTGGATACACGCGGCCTAGATCATTCAATGGAGGAGGCATCACTACAGCATCATTCATTGGGGGAGGTCTTTGTTTACAGTAGACTTCTAGGTGTAGTGGCTATTTGTGTTTTTTTTTTGTCATTTGTTTTAATTTTACATTCAGAGAAACTGTCCTAATTTTAAAAACTGTCCTAGGATTGGGTGTTTAAACAAATGAGTAAAACAAAGTTGAATGCATTTACAATGATGATAATGTTGATGTTATTGAAGATAAAGGATTTCGAGCTGTAAAAGTTTTGAACAACGCATTGCAAATGAAGCTGGCAAAATCCATATTTAGTGTACTCAAATGTATGAGTTGCTAAGAACGTTCAATTTAAATTAATAGATGACTTAATTTTATACAAAATCAAATAAATGCTTTATACATTCTCATCTACCAACTCGGATTAAAGGAATAATCTTCATATTCATGAACAGACTCTCGATCTAATCGATTTATTATTAATTATAAGATGGAGTTGCGAGTTACCACACGTTTATTAGCAGCCAATCAAAATATCTTTCCACAATTAGTTCAGCTGAAAATTTTATCCACTGTTGCATTAAAACCTGTTCTTGTCGAAATTTCATTGTTTTGTAATGATACGCTTTAATTCTAAGTTTACGTAATAAGCAAAAGCGTATTTTCGAAACAGCCGCGGGAAATATCACAATAGAAATATAAAGTTTGTTAATCTGTATTTAGGTTAGAAGACAAATGCAGAAACGCTAATCCGTTTTAATTTCCGCTTATTGAGCACTTAAAGGATTCACGAGAAGATATAAATGCTTGTAGTCAAGACTTTGCGATGTGTAGTTTTGCAATCGTTTATCCAATGATTCATCATCATCATTTCAGCCATAGGACGTCCACTGCCGAACATAAGCCTTGACTTCCAGATTGGCCGGTTGGAAGCGGCATGCATCCAGCGTCTTCCTGCGACTTTTATCAGGTCGTCTGTCCACCTTGTGAGTAGACGTCCTCAGTCAGAAGTTGCTCAGTGAGCTGTTAAGAGAGTTATGCTTAGGTTTTCTCTTAAGGATAAAATCAGAAATGAAATTATCCGACAGATAAATGAGTAATTGATATAGCTCAAAGGGTAAGCAATCTAAAATGGCAGTTCTGCCTGATCACTTTTGCCCTAGAAGACACCATAACTGATAGGGTGGACGTGTAACGTGGAGACCGCAATTTGGCAAACGCAACGTCCTCGAACAAGGTAGAGCGATGATATCTAATTACGAAAAGAATTGCCGAGAATTGGGCTCAGTGGTGTGCATTTAAAGACGCCATTGTCCAGCATTCCACTAATGTAGGTTGATTATGACGTGATGAAATAGATAGAGTATCGTCTCTAGTGATTTTATTACTTTCGTTCTACTGGCTTAATGGCTCGGCTAAATTAGTCTGGTGTAAATGTTTGAATGGTTGTTGTGTCGATACTTACAGAGCAGTATTAGTCTGACAGATACGTGGCGCCTTCCCTATTTCATAAAATCCATATTCAATTTACGTAACACGTTACTCAACTTTATAACCTCGAATTCAATTTCGTGTATCGCGATCGCGAATGATACTATCGTGTGTCGAATACGTATTATTATAACTAATAGCGACTTGGAAACACTTTCCGTTTTATGCTGCACCAACGGGGCCCAATGTTACGTTTATTTTTCTTCATTAGTTTTATGTTACTTTGGATGTCCATCTATGTTCTATATTTTGGTAGTCCTTACAGTGCAGAAATTGTCAGGTGATGTTTGATAAAAAATTGAAGCTTGACTCCGATAAAATAAAATAAAATAAAAAACCTCCCGTAATTTAACAGCAGTCGCAATTTAGTTTCATTCTGTTCCCATTTACATTACTATCAAAAACGTTACTCTCATAAAAATTATCAAAAGGATCGCAATAAGACTGAAAATAGAACAAAAAAATATCTCATTTTGGTTTCTTCCATTTTCAGTCGCATTACGAACAAACTGTATTGCATTTTTTGAGTTACGTAATTTTTTGAGGTACGAGAATACTGTTTTTTATCGTGATGTTACTGGGAGCGGATCGACACTGGATTGCGACTTATGTCAAATTACGGGAATTGGCTCAGAACTTATAAGAGTTGATTTTGGCATCCCTGATAAATTATGCATTCATGATTATTTAAGTATAACTATCAAAATCAATTTACTAAGAGACGAATCTAAAGCAAATGTATGGAAGCATCGTTGAGGAGTTATGGTGTCAGTAAAAACCAATACCAGATTTGAAATCTCTTTTGTTTCCCACCTAAAAAAATCAAGGTTTCGTATTTTGCTACGTTGAAACATTAAAAGTGTGTGTTGATCACGCGAGTCAGCGGGCAAGCGACTTTTCGTTCATCAGTTTAACGAACGCGAAATTAACGCGAAAAAACATTCAGGCCGCGGGTGTTCCGATATTCGCTTGACTGGATGCAAATTGCCAAAAATTCGGCGTAGTTTGCAGTAGACAGCTTTTATAGTTAACGAGGTCTACGAAAAGGACATTTGGCGGGAATGTCAGGTGGAATAAAATATATTTTAGTGAAGAGAGGGCTCAATTCGTGAGTACAGAGAATAGCAGTGTTGAAAAAATACAAAATAGCTGGAGCCTAAACGTAAACTTCAAACAATAAGCTATGTAATATTGTTTAAACGTTAAATTATATACAGAAAAACACAGCACTGTTAAAATAATACTGTTTAGCCAATTGCATAGAATACCTAATGCTTAGTACTTACTCCAATGGTTAGGCCATAGTTGGTATGATCTATTCACTTATAATCCGTCTATCACGATCCTCAGGATTAGGTAACATAAGTTGCAAAGGTTTATGCAATCTTTAAGAAAATAGAATATCAATCCGGAATAGGCTGCTTGCGTTGATCAAGGAAGGCAGATCAATTATCTAAAAGAAACTGCAAATATTATTAGCAATCTCTCTGCTTCGGAGATAAATTATTATGGTTCTACCAACTACAACCTTGTTTAGATGAAAACAAATTATAAATTTGAATAACGTTAGAAATAAAGACAAACCTTTTAAAAATTCTTAACGATTTACGAAACGGCCATCTTGTTACTTCTCGACCTAGGTACTTTGTCCGTCCAGTCATCTAGAACTCCCATCCAAAGACGCATTCACTCGTCCGTTCAGCGTATCCGCTTATTGTACTAACGGGGGAAGGAAACGTAGACCAAGTTAGACTGGTCGTTGTAATATAGTGCAATAGTTTGTGTCTTTGAGAAGGTCGTTGACATGGGATTCTCTTCGTAGTTGCATGAAATGAGCTGCATGCTGTAACAAGGAATGATACATCGCAATGAAACAGTTTGAAATGAAACAAATTATACGTGTTTCATAATAGGAAAGTTGTAATTTGAAACAGTTCATTGGAAATGTTGGCGTGTTTTTCCTGTTTACATTTTATACTGAATGAATGAGTATGAATCATGTAAATTCAGTAGGCCATTGTCATTTCATCCTTACATTAGATTGTGTACTTACCTATATTTTTTTTGTTTCGTTTCAATTGTTGTTCACGTTTAGGTAAATATAAAATTGGGTAACAGGATGGCGTCAATTAACATTGATTACAGCATTCGAGCAGGGTACTTAATAATAACCTAAAACAATTTCATTATGTGAATGATGAATATTGCCTTTATTACTTAATTCAGTATTTTATTACCACACACCACTTAATATCCAGCACGTACTGTTACATCTACATAATGCTTTAGTGTCTGAATATGCGTTTAATCCGCAACTCTATTTGTCATCTTTAAGCACGAGTTAATGCATTTTTAATTGCAACACGAGTTGTTAGACGCGTGAAAGTGCTGACGTCACAACTCTAGTATAACGTATAATGCCTTTGCCTATCGGTAACAGTAGCCGCCATATTGGGGGGAAATGAAAATGAAAGTGAGCTGTCAACGCACGAGCTAAGACAACTGATGGTGAAAATTTGTATCGAACTTGTAGCTGAGTTTGTTTTCAATTTACAGAACATGGAGCAACCACATACTGTATCGTACTTTTAAAGTACAAATAATTAAGAAAGTAAATGAACCCATGTTATTTTCAGATGTGTGTTAGATACTTTTAAATTATCGAGAAATCATGTCAAATCAATCACGTTTTTCTTACAATGAAAATGGCATCAATATCAATGTTTTATTTCAATTGACCGAATTGATATTTATCACAAATAATACTTACTGCTGACCGCATTGAAAGTTTTTGTAATAAGAACGCAATTTGAAAATAGAACAGCGAAACAATATGCGTTTATAACTTCCTAGTCAGATAGGCCTCCGAAGACGTTTAATGGATAGGATTCAAAAGCTCAAGTTAAGTTGGTGATGCGACTCAAACTAGTTCCTGTAGCGAAGCGATTCCGGGTCGGCGCGTGCGCAACGTTCATGACTGACGGTCGCATGCACCAATATAACGCATCTTTGTTGTTACAAATTAAAATAGTTACTTAGTTGATTGGAGCAGTTAAACCACACGCACGCTAAGACAAAAATAGGCCTAAGTATACCTACTAATACGAGAATTAGTTAGCCCGTAATAATTAACGGTCGGTTTGGGATTGGTTTCTAAATAACCAATCAATGGGTGGGAAACAAATCTGATAATCGGAAAAAATTCGCCTCCTAGTGTTTTATTCTTTATTCAGGCAAAAATAGTATGAATGTCTAGCAATTACATGTTTTAATAGGGTAGTTAGACGGGCAGCCAGAGATAGGCTTTGGGCACTGCTCAGGCTCTAACAACGGGCGCAGTCTAGTGAAAAGGCTTTGGCAAAAGTACGGCGACCTCCTACAGCAGCATATCGTCAGACTGGGTCCAAAAGACAGCGGAACAATGCTAAAAAACGCCACCTTGGAATATGTCACTAATAGCTTATTGTGTTCAATCTCTATTGAACACAATAATCGTAACAAAACTACAAAAAAGGTATTTTTTCTCAATCGTACTTCAATAGCAAAATTGACACTGAGAGTCCATTGACTGAAATGTCAAACAAACGTCAAATAAGAGCGGAATACCATTTTAAGCCACAATCGAGTTCCATTGTAAAACGATTATGGAGCAGACTAGGAAATTCATCCAATAGCAGTTCAATGGAATGTCACTAGAAAACCATTGGTCTTTTATTAGTAGCAGAATACCAAATATGTCAAACAATCCATTACGATCCAATTGATATTCAATTATGCCATTTGTAAATTAGCAGACTTGAGGCTCTGGTAAAGGTTGCAGGAAGCCGCTGGATACTGGCCGCTTTCAACCGGCCAATCTGGAAGTCACTGCGGAAGGCCCATCAGGTTTAGCAGTGGACGTTCTATGGCTGAAATGATGATGATGATGATGATATTTAAGTTTTATCTTATTTGTATTTATTTGTATTCTCGTGAGTTTGATCAAGCATTTAAATTAATACTTTATGATATTATTGGAGGCGCTTGTAGCTCAGTGGCGGCAGCGCGTTGGTAGTGATTACCAAAGTTATAGTGTGAAAGCGATTAGATGGGTGACCATTCCAACCATATTTAGTGACATTTTATCACAAGCATCTCCGTGCTTCGAAAGGCACGTTAAATGTTGGTCCCGCCCGGCTACTATCGCTGGATACTAGTCGTGAAGATTAAGGAGGCCTTACAACACTCCACCACCAATCCGCACTGGGCCCGCGTGGTATGGCCCAAACCACCTCATAGTTGAGGTGAGGCCTGTGCCTTGCAATGGGACGTAGGCATACTTTACTTTTTATCATCATTTTAGCCATAGGCTACTGCTGAACATAGGCTTCCCCAGTGACTTCCAGATTGGCCGGTTGGAAGCGGCCTGCATCCAGCGTCTTCCTCCGACCTCTACCAGGTCTTTACTTTTACGTTTATGAGATTAGTAAAAGACAGATATAGTTAGGTTTACAAATAACTTGTTTGTTTTGAAAAATCTGAAACAGAGACGCTTGAAAATCAACAACTATGCGGCTAAAACAACAAATTTTAGAAGCAGGATCTGCAGAATCTCATTCACTTGCTTTGTTGCAGGAAAATAACATACAACGCACGTGTTACATACATGCGTTACATAACAAACAATCCCTGACCTTGGTATTGCGGCGACAAACGGACAGCGGGTTCAACTTTTATTATTATTGATACGGCCTTGCACTCGCGGTCGCATATTGCTGTGCAGGCACAATGCGATGTGCGACCCAATGCAACAATGTGCGCAGAGAAAATTGATACATTGTAATTGTCTTACGAACTCCATTCTTAATTTGATGTTTTTAAATGGGTTACCAGCATCCCGTAATTTAAAAGCATTTACAATTCAGTTTAAAAATCTATTCGTATTCGAACTATGCGACTGAAAATGAAACAATTTAACTTGACATTGGCTATGCTAATGCAAGCCACGTGAAAAAAAAAATGAAACAACCTTTTTTTGTTTTATTTTCAGTCAGTTACAGATGACACAAATCTATCTGTGTGGACCTGTTTTAGTAGGTTTTTCGTCGTGAATTAATAATCACACTTCAGTGTTAATTTTCAAAAAGAATTTAAAACTAACACAGCACTAAAGCCGCTCCTCATCTGCACAGCTGATTGATCTGTCCTTTTCCTTGGCTACACAGTATACACGGTATAGAAGAAGAAAATTCAAACAAATGTTTGCTCAACTTTTGCATTTAACATTTAAATTCAAACACAACAATCTCGCAAGGTCATCTCATCCGAATGTTACTCGAAAGAATACTTTTGAAGACAATGCAATAATGCCTTGTAATAAACAGTTATTCCCGAGAGGATTATTTTCTGTTAAGTGAGGTTTTCTTGCTTTACTGAGGTAATACGACGATTTTTATCTTATAACAGTTTTATCTGACGTTTTATTTCTTTGAAAAACAGTAACCGACTTTTATGCAGATTAACCAGAATTTTAGTAGACATTAAAGAGAATGAAAAATGTATCATCAAATGTGCAAAAGTGCTCTACCTTTATTAAATTATAGTGTAGACTTGATTCCAAATTTAGAAATGTTACATAACTGGTAGGTTGTAATTCTAAAATTACTTCCAGTCAAAATAAAAAGTAGCGTGCTTGTAAGAACATTAAAATTGAAAATAGAACAGTCCATAGACAGCATAGTTTCGCCAGCCAATACTCGCGAGCCCCTGACTCGGCAACGGCACCCTGGCTTTCTGCCAAGGATGGTCGGCCAACGACCAACCTTTAATCACCCCTAGTCGCATCTGTTAACGTTCTAAACATTTCCATTCCCGTTTTGGGAGTTCAAATGGTTTTGTTTCGTTCCTGTAGCAATTAAATGTCAACTTCTAAATCGGAGCACAATACATTGTACGTTATTTACAGTTGAGTTAAGAGTAGGTACCTATGTGAGTATTGAGGATACACCTAATAATATTAATGTAACTAGATAGAAGGATAGATAGCTTAAAAATACTTAAAATAATCAAATGAATCAAACAATAACACCAATTTAGATGCTGTTGCTAGAGAGCTAACTAACGCTGTATGACGATGAAGGCTGATTCACTTATAACTTCTGAAACGTCAAGAAAGACCCGCTAGAAACCTAAAAAAACATTCTTGAACCGTCTTGCCATGTCAATGAGTCACTGTCATGATTACATGTTTTAAAACGTGCAATGAACCTAGCATTCTAACTAACGGCTTCTAAATGACCTACGAGATTTCTATGATCGCTAATAAACAATAGGGGTTACCAGACACGTTTAAGTTTCAAGCTCTACTTTAATGGCATTATTTCGACCAATCCCTAGACTAAAAAGGTTTGTTTAATGTTCAGTTTTAGTCTGTTAAATAGCTATTTCGTTTTTTTTTTACAATTACTACTTATTTTATATTAACTGGCGAGTAGGCCAAGCAGAAGCTCTTCTTGCGGTGGTAACAAACTATTAGATAAAATTTTACGTTGAGGAGGTTAAGGTAAATGAAATCATCAGCCATAATAATTGCTGTATGTGGGTCATGATTAAGCATATCTCGAGTCAGTGGCGGATTTGCAGTCTTGGTCACCCTAGACCGTGTAGTAACAGCCACGGCCGTGCCTCCCGGTCCGAAATCCGAAACGAGGAATCCGAAACGAGGGTCATCCGGCAGAAGACCAAAGTAATGGACGTAATCCAAAAAAATGGCAGTGGGCCGGCCACATCTGTCGCAGAACCTATTAAAGGTGGTATAAACGGGTTTTCAAATGAAGACCACGCCTTGGCAAACGTAGTTCCCAGCTTGATGGACCGACGATCTTAGGAAGTTGGCTGGCAGTGGCTGGATGAAACAAGCGGGAGATCGTGCTCTTTGGCGCTCTTTGGGGAGGAGGCTTACGTCCAGCAGTAGACTGCAATAGGCTGACATTATGAATATTATAAATTAGCATGGTGGTGAAAGGTAGTATAATTAAATTATAATGCAATCAGAACCAATGCTGCGAGCGGAACTAGCTAGATTTTTTTCGAGATATGTTTAATTTAGCATAAAAATAGTGTAAATCACAAAAACGATCGCTCCACATCAAATGGCTAACTATTTTTAAATCTACACCGCGATATAATCGATCTCAATGTGCATGACCATCCACGGGGAACATACCTGATAACAACTGACCGGTTTTAAACGGACTTGCAGTACCTGCTTTAGATATCGCAGAACAGGTCAGACAAGGCTGGCCTCGTGATATGGGTCACGCGTAAACACCCAGCGACCCATTTTCGCTGAACATTTCGGGCATTTCCCCGTTTTATTTTTGAATTCTTAACGAGTGTGGATAGAATTTATTATTGAACTAATGTAACAGTTTAGGTAATATACTTATTCTATAAATTTTATTATTATGTAAGTACTTAAATAAATAAATATGCGTCAGACAACATAACAAATGGGTTATGTTATAAGGTACTAAACAATGAATTTAGCCAAGCGAGTTTCCCAGCCCAGACCCAAGGCAAATTTAGAAAAGATTTTTTTTAAATAGATTCGAGCCGTGATTTTAACCCGTCCTGGTCCCTTTGCGGTCTATGTGAATCACCGTACCGCTACTAAGCCAATCGGGTAATACAGAAAACAAAACAAGGATCAATTAATACGGTTTAAAACATCATGGTAACCCCACTGTTTTCTTTTATCGTCATGTAGCAATTCTTTATAAAGACTAGTGATGTACCGTAAGTGCAGTAACTTTGGCCCATACCAAAACCAATACAAAAAACTGAACTTGTTTTTTTTTACGTGGAGTAAAAATTCACCATCTCATTCATGGTGGCTGATACTTATGACGACCGGAGGTCAGATAATTACGATGATTTTCTAAATTAACTTTTCTATATTTTTTTAATTATTTTATTTGGACAAACAACAAGACAAGCACAATAATAATTACAAGCAAATTGGTAAGACATGAAAATATTAGCTATAGATTAAGTGCCGTCTTAATAACAGGTTGCCACGGCATGCAATACTGGACTACATAATTTTTATATAGGTAGTCTAGGGTCGGGGTGTTGTGGTAACGTCGTTGTTTTTTATTTCTGTAACACGTGCTAAAGCTTCTTACCATAGGATCAGAGCAGTATGTGATGTTATCCAATATTTAAATGCAAAAAACAGCCTCGAGGATATCGACATGAGCCAAAGTTGTCCCTTATACTTTAGCCCTATAGGGCTAAAGCAGTCTTTCTCAAAGTGGCCGATAACGCTCCCACGTGGGCGCTATTAGAGGGGGCGGTAAGACGCCCAGAAATAACTGGGGTTGTTGTAGTGGATTAGGGGGGCGATTTGTAATTTCATTTACTACGGGCACAGATAACCTCCAATGGGGTGATCTGTGACTAAGAGCCTCTTTCACCACTTGCTGATAAGTTCCAGATAACATATCTGGCACTTTTTGACAGCTAATTGTATGGGCTACCTGTCAAAACAAGTGCCAAATAGGTTATCCGGAACTTATCAGCAAGTGGTGAAAGACGCCCTTAATATTTTAAAATTTACTGAAATTAAAACCAATTTTTTTGTTTGATTGTATAAAAACTAAAAAATATTTAACAAAAGTTTCGTAGGATAACTTGCGAGATACTTACGTATTTATGAAAACAAAACCATGTCGGAATCGGAAGACAAAAAGAAGAGACGGCATTACAGTGCGGAATATATTAAATACGGATTTAGTGAAAATATCATAAACCCATCTTCACATTTGTGCCTTCTTCGTCTAAAAACCATTTTCGAATGAAGCGATAAAGCCTTCAAGAATTCAAGAAAATTTGGGGAGCGTTTAAAAATGATTAATATTCAAACTGAGACAAAATAAGTTTAAGATAGACAAAATAAGTTTGAGAACCTCTAAGCTAGGGTTACGTAACCCGACTTGTCTGTACTGATTTTAACGAATAGCGAACAAACATAATATCATGATATGTCAAAAACACACCTTTCGTGACACAAACGGCACAATACAGCCTGTTATTATACCATGTACACTCCCTAGTTATTATAGCAGTGAAATCGCAATTACGTGAAAGCTTGTCTAAGGGCAGACGGGGCCGGGGGCTGAGCCGATCTCAATGTTAAATCGGACGGAATAGCTTTCACTGCTCAAGACATACTGAATATGACAAGAGTCGGACGTTACTATATTGCTTAAGGCATTGTATAGAGGATATGCAATGGCTACTGTAATGTAATTGTTTCTTTTTTTTAACAAGTCAACAAAAGGACAACCTCCGTAGCGGAGGTACTTTGCGTCGCCATCTCTGAGGTCCCGGGTTCGATTCTCGGTCAGGTCGGTGTAGAATACAAACTTTTCGATGTTGTCTCGGGTCTGGGTGTTGTGGTAACACCAGTGCTTTAGCTACTTACCTTAGGATCAGAGCAATGTACATATGTGATGTGGTCCAATATTTAATTTAATAAATTATTGACAAAAGTAAGACTAGCTGTAAATCTCGCGTACACATGTCTGTCGAATTACAGCCTATTATTGTTTTTTTTTTACTATCCTGTAATTACTGTGTTTCTGTTTTGTGTACTAAATGAATTTTAAAAAAATACTAACACGGTAGTCCTGGACCCTGTTATTTACCTACTGCTCAGGTAGAAGGTCACATCACTCATATTAGTGATATTTTGAATGTGTATATATTTGAATAGGTTATCTTTATTGGACGCTACACAAAATAAACAAAGTACAGGTAATACATTTAAAACTACACAAATTTGGCGCTAATACTAAGCGGTCTCTTCCACACAACCGTATAGGATAGAGGAAAGGTAAATGAGAATTGAGAGGAGAAGGCCCCTTGCCTTCCAAAGATTTCCAAAATGTGAAAGAAAAGAGTTCCAAAATGTGAATATTACGAAAGAATTTATTAATATTATTACACACCGTCTATCCAAAATCCATGCGTCTTAAAATAATTTAAACAAACCCTTCTTATTAATACGAGTGCATACAAATTAATGACCGTATACATACCCTACACAATATATTTTATATACCCCATTTGTATCAATAAATAATGTATCTTTATGTGACATCGTAACGAAAATATAGAAAAAATACAAAAAAAAATGATACTTCAGGAGAAATTAATTTTGAATTGAGTTTAATTAGTTGAAAGTAAAAAAGGTGTAATAAAACTAGAAACCTACCTACAGGTTTATTTTGAAAAAAGTTTTATTAATACAACAAAAGGACTCACCACACATTTACTCGTTTAATAAATCGATAAAATCGTCAGCGAATTCAAATTGTAATCCAACTTTAATTCACTGTTGATGTTCACTTTTATTTTCAGGTCACAAGAAGGCGAAGATGGCGATAAAACAAATGATTCCGTTGCCAGAGTCCCGCCACACTGCCACATCACAATCAAATGTACCAGAGAAGTATGTAAACTGCTTTAAGATTTGACTTTTTGATACTAAGATAGCAACAACCTATATAGCCAATCTAGATAATTACAGTATTAGTTAGGCAATCGGGTACAGTGGGCAGAAATCAACAGAATGGTAAATACAGATGGTATACTAAGAAAAATCAAATACTGATCATGATACCAGGAAAATACCACACGGCAGCATTTTAGAGCCAATAGGCTAGTTTCCTGGGTCAACAAAAGATTATTCTATTTAGGCCGTCAGTTAGATTATCAAAAAAAATTTGGACCCATAATTTGTATTTTGTCAATAAAACAAAAAAATACGAAGATAAAGCGCATCAAAGTGAGCACGTGACACCACGCCTTGCTAGAAAATGTCGCAAGGCGTGACGTTACGTCGAACTTTAACGGGCTATATCTTCATCATTTTTTGTTTGATTGAGAAAAGAAAAAATACATGTCCAATATTTTCTGTTAATCCAACAGACGGACTAATTAGATTTTTTTAGGAATTCTGTTTATACTTTATAAAATGATCTTCCTTCCTAATTTGACAAAACATTAGTCAATATTATTAGCCGATGACACAACATTTATTACTTATTACAAAAATAAAAAACATGTAGAAAATAAATTTTATTCAACGTAAATAATTTAGGAGTTAATGCTGATAAAACAAAAAATATGCATAACCAAATTCTAGCCTGAGTAATGTGAATGATTGTTTTATATAAGTACTTAAAGCGTATCTATATCGTAGCCAGATCGGAAAATTAACCACTTCATGATGTGACTGATCATTTCATAAAATGGTGGTATTTCATGATATGGCCAACTAAAACTGACCTTATCGTTTAAACGTCAACATTCGATGAAAAGTAAATTCACGTTTGGCCATATCATTAAAATCAAAATACGTTTACAAGTTACGTGAATTTGTTTAATATTTGTAATGTTGGTCCATAGATAAATGAAACATTTTAAATATTTGTTATTTTTAAACAAAATTAATAAATAAAATGACTTAAATAGCTAAATAACCTAACTAACCTCTTAAATTACGTTCCGAACTCCTTGATGTTTTTGATGTTGCGCTCGTTTTTTGAGTAAAATCGCCTAGCTTGGTGTCGTAACGATAATTCACTACACTTTCACCTTCAATTTACACATTACTATTTACTTTTAGTTACTATATTTGTCCGCCGCCATTATTCATCACAAGAACAAAGTAACATTAGCGCCTCTACCGGTGGGTAATGTAACGATTTTACGATATGATCACTGTGTATGTCTGACCATTTCATGAAGTAGTCGTGCGTTTAGCTGTTTAAATCGTCAAACGCTGAGTATTCATTGATCTGGCCAGACCACATCATGATCTAGGCAGCGGGTTTTGTTCTATATCATAAAATATCACCATTTTATGAAATGATCGGTCACATCATGAAATTATCAATTTTAAGATCTGGCCACGACATCTACATAATAAAGTAATTAAACATACAGGGTCTAACAAAATCAACTGAGGTATCTATACCTACATCATACTAAATACGATGGATGACGAAAAATAAGATATTGTATTACCTAGTCATTTTGAAACGTTTATAATATTAATATTTGTACGCTACTACGTAATACCTAACATATTTTTGGTGACCAATCTAATGGAACATTATATTATAATAAGACCTCAATGTTAAACCCAAAATAACACAAATAAACGTTTTGAGTTTGAGTTGAAAACAAATCCCCTTACCGGCTGACCGCACCTTAAAAAAAGTCTACTGGCCAGTAAAGTTGCAACAAAGTTACGAACTCCTATTTATTTTATTTTATTTTTATTTTATTTATTTGGTATATACGACAGTTGACAATCGATGGTTAGTATTACAACGAATGGTTAGTAATTTAGGACTAGATTGACAACCTAATTGTATACACACTACATGATAATGTTTGGGTGTTACAGAGTATAAAGCATCGCTAATAACTTGTAGTATACAAACTTGTTCATTAAAAGAAATTAAGATACCAATTATGATTTATTTGCGGTCAAGTGATGGGCATTGTCCCGTGTTATCTTTTTTTTTTTTAAAACCGTCCATCATAGCAATGAGACAACTAAGTTACTATTTAAAGCTATGCTGTATCAAAATTACTACCTTATCAATCCTCAACTCAACCAAGATATTAGATTACTCCTCCTGAATCCTATGGAGTGACTTGGCCCAGTCGAGCCCGGGACTGTAATAGGCTAGTTTCCTGGGTCAAAAAAAGATTATACTATTTAGTCCGTCAGTTAGATTATCAAAAAATATTGTATTATTAAAATTACGAAGATAAAGCGCATCAGTGAGCACGTGACGTCACGCCTTGCTACAAGCCGTGACGTTACGCGGAACTTTAACGGGCTATAATATCTTTACCATTTTTTGTTTGATTGAGAAAAGAAAAAATACGTCCTATTAGTGGTAATCCCTACCTGCGAGTTTAAAGAACGAGAGGCGAGATATACTTGCTACAAAAACGGCCCATGGTCAATGGCCAACTCATAAACTAAACAGTTAAGCCGAAAAACATGATAGAAACTATAAAAAATATGATTGCAAATGGCCAGCTAGCCTAGTGCTACCCTTAACCTAACGACATTTCTCAATGAAGGGTTCCAAAGATTGCAGGCTTCAACGGCCTATCAGAAGCGGTCCGGCGCCTGGACTTCTCGTCAGCCGTCCGCGACGTGCGGAGATTCAACTACATCTGCGCACTGCTAGAGCTGCTACTAGGTGGGCAGCGCCTCACGCACCTGCCCGGCGCCGCGCAGAAACTGTTGCTGTCTATGCTGGAACAGCTGGCTGATCAGGGTGAGCTGTGAAACCTGTGAAACTATCTTCAACAATTCCCGAACTTAGTTTTCACAGCCTTTTTTATATCAGGAAATCCTATAAACATGCCGCAATGATCACAGGGTTTGCTGAGAGTTATGTGGGAGTCCTGCCCTGATAATAGTGTATACCCACTAAAACCTGACGGGTCACTCTAGGGTCACACTGTGTCGAAACACCCCTGGGTTGCGCTGCGTCACTGAGGTCTTTGCGTTGCACCAGGAGTTAGTTGGCACTACTGGCACAGCCTAACATTAGTAAGAAGAGATCTTCATTACAACTGTCAGGAGTTTTGGGTATTTAATGGGTTTACCCTTTTAGCACAGCACAGCATGCTAGGTCTAGGTTAGGACTTTGTTTGCAGAAAAATATGTTTACTTTGTATATTGTCTCGGGTACCGGGTATCGGGTGTTGTGGTACCGTCGTTCTTTCTGATTTCTGTAACACAAGTGCTTTGTGCCGTGTGACGGCCGTAAAGAATATACTTGCCCACCGCCAACAGGAGGTGTGTCGTAAGAGGCGACTAATTTCTGTAGCACGAGACGGGCAGCAGCGTCTGCGTGCGAAATTTTATAAAAAAAACTGCGCTCGCCATCCAGCCTGCTAAGCTTTGTGAGTATTAGCAATCCCCCCTGATGATGAAAGTCGTTGGGGGAGGTATGTGTTCAGCAGTGGACGTCCGGCGGCTGAAATGATGAAGTGCTTTGGCTACTTACCATAGAATCAGAGCAATGTATGTGATGTCGTCCAATATTTCTAAAAACTAATAAAACCACAGTGGCCACATCAAAGCAGAACCTGAACGCGCTCCGGGCACTAGTGGTGGCGTTATCAGCGCTGCGCGACGCCGAGCGGCGCGCGTGCTGGGGCCGGCCGCTCGGCTCGCGCGCGCTGTGGGGGCACCACGACACCGCCATCGCTCGCATCAACCACATTGCTAACAGCATCCGTATACAGGAGGTAAGGTTCGCAGGGGTCATCATGAGGAGAGATGTAAAATGACTGAATCTGACCGGTCATTTATGGTCAAATGTGGTCAAATTCGGTCAAATTTGAAGCGGTGAAGCTCTTAAGCTTTATACAACAACCGCGCTGTGACTCTTGATGATAGGCACACTTTAATAACAATATTATTCACATATTATTTGTATTTAACTAGATAATAATGTTAGATTAATTTAATAAATTAAATTAAATTAAAAGTAAGTATTTGTTTCTGAAACTGACTCTGTGTGTTAGTAACAATTAATTCCTAAAAACTATGTTAGTCCAAAACTATGTTAATACTAAAATATACAGCAATTTTCTTTTATTTCATCACGACTAGGTACTTCTTTATTATTATTATAATGTAGTAGATCATCATCCGTTCATTAATTCCTTTCTCTTAAAATTAGTAAGTAATATTTAATCAGACAGGAACGTTTGAGTCAATTTGACCGTAAATGAACGGACATTTATCGTATTTTAACATCGTGACGTGATTCAGTCATTTTACATCTCTCCTAATCATGTGCAGCATCAGTCTTTGAAAGTCCACTGGACATAGGCTCCCCCATAGAACGCCATAGCAAGCGGCTCTAGACCGTTTGCATCCCATGGGTTCACGCTACCGTAACTAGGTCGTCAGTTCATCGGGTGGGAGGCCAGCCCACGCTGCGTCTTCCAGTATCTCAGAACTGAAATATTTTCGCGACCGCGTGAGACAGAGGCGTGCCTCTATACTGGGGCTGCTCGACTTCCGCGTGCTGTGAAGCCATCAAGACTTGCATCAACTACTTACATTGCTATAGCATCCGTATATAGTAGAAAGCATCGAAACCACTTAGTATACTAATAATAATAATACTAATTTTCTTGCGTTTCTTTCTTGCGCGACATACAAACCATTTTCTATCCTACTTTAATATTGTCAACTGGTCATTGTTGGCCACGATATTTCCTGGCATGTATCAAGTATCATTTTATGTATATTGTATTTATTTAATATTATATTATATATTATTATTGTTATGTATGTAAGTATATTGTTATGTTCATTTCTATCTGGACTTATATATTTATCCATTAGGTATATTAAATTTCACACTAAGCTCTCCGCACCACTTTCCCCTTTCTTCTTATCTGTCCTCTGACCTGAAGGTTGTCTGGAAGAGATCGCTTTTAGCGATAAGACCGCCTAAATTGTGCATCTTTCTGTAAATACAAATTGTAACTTCTTTGTATGGTGTACAATAAAGAGTATCTATCTATCTATCTAAGTAGTATACTAGTATCCAGAACAACACCTGTAGAGGTGACCATGGGCTCGGATATCAGCAAAAGCGCAACAAAATAAATCTGTATCGACCTTCTTTCCAGAGGAAGTCAAAGATATTTTCTAGTCTTGCCGATATGGTTGGTGCTTGTAGGTTCTTGACCATAACTTACAGAAATATCTTTGTTACAGCCTGGCCCAGAAGTAATGCCTAAACTCCATGATATGCCTGAGGAGTGCATCAGAGAAATTCTACTTAGGATATCGGACCACAGGGATTTGGATGTAAGTTTCTTTTTTAAGAATTCAAACTAATGTAGTTACTCGCCAAACCAATTTTAATTATAAAAATGAGGCCGTCAACACTAATGGACTTGGTCTCAAAGTTAAGATTAAAGGTCCTTTTGTAACGAGGTACTGTCGAATAACCATTTTTGATTTTATCCTTTAGAGAAATCTTGATCATATAGCTTGCGGAGCAACTTTAAATTGATGTACTAGTCGTATCGTAATTCACTAGTAGCTCAGTGGTCGCAGAATATGAAGTCTCGCCTTACATCCGTGAGTCGTATCTTCGCATTCAACAGCACGTACTTACCTCTAGATTGTTCGAAGTCTATGTAAGGATTTATACTAGACAAGAAACAGGTTAAAGGGCCAAAGCTAGGAAGAATTAGTCGAAGAACCATTACTAACCCGTGAGGCCATAGAAACGAGATACAGAGGAATAATTACTGTTATGTGGTCTGAGTTTGCCAGATTACGTCCAAGTTAGTTCTAACACTACACGAGTATTATGATCATCATCATCATTATTTCAGCCATTGGACGTCCACTTCTGAACATAGGCCTCCCCCATTGATTTCCAGATTGGCCGGTTGAAAGCGGCCTGCATCCAGCGACTTCCTGCTACCTTTACCAGGTCGTCTGTCCACCTTGTACACCCACAATTATGTCTTATGCAAGAGTATTAGTATTAATCCAATGCAAAGAGGTAAGCACTTTTTACGAAATAAATTTTCCCGACTTTTCGACCTGAGTTAATTGCATAGGCCGTGGTCACGGGATGACTGGCGATGAACGGCGTCAATACCCGTGTAGTGTATAGAGTGTTAGTTTAAAAAATGCAGCAAGAACTTTTAAGTTAAACAAGTTATTTATCTCTCCCAGTCTGCATCGTCGGCGTGGAACGTGATGGCGTCCGTGTGCTCAGAGCAGCGGATCTGGCGCGAGCTCGTCAACTTCCACTTCACGAGACAGCAGATAGACGGCGTGCTGGGGAAGGACAAGGATAGCGATAGCAAGGACATTGATTGGAAGAAGACTTTCCATCAGCTAAGAAAGTAAGTTAACAGTGGGCTACATTATGGTCTTTGCATTAAATTTATTTTTATTGATTTATTTATTTAAAATATTGGACAACATCACAAACATTGCTGATCCTATGATAAGTAGCTTAAGCACTTGTGTTACAAAAATCAGAAACAACGACGGTACCACAACACCCAGACCCGAGACAATATAGAAAAGTTGTTTTTTTTACATTGACCGACCGGGAATCGGACCCAAAACGTCAGAGATATCGACACGAAGTTCGGTATGCTCGCCTCTCGGCTACGGATGTCGTCGAATCTCTTCTGCATCGTAATAAATCACCTTAATTAGAAAAATAAATACGGAGTAAAATACGAAGAGTTTTAGGTATTTTAAATAGGTAGGTACTTCGTTTTTTAATAAAATCTGGAAGAAAATTAAATTGTAAGTAGCACAGAAGACAGAAGAGTTATTCCGTGGTAATAAAGAACTTACTTTCAAATTCTTTTTGTGTATTTCTCCAGACTGTACGGGCTAAGAGAAGACGCACAGTATGCGGAGACCTTGTCACTATGCCGCCATTGCAAGTGCCTGTTCTGGCGATCCCTCGGACATCCTTGTATAGCTGATCAGGTATTTTACCTAGTACCTATTTTTTAGGGTTCAGTACCTCAAAAGGAAAAAACGGAACCCTTCATGGATCACTTTGCTGTCCGTCTGTCTGTCTGTCAAGACCCTTTATCTTGGGAAAGCGTCCTCCACGCGTCCTCATCGCGTTGAAATTAAAACCATATACTCGGCTCTACAGTCCCTTGAAGCTGTGAAAAAATTAAACTTCTATGTTAACGTAAAAAAAGATACGGCCGTTTATGCCGCAAAAAACATACGTTTTATATATCGAAACTTTTTACGGTACATCCCGTTGACCTTGAACTATGGAATTTGGCAAGTAATGTAGTCTTATACTACAAGTACAAAGGAAAAAACTTAAAACTATACATTTGTAATTAATTTGTAATTAAACTGCGAGACTCGATTCCTGAACTTCATTGTACTGTATTTATAATATGTACATACTTTGTACGGAATCCTCGGTGGGCGAGTCCGATTCGCACTTGTCCGGTTTTTTGTAAATTATATTGTAGTCGCAGCCGTCTAGTTAAAATAGCCGTTTAATTTCACGGCTAGCCAATTCATTGTACAACGCCATTCAACTACACGCCTAGATTGTAAATCATAAATAACTTTCAACATCACGGCTGACTAAGCCGCCTTAACATTGAATTACTTTATTTCTCCGCCACCGCGGCGCTGTTTCGTTTTGCTAACAAGATGGTGGCAACAGCATTTTGATCGTTGTGGATTGTTTTGGGGTGAGAAAAATAAGCAAAATAGGTTCCCAATGAGTACAAATAATAAAGTTACCTGCCAGCGTTTCAAGGAAATTAAAATTTATTGACATTTAACCAGCTAGCCGAGTGTCGTCTAGCTGTACTGTTGAGCGTTGTATTCAGCCATCCGGCTATTTGACATCTAGGCGTGTGGTTGAATGGCGTTGTTCAATGAATTGGCTAGCCGTGCTGTTTTAACCAGTCGGCAGCGACATACACATGGATCTGAATCATGTTCTATTGTATTCTATTCGACCGGCAGTGCCCCGAGTACCGCGAGCGGCTGAAGGAGGCGGGCGGGCCGCTGCCGCCGCACCCGGTCCCGCCGGCCGCCTTCCTCAAGTTCTTTTCGCTTTGAGCGCCACGGCCCACGACGCATACTACCCTCGCTTCGAGAAAACGTCCGGAACGCCTGCCGGCTTGCACAAGTATTTAGTTCTTGAAGATTGCATTGTTTCAGTATCTAATTTGTTTAAAAATGGTTTAATGCTGCTACTAATGAGACGTATTTGTACAAATAAATATTAAACAAGAATGTGTATCCAAAATGGCGCCCTGCCTAAAAACTATTCTGCGATGTTCACATTTTAGGCTATATACCTTTAGTATTTGTACAAATACGACATGTGTAGTAACCCCCATATAGGTACTATGAAAGTTGGTTTTCGATATCAAATATTTCGAGCCCATATTTAAACTGTAATGCCTTCACTCTTACTTTTGATTCGAGTAAGTGAGAAACAAATATTGACACCTACGTCAAAATGTGTTTATAGTAGGTACATATTGCCAAATTGAAATTTGCCCCAAAACTACGTAATTTGCTTGTTCTAACAAAAACTAACGTAGTCTGTAGTACTCAATGCTTGTGGAAAAAAACTGTCCTTATTATGTATACAATTTATTAAGCATTTAATGATATCTCGAAGCTAATGTAGCTCTTAGCAAGAAAGTAAGTTAAAAATATTCGCATCCGCAATCGCGGAAGATCCGCACTAATTTAAGCGTCTGCGTTCGCTTGCGCAACCAAAAAAAAATGGCGTAACTTTTGCGGATGCGAATCTTGCGCAGGTTTTAGGCAATTACCTAAAAATGAATCTTGAATTTCTTGAATTTACTGCGATCTAACTTCCTGAGCTAAGAACATCCATGATTCAATTCAATTCAATCCGTGATTTAAAAAAAAAAATATTAAAAAAAAATTAGAACCTATAAATATTCAGATGTTATTATGTGACTTGGTTCTAACTAAAGTCTCTTCACACTAGCGGTTCTTCAGCGTCAGCGTTACGTACTACCTACATAGGTACGAGACACTAGCGCTGCGTAGGCCCGTTCAGAAGCCAAATTCCTTTTCGGTCCGGTCTCAGTAAAATTAATATCGGCCGTCAGTTCTACGTGCTACTGGATTTTGTCTGTTTTATATTACTTAAGATTCAATAAAGTTAACGCTGAAGAAACGCTAGTGTGAAAAAGGCATAACTCTTAATCTTGTGCAATTATATCAGGAAGCTATAAAAGGTACAAGTACAATCCGCGCCGATAACATACAGGATTAAAAGTCACGATAACCGTTAATCTGTCTCGCTCGCTCGTTATGCTGTGAGAGCGAGAGAAGCTGACTTTTCAATGCGCGGCTTGTACTAACTAACAAGTGAGCATCGGAGGCACCGATCCGAAGCGACTGACTGCGATCTCAGGCGAGCGGCCTAGTACGTTACTAACATCACGGCAGCAGGCGCGCGAGTTCACTATGAAAGGGGATAAAATGATCAATGCCAGTTTTAGTCTAGAGCTTAGGCGCCGCTTCTTCTCATACCAGAATAGAGATGTGCCGTTCCCGGTAACATTCCCATGAAGGGAAAAATCCCGGGAACGGCACATTTATACTGTAGCGGTGTTATTATTGTGCCGACTTTAAGGACAAAAAATATTCTTTGTTTATTACGGCACTATACAAAATCGGTCGTTTAAGTAATCGCCATAAATGTCAAGAAAGGCTTAATATAATTAGCGATTACTTTGCGACCGATTCTATCGATTTTTAAGTATTTAAATTCTTTTAATAACTCTTAGACCGAATTTGTAATTTTTTTCGTAAAATAAAGTAATTATATCGTAAGTACAAAAGTGCTTTTAGATTAAAATCTTTTATGTAAAATTTTATCAATAAGTATTGTCGACAGAATGGCTTGATCAAAAAAGATGAAAACGTTTGGTTAAGAAACCACCTTTTCATTGAAGCTGGTTATAGATGAACTCGCGAGCGTACTGCGGTTAGCGCTATCTAAATGTGTTCCATTATGCACTTTAAGTGCTTGTTTGTCTTAGTGGGGTTTCAGATTGGCGTATTTTGGCTTTATTACTATAGGGTAGTATAGTAATTTATTTGTCTCTCTTTTTTTACTTTATGCGTCCTTCTTGCCTGTAGAGCGCGTGAATTATTAACCAGCAGGAGAAGAATCCGTGTCTTACGGTTTCTGTACAAGGAGGCAGTGTATGTACACTGTTCATCGCACCCGAATTTTACAAGGCACACAAACGCGGCATCGTGCCAAAAATTTCCATGATATACGGCACGACTAGAAATGAGCCGTTCCTGGGATTCGCGGAAACGGCACAACTCTAGGCACGACACGCCGTGCCGTTTCACGGTGACGGTAACACGCCGGTTGTGATGTGGCCGGGCCATGGAGCACATACCCTATAGAGTAGAAATGTCATATGATTTGTTTGTCAAAATTTTCCGCCACTTTTTTTATCTGTATCTGTCCTGTTTCTGTATGGGCGAGCGTTGACAGGAGTTGTCATTTCATACTTAATGTAAGTGAAATATCACTTACTAGTTTCGGAGAAAGATGTCTTGTATTGCTGCTCTATAGGTGTTCTCTATGGGCCGGGCCTATGTGGTAAACGTCTCGGTGCGGGCACTGCGTTCCTGGTGAAAGTTAAGTCGTCGAGCCCGCTAGTTTGGATCGACCCACAAAAGCGCGGTGTTAAAAAAAAGTACCAGACAAATTTAGAGGGTGATTCTGAGTCGAGTTATTGTAAGTCGTTAAAACTTACTTTTTACTTAATGCTCAAAATGCCCAATCTAAAACCGCCATAAGACAAAAAAGCATTATTATTGCGACTAATAATAATTTTACAATGTTACACATAGGAACTTAACGTAAGTGTTTTACCAGTGTAATGAAGAGAATCTATTCTGCTACCAAATAATCTGTTATCTGCTTCTTTATTATTAATTTCGTTAGTCATAAGATTTTTATTTGTTTGTTTCACATTTTTGTTTGACTTACTAATGCTTAAACACATAATTATTAATGCTTTAAAAACTAAATATGTGATATTTCCAAAATTTATGAAGTAAGTTATGTTTGCATATCGCGTGTTAATTGTTGTTATTATGTATCGCATTGAGAATGAATATTTTATTGGCTATTTATTCTTGAACTAAACGTACCTAATCTCATGCTCTGTACTAAATGTACTAAAATGTAAACAAGTAGGTACTAATATTATTATTTCATTTGGAACATTTGAACTACAAATGAAATTAAAATCAACTTTAGTTAATGACTAGAACATCGCAATAACTCGTAACGTCGAACTCTATGGCCGGTAGCACATCTTATAGACGTTCCGCTTAGCGAAACGAATCCCGAATCCCGTATAATAAAAAATATATTGGACAACATCACATACATTGTTAAAGTAGTTACAATCCAGTTTTGATCCAACCCAATAACATTAAAATCAAAAAAGGTAATCTCGTAAAATTTTAAAAATGCAATTAATGTTCGAAATGCGACTGAAAATAAAAAATCTAAATATTTTTTGTTCCATTTTAGTCGTACCTACTTACTACGAACAATTGTATTTTAGGAACACAGGTTTATGAAAGTACCGTTACCGTTGGTTAATAATGTTACTGGGACCGGATCGAAACTAGATTTTGACTACGTTACGGGAATTAGGCCTCTAGGTTATGTAGCGGACCAATGCAACGCAAAGTTCATGAAAGAGGAAGCAAAGGTGAAAACCGATCTTATAGAACAAGAGTAGAAGGGTCACAATGACATTGTTTGTTTGATTGTTTTTACTCATATTTTACAATAAAATATTAATTTTAATGAATAAATTACAGTCAATTTCGACTGCTAACAAATAACTAGTGAAACAGAAGCTGTGTTTCAGCGAAATAACGTTCGAATCAAATCCATCATCGATTCCGTTTTGCATGTTGCATGTCGTACATTTTGCAAGTCATGTCAAAACTTTAGGGATTTCGCGGCTGATTACGTGCTTCAGCCGTTAATAAAGCTAACCATAATGCTTTTATAGCACTATGTTGCAGAAATGCTTATAAAACACAAGTACAGAGACAGAGAATTGTTTTTTTTATTCATAATAGTAATTACTTACTTCCTAAAATATTATATTAAGTTCCTTTTTAGATTAGGGTATTTCTTCGGCATAGACGAATCTTAGCAACTGCACTGCATACTCCCTATTTAAATTTATTGTTTTGTTTGCATTTAATCTTGTGTAAACATAAAATCATGTTATTATTTGCGTTTGATGTCAATCTGAATAAAAACATAGGATAAGGCGGCTAGTTAAGAAAAGCAATATTTTAATACAAACTCTAAGATAAATAGATTCATGATATTTGAATGTTAGGAATGTAAAGCTTATTTCAAAATGTCTTTTAGATTGTGGGCTAAGTGTGAATACAATTTACTATTGAGAGCTAAATGAGATAAAAGGTTGTATAATGAATAGTAATATGTCGTCTATTTTTTCATAGCTGGCGAAAGATATAAATAATTGATCTCGCCATTAAAGCCTCGTGCATCTTGGAAAAATAATATATCTATCTATCCTCGTTTTCTCTAGTAGGTGTTTGTCAATGCTAATAATTAAATGACGCCATTTTGTTTACATTCTTCGCCAGGCCAGAAAAAAAAGACTATGTATAATGAATTTTTCTGTACTATACCTACTTTGGGCCTAAACACTCGAGTGTTAAAAAAGAGATTTCTGACTATCCGTCACAGTATAAATAAGTGGTCTATAATAGTAAAGATTGCTAATAGTGATAATAATTATATCAGTTACCTATAAGAATAGGGCTCAGACTACATGCATCCGGAATTTTTCAGAACTCCATACAAAACGGCCCCAGACAAGCCTTGATTCAATCTGTTTTGTATGGAGTTTTGAAAAATTCAGGATGCTTGTAGTCCGAGCCTAAGCCTTGCCGCTCAAAGGCCACTTGCAACAGACACGAAAGTTGAAATTGTTGACAGCAAGAAGCGCGTGACATACAAGATTGGTCGGCGGTCGCTTTTTTTAAAATTACTATTATATTGGTGTCCGTCCGTTGACCGTGAGAATGAGATACGCGAGTGGCGATTGTCAACATTTTGCAGTCGATGACGACTGCAGGAAGCGAGGATTTGCGATTCGTGGAATGCGGTGAACTGAAAGCCGAGTGAGTTTCACCTATATACCGCTTCGCACGAATAGATCGAAAAGTAAACGTTAATTTGTATTGTATTTGTTCGAAATTGTGAGCGATGAGTTCATTATAAAATGTATGAAACTTCAGACTGCAGCATGGTAGGGGCGTTTTAAGTCTGTCGCTAGTGGTCCGTGTGTGGCAGCTTAAGATTTTGCATAGGCTAAGCCAGGCGCACACTTGATTCACAGAATACCTAATAGTACTACTGTACTTGATTGCAATGATTGTAGTGTCAATTTTAAATATTTACTAGTGTAGATTTTTCGTTTGTAATGTTTATTTTGTATGGTAAAAGTTTTTCGTGAGTAGGTACTTAGTTTTGTTTTATTTGCCCTTTGCCTAGAACTACCCCTTAAGCTTTTCTGTGAGCCTTCCAAAATCATACTAAAATCAGGCAAAGTTATTACAAACAGTATTAAAAGATTATATTTTGTTTTTCAGTGATTTTCCTAAATGGTATGAATAGTATGTTGTCTCCTATGAAATAAGCAGAGTAGATGGACATTTGGTTATTTGCAAAGTTGTCTATAATGCTATAAGTCTGATAAATTAATTCACAAACATTGGCAAGTCAAATGTTAGCAAGATTGGATTGTATGTGAAAGATTATCAAGGTGTCATTGAAATAATTCAAAATCTCATTATAGTGCTCAAATAAAACTTTTTTAATTTGAGCACAAGATTCACACCCTAAGGGCCACTTTCACCACTTGCTGATAAGTTCCGGATAACCTATCTGACACTTGTTTTGACAGATAACCCATACAATTAGCTGTCAAAAAAGTGTCAGATAGGTTATCTGGAACTTATCAGCAAGTGGTAAAAGAGGCCCTAAGAGGTTTTGCATTATTTCAACTACAGTTTACTTAATGCAATCATCATTCATTTAACTAAGTGCAATTTTAAAAAATCATATGAACATATTTGTGATAACATCATTGATAATATCAATTTTGCTAATATTTGTTAGAAAGACTCATTGTCATCAAAACATTAACTGTACCATGTAGTGTAGTTGTTGATATTGTGATATTTTAAGATAAATTTATTGTAAGAATAAGCGTTTGATAGTCCCAGAATACTAACACCCAGTAACTGTCAGGGTCATCACTAGAGGAAAGGCTTTACACACAGCATTCAATGATTAATCGCCATGCAGAGTTTTAACTTTAGAATCTAAGGGTGTATTTACAGTATTTCTTTGGCAGAATTGGAGTCATCTGCGCCCTATGAACACACCCTAAAAAGTAAAGCATAATATATAAAAAATAGGAATGGACAGAGTAATATTGTGAGAGTATATCACTCTAGCCTCTAGAATGACCCTGGGCAGTAAAGTCAAATGCAGCTTAACTCTTTCGAGTCATATTTAGTTATCTGTGATGATTTTGTTTGTGTAAAGGAATTGTTTCCGACTTGTGTTCTCACTGTATTATTGACTTTATGATGGTATTTTAATAAAGTTATTTTGAATATGGAGCCACTAATTTTCTTTTTCCTACTATACATATAAAGATATAGATATAAGATAAGATACCTTTAGAATGTCAGTTTTAAATAGCAGGAATACATGTTAAACAGTTTCAACTTCTAAGAAAGAGAATCCATACTTAATACTATTATACCTAGGTAATTATTGATTTCACAGCAAGACCACTTGAGATTAAAATTGGTAAGAGGGCTTGAACCCTTTTTTAATCCACCCTCGATGTCTGGGAGTAATAGGTGTCAAGCTTATTTCGTGCGAGCAAAGCCAGGAGTACAGCTTGTTTAAAACTTTTTTTTTTGTGTATAAAATAAATTTATTACATGAAATTTACAACGTCAGGCTGTGGTAAATTATATAAAAATACAAGGTATTACAATTCATTATTACGCTACCTAAGAGAGTTCACTTTTTACTTTCTCACAATGCCGCACCAAGTCTTTTAACTTATACACTAAGTCCTGCAGCTGCTGGCTGCCACAAGTAAACCGCACATCTTCTCCAGAGTCTGTTTTTAGTATCACTGTGTATAACAAATTATCAGACCCTACACCAGGCGTGTTCGTCACGACTTCTAGTTTCCACTCCACATCCACTATGTTAGGTAATACACCTACATCTGGACCTTTGTTTGTTTCCATTTTTGTATATTAAAAAGTAGGAGGCACCATTTGATTGATTACAAACAAACTTTCGAAACCTTTGAACGAAAAAGAATATCTTCTTTTTTTTTATAATAGTATACATTTTTTTTTTTTTTTTTTGGTTCCATTCTTTCCTTCCTCGATGGTTGGAAAAGGCAAAGGCTTTCGCCATACAGCCAGGTCTTATGTTAAAATGTATCTTCAATGTATTTTTTTAATTTAGAGACGTTCATCAACCGTTTCACAAATAATGTTTAAAGCTCTTCTACAGTTGAAATTATGAAATTATATAGGGCTTTATAGTTTTCTTCATTCTTGAGAAGTTCCTGTAGACGGCGCGGGATGTCTTCAGGCCTTTTATAGACTTCTAATAAATCTTCAATCAAGATAAGTCTTTGAAGTGAGAATTCAGAACACTCAAAGAAAATGTGATGGAGAGACTGAATTGGTTCATTACAAAATGTGCATGACGGGGAGGTAATCATGTTCATTCTATGCAGATGTTCGTTAAAACGACCATGCCCAATTCGTAACCGAGAGATTAATGAGTAAAATTTTCTGTTCTTGAAAGTTCCTTTAAAGAACCAGGGCACTCTTATATCATTATTTATTTCTCTATACCAGGTTCCTTTTGCTTGAAGAGTTTCCTGCCAATGCTCTGTCCATTCTCTCCGTGACGATTCTTTTATAAGAGTAGTGCAATCTGAATGTGGTAATTTAATATTCTTTGCAGGAACTAGATCCGAAGTATTTGTTATAAGTTTAGCAAAATAATCTGCTTGCTCATTGCCAGCCACACCTATATGCGAAGGAGTCCAAAAAAATATAATATCTTTACCCTCATTAATTAGCTCGACATACTTTTCTTTGATTTTTATAATTAGGTAATTTGTTTTAGCATTGTGGCATGGATTAGACAGTGCTTCTAAAACGCTCATACTATCTGATATAATAATCCACTTTTGACTGTCAAATTTTTCTATGTACTGTAAGGCAGCTAATAAGGCACATGCCTCGGCCGTGTATATACTTGTAACGGTAGGTAATTTTATTCCATGACCAGTCTTTAAGCATGGATCATAAAATGCCATAGAAACATTTTCTACCGTTTTTGCACCATCCGTATAAATCTGCCTGTATCCTTCCCAATCATTAAGTTCATTATGTACAACATATTTACAAAACAGTTTTTTATTAATAATAATCTTCATTTCAAAAAATTTACTTTGATAAAGACCACTATAACATGGTAATTCATCACTTGTATGAACATTGTTTTCGTCTTTTAACTTTTTAACATCTCTTAATGCTATATTTAAATAGGAAGTGAAATTAGCATTAAGTAACTTACTTAATAATATACTATTATTTACAACCAATAATTTCATCAAAAATATTTTCCGGAGATAATCAAACCGTATATCTAATGGAGGCAAATTGCATTCAATTTGCATTGAATTAATCGGTGAGGTGTTCATAGCACCTAAGATAATGCGTAAATTTTTATTTTGGACTTTATTAAGTTTCTCGACGAGCTTTTTGTCTGATGCAAAACAAAAGAAAGCGTATTCGAAATGGCTTCTCACCAGAGATTTGTATAATACCAGCAGTATTTTAGGGTCAGCGCCCCATTGAGTACCAGTTAGAGATTTAAGAATATTAGTAGCTCTGAGGGATCGTTCTATGAGACAGTCGACATACATTTTCCAGGAGAAGTTTTGTTGAAAAATAACACCCAAAAATCTTGCACACATTTCTGTTGGCAACTCTTCATTATTATATTTTATGTTAGAAATAGGCAATTGAATGTTACGTTTCTTAAAAACTACAACTTTGCTTTTGCTTGCATTTACATCTAAGTTCAAATAAGTTAAATACGAGTGAAGTTTAACAAGCACGCTATTCAATTTGTCTATAAGATTTGTAAGATTTGAACCTTGTGTATAAATAGCTAAATCATCTGCAAATTGCAAATTTGTTATGTCAGGATCAGGTCCTAAAATTTCATTTAATCTATAAATATATAAAATATACAACAAGGGGCTCAAAATACCCCCTTGGCAGACTCCTTTGTAAGACAGCCTAGGTCCATACAATTTATTGTTTATCTTCACAAAAACCTTACGTTTATTTAGGAATTGGTACAACCATGTCACAATTTTATTGGGAATTCCTAAAGAAAGTAGCGTAGTTGATAAAACTGAAAGATTTACATTATTAAAGGCACCTATAATATCGAAAAATACACATACTAAATATTTATTTTCAGTCAAAGCTTTTTGTATATCTGTAAATAAACATCCCAAACTCTCACGAGCCGAACGACCACGTCTAAAACCAAATTGATTGTTAGGAAGTAAGTGATTGCTTTCAATGAAAAACTCTAGACGTTGCTTTAATAACTGCTCAAATACTTTACCTACGCATGACGTGAGCGCAATCGGACGATATGAATCGGAACTATCTTTATTTTTACTTGGCTTTAAAACTGGAACTAAACAGTCCACCTTCCACTCTTCAGGGATTGTATTACTCTTCCATAACCCGTTAATAATAGAAAGCAATTTTGATAAATTATCTTTAGTAAGTTTTTTAAACATCTTGTAAGAAATATAATCTAAACCGCAAGTAGTGTCCTTTCGCGACTTAACAGCTGAGACTAGTTCAGATAAGCTAAAAATGTCTGTTAAGTAACTGTTAGCTGAGGTATTATTGCTTGAAGTATTATAGTTATTAGGAGGTGGAGCTTCTACATGATCTGGGGTATATTTCCTTAAAAATTCATTAACCCAAGGTGGACATTCATTATTCTGTAGAAACCTAGAATCGCTACTTTTATTAAACTTTCTCAGGGTATTCCAAATTCGAGATACTGGAGTCAGTCTATTAATATTTGAGCAGAACTCTTTCCAGTTCTCACTTTTTTCAGTGTTAATTATGCGTTTTTTTAAAGCCTGTAATTTTTTAAAATTAACATAATTTTCAGGCGAAGGGTCAGTTTTAAACTTTATAAAAGCTTCTTTAGAGTTTTGTACAGCGCTAGCGCAACGTTCATTCCACCAAGGAACCGAAAGATGTTTAAAGTTACTACGAGACGTTTGTGAAACGGAACGATTGGTATTATTTTTGTTGTAATTTGGCATTGACATATTTACAGCAGATTTGATTGTGTCACAAAAAAAATTGTATGCTTCAAGAGGACGATTGTTGTAATTAAAAGTCGGAAAATCATTTAACATTTCATTGACTGTGTCTGAATAGTGTTCCCAGTTTACTAATCGAAGGTTGGGATGATCAGGAATATCAGTTCCTGAAGCAACAAATGTTTGCAATGGTGTACATACAGCAAATAGTTGCATTGAAGTTAAGGTGGGTAAATGATAACTACCTAAAGGATCATCATAGACTTTCCAGTCACAATTTAATGCCAAACAAGAGCTCACCATAGTTAAATCCAAGCCATTCGGTCTCCAACTGTGTGAACCTACAGTTGTTACTTGTTGGTCATTTAACAGTACTAAGTCACAGTCATCTAAATTATCAAATATATTTCTACCTCGAGGGTCTATGGAGTTGCATCCCCAAATTGTGTGATGAGCATTGAAATCTCCAGCTACAAAAATAGGTTTTGGTAAACTATCTATTAGATCTTTTAACTTCTTAATGTGAAATCTTGGTGAGCTGTTGTTTGGACAGTAGACTGAAACTATTGTGTATTTCTTATTATTAATTGTTACCTGGATTGCTAGATTTTGTAAAGAATTATCAAAAAAAGTTGGGAGCCTGACATACTGAATGCTTTTATGAATTATAATAGCAACCCCATTATGCTCATTTCCACAGTCATTTCGTTCTATGTGATAACCTTTAATTTTAAATTTTTGGTGAGGCTTGAGCCATGTTTCTGATATTAAAGCTATATCTATGTAGTTATCATAAATATATTTTTGAAATAAATTGCGACTGCTCAGTATGCTCTGAGCATTCCATTGCATTATATTTAAATATTGTTCTGTGAACTTAGTAACCTTTCTTTCTTACTGAGAGTTTCTGATAGAATACCTAAAATATTTTTTGATGAAATTATTGTCTCATTTGTTTTGTTCAAAGTAATTATTTTAATTATAGTTTCTATTAAAAGATTCATTGCTGATGCATCAGTATTTAGTATGTCAAGTAAGTTGGTTTGAGGTTTTTTGTAATCTTTAACAGTGGTCTTTAGTTCTGGGAAATTTTTCTTATCAAACAGATTTGCATAAGTGGGTGCTTTGTGTTTAATTCTGTTCTCTTGAATTTTCTTTTGTTTGATGGGGCATTGACCAGAAATACTAATGTGATTACCATTACAATGAGCGCAAACAGCATTCTCTTTGGTGATTGTGCAGTCTTTATAATTGTGGTTATTGTTGCAGATTGAACATCTCTCATCATTTTTGCAGTATTTAGAAATGTGTCCATACCTCAAGCAGCGATAACACTGCTTTACCGGTGGTATATATTGCATGATGTTATGTCTCCATCCCTCGAGGTCCACAAAATCCGGCAGGGAGGTTGCTGCGAATGTGATGGCAACTGTTGGAGTTGGCTGACGGACGAAACCATTTGCTGTAGCAACTTTTCTGAAAAAACGACGGATGCTTATAATTTTCTTAGTGCTGCTTAGAAGAGTGTATATTTTCTTATTTGTGTACTTTACTGGGACATTACGAATAATGCCAGTTGTTTCTGTTGATGTTGCTGGTATTGTGGCTGCAAAGTTATTTTCTTTTAGAAATGTTTTATTTATTAAGAATGCATTGGCCAATCCTGGTTTTTCAAAATATACGCCGATTTTGTATTTATTGAGAGCCCTTAAGTACTTAATACCCTTATTATATCTTCTTATGCAGTTTGAAATGGAAAGAAGATCTCTGCTGCCTATTGGTGTCTCACTGCCTACTGCTTGTACAAAGACGACAAACTCTGTTGCATTTGAATCCTCTGGATACATTCGAGTATAGTCGGTAACATAATATGGGGCATGGTTACTCTCCTGCTCTCCCTCGTCCTCCGACTCTGATGTTGTGCTGGTAGAGTCTCGGTTGAGACCCCCCGAATCCTGATCAGGAACATCATCTTTTTTTCTTTTTTTCCCTGCTCGCCTCCCCATCGTCTTAATTGCGGTTAAAACTCTTAATTTAACAACTTTTTTAATTATTGAAGTTAAAAAATTTAAGGAGCCCGCCTTTACTCTTCGAAGTTCCCGCGCTTTTTCCTAATAGTATACAATTGTACTCTAGAATGTTGATGATTTAAAAATCTTGTTGATTTAATCTGTGTCTTGTCGTTTAGACAAAATGTCAGTCAGTCAAAACTAACTTTTTTTTTAAACTCCACTGATCATACTTTCGCTTGAATCAGAGCCTTTTGGTCCAACTGCGGAAGTGTGAATGAACGATGACATGAAGTAAAATAGTAAGGTTGTCTATGATTTAATTTTCAAATTATTGTACCCTGAAACTAGGGAAATTGTATTAATGATGGAGATATTGAAGAAAGATAATTGTGAATTAATTATGATGAATATTAGACACCTCTAACAACAATTGGCGTGTGTCTCACATGTAACGCGCTGGGCTACGATGCAGGCTTCTTGTGTAAACTAACTATATCGCGCTAAGAATAAAAAGCTCATACTTCTAGCGCAATCGTAATTTTTCCCTTTCCTCTCTGTGTATATCATAATATCGCGAAAAAATGAAATACCGAAATGTTTAAACATTCGTTTATTACAAAAATGTTAGTATGTTAACAACTTTATGAAAGTTGGAACTTCAAAAATAAATATATAACTTTAATGGCATACATAATGTTATTACATTGTTACTTATACATTTAACATTAAGGCACATCTATTCCCAAGCACGATTTATTTAAAATAATTCAATTAAGCTTAACAATTTCAAGTAAATATTTATTTTGATTTATTAACAGCTTTAAATTAATTAAATCTATTTAAATCAATTTAAAAAATATTCACTACGTGTTTCACAAAACGATACATTAAGCTTAACACTTTACCAGACACTTTTTGAATAAATAAACAATATTTCATAATCATGTTGTACAATTCAGTTGCGACGGTGTGAAGCAATTTGTTTCGATTACTTACTAAAATCATTTTACCAGACATTTCGAGATTCAGCAGTTTGGAATGGTCTTGTTAATTACAACTGAGTATTTAGCAATTCTTTGGTTGAACAAACTTGTCGTAAATAAAATTTTATTAAGATCCAACCGGGCCTTAAACAGTCTGTTTAAAAAAATATATGTTGGAGAACAATTTTTAATGGTTTAATTAGTAAATACTTAATATATTTAAGTTGTTATAAATTCTATTTATTAATTACATATGATTTAAGCACCAATACAGAATTTCATATGGTTGATTGATTAGTATTTTTGCCTATAGCAATAGTAAAAAAAACACAACCTAAGTACTAAACAACAACAAAAATACTGGCAGTTTTATCTTAATCATTTTTCGTTCTTAGTCGAAATTAGTTGAATTTTTCGGATTACTCACTTAACCAGTACATCGGAGGGTCTATATAAACTTTATTAATAAATGTATAAAATATACATTAATTTGCACAATGGCACCGAAAATCACATTCCACCTTTTACGTTCCATAACACTTATAAAAATGGGAGCAGTGGTAGACGAAGTGGTCGAAGTAAATTTTTTTTTTAAATTGTGTTAAATGTCTGCCGCGTCATTTTAGTAGAAAAATAAATGTATTTTTATGGCAACTCTATGTCGAGGCTGTTTTTGTTTAAAAAAGTGTTGTTATTAGTGGCAATGGCAATCAGCGCTTCATCTTGTCGAGTATCGGCAGTAGCATTTCGAAGGAGGGCCGCTTCCCGGGGTCCTCATGCATGCAGATGCGGATGAGCTTCGCGACGTGCGGGCTGACGCCGGGCGGGATCGCCACGCGTAGACCTTCGAGGGCTATTTTCATGCCGCACTCCATCGGCGATAAGTCCGCGAACGGGATCTGACGAATAAGTATGTAAGTAAGGATTTTTTTATTTGGCATAATAGTTTCAGACACTGAATTTTAGTGGACTCCCTGCAGACACTTAATCTTATTTTAAGTACACCTATCACTTTCTTAGGTGACTCCAACAAATAAAATAAAAGTATTTTTGAGTTAGCTAGATCTTTTCGAGTTTCCCTGCAGTGGAATAAAATGTTGCTATTTGTCAAAATAAAAACTTTAAAATAATTAACAAAAATTTTATTTACTAATTATCGAAATGGTAAATGAAATATCTTTAGTTTAGTACATAACTTATTAAATTGTTTAAGTAATTTTTAAAAACATTATTTTCTTTTGCTAATCATAACACTTTTGTTTAGCTTCTCAGCCTAGGGAACGAAAGATGGAAATTTTATTGTTACAAGGTCTCATGCGCTTGCTTTAGTTTAGCGAATAAAAATGGTTTCATACTTTTTTACCAATAGCTTTTACGGCTCTGGATTGGAACCCTTTGAGCCAATGGAAGTACACAACAAGCCAATGGTGGTAGGGCATGACATGTAAGTGCCCTTACCTTATCTTACTTATCCCTCTGGTGGCGAGTTCCCAAAGCAGCACGACAAACCGTTTTTTATAGTCTTTGTTTAATTTTTGCCAAGAATTAAAAAGTTAGACTGACCTCTCTAGTAGCCAGTTCCCACAGCAGCACAGCGAAGCTCCACATATCGGCGGCCTCCCAGTTCCTCTTGGCGGCGGGCTTCTGCAGCGCCTCGGGCGCCATCCACGCCGGCGCGTACACCCGCCCGCGCTCCTGGAACGAGAACTTCGCGTCCGCCATGTTGATGCGCGCCGTCAGGTCCTCGTCGATCTGGCAGGACAAATATTGGCATGTTAGTGCAATGCGCTTCTAAGCCCTCGTGGGTTATGTCAGTCTGAGACATTTATATTGACGTACGCTGTTAGGTCTATGTTCGTGTGTACAGAAAAAGTTAAGGTAGTTCATTTTAAAATTCTAACTAATATCAAAATAAAACTTGTAATATGGCTATGGTTTTAATCTATAAATCTATGCTATTGTCACCATGATGTGCTTGCTGTTGAGGTGGTACGTGGGTAGTATCTTGTCGCGCGGCAGGCTGTGCAGGTAGGCCATGCCGGCCGCCACGTCGTGCGCGAGGCGCAGCGCGGCGGCGGCGTCCACCACCACGCGGCCGCCCGCGCCGCCGTGCAGCAGCGAGTGCAGCGAGCCCCACGACATGTACTGCGATATCACTATCAGCGACGGCGCCGACACGCAGCAACCCACCTGGAAGGTAGCTTCGCGAGTTAAGGACGCAGTCTTTACGTAAAAAGTTTAAACCGTGACTATACCGTTACCGTCAGAACTGTAATATAGGGTGTTCGGATGAACTGGGAGTGTACTATGACAGAATTTTTTCAGCTGTTTCACTACTACTACTACTAGAGGTGTTGATAACCAAAGTTACGTTAAAAGTTGGTCCTGTCTAATATCACATGATACTATCGTGAAGCATAGTCAGGCCTAAGGGCGGCTTAATAATATCTGACAGTAAGTAGGGTAAAACCAGGATAGTTGCCTCAGTGAGATACATGCCCCGGTTTTGAATACACTATGTTAGAGATGCCTCCAGTGTTAGGGCTCTCCAATGATCAAAAGTGGTCCTCCCGTAAGTCTCAATGCCATACAAGCCATAAGAAAAAGTCCATGCGTTTTGTGTGTGTATGCAAAAATCTTTCACGGCATGACCAACGCAAGCGTCAAAATGTATTTGTGAGTCATTTCTATGTAATATTTTTTTACATGGCTATGGATTCAATCAACTTTTTATTTCTTCGTATACACTGGAGTTTAAACTATACGGTTCATTACATTTTATTGATAAAAAGCATTTATTTATTTTTTAATTTAAAAGGGCAAGTATCCGTATTGAAAAGGATAGTCGCCACATGTACTTTTGCGGATAGTTGCCTTAAGGGCAACTATTATTTCTTGAAGATTTCATGTTACAGGTGAGAAAAATGAGCAGCAAATATTTGCATAAATCTAGCGTGGTCCTGCGTCTCATCAGCTGGACTGAAGACGGTTAAGCACTGGGGTTCAAAAAACTAAAGAACAAAAATTATAAAATAAATCTAATAAATAAATTGAAGCAATTTTATCGTGGGGCAAGTATCCCGCGAAGCATTTTTAGCGTGAGGCAACTATCCGCCACAGTAGGCAACTATCCCTTTTTCGAGGGGTCAAATAAAACAAGATTTCCTTATCTATATATATAAAATGAATTGCTGTTCGTTTGTCTCGCTAAAACTCGAGAATATTTGTGGAAGTTCAGGGAAGGTTTAAAAGGTCAGAAAATATAAAAAAATGCAAGGAAAGTAGTAAAACAACTTTTTTAGTTTCCTATACAAACTGTTAGTACCTGTCAAACGAATTGGCGGAACGAAGTTCGCTGGGTCAGCTAGTATACAATATTAATTGTGTTTACAAAAAATGGTGTAGAATAAAAGATTAATAAACACCAATGTTTTAATATATACCGAGTATATTGTAAGTACACACATAATTTATATCTTATTGAGCATTTTCAAAAAGTGGGGCAACTATCCGGCTTTTACCCTATAAGTCACTGGCCTTACAACACCCCTCCACCAATCCGCACTGGGCCCGCGTGGTGGAGAATGGCCCAAAGCCCCTCATAGTTGAGGTAAGGCCTGTGCCCTGCAGGATTTATGTATAAAGACATACTTTTACTTTACAACACTACTGAACTCAAATGCTATATTGGTCCCATCACTCTAAGCCTGACGAAATTAGCTAAGAAATCTATTGTCTCCTGACAGTAGTGTTTACAATGAGAGGCTACTTTTAGATGCAGGTATTGTTCAAGAAGAAAAACCTAATTGTTAGCTACGTGCTGCAAACTTATGCTGAATAATGTGTTTTCATAAATCACAACCACTGATAGATAACTAGTAGGTAAAATAAACAGAAGCAATAACTAGTACTTTATACAATATTTTAGATCTGCAGTTCTTTCTATGATTCGGTTGAGATGTGTATAAGAACTATGTACTCGTATGTACTATGTATGTGTAACTTGTTAGTATTTAAAGGCGTATATTATCAAAATATAGTCAGTATTTAATCAGCACTTTGGTTTCATTTCTCGTCCAAGTCCCGGCTCTACATGGCGACCCTAGCCAGTAGCGCTACACGCGCGCGAATTCGACACCAATAGTGCATCACAGTAACCGGCATCATATAAGGACTGGAATTCGTAAACATTTCGATGTGTGATCAGTGAAGTTTTAATCATGGATAATTTAATTAAATTGGAGAGCTGTAACTACGACCGTCGTTCGGCACTATTAGAAAAATGGGTAAAACACAATCCAAGGAGGAAGTAATTATTGCCCAAAACGCGGCAGGAGGCAAGAATGAGGCACCATTTGAAGAACTACGGTTCCATTTATCGACCACCAGAATTTTGATGATGATCATTACTCTTTGCGTAGTACTTGGGGTACTCTACATAGCTTTTCGGATGTACCGAAAATGTCATAGACGCTGGATTCGACAGGAGGTCGAACAAAACAGCAACTACGGAAGACGTCTCTCGTTTCGGCGACGCCAAATCTATCCAGATTTAAAAATAGACGAAAGTAAAGTGTAAAAAGTGTTGTGTGAGTAAAAATAATTAATTGTGATGTGCGGTTACGTATACTACGAAAAATTAAGGTGCGATCTATTTAATGGACATTATAGTGGACTATAAGTTAATAATATTTACATGGGTAATAATTGTAAAAGTTATATTTTAATTAATATTGGGTATTACAGCTATCATTATTTTTTTTGATACAATGGAGACATGTAACGTCTAACGTGCATAATCACGTCCATCAAAGGTACGTAAAAGTTTTATAAAATGTTTTAATTATGGAAAGTAACTAATTTATATGGCGACCTTTTAAAGGAATTATATAGAGAATTATTATCTATAAGACAATATATAATTAAGATTGGTCCCATTAGACGACAGGGAAATATTTCGCAGAAAAAGCTTAGTGAGGCAAAATTGATTTTGCAACAATATAATACTTACATAGAAAACATAAGTAAAGTTGAGAGGTTAGATAAGAGCGAGGATATTGTCATAAGTCGATATTGCGAAAATTTTACTAGATTATACGAGGAGATTTTTAATTTGTGTCTTACAAAGATGGAGAACTTTCAATCTTTGGCCAAGTATTACGCAGTATTTGGCTGTATTTATCTGAAACCGAATAGTTGTGGCATCTCTACATCACCGACCGGGAACAATATAGGGTGTGTGTGTTAAGTTGAAACTAATCAAAATAAAACCAATAAAACCAATTCATTTTTGCATATAGGTCTGAATTAGGCACTTTCACTTTTTTAATTAACTAACACAACAGTCTTGTGTTGCATTGCATAGTATATGTTTAATGTGTGTGTAGTATAGTTATCATACTGACCACGGGCAATATGTTGGGGTGTGAGAAGATCCTGAGTTTCGGGAACTCCTCGTTGAAGTCCCGCTGGACGCGCGGCGTGCACTCGCGCACGGCTACGAACTTCGCCACGATGTCATTCTTCTGCCAGCGACCGCGCCATGTTTCGCCTAGCGATCAAAATTAGCATTCATATTTAATCTGTGCATTTTTTGTATACAAATTCATGTTTACTTTTCTTTTAGCAGCGCAGTACTTTCGTTTCTTTCTGTCAAATCGTTATTATTTATTTACAGTTAAAACTAGAGATGTGCCGTTCCGGGAAAAGTTCCGGGAACGACACATGACGACACATCTCTATTTTTTTTTTAGATGATGTTGTACACAAAGTTATTAAACTAATTACTTATAACAAAATAACTCTTATTTGTTGATTAAAAATGCTGTTTATTAACGATAAATTACGACAATTCGGTCAAAGTCAAAAATCATTATTTAATTTAGGACAAAATTGCCACTTATGAACGTCAATAATAACATTATAGGCCCATATGGGGTAGAACATGTCTCCTTATTTTTTGGGCCCTACTAGCGCTTCGAAACAAGACACAGACAATCCGGCAAGTGTTGAGAAGAAACGCCGTAACAAACTCAGTCACCACTACGTGCCCGTACGAGCGTTCTTTTCCAAAAACTCATCTTTGCTGTCTAGTTTTTCATTTATTTTTTGTGATGCTAAACTACACAGAATATATATAAACTCAATAGTTTGGAAGTAGTAAAACAAACAGATAATAAAGAGAGGCGTTAAGATTTGGATGGAAGTGTCTGGATTATGCTTGTTGAGTGTTCATTGAAGCAGAATAAGTAATTGATATAAATTATGGTAAATAACAAATTTATTGCTTAAGAAAGAGTTTTTCTTCTAAATACTCGTAGCTCTAGGTAATGTTGAGTTCGTGATTCATAAGCAGTACACTTGTACCTGTTGGAAATCACCATCTGGCACCTTCCTACAGGCACTCATTACAGAGCTACTGTTTTTGGTGTATTATTAGAAACCAGTTAATGCAGACTTGGGCAAGCCTAAATCACCTGAAGGAGTAGAAGCTATCCTTGTATGCAGAGCCAGTTCGTTGATATTAATGCCTTTGTGGCGAGAGAGCGTCGCGTCGCGACTGCGCGTCTTGAGACCCAACCAGGACTGATCCTTGAACTGGATCTTCTTCATGTCCTGACCTTGTTGGATGGCTAGTTCGTGCAATCTGCGATTCAAATTTTATATAATGTTAGACTTTCGGCCTAGGGTGAGCGCACAACTGCCTGGTGAGCTGAATAGGCCTTCCTCAAAGGCAATCAGCGACAGTTTCGTTAAAAAAAAGGTTTTATGAGATTTTTTAATAAACTTTAATTTTGTTAGCTTACCTTTGTACGAGTTGCCCTCTAGTCTTGTCAAGTGGAGTGTCACCATACTGGTTGGCCATGGACACTAGTGCTCCCGCCATTACCAAATCTTCTGCAATCGCACTGTAGCCCCAAAAGCAAGCATAATGCAGTGGAGAGTTTCCATGCTCATTTGTAAAGTTTACATCAACTCTGTTTTGTAGGAGCTGAAAAAAGTATTTTGGAATATTATTTTTGGTTCACATTTGTGCAACTCTGTAAATTTAGAACTGACTAAACTGTTATAAAATAGAAAACCATCTTTTTTAAACATGAACCATGATTAAACTGATCTATCCATAAAATCACGTCATGCTACCACTTACTGAGAAATAAATACTTTCCATTTTTAACTGCCAAAAAACTTAATTGGGATTCTCAATCGACTGATCTATTTAATTGATTGTTGTTTTGTAGTATTTACCAACTGAACGATGGGTCTGTGACCATGAGCTGCAGCAAGGTGCAGCGGAGTGTCGTCCCCCATGTTTGTGACATTTATGCGAGCACCCCTCCGGATAAGCATCTCAACTATCTTGAAGTGGCCTTCTTTGCATGCCCAGTGTAATGGGCTAAAGCCATGGTCATCGCTGCAAACAGAGCAGTTAGTATATTTTCAAAGTCAAAGTCAACTCTGTCAAAAGTTTTTTTTTTTTAATTCAGTTAAAGACAAAAAATTGCCATTTATGAACATCAATAATAACATTATTGGCCCATATGGGGCCAGAACATGTCTCCTTATTTTTTGGGCCCTACTAGCGCTTCGACACAAGACACAGACAATCTGGCAAGTGCTGAGAAGAAACGCCGGAACAAACTCAGCTAGCAAGACATTATGTTACTACATAATATCTTAATTGAAATAAAATATACATTCTACTGAATGTATATTAAATACAATAATATTAATGTATATTAAAGGTTAGTTAACAATGTTAATCACTAACTCATTCTAAATTCAGAGCGAATTAACAGACATAAATAATTCATGTTAATAAAACATACTGGGTTTTTAAGGAAATTGGGAATTATATTGTGTGATTGAATCACAGAATAAGGAAAATTTACTTACATTCAAAAAAGTGTATTTACAGATTTGTAGAATCTGTTTCGAAAAATACAATTAGACAAACAATTATATTGACATAACTAATTTCTAAAACTTGTTGTTTAGAGTGAGATGTGAACTAATAAATATGCTAGTCTCTTTATGGAAAGGCCTTGGTTATTTCTTCTGAACATTCTGACACATATTAAGCCATGAAATCATCGTGGGCGTGTACTACAAACACCTTTTACAAAGCAACCAGTGGTACACCTGGCGTCAAAATAACATAAAAATGTAGGAAATATCTTTCTCTTACCCCTGATTCATGTCATGCTCGGTATCATCAAGCCAAACTCGTACTTGTAAAGCATTTCCTTCTCTACACCACTGAAATATGTCTTCCATGTTTTTCTTTAAATTCACACGTAAATGAGAACAACAAGCAGTTAGAAAGTACGCACTTACACACCCTAGACCTACTAGAACACTGCTATTTCGCTTATAAAATTAAAAAATAAATAAACACTGCAAAGTTGATTCATAAACCAATGCACTAATTTGACAGTTTCGCAATCACCCAAAAATAAATATTATCCGGATCCACCCAGTGTTTAAATAAATATTTTTGTCCTTGTCTTTCTTAAGGTGTTCAAAATATCGGTCTCTTTCTTTTAACTGCCATGAACGGACTATGTAATTTTATACCATTTTACAAGAGTTGCCACCACTAAATATTTTTGTTTTTTTTTTAAATCTAAAAGTACACCAGAAATAAACCTTTTCTCTATATCCATAATGCGTAACACTATATTACTTATTCTGTGGTAGCACACAGAAGGCGTGAGTGAGCGGGACGGCGACGGATAACATCATACGTCGCCAAAGAGGAAATTAATATAGGGGAAATACGTCGCCCAGCCACAGGCGGCGCCTTCTGCGTGTGGTAGGCTTAAATTTCTAATTCCTCTCTATACTCTTTAATACAAATAGGAGATGGGAGGTTTTTCTTAATAGGGGACAGGATAAATAAACACATTATGTGCTTAATGACTAGTCACAGCCAGAGAGCTGTTCAAGCCCAGTGCAATGCTCAAATCAGTTCTCAATAAATCAGACTTTATTGTAACCTAAGATAAAATAGATGATAAATACATTATTTCTTTGCAAAAGTAATCTTCATTGCATGTGTGGGAGTAATCTTGAAACCTTGCAGAGCTTCTTTCGCGGCTGCAGACTGCATTTCGTTTGCAAATTCCACAAAGGCAATGTCATGCCTGTTTGGTACAAGTCTGACTTCTTTGAAGCCAGGAAATCTGCAAAAAAGATTTTAGGTCAGTACAGAATCAAATTGGATAATTTTCCAATACTATATGACAAGCCTCTAAAATGTTGAGTTATAAACAGTCAGGTGAGTTACACCATTTATAAGTCAAGAATGGCTGGACCGATTTTTATGATCTTTGGTTTGTTAGATTTGTCTCTGCCCCGAATAGCAGAATAACAATTAAAAAATCACAAAAGTTTACAAAAAAAATTAAGAGGCGGTACGAAGTTTACCGGGACAGTTAGTGTCAGATAGTTTTCTTGTGAGACAGATACTTACTGGTTGAACAACATAGACAACATCATCTCCGATGTTTCATCTGGCAGGTTCGTAAGGAACAGAATCTGGTTAGGAGGCTGTTCTACATTGACATTGTTGAGGAGACTAGGTTGTCCAGGCCCAAGTATTGTGTTTCTGCCAGCCTCCTTGTTCTTTTTCTTCTTACTGTCATCAGTGCCTTTTGGCATCTTTGGACGCTTGGGCCTTTCTTGGAAGGTGCCCTTAATTTTAGCAATAACATCACTGTCACTTTTGCAGTATTGTATTCTCTGTAAAAACGCACAATATCTTGTAATGATATTAGGAGATAATGATTTACTATTTAGAGGAGATACTTTACTATTCATAGGTAATTTGTAAAACTGATAAACTAACAGCATTTTAAAATTCGTAGTGTTTATCCTACTGACTATCAAAGATTTTAGTAAATTAAAACTTACCATTGGTTTGTCATAAAAAGGGAATCCTTGCATACTCCTGAGGGCCACAGTAGCACTAGATATTTCTTTAAATATGACGAAAGCCTGACCACGCATTTTTAATGTTTTCAATGCCACAATATCCAATATTTGTCCAAATTGTGAAAATATTGCATAGAGAGACTTCTTTAACTCCTCTTTCTTTATTTTTTCATTGAGATTGTTGATGTATATGGTGTGGTTTGGTCGAATATCCATTGCTGAAAAATAGGTTAAAATTTTTGGAGGTTAGAAAACTTTATAGAGCTAAAAATCAAAATCAACAAGTAAATTATGGGTGTTATGTACATTTATTTACTTTTTCCTAATAAAAGTAAGATGTTAAATACTTTATGATAAGATATACTTAAATAAAACCGTTTAAAAAGTCGCAACTTACTCATTTTGGATATTTGCAGTTAAAGAATTTTATACTCAAATTATTATTAACACAAAACAATAACTGTAGATTTATCGCGATGGATAACTTACTGAAGTAAGTAAAACTAACTACCTAGTTTTGATTTTTGGAATTTTAACACTGCACAAAACACAATTTCACCGCGTCGCTTTGGTGCCACAGATTACAACAATATACAAACAAATGTTAGTCTAGTGTACTCTATGGATAAAATAACGTTGTACCTCTCCTCCTCCTCTCCAATGGAACACTTCAGGCTACGATACGAGCTAAATTAATAAAAAAAAACAACCCAGTCCTTCACTGATCAAGTAAAACCATAGAAATAAGTATAGAATGGCTGCCATTTTCGTCATTTTGGCGCTGTACTGTAGGACGTAGTATCGTGACTTAGAACTAAATTAGTGATGTCCACAAGTCGATATTCGTATCGATTTTCGATATTCATTATGTATTATAGTTACAGTACAGTTATGGGGCTCAGCTGCAGATATTGCAACCATCTTTGTATAGCAAAAGATAGCTGTTCTGGCTATTTATAACCTTAGACTACGAGACTCTCTAAGAGTTCTATTTAAAGAAATTAACTTACTTACAGTTGCTTCTCAATATATTTATGAAATTATTATGCATGTTTGCAAAAATGTGCACTTATTTTCCAAGAAAAATGACATACATAAGTAAGTATAATACGCGGCATAAAGATAAACTTGTCGTTCCAAATTTCAGATTGCACAAGGTAGGAAGTTTATTCATTTGAAAATGTATTCGTATTTTTAATAAATTACCACAATCCCTTGCTGAACTGCCAGTATTTGAACTTAAATTACATGCTATGATGATTTTAATGAAAAAAGGTTATTAATTACACCGTTAGCGCTGCCATTGGTCTATCCTTCAGTCAACTTTCGCCAGCCCAAGGACCGACCAATAGCAGCGTTTGACCTTACAATGTCAAGACGAGTCCGGAGCCGCGTCTGTCACCGTTTGTATGTGCTTAAAAAATCAAATTTTAATTTAAATTTAATACAGGATATAGAGAAAGTATCAGCCAACTTTTAGGGAGTGGTTCAGAGTCGAGCCTAGAATACATGAAAATCGTATTTAAAAGTCCAATGAATGATTATTTTTAAACAAAAACGATGTAATCGTCCACGCGCCATAAAAAACGTTGAAATAATGTAGATAGATAGACAATGGATTTTTTTGTCTACCTAGTGGACTCGGTTCATTGTACGGGATAGCTAGTCAATTTTTTATTTCTAGGTCAGTGGGTCTGATTATAATTATGTAAAAACACGTAGGTAGTGCTTACTTGATCAATCAATGGTAAAAATTCGCGCGCTGTCAAGGACGTCAAAGTGTCAAACAAGTAAAAAAACTAAAATTGAATCTTTTGTTGTGCTGTGCTCTGATTTACCTTTTACATTTTAATTTTTAACGCTTTTATTTGTAGCATCAGCACCATTTAAAAAAAATATATATTTTAGCAGTTTAATAGTTATCAAGAAAACAATGCATGACCTCATAACAGATTTTGAAACTGTGACTCCGGACTTGTGGATCTCAAATGAACTGGCTTGGAAAGAAAGACTACTAAAACTCCCTAATTGGTACCAGGTACGCAACTAATTAACGATAATTTAAATATATTAATAAGTCCTGTTACACTTAAAACTTTCTTGACCTTTATATAACCTTTTCAGATCCCACTAATAAACTCCAATGCGTCTCACAATCTACCCGATAGTTCGCTGGTTCGATTCCGGGGGATGATACAAGATATGCATAATCCGGAGTTTTATTTCGAGGAGTTTGAAATTTTTAATACAGCCACGAATGAAATTAAGAATAAAAGTGGGAAATACCGCGACACTGCAAATATTTTGGTAAGTTCCAAAAATTTTGTATCTACAGGGCTACTGTTGGACCCCCCACCAAAATTAAATATAATTTGAGGGAAGTAATAAATAAATATTTAGTGAAGATACATTTCCCTTGTAAAATTTGCTCCAGACGGGAATTGATCTAGTGAGTATAGCCATTTTACTCACAAATATTTTGTAAATCAATCAATAATCAGCTCAGAAGTATTCGGGCGTATGTTGCATAATGACTTTATGCAACTTACGCTGGTATGCTTCTGAGGTAAACATATGTAAAAAATGTCTAAAAACAATTGATATTGAATTCTATTTTATTCTAAGTTAAAATATTGTTTAGTTTAGTTCATCACTTATAAGTTGTATATTTTATTGTATGTTAAAATGTATACAATTGTTTTTGAAATGACGCAAAACTTGTTACTGGCTGATTTTGGTGCTCTAAGTTCAGCCTATTAGGGAAACTATCAAATTTTCCTTTTTTTATAAGTGATGTCATAAGTATGGGAAAGTGTTTTTTTTTGCGATTTTTAAATTAATTTAAAATTTGTTTATTTCCACCAAAATACTACATGTTTCGCTAAACTAAACTTAATTATGTGAATCTAAACAAGATAAACAAGGGTAAATAAATATAAAACTAAGTAAATAAAATGAAATAAAAGTAAAAATAAAAAAGAAGGAAACATTTAATATTCGGGAGGACTGGAGCCTAAACTAGGATATTCCTGTATTTCAAAGACTTCAAAATTGATTTCAAAGAAAAAGTTGCTGTATATACTAAGTAACAAATAAACAGAAAATCTAAGTCGAACATTGGTTGTGGAAATATTAAATCTGTCATTGTGGTATGTAGATGAGCTGTTGACTGTTGACTGCCTTGCAGGAAAATGAAAAAATAAATTACACTCAAAACCTGAAAAGTGCACAACGTCAGACAATGGTTGTTGTCTCAATGCCCGGGCTTAATGATTGGGCCCAGCAGATTGAAGATAAACAGAATCATTTAAAACACTTGGAACAGCAGCCTAACACATCAAAGCGTCTCAGTCAGAATGTTGGCACAAAACTAAAGAGGAGTTATGATGAAACCGATGAGGATCCAGATGCGATGGATGTAGTCGACCTAGAGGTTCCGTCCAGCAAGGAACAGAAGACAAATGAAAACGCTAATAACACAGCTAACATGGTTTCCAGAGAGCATTTACTTAATTTTCCTTTGCCTGATGTGCCGAGTAAATCTTGCATTGTCAAAGTAAGTTCAGATACGCTATAATATAAGTATTTATTCAGTCTAGTATGTAGGAAACTTTTCATTTTTTTTTTGATAACTATGTAAATAACACAATTGTTATGAAAAACAACATTGATACTAAGATATTATTATGTGTTGTTTAGTCTATTTAACCTCAAGATAAAAGCTACTACTCAATAAATCTGAATACAATAAATGAATGCTCAGTAAACATGTAAAAAACAACGTTAAAATTAATTTTTGTGCATTTTTTCCGAGAGTCAGCTGGTATACTAAAATTGAACATAAAAGTGAATACTTATCAAAGAGGCCCAATTTCTCTATTTTCACAGGTATATGAAGAGAATGAAAGTCTCAAGCTGAATGATATGATAGAAGTGATCGGCTTCCTCTCTGTAGACCCAGCTTTATCTGGAGAGTTCCAGGAAGAGAAGGACCCGTTACTAGTGCCTCAGATCGAGTCCGAAGTGGAGACGATTACTCACAACCCACCCCCCAGCCTTGTGCCCCGACTGCACGCTGTATATGTTAAGAAACTGGATCATTGCAATCCATTGTTAGCTGATACTTTTGATCAAGGTAAAAAAGAGATGCCAAAAAATTATTATTATTGGCAGACATGCAGTTGAAACAACTGATAACAGCCTGCATCTCATTGTCGTAGTTTAAGTTTTCTTTTCCTCTAGATACTTGTCTAATCTATTCTTAAACTGGTTAGTAGTAAAACTGCAACTGCCTTTTTCTGTACCACATTATCATAAGAAATAATGACTCGAAAACAAATAAATACATTCAGCATACCCTTAATGGTTCTTATACGTGGTTAAGGAGGCCATATTTTATCATGCTGGTTAGGCTTTTGTTGTTTAGTTAGTAAAGGGCCTTCGCTCTTAGCAGCAGTCATGGGTTCAAGTACCGGTATAGGCGAATTAGCTTTTTAAATAGAATTCGAAGGTATTTTGGAAGAGATTGCTTCTAGCTAGGACCGCCTAAATTGTGCATCTTTCTATAAACACCAATTTGTAACTTTGTATGATTTACAATAAAGAGTATCTATCTATTCACAAAATACCAGCCCAGCACTGCCGGCCCACATGGTGGAGTCGCCCAAACCATCTTATAGTTAAGGTGAGGCCTGTGCCCTGCAGTGGGACATATAGGCTTACTTTACTAGCCCAGCATTTTGCTAAAAGTAATACTTAGATAAGTCATTAATAACTGTAATATTATTATATATATATTAAACAGTTATATTATTTTATAGTAATATTCGCTGTGTGCGCGATGACAGCGCCCCTAGTGACCACAATTTTTGTTTTGTGGTTTGTGAATAATTTTCAGATTGTTTTTCTTCGAAATTAGATAAAAATATCTAAAAAGCTTGTGCTTTATATAAGAAGTGATTTTCTTACTTGAACTAAAATATGAATATTATAATACGTACGGTATTTGAATCGATACAACATGATATAACTTTCTAACCTCAAACTGTGCAAAAAGGGAAACAAAAGTATTAGCACAGCATGTGAGAGACTTTGAAGAACTTAGAACCAACGGACAAAGCTACTTAATAAAAGCTGTGATCATAAGACAAACGTCTGTGACACAAACTCCCTACTAACGTTTTTCTTTTCACAGCAGCTATCCATTTATTTATTTCCTCCAATTTCCATCTTGATGATGGAAATGAATAAAACATGCACGAACTGTTTTTCCCATTGTTTCTACACTTTATAACACAACACCTACATTGCGAATTTCAATGTTTTTACTTAAAAATACTTAATAACGTTAGTATGAAATTCTATGGAAATATAGCAATTTGACACATAACAGTCCAGAGTTTTTTCACATTTCTGCTACATTGCGCGTTGCGATCGATTTGACGGCCCCCACCATCCACTTTGCACATAGCGAATAAACTCTGTGTAAAATGCTGCCTAGTTAAATAACGTTTTTAGATTGGTTTTAATTGTTTTTTTTTTTACTTTATTCTAGGTACTGTTCTGAAAGAGGCGAATGCAGCGAGAGAGCACCTTCTAAAGGCCCTTACTGAACTGCTGCTTGGAGATCAGTTGGCAGCTGAATACCTTATTTGCCACCTCATTGCTTGTGTGTAAGTATTAATTAAGTATGCCTATATACGTCCCACTGCTGGGCACAGGCCTCACCTCAACTATGAGGTGGTTTGGGCCACACTCCACCACGCGGGCCCAGTGCGGTGCGATTGAGGGGTGTTGTAAGGCCAGCTACTTAACCTTATTGTTAGATGTTATTAAGCCGCTCTAAGGCCTCTGACTAGGCTTCACGACTAGTATCACGATATTAGCCTGGACCAACTTTTAACGTGCCTTCCGAAGCACGAAGATGCTTGTGATAAATGTCTCTAAATATGGTTGAAATGGTCACCCATCCGCACACAACCGCGGCGTAGGTGGCTTAACTTTGATAATCACTACAAAATAATCACTACTATTCATGGGAAAATGTATTCGTATTTTTAATAAATTACCACAATCCCTTGATGAACTGCCAGTATTTGAACTTGAATTACATGTTAAGATGATTTTAATGAAAAAGGGTTATTACACCGTTAGTGATTATATAAATGATAAAAATGTGTGGATTTAAAACTGCTTAGCTCGCACCAAAACTTGTAAAAATATTAATTTTAAAAGAGGCTGACAACAGTGACCGAGTTTCTTGCGCTGCTTCTTCTCGGCACTAGCCCACAAATTGTCCCGAAGCAGTGGTAGGGCAAAAAAATATATTGGGACGTGTAAAAGTGCTTTTGGCTAATTTGCAAAAATAAATGATAAAAAAAAGGGCTGCCGCCACTGAGCTACCATTGTGTAAGTATAAATTAATACTAATTATTTAAGGACTGAGCGTCGATCTTTTTTCTCTCTTTATTTGGGACTACAAACAGTTAAATTATTTATGGTTTAATCTCTAACTAAACTAAAGAAATTACTTGAAATGTAACCAACACCTTACGAACTAATATCGGTCGGTAAACATCGATCGATCGATGATTGATTTATCGTCGATCGAAATGAAATGAATTGAATATTTATTTGCCTTTAAAAAGGGGTACATTTTGGTGTTACTTTTGACAGGAAGTTCAGCTTTTATAGCCATCTAAAAATAATAATTTTAATAATTATGTTAAATTATATTACATTATCAAATTCAAACAAATATTTAACGGAATGTCATTAGCAATAGTAATGTCAGTATTAATTTGTCAAAAAATGTAAGGTAAAAAAAAAAGCATCAATTAAAAATTCAAAATTACTAGTTTACATTAAATCAGATTAAGATATTCATTAACATTCCTGTTCTGTGTCGATCTTTTGGTGTGGTAACAACTGGCGATCGAAGACTGACCCCTCACATTGGGCGCGCGCGTTCCTCCTCTAAGCCCCTTTAAGTTTATTAATTAAGTAAAAACATTTCTGTAGAAGCCAGTCACTTAATGTCAATTTAAACTTATTTGCTGGCAAAGCCCGTAATGCAATATGCCGACTTATTAAACATTTTAATAGCGTTACATACAATAGACATTATTCGAAAATAGTTTTACTCAGAGACGTCACTTAAATTTAATCTGTGATTCTAAAGTCGATACGAATAAAGACAATTATTCAATGAGCAAAAATATTAATCATACTTTACTTAATTGACGTCACTGTGTGTCAATAAGTCTCTATGCTGGAATGTATAGGTTTATACCAGGGATCGGAAACCGGTTAGTTTACTATGGAACCTTAACCGGAATAATAAAGGTTTTCGCTAAATTAACTATCACATACTCTAAATACTGACTTAAACCTATGGCAAATTTAGTTTTATGGTCAAATCTTTACAACTACTATCAAACATTAGAAATGGGTCTTATACATTCTGAAATAAATATTAACCGGTTTCGATCCTTGGTTTATACAAGTCTCTGCTATTATTTTTCCAATCACCGTGTCATGCGTTTTGGCTAGGCTTCTTGTAGAATGAATAAGTTATGGTGTTGTATCTATATTGAAGGTGCATTGAGGATACAATATAAAGGTATTTTAAACATTACAGCTACCTCCGCCAAGAAACACTCAGCCTGGGTCAATTCTGCCTGAACTTATCAAACCTGCCTACTGAAAAATACCCAAACTACGCCAAACAACTCTACGATATAATCAAACAGTTCGTCACTAAGAGCTACTACCTGCCGCTTACCATAGACAACATGAACACACTTTCGTTGTTACCAAAGTGAGTATAAAGCCTTTGCTAAACGGAGAACAGACTCCTATTGACATTGTGGGGACAAAAGCTGCCATTGGACGATCCTTCCGTCCACTTCCGTCAGCCGGCCAGCCAGACGCCGCACCCTTCTTGTTCCGAAACCGGTCATAATCGATATTAGTGTTTTCAAATTTGGTTCGAGTTTATATTCGCCTACACCACTCGACTTTCAGTAAGCTAAAATCAATGTATGCTCAATCCGGAACTAGAAGGAAAGCGTCGACGGTCAAGCAATGGAGCAAGAGGAGGCAAGATTCCATTTGCCAGACCCATAAGTGGTCACTTCGTTATACCTATTCAGTATTGTTTGAAAGCTTTTGATGAGTGTTAATGCAAAGCATCCAGATGGCTCGCGCTTTTTGTCACGTTAACGAAATCTAGTTTTTCTATATGGATAGCGTTTACGTTGATATCAATCCTATAAAGTAAAAATCAGTCGATACGAGAGCTTAAGTTTAGATTTTGTAAACGTAATAAAAACCATACATTCCTCAACATTACTGGCGCGACACACGGATAACCAGTTACAGTTGACCTTGTGTGACCTTAAGTTGTGTATTTATTGTAGTGTTACCGAACTATCGATAGTTTTCATCTGAAAAAGTTATATTATCGAAACTATCGATAGCTTAGAACGAGTTGTTTGCGAAGAATATAAACTATTGATAATATTATTGCTCTTAAATAAAGAACTAATTGTTACGCAAGCCTAGTATATGGATATTGCCTATGCAGCTATGCCCCCATTTATCGATTGCAACAACCAACAACGAGAAGTGCTGACACCGCTCCTCGTGTGCTGACTGACGTCAATTACCAAACGCGTTTAATGATTTCTTTTCTAATATACCAATTGCTACAACTAATAAATTAAACTCTACGCCAGGTCTTGCGGAAACTTTTTTGAAATCAAATGTGGATGAATGCAATTCTTCCCTAAAGTTTAGACATGTTAATCCTGATGTTATTGTTAAAACATTTAGAGAGCTGAATATGAAAAAAACTGAAGATTTATGGGGCATTTCGACCAATATAATTAACCATATAATCGATAGTATAGCAACTCATCTTGCTTGTATATTTAACCAGTGTATTGATGAAGGTACGTTTCCTAATTTAATGAAATTTAGTAAAATTATACCATTATTTAAATCCGGTGATAAAAGTGATCCCTCCAACTTTAGACCTATATCAATACTACCAGCTCTTAGTAAAATATTTGAAAAGATAGTCTTCAATCAACTCTTATCACATTTTAGAACTAACAAACTGTTGCATGAGAAGCAGTTTGGTTTCACCAAAGGTAGAAACACAACTGATGCTGGAGTTGCACTCCTTAAGCATATCTTCGATGCTTTTGAAAGAAAACAAGATGCTTTAGGGGTTTTTTGTGATTTGTCTAAGGCTTTCGATTGTGTAGATCACAAGACTTTATTAATGAAATTACGGCATTATGGTGTCTCAAATGATTCAGGTAAATTGTTAGAGTCATACCTCACAGATAGAATTCAAAAAGTTAATGTCAATGGAACTGACTCTTCTGGAGCTCGAATACGCATTGGTGTGCCCCAGGGCTCTATATTGGGACCTCTATTATTCCTAATCTATATAAATGACCTTCCTTACTTCACTAAAGATCTTTGTGAGATAGTATTGTTTGCAGATGATACATCATTGATTTTTAAAACTGACAGAGGTAAAGCTGCCTTTGACGATGTAAATAGTGCTCTCTCTCAAGTAGTACGCTGGTTTACAGCTAACAACCTGTTGCTAAATGCAAACAAAACTAAATGCATTAAATTCACTATGCCCAATGTGAGGCAGGTCAGTACGCATATTAATATGTCAGACGATCATATAGATGCAGTCGATTCCACAATTTTTTTGGGAATTACATTAGACTCCCGGCTCCAATGGGGTCCCCATATAGTTGCCCTGTCAGGAAGGCTCAGTTCAGCGGCTTATGCAGTGAGGAAAATAAGGCTTTTAACTGATGTCGAAACGGCAAGACTAGTATACTTTAGTTATTTTCATAGTTTGTTGTCGTATGGTTTACTGCTATGGGGCTCTGCTGCTGACATTGAATCAATCTTTGTGTTGCAGAAAAGAGCCGTACGTGCAATATACTGTCTTGGACCTCGTGACTCTCTGAGGGAGATTTTTAAAGATATTAATATATTAACAGTAGCCTCTCAATACATTTTTGAAAATATTATGTACGTTCGAAAAAATCCAAGTTTGTTTAGCTTAAAAAGTGATTTTCATCATTATAATACTCGTAATAAAAATAAACTTGCCGTTCCGAGCTTCAGACTTCACAAAGTTGGTAAATCATTCTTGGGGAAATGTATTAAATTTTTTAATAAAGTTCCACAGACTCTTGTTGAACTACCTGTACATGAGTTCAAAATTCACATTAAAAAAAACCTTATGAAAAAAGGGTATTATAAGGTAGACGATTTTTTGAACGACAAGAGTGCATGGACTTAACCTGCTTAGCTCGCACTTACTTCATGTCTTGTAATTGTCTTTCCTGTAAAAAAGGCTGACAAAGGTGACTGAGTTTGTTGCGCCGTTTCTTCTCATCACCAGCCGATATGTAGTCCCGAAGCGGTGGTAGGGTAAAGCTATATTTTGGGACGTGTATAAGTGCCCGGAAGAGGGCCTATATACTGAATAAATGAGTATTATTGAGTATTAGTACCGCATCGCCTAATTTTAATTATTATAATTTTTGTTCATTCTTATACCTAGCATCGGTCGAATCACTAGCTCTTATTTTACTCTGTAACTTTTATTAATTAAATTTATTAAATAAACATCATTTTTTTAACATTCTCCGCTGTGACCATATATTTTTTAATGATAAATAAAATAAATAAATAAATATTGGACAACATCACATACATTGCTCTGATCCTATGATAAGTAGCTTAAGCACTTGTGTTACAGAAATCAGAAACAACGACGGTACCACAACACCCAGACCCAAAACAATATAGAAAAGTTATTTTTCTACATTGACCGACCGGGAATCTTTTTTTGGGCGGTAGGTGTCAAAAATATAGCATCGCAAAGTTTCATCTCTTGGATTTTTAATATTTAAAAATAGTAAACATCATTATTAATTAATGTAACTGCACCCACCTGTTGTCACCTACTGGCACTACATTCACACAAGCTTTCATCAAGAACAGCCTTATTTTTCAACACTTCACTGCAATGGCACTCTTAGCTGACCTAAAGTCGTCCCAGGAGGAAATGGAGGCACAGCTGTCGAAGCGAATGGCGGATTTTGAGTTACAATTGAAAGCTGCATCTACTCCTGCGGACTCACTTAACAAACTGGCAAGTGACTTTTATATGTTCCGTGATCTTGTATGGGGTGTCCTGAAGGATATGAGACGGAAAATCACTCACTGTGTCGACTCCATAGATGCCATGGAGATGCGCCACCGTCGCAAGGCTCTTCTTTTTAGTGGCATTCCAGAGACTGTGGACAATGTCATGGATGTAGTGATCGACACCATACAGACAAAGCTGGAGTTGCCTGACATCACTGCCCCTCAAATTGTGTTGTGTCATCGGCTTGGTCATAAATCTGACAAGCGCTGCAGACCTATTCTGGTTCGTTTCAGCACCTATAATCTGAAGGCAGCAGTTTGGAGGAAAAAGACACTCTTCAAAGGCACTACTGTGTCTTTGAGCGAGTTCCTGACCAGGACGAGGCAGACTACATTCATCAGCGCCCGCTCGCATTTTGGTATGCGTAACTGCTGGAGTTCCGATGGGGTCATTATTGTGAAGCTCTCTGACGGCGTTTTGCGTAAAATCAGCACAAGGGATGAGCTGCAAGAGCTTATCCAAAAATTCCCGAAACCTGCAGTCAAGGACCCCCAGGCACCGGTAACATCAAGACCCATTCCGGTAGCTTCAACCTCGAGCTCTTCGTCGAGGATCGGAACTCGTAAACAATCGGCTAAAAAATAACTTCGTTTGTGTAACTTTACGATTATCCGGTAAGGTATTTGTCCCTTCCACCAATTTTTCTATACACAACTCGGCTTTATCTTGGAGGGTAAACTGAAACTTGTTTGTATTTCTATCGTAGGTACGTATAGTTTCTGTATTTGTATTTTGGAATATTGTTTCAATCAAATTCAAACGTACTATTGCGTATTATTATGAATGTCTCTGTCACTGTCATTGCTTGCTGACGCTTACTGTCATAGATTAATATATGATTACTGTCACTAACTTTTTTTTTTTTTTTTTTTTCTTTTATTAATCTATCGACGGCTCTGGAGCTTCATACTTTTTTAACGTCCCGGTATGGGCATTCGTAAATCGTTGGTTCTTCTAAAATGTTACCTTGTCGGTCGTTATGTTGTTTAGTATTTGCTTTTTTTCTCTCTCTCTTTTTCTTTGTAACTTCTATTGTGAAGTACTGCTGGTGGGTGATGCAAAAAGAAGTGGTTATTCTGTAATCTACTTTTTGAAAATTTTGTTGATATCATTACGTGTATTATTTTTATTATATATATTTGTATGCAATTATGTCTGTAAATGACTCATATTTTTCAGCAAACTCTTCCACTTCTTTCCATTCTTGCAATGATTCCTTGAACGATTCTACTATTGACACGCTCTATAGTCAACTCCAAAAATGTTTCGTAAAAAATAAGAACAATCTAAATATTTGCCATATTAATGCTCAGAGTATTGCCAAGCATTACAATGACCTATTAGACAGCTTTTCATCTGACCTAATCCATGCCATCCTTGTCTCTGAATCCTGGCTTAAGCCGTCCTTATCATCAGTTTCGTATAGCTTGCCTGGTTTCATTCTTATTCGGAATGATCGTACTGGAAAGGGTGGTGGCGGCGTGGCCATTTACCTCAAAGCGGATATTCCATATAAAATCATATCTTCTTCTCCCTCTAATTATTCGGCTACTGCTGAATATTTGTTTATTGAGATTTGTCTTGGTGGAGCTAGGGCTGTTCTTGGGGTCGTGTATTGCCCTCCTAGTGTTGATTACTTTTCCCATCTTGAACTCGCCTTGGAGTCGCTGAGCACTGATTATTCCCACCATGTCATAATGGGCGATTTCAATACAGATGTTTTAAAGAATTCCTCACGATCCCATAAATTTCTAAATTTACTTGAATCGACTGGTTTTGTCCATCTCCCTTTTCTCCCAACTCACCACAATATTGACTCCTGCGACACCTGGATTGATCATGCGCTGACTTCTGCTGCCCAGTCTGTATCTAAACATGGTCAAATGATAGCTCCTGGTTTTTCCAGGCATGATTTGCTATATGTCTCCTACAGATTGCGACCTCCTAAATGCAAGCCGCGGACTGTCCAGCTGAGGAGTTATGGGCGTATTAACATTGAGAACCTGCGGCGAGATGCGTTGTCGGTTGATTGGGAACCACTTGTGGCGGCAAGTACGGTCGACCTTAAAGTGGAGTTGTTCACCAAAAACATTCTTGAACTGTTTGACAAACATGCACCCATCCACACAGTCCGCATAAGGCGACCACCGGCACCGTGGATAACTGACACTATTCGCGCCGCAATGTCCAATCGCAACAAGGCCTTCCGTCGTTTTAAAAAGAATAGGACTGAGTTGAACTGGTCCATGTATAAAACAACGCGTAATCGGTGTAATCAGTTGATACGAGCGGCAAAACGTCACCATATCCACAATGAAATCCACAATTCATCCGCTCCAAATGCTTGGAAATTTCTCAAATCGCTTGGTGTTGGTAGGTCCAAATCTGATGATCTTCCGATTTCTACGAATCTGAACGATATTAATCGTCACTTCACAGAACTACCAACTCTCAATGCTTCCACCAAAACCAACACTTTAGCTTATATAGCCTCACTTCCCATGCCTGATATAAAACCTTTTTCATTCACCCCACTTTCTGAGGATTTTATCTGTAAAACCATTCTGACAATTACATCTAAAGCAACCGGAGTGGATGGTATTAGTCGTCTTATGATAGCACCTTTAATTAAGCAACTCTCGCCTGTCATCACTCACATCGTAAATTTCTGTTTAGTTTCTGGTCACTTTCCTGATCTATGGCGTAAAGCTATTGTCCGTCCACTCCCCAAGGTGTCTAATCCTTCTACACCTAGTCATTTTCGACCAATATCTATTTTACCCTTTCTCTCCAAGGTAACTGAATCTTGTGTGTTAGGACAATTATCCGCTTATCTCTCGCAGAACGATTTATTAAACCAATATCAATCGGGTTTTCGTCCTGCCCACAGCACAACTACTGCTCTGTTAAAGGTTACTGAGGACATCCGGGAGGCGATGGATTCCTCTAAAGTCACTGTTCTTGTCTTGATAGACTTCTCCAATGCATTTAACACAGTAGATCATGACCTTCTTCTTGCCGTACTTTGCCATTTAAATATTTCTGCTCCAGTACGTAAATGGTTTTCATCTTATTTACGTGGTCGGCAGCAGTCTGTCAAGACAGATCACTCCACCTCCGACTGGCAAAAAGTTTCCTCCGGGGTGCCACAGGGTGGCATTCTCTCTCCCTTGTTATTCTCCATCTTTATCAATCTCATTTCTCTTAAACTTCGCTGCTCGTATCATCTGTACGCCGATGACCTACAATTATACGCACACTCCGATATCAGCGAAATTTCAAAATCGGTTGAAATTATCAATGAAAGCTTAAACTTCATCTCCTCATGGTCTCGTGATTTTGGTGTATCGGTAAACCCAACGAAGTGTCAGGCTATTGTCATCGGTAGTTCCAGACTGTTAGCCAGGATTAACACTGCACTACTGGATCCTGTTGCATATGAGGGAACTGTTATCCCGTATTGTTCTAGTGTAAAGAACCTAGGCCTTATAATTGACTCTACACTTAGCTGGGCTGCTCAAGTTAACGAAGTTAGCCGAAAGGTATTCGCATGTCTAAGGAGTCTCTACCGCCTGAAATTCTTTCTCCCCTTCAAAACCAAACTTTTGCTCATGCAGACTCTTGTCATACCCATCATAGACTACGCTGATGCCTGTTGTTCTGACCTCTCTGAGGCACTTACTGATAAGGTGGATCGCCTGTTAAATTGTTGCATCAGATTTATTTTCGGCCTTAGGAAATATGACCACATATCCAATTATAGATCCAAACTTAATTGGCTTCCCATTCGTCAACGTAGGAATCTTAGAATTCTTGGCATCCTTTTCGCCGTGCTCAATAACCCATCCTCCCCCTCTTACCTTAAGAATAGGTTTACATACTTATGTAACTCCCATGACCGTTCTCTCCGCTCTTCTAGCAATCTCCAGCTACTTACGCCTCTTCACCACTTTGCCCACTTCTCCAAATCGTTCACAGTGAGGGCTGCACGACTCTGGAACTTGCTTCCCTTAGATATTAAACGTTCGGAATCAAAACTTTCTTTCAAAAATAAACTTAAAAAATATTTCAGTACATAGTTGCATATTTTTTTCTTATTTTATTAATAGTATGTATGTTTATTTACTTATTATTTATTTATTTTGTGTATTGTATCATATTTATCCAAATATATGTGTATTTTATTAAATTGAATTTGCATTATCATTGTTTAGTACAAATTAAAATTTATTTTGGACCGTTACCGCACCCATTACCTGCTTTCTGCATGACCCAAAGGTTGGCTGGTAGAGAATGCCCTTGGCATTAAGTCCACCTGTTGTACATTTTAAGTTTGTGCAATAAAGTTTTAAAAAAAAAAAAAAAAAAAAAAAAAGAATCGAACCCGGAACCTCAGAGATAGCGACACCAAGTTCGGTATGCTCGCCTCTCGGCTACGGAGGTCGTATGATAGTATCGATAGTCTTGCGATTGGTTAATTATCGATAGATCATAGACTATCGATTAATCATCAATAATCGAGTATCGATCGGCGAAACTAGTACATCGAGCAACTTAACCTACAATTTATTTTAACAAAATCATTATTAATAAAAATTCAGAAATAAAAAAATCGTTTTGCTATGCACAGAAAAGATTATGACTGCAACCGCCTCACGAGCGGGGTCCTACAACTCAGCAAAGGCACCCACCTTGTGCTTGACGAAACTAAAATGGAACAAGGCACCCTCGACTCCACCGGAGTGAACAACATCACCGCCCTCGGCAATATGATCAAGACGCAGAAAGTGGAGTATGATTTCAAGTATTACAAGATGGATTTTGACTCCGACGTAGCAGTGTTGATACTTTCTGAAGGGAAATCTTTGTTGCCTGTAAGTATGTTATAGCACAGAATGCCTAAGTAGATGGTTCATGGTTCTATTATTTCTGGTTAGCAAGAATAAGGTTATCAAAAAACTAGTACAAAATGAGTTATACATAAAGGGTGGCCAGAAAAGTGACGTCCAAAATTTTTTTATGGTTTCTCGTGTTATGAGGTATCTGAATCACCCCTAAGTATGTTCTACGATTTTTCGTAGTTTTCGTGTTACGATTTTTTTAAATGAATATTTGCAACAGAATCAGTTTGAACAAAATCTTTAAAAAAAAAGTTTCATCGAATTTTTTTTTGTCACAGCTAAATCTCTATGAACTGTGCGTTTATGCATAAATAAAATGAACAGCCTCACAACTTTAATGGAAGTTACTACAAAATTGATCTAAAGTTGTGAATTTATGTTAAGCGAGATCATTTAAAATTAAAAAAAATATTTAAAAAAATCTAAACTGATAATTTCTTAGTTTCTAAGTAGTAATTCACTTTTCTGGCCACCCTGTATGCTAGCTGTTTTGATAAATTTTATTTTCGTGTTTTAAAAATTAAGGTTAAATGTTAAGTTTGTCGGTAAAACTAACTGTTGCTCACGACTTTGTTCGCGGCTGCGAAACGGATTCTGTTCACAATTTCATGGGGCTTCAATCAATGTAAACTACTAAAGGGGTCATACTATGATGATTTTACAGGGCATATAATAATAAGCTGTTTGAAATTACAATAACACACTTCAATTTTATTGAATTGCATCAAAGATGGACATCTTTCTCGTGCAAACTTATCTAGTAAATATATGTATTACAGAGTGATTATCATGTACCCCTGAGGCCGGAGGAGTCGTCGTTGGAAATATTCGACGCTATCGTAGAAGCAGCTACGTATTACCTGAAAGAAGAGATTATAAATGTCATCAGGACATACCTTACCAACCTCAAACTTGTCAAATACACAATAAGTGAAGATTTACAGGTAATTTATACATACTTTAAACACGATATGATATAGCGATTTATCGACCCCAACTGTTTATAATAGATTTAGCCGCCCTTTTGATTTTTTATCAAAACAGCTATTATAACACGTGACGTCACTACTCACTAGCACGCCGATTCAACATGGCGGCTTATCTAACATATTTTTACACTTGGTGTCAAGAAATAGCTATACATACCATATCATATTTTGGTGGTCATGCATGTGGCAATAAAATAATGTATTCACTTAATCATTTGCCATCTTTTACTCATTACTTTCTACTGCTACACTCATTATGTAGTATTAGGGCTTACTATAATTGGTTAAATGGCTCAATACAGCATTCGGAACGCAATTTATTTATTTATTAAGAATGATTTATATACAAGAAGGACACAAACAGTGAAATGTACAAACTTTGCTTAATCTCTAATATCATTTGTTTTGTTCTATTACATAACACAAATAATATGTGTCCACAACACTAGCCATAAAATATTCTAAATGCAAAACTACTTACATAGCAAGAATATTACCTTAAGATAACTTAATATAATGTAATGTAATTTATATACTTACTACATATAAATTTGTTTCTTGGCAATTGGCAATTTATACAAAAATATATGATACTCTTTAAGAGGCCGTGCATCTTTTTTCAGTGCAAATTTGAAATACAGTTCTATGCTTATGTGCGTCTATGATGCGGGATAAAGCGTCAACAATGTTGTTCCTTTACAAGATAATATTGATAATTTATTAGGTAGTGGACGTCCTACATAGGTTTGAAAAATGATCGGTTTTGCGCGCTTGATTTTATAGTTAATTTTGACTTAGGTTTACTACTTAATTTTTTATTTATTACATCAAATAAAAAATATATTATTTTAAAAGAATACCTGAATATTATTGTGTAGTGTTTAAATCTCATAATAGTTGTTCATAACGATAGAAAAATAAATGATATTTAAATGGAAATTTCTAAAATTTTATGTTATTCCAGCATTTTTTTTCTACTATATTTTGTAAGAAATTTAAAAAAAGTATTCAACCTATGTGCAAGTAGACGATATCTTCAATCCAATGTTAAAATAGAACTGTCAGGATAACTTATAGCCTCTTGTAAACTGATGATCAAACGTAACTCGAACGTCATTTTTCCGAAATATGGGTAGTTATTTTGGTGATTTACCTTTATTTTTGAAATGATATGAAAAATCGATTCACGCTACATGCAAGAATAAGAACTAATCTTTAAAAATCACGTGTTATTTTGTTTCAATTATTATTCACGTCTTTACAATCAGAGAACAAAATGTACGGAAATACGACGATTTCTAGGACGGCCTCTTAAAACCACATAATCTAGCTGATTATGAGCCCATATACAACAACTTCTTATATTATGAAAACTTATACTACGCAATGCTGCTGGCAACGGATGGAAAAGAGTAGCCGAGTATCGGGCACAGTGGCGTCATGAGACCTATTCCTATGGACTGACGTGGGCTGATAATGATGATACTTTGGAAACAACTTTAAAATGTTTTTTTTAGATGCTTCATACAAACTAACTTGCTACCTTGATAATAATGTATAAAGCAATTTTTTTCACGATTTAGTCGTTTCTCCGTTAAAAAAAGCTGTTGTATTATGATTCCTTGGTTTAAAAGTGGTTTCTGTCCTTTTGTTACACTCTGTAAATAAAAAATCATATAAAAAATGAAAATTTTTTAAAAGAAAATTGTTAATATTTTTCACAATAAAAAAAAAAGTTATATTTATTTGGTAATAAGTTTGGTATTAAGTTTAGTTTTAGTATCAAAATGAATTACAAATATATGATGTATAATATTAATATATTTTTAATTTTGAAAATATGGAAAGTGCTGCTGAATCCCCTGCTGGTCATCATCATCATCATCATTTCAGCCATAGGACGTCTACTGCTGAAGATAGGCCTCCCCCCGTGACTTCCAGATTGGCCGGTTGGAAGCGACCCGCATCCAGCGGCTTCCTGCAACCTTTACCAGGTCGTCTGTCCACCTTGTAGGTGGACGTCCTACGCTGCGCTTGCCGGTACGTGGCCTCCATTCCAAAACCTTTCTGCCCCATCTGCCGTCTACGTGCTATGTGCCCCGCCCACTGCCACTTCAGCTTGCTTATCCGTAATCCCCTGAAGGTAATAAAACATTATTTATTATTATTTCAGTTTGTAGAAGAAGACTTCATTGAAATGCGAAGCAAGTCGGACACACAGAATCCAGTGACAGCCGACGACTTACACCGACTGCTAGTGTTGGCGCGCCTGGTCAGTCTGTCGCGCGGCTGCGATTCGCTCAGCAAGGAGTGTTGGGACATCACTAAGAAAATGGAGGCAGAGAGACTGCATAGGGTTAAGAACCGAGTCTCAACTATGTTATAAGTTAAATAAATGTTTTTTTTACTATTTAATATTGTCTTTTAATAGTTTACCATGATCTCAGAAAAAAAGGAAAATCAATAATATAATAGTTTTTACTAAACTTAAGTCTATGGTTTTTGATATCATCATGCTTCATGATAACAGTATTACACCTAGTCATTTATTCTATTTTTAATGGAATTAAATCCCGCTCTATATGTAAAAAAGCAGTGATTATACAGGGTTATTTTTAAAACATCAACAATCCCCCTGGTACTAACAACTTTTTGTATGGGACCAACATCGTAATAAAAAAAAAATTGCTTCATACAAACTGATGTCAGCTGGTCGGCGGGGAGTACGGGGAAGTGTTTTTTTTTTGCGATTTTGTTGTTGGTTCCGTAGAAAAAGTTGTTGTATTTGAGCACCAGAATCAGCGCCTAGGAAGTTGTTCATGTTTTTAAAATAACCCTGTGTAGGCCCTCTTCCACGCACTTAGAACTATAACTTAAACTCGTCCCAAATATGTTAGAGCTTTGCCCATGCATGATCATGGAAGTACCCCGTTCAGACGGTGTTCATCACAATCACAAAGCACAACGAGCAATCGTTTCGTTTTGACCTTGCTCAACTTTCTATTATTTATCCCAGTAAAAAGACTGAGGCCAGAACCGCAAAGCACAATACCTATTTTAAAAAGTAAAGTGCCAACGTTATGTCACAGTGACGTGTCGATAATTCGTCGACTTTGGTACTCGGTTTTGGTCATTCATTAATTTATTGATTTGATTATCATTTTACGCATGCATTAATTAATTATAATTAACAGTACTTGATTATCAATAAACATGTCTAGTAAGAAGTCCGCTGATAGCGTGAATAAAGGTAAAGGCAGTGAAATAGTGTGGCGAAAAGCCTTTACTGCTCATACAGATTGGCCAGACAAGGTTAGTTTTTATTATAATCACGAGACTAGAAAACCTAAAAGAAACTTGTAAAGAAGTGTTTCTTCATATGATTTTATCTTTCAGGAGGAGTTCTTAGATGTTATTTATTGGATGCGGCAAGCTATTGGTATTATATTAGGCTTATTCTGGGGTGTGCTGCCTCTTAAAGGATTTGTAGGACTATTACTGTAAGTTTAGTTTATAATTTGAAATAATTTGCTTTTACTTACTAGTTCATAAGCTTATAAGCCTTGTTATCTCCAATTCCAGATTTGTGGTTGTGAATGCAGCAGTGATCTACTTTTATGTTAATAATTTCCAAACCATTGATGAAGAGGAGTATGGTGGGATGTGGGAGATTACCAAAGAAGGATTTATGACTTCGTTTGCCGGATTTCTGGTAATTAAAAAAAATAATACTTATAATATCCTCTCCGTCCTAACCTTATTGTTGTGCCCAACAGAGGTTTCATTAATTAACAAATTAATTACAATTTAATCAGTAGAATTGACTTCTATTCACTGTTTGTCGGCCTATTTTCAATTATGCCATTGATGTTTTTATTTTTAAGCTGTTTGTTTTCCTTTGAAAATAAAAATATAATAAATAAATTGGTTTGTTTGTTCTTATTGAGTTAAAAAATGTAGTGGTTTCTTTAGCCTAGTTTAACACTGATAAAAGATCCTACATGAGATAACGAGATAATGTAAGGCAACTTACTCCCAATGTAAACTAGATAACTTGGATTGTTTTAATAGACAGAATTAAAATAAACATTTGAATACATTGTTTCAGGTTACCTGGATTATCATGTTCACAGGTCTACATGGCAGCTTTAGTTTATGAGGTCCAACAGAGCATTGAAACACAAGTGCTTCAGATGTATTTAGCCAAGATGAACTGCCAAGAGATTTGTAGTACAAATGAGTGGGAATGTGTTATAAGTTACAATAATGTGTATTGAGTGAGCTGTATGGGATATTATCATATTTATTTTAAGTAATGAATGCATAGTTAATGCATTTTCTGTGTTCTAGCTTTGGTTCCAAATGAATTGAAAACTAATTATCAAAAATCTTAAGACATTTTATTGCAACATTGTGTGTGTCATACTTAGATTAACCCATCAGCCTAGCAACATATATTTTTAATGTAATGCAGTCTCATTTGACCGCTCGGCATCCAAAAACTTGAATAATTTAATAAAATCGGTAATAGAAAAAAAAAAAGTTTTACATAAAATAATAACGATTCATGTAGTGAAAGAAGCAATAGAACAATGGTTGTTTGTGTCAAACATATATTTATTAATATATAAACTTTGATGGTGTGGTATGGCGACAGTATTTTGCATTTCTGTGTAATGTATCCATTAAGCAGAATATTAGCGTGTTAATTGTTACGTTTTATCAAATACTTTACAGGGTTTCACCATTTTGTTTTATTCAGGAACCGATGCAATAATTATTAAGTAATATCGTGTTTGTAATGTTATTTGTTGTGTGATGCCCTTAGTTTGCAATGAAGTCCTTGTTTTGAACAAATATCATGTTTATTTGATTAATAAAATTTTATAATGCGGTATGAGTTATTTACTTTGTTGTAGCCTTATGCAGCATACATACAATAATGTAACAGTAAAATATCATCATATGATGATATTTTGCCAGTTTCTTTTAGGGAGTTGTTATTCTACTTCTCAAATACAATCATATCAATACGTGCATAATGCTTGCATAATCATCATCATCATTTCAGCCATAAGACTTCTGCTGAACATAGGCCTCTCATTAACTTCCAGATTGGTCGGTTAGAAGCGGCCTGCAGAGCAGATATCACAAAACAAGTCAAATTTTCCAAAATAACTAATCAACAACAGCTGATTAATTTAGCTATTTTGATTTTGTTTCCATAGTAAAATTTGTTCCTTAATTTATTTGTTCATTTTTACCTAAGTCATGGATGTTTATAATCGTATTTAAGTATGTCTGTCTATTATCAGTTATCTAGTCACCACAGTACAAGCTTTGCTTAGTTTGGGGCTAGATTATTGGTGGACAGAATGTATTTATTTATTTTTGAAGTATCTGGAAATAAACCTATCAACGAAGCATATAATAGTTTGATGGTTGTAAAAAAAGCTGTTGCATTTCAATCAAATTCTATATTATAATATATATAATAATACATGTAAAAGATAGCTTATTAGATAGTAAATTTACAATAAAAATAGAATCCGTGATTACAAAGTAAACTGAATATTTATTTTATTATGTTACACAAGTAAATCAGTAAAATTATTTACTGCTAGAGGGCCATACATTTTGCCTTTTAAAGACGAAAAAAACAGGCCTGATTCTCATAATTTAAAAGTAGTCTAAACACAGTATTCTGTCCCAGTACAAATATTTGATATTTGGACTGGGACAGGATAAACATTACTTTCGAACACTAATACATCACGTCTAATTATCAAAAACTCAATAATAATGGTTCGGTTCCTAATGCGACAGAAAATATGTATAACTTTTACCATTTTTATTTAATTGGGACCGGATCGAAACTGGATTTTGACTACTTTCTATTACGGGTATAAGGTCTAATGGGCGCTTTCAAATTAGACATTTCGAACCGAACTGCTAATGGGTAGGCACATGGACGCCAGCCTCCACTTCATCGCATTCTCCGACTCTTGGCTTCTTGTTCCGGATTAAGCAAACATCGGTTTTAGCTTATTTACAAAATGTTAAATGCGCCCTTTTTGCGTTGCGACGGCAAAATTATAATGCCTAATCGTCCCGCCACGTGACTCGCACGTCGTCGGTGCGGTACCGCTGCGTGATGGTCGCGTCGCGGAGTGGCGCGCGGTCGCCGGCCGCGTGTGCGAGGGAGCCAGCGTACGCGATCATGACGCCGTTGTCGATGCAGAACCGCTCGTCGGTCGCGAACAGCGTCCCGCCGCGCTCGCCGCACATCACGCCCATCATCTCCTGGAGGCGTTCGTTGCAGCCGACCCCACCTACTATTAGGACCTGCGATGTATACAATATACACGTAATCAGTCACCGGCAACTCCTCAGGTTTGATTGACGCGCTCGTGGCGAAAAAGGGCACAACAAACATTTTTTGTGCAATAAAATTATACATATTTGGGATCAGAAAAAGAAGGCAATGCGTTTAACCTTCATTTTCTCGAGTTTAAAATAATGTTAGTTGTGCTCTGTTACGTTACGACGGCAGCACACCTAATCAAAATATCTGATAGCATAAGTTAAACAATCGCAACACTTTATCACTTAATCAGCGTTGCTAGTATCGGTAACCAATAGTAAGAAATAGAAGAAATAGAAATATTATTTATTGCATAAAATATGGTAGTACAGGTGGTCACAATAATAATGTCCGCATATTTTACCGCGATTCGGCATGCAAAATTTTAACACATTTTAATTAAATTTAAAATTACAATAATAATCGATAGTTAACTGAGCAATAACAAGTAATAATTTAATTCTATCAATAAAATACTTGAAATGTCACAAAAAAACAATAAATAAAAATCCTACGGTCAAATAAATATTAAATAATAATAAAAATGTCAAAATTTAAATATTAAAAAGAAAAAATTAAAATGTCAACAATATCAATAGCAAAATCATTAAAAAGTCAATAAATTAATAAATAACAAAATACTACAACAATATAATTACAAATATGTTTTAATGTCAAAATACTCCTTCAGACTATAGAAACTCTTTTCAATCAGCCACTTTTGTAATTTTGATCTGAATAGTTTCAGTGGTAGCTCGCTAATTTGTAGTGGAATGTGATTAAAAATTGCAATTGACATTATAACAGTTCTTCTTGAATAAAGAGTTTTTATGAAATGGTATCATAAATTTTTTCGGGTCTCTTGGTCGCAGTCTAAGATTTACAGTTGGTTTTTTAAACAAAGTAAGTAGTTGGTATTCATAAAATTTATATTTCATTTTACACATATTGATGAATAATGCAGCAACTGTAATACTGATAAAAAAAATTACCTCTTCAGACCCGCAGTGGGCCATTGCTCTCTCCGTGATTTCCACCAACATGGCAAACAGTGTCTCTTGCAGGGAGTAACAGAGGTCCTCAGGTGTGTACTCTTTCAGGAGGTCATCGATCTGGTCCTCCATGTACGACAGTATGCCTGAGAAGCTGACATCCATACCTGTAATTGTATAAATCTACTTTATATGAACAATACACACTAATAATACATTCAAGTACAAGTTTTTTTTAACATGCTTCTATTAGATTCACTTGCAACTAATGGAATCGAAATCGATTTTAACATACTTCTAATTGTTTTATCGATTTGAAACTTTGTATGTGATATTCGTATGACAATCCAGCGTGACCAGACCCGAGCAAACTTAGAAATGTTTGTTTTCTTAATTAATCCAAACTGGGAATCAAACCCCTTTGCTTTTAAAGCGATTCGACCACACCACTACGCTACACCAATCCGGCCGTTATAATTATGTATATGAAAGCTCTGCCCACAAAATACAGATAATATCCAAAACTATTCACAACACTTAAGGATAAAGTCCTGAAAATCTATGGTTCTAGAAGTACAATTGTAAAACGATACTTATAAAATAAAACAACTGTGTAAACTTAAGTATTACCTTTTACGCTATATGGAAGGTGTAAATATTTTTTTCCTAGTTTTGCTGCTTGTTCAATGTTATATCCTGGACTTGGTTCATTCGACAACTTTAAAACTCTTGCAAATCTATAACAGAAAACAAAAGAACTACTTGGTTTTTATAGCTGTTAGTATGCCAGCAGTGTTTAATAAATGTGTGCCAAATTTTATCTTATAACTTTTAGCTGTTAAGCTAGGAATAAGTTACAGACATCCTCCAAAGTAATTTTTTCACTTACCTATCCAGACAGTTTCCTACAGCTATGTCTATGGTCTCCCCAAATATCCTGTATCTTTGCCTGGAGTAAGCAATCACTTGTGTGTTCCCTCCGCTCACATACAGCACCGTTGGATTGTTCGCCTTTGTTATTAGCCTGCCCATTTCTATGTCTGAGTTAACATGATGTAAAGATTAAATTTTTTGTTTTAACCCGTTAAGATCCAAGCGGTCTCATGTGACTGCATAACAATAGAATTTCTATTGTGTCTTGTTTACGTATGCTTGATAAGTTAAGTCGGAGAGGGAAACTTTAAATAGTGTATGCTAAAATTTGTGTGTACAACTAAGTGCAGTTTATAATATAAAATAAATAAAATAGCCATTTATAACAAGATAAGTAGGTTACAATATGATAGTTGCTACAATCAAAATACACACAAAAACAAGGGACATCCTTGTTTTTGTGTGCCTTTTAGCAAAGGCTTCCTCCATCTGTCTCCACTGAGTTCTATCCACCGCCATTCTCTCCACTGGGGTCTCAGGATCATTTCTAATTCATCTTCCCATCTCCTAAGTTTACGGCTCTTTTGCCTTTTGCCATTCATAGGATAATAGTGGGTCACCTGTCCACTCCACTTATTAAGATTACATCTTAAAAGGTGTCCAGTCCACCTTCACTGTTGCTGATCAATTCGAATTAGTATGTCAGTCAGCTTTGTTTGAGATTGTATATTATCGTTTTATATTTTATCTTATCATAGCTGACAGATTGCAAGGTTAGATAAATTCCTGTTTTTTTTTACCTGTGACCATGTTTTGCGGTTATACATGGTAGGTTACATGTGTAGTCTTCTTTTTACAAGTGCAGTTTATCCTAATCATAACCCAGTAAAATTTGCTATGCATAGGATAAATTAATAAGAAATTTGTTAGACATACATTACTGTGTTTTTTAAAAGGATACGTCCAATACAATGGTTGACTCCCAAAATAGGTTTGTTCCATAGCTTAGCGCAGGTCCTGGCGACTATTGCGCCTACCATCAGCGGCGCGCCCATACCAGGCCCTTTCGTGTAACACACAACGTCTATATCCTTAGGATTTATGCCTGATTGGTCTAGAGCCACCTGTAGCACCTCGTGGATGTTTTGTTGGTGATGCTCGGCTGTCTCGCGTGGTAAGAAACCTGCACATTCGAGTTTTTAAACAATATTTATAATCTTGTTTTCACACTTTTAGAATAAACACTGCTATTATTTTGGATGAAAACACATGAGAAGGTTGCAGGGATCATAGAAGGATTTTGAAAACTATTTATGAATCCTATTTTAGAATGTTTTTATTGAAAAAATAAAAAAAACAAACATAACCTTCTCCGGGCGGTGTGATGTATGTTCTTCGGCAGTTCGCAAGTATTTCTCCATCTCTGACAATGCCGACGCCTAGTTTATTGGCACTTCCCTCGAAACCTATAGCTACAACCATGTTTTAGTACGTAAATAAGCTTTTTTTAACTAAAACCATTAAAATAAAAACTTCGCAACAAAATTGCAGTTTTTGTGTGACATTTGTTTTTTTAACTTTTAAAATCGAAACGGACAATGGAATCTTATTTATTTTAACAGAATGAATGGATGGTCCAAGATTTCGTGATTGTTCGTGATGACTACACGTCTTCTCTCTTTTAACCAGACTATAGTCTCTATTACTATTTATATCTCTCAATACGATTTATATTTGCCCAGAGAAGTCACACTAGATTAACCTGACTGATCAGTAATCACACCATAGATTACTTACATAATGGGTCACACTGGTGTTACACTATACGAGGTACGATACGATCGATCAAGGAAACCACGATTTGCGGTGGAATTTGGTTTTTGACCCTTGGAAATTGACTAATCTAGCTGCTGTAGCCTAGCCATGGACGCAGAGCCGCGACAGCATTTAGTAAGAAACACATTTAAACGTACAGCTGCCAATCTAGGGCTTAGGGGGGAGGGGGGATGGGCTACTCGTTTACTGGTACGCTGTCACAATGTTTGCGATGCTGTGACGTGGCGATGATAGTAAGATTTTACCTGGGCTCGAAAATTATCATAGATTACTTACGCATAGCAATAAGCATAATTAGAGTCCACGCCACCAAAGAAGTCCCACGGAAAAACAGGAACTTGTGCTGGCAAGACTGGCACAGGCGATTACAACGCCCCGTCCGCGGGACTTCTTTGGTGGCGCGGACTCTACACCATAGATAGTGGTTACTTAACAGTGATCCTAGTAAATGCAAGAATTGTGTAACCCTCAGGGCTTGGCCACAAAATAATTAATACCTACTCGTAGTTATTTTTTCATAGGTTTTCATAGTGATATTAGGTAAATATATCTGACTCCTTTTATTTAATGAAAAAAACATTTATCAAATATTAAGCACGTCTTTATTACTGTAATATTATACATTTGTATAGAAGTTTAAGTTATATTTTGTAATAAAAACACTATCATATTGTCTTAAGAACTGCAGTTGGCACAAAATAAATGATTGCTTAAAATATTTAACCTTCTGTTTTCTCTTCTTCGATTTCATCAACGAAGTCTGCTAACATGTCTTCAACAGTCACATCTTTGGTACCTGTCGTTTTGTCTGTAAGAATATTACCCGTTTTTTCTGGACTTTTATCTCCATTGACTTTAGGTTCCTCATTTTCTTTGTTTTCTACTTCATTATTCTTCTCATCATCTTGAGAATTCTTGACTACTTGCCCGCAAGTTATGGCTATATCGTCGGTGTCATTCGTGCAAGGCAGGTTATCGTCTTCTGGTTTTTCTAGTATGGTAACTTTTTCTGTACCTGTGTTTGGGAAGTCATATGTCACTTCCATTGAATGCGGACTAATATGTTCTTCCGAACTGTCGGTAGAAGCATTCAAAGGCAACTGAGTGTTTGCTGTATAGATATTGCGAGTTGGAGCATCTGTGGTGTCTCCTTGACTGACAGGCGATTCTTCAGTTTGCTCAGTCGATTCGGTAGCAGCTGCAGTATCTCTGCTCTCTTCATCGTTTGTTCTGACTTCTTCACTTGTGGCTTGCGTTGTTGTTTCTTGGCTTTCTTCTTCTGTTTCGTTGACATTAATAGGTTCTTGAACCTTTGCAAGCTCTTTAGCCTTATCAGCTGGCTCTTCAGTTGTGTTAGCTATATTTTCGTTCGTATCCGCTATATTTTCAGTCGTATCAGCCGTGTTTTCGGACGATACCGTTTGTGATACGCTTTTTACAGCTCTTTCTTCATCTTCAATGTCAGCTTCGACCTCTAACACGTCGCTGTCATGATCGCTGATTTCAACAGAACTTTCAGATTCGCTACTGACACTTATTTTGTCGGCGATTTCTACGACATCGTCGAGACGCGGTTTCTTTGTCGAAGGTTCATCGAAGAGTGTTATGACTTCATCGGCAGTCTCTGAGGGCACCCTGTAAAAATAATTTATTTATTTATAAAAATATATAATGAAATGCCAAATAAGAGTCACACGGTCTTCCGACTACCTCCACTCAAAGGTCATCTGGGAAATAAAATAAAAAAAATTGATGGCGAGTATGTTGTATCTGTTTGTGCTTCAAAAATATATACACTTGACCCAACAGGCTACTATTACCTGCTGTCTGTGATAAGAAGCAAAACCAGAGACAGCATTACTATTGTTTTTAGTTAATTTGAGGGTATTGTCTACTAACAAAAACAAATACTAAATCTCAAAATCATATTATCTTGACACGTGTGTATGTGTGAGGGTTGCTAGTTGCTACACACATAAGCGTGCCGGGATTGACGGTTCGGCAGCATTTGTCGAACAACAAAGCCGACTCGAAGCAATTACTGCACTTGTTCGACTTCACTCGGCTTACTCTTTATTGCACACCATACAAGTAAATTATACATGTTTTTTTACAGAAAGACATACAATTTAGGGATGACTACATTTTTTTTTCTACGTCCATTAAGATTACTATTACCAAAAAGTATTGGACACGTATTTTTTATTTCTTTACATAATCAAAACATTACAGAGATATATTGATTTGAAATGTCGCATGACGGCATGACTTGGTACAATTTTTACTTAGAAGTGACGACATGAGCCCCCACTCCCGAACTTTGAAGCGCTTAATATTTTCAATTTTTGGTTGATTGACAACTAAAAAAATAATTTAATTAATAATATAATATATAATTTTTGATAATCTAACTGACGGACTAAATATAATTTTATTTTCTTTATCCAGTCATTACCTCTATTGTATGGCACTTACTTGTCAGTCCCCAGCAACGACTCTAATGTGGCCCTGTTTCTAGCAGACATTTTCTTCGGCTTGTCCGGCTTCTGCGTTACTGGAGCCTCCACCGCGAAGTTGAGCGAAGGCGGGGAGCAGTGCAAGTGCAGCCGGATGTCCAGGAGTGCTTGCGAGCTGAACTTTGAAATCTGGAATTACGTTTTTGTACTTTATTTTAATGCGTATAGTTGCTGCAGATGTGTCAAAATATAATGAGACCGGATTTTTACGAACGCGTGTGAATATCGACACAAACAAAACTGCGCCTTATAACTTATGTGGTTAGGGCATACGTTAGAACTAAATTATTGATTGTTTTATAATCTTTTTTTCTACTCAATAATATAGTAAGACAGTGCCATAATTGAGAACTGTTTTAATGAGCGAGGCGTTATCTAGTGTGTTTTGATCGAAGTTACAAACAGTTAATTTTTTTAAGTAACAGCAACAACCACTCCACTGCAAAATGTCAAAGGAGTTGTCCGAAAATAAAGGTCACACAGAAAGTTTAAAATACTCAAAATCTGGCTGTATGGCTCTGTACCATTGCCTGTCCTATTGTAGATAAACGTTGCTATTACTGTCACTTGTAGTGTATTGTCATACATGTCACATGACTGTTAAAATTGAATTTTTCGCACAACGTAATATTGGCGAAGTTCAACAGTGAGGTGGTGGTGGTGGTGGACCAATGACGCAAGATTTGGCTATTAAAAGAAGAGAAAGTTTTGACACTTGACAGTCTAGACAAATGTCAGCAGTGTGAAATGTCAATAAAGTCAAACAGTTAACAGCACAGACAAAATATAATAAAGTATACTTAAATTCTTTTGTTGTACACGTGAAATATTTATACTAATATAATTTCAGCCATTGGACAGACAGACATCCACTTAATAATTCTAGTTAAAAATATATAGGCCATAATTCAAAAAAATTAAGATGTGGTAGGTTGATAAGCTTTGACTAAGTACTACTTAGAGTTATACTAAGTTGACTGTGCAGTCAACGGCATGTCATTGAACCGATTTTCAACTTTAAATCCTAGACAAAGAGATCAATATCACGGAAACGGATTATACGCACATTGTTTAGAACCAGGTAGTTACCTCATCTATCCTGCTATTGACCAGCACACTGTAAAGCTGGAGACAGTATTGCGTCGGCGGCGGCACTGTGGACGGTGTGGTTTTTCTCAGTGCTTCCAACACTCGCAACAGCGCCAGGGCTCGCTCGTTTGAGTACGCGGATAAGTTGTAGCACTCACGGATGAGGCGCTCTTGGAATAGCTACAAATATAAAATGGCTAAAGACATCGAACCCCATTGGCATACCTGAAGTTGCAAGCACCTGAAATTACGTTATTTTGGTGTACAGCTATGAAACATACGCCAATCGACAGTGAAAATAATTACAAACAACATACTCTTTGACAAAATGTCGTAAATGATATACTTTGTTCAGAATTGCAGTTTGAATATTAATATTTATTTTATTTACTTTCAAATTTAGGTATGCCAATGAGGTTCGACGCCTTATTATTGTTACATGTTTTATGTAACCGGTTGGCCTCTAAACTGGCTGGAGCAACTTCTTTGAAAAGTTGTAATCTTCTTCCTAGTGGTTTGTCGTCTCATTCTTAGACGAGGTACGCTTTGGCTATGATGCGGCAAGTCCTTAGACAACTAGACCATTTTCAGACCATGGCTACACGTCTAGTGATGCACTTCTTATCTTCTTATCTTACGGTGATTTCCTTTATCTCCAAGCAAGTGGTATAAATCCGTATGCTGCATAGATTTCGAAAAAACCTCCCGTAGAACTCTGCAGCTCTTTGACAGTTCTTTAGTTTGTCATTTTTAAGTTACAGAAGCAGAACGATAAGTTATTTTTCTTTTTATGAGACCAAACTTGTGTTTAATTTAGAATACCACCGTATCCCAAATGTGTTATTTTATGAAGATACTCACTTTGTGTGTAGTAGGTTTCAGAAACACGCCGCAGACGTGTAGGAAAGTCTCCGCGAAATCTAGAGCTGACAGTGCTATGTCATCATTGGTTTCTTCAGACCTAAAAGTTAAATAAGATGAGTCATCTAAAAGCCCGCAAGCTTAACATATTGAATTAATAATAAAAATAATGATTTTTGATAAGGTATTCATAAATTCTTTGAACAAAGATTACTACTGAACTGTGTTATAACTGAACCGGCTTTTCAAAATTAGATGTCATTTGTGGGACAAAAGGCATATAGTTTTGTGTGCATAATTAAAAGCCGCAAGTGACATTACCAAGAACTAATTTTGTCGTATACTGCATTTGACTGCCTAATACGCTTAAACTATTTTAATATCAGCTATTCCAGGTTAAATGCAGATCAATGGTATACACATTTAAAGGCGGTTAATTAACTGTAGCGCTGTAACTGAGCTTTTAGACATTGTATGAAAGTTAGTCTGGGGGAGGCCTATGTTCAGCAGTGGACGTCTTATGGCTGAAATGATGATAAAAGTTAGTGGGCGTGTCTATTGCGCGTCTGACGCGTGATTATGACATGTCTGTGGCGGTTCTTCATGCCACTAATTTGATTGAAGGTATAGGTGTAATTAATTTAAGGGGGCGATTGTGTGCATAATCATCAATACAAACAACTATTTCTATGGGGCCAACATCAAAATCGAGATTTTTTTCGTTTGTATACAAGCTAACGTTCTAACTTGAACTTTTATGATTTCGGTTTTGACGTCTTGTTAAATTCTTTTTTAATAATGAACATATTCGCCTTCTAAAGGCTACTGCTCAAAACTACACCCTGTATAAGTAATATGTTTAGTCGTTTATATATTTTTCTAATAATTTGTGTAATAAAATGTAGTTAAATAGAGGTTGGTTTATAATTCTAATATACTTACACAGGGATTTTATTCTTCTCGCCGGGGGTGTGCGAGGCGATAGTACTTTCCTGTAGCATGGAGTTGGCCAGCTTCCTTTTGGCTTTCTTGCTCAAGTGTTTAGTGGGCTGGGAGCTCATCTGAAGACAACACATCTCGTTGACAATCATAGACAATCTAATATGGTAACCATTAATTTTGTTGTGGGTATTAAGAAATGGGGCATAATTTTAAAAATATAATGTTAACATAACAATATACTATGTCGTTTTTGGTGCTAGCCCTAGTGATTTCCAGATTGGCCGGTGTGAAGCGACCTGCATCCAGCGGCTTCTTGCAACCTTCACCAGGTTGTCTGTCCACCTTGTGGGTGGACGATCTACGCTGTGCTTGCACACTTCTATAAGTGCATTATTGCAGCCCCTTTGGGCGCTGACTAAAGCCAATAACCTTGAGCAATAGACACAGGTCCGTCAAACAGCGAACGGCAGCGATCACTGTCGAATTCAGTAGGAGTGACAGAGAAGGTGCTGCTTGGAATGAAAGTGCTAAACCACAAAATATACGATTTTAATGAAAATAATTACTTTATTGAAAATCAAAAGTGGTCAATTGCTTTAGTAATATAAAAGCCATAATTTTGCATAAGATCAGCAACATTACTAAAAGTACAAGTGAGAAAAATTTTAATGTAGGTATGAGGCAAATTTATATGTTCTCCATCGAGTGAAGTTTGTGGAATAGTGTTTTGGAAATAAGCATGACGTCAGAAATACGATCAATTATAACTCCCTCGTCTTTTAAACCTGTAAATTTTCCACAAACCTCCTGTTAGCACAATTCGGCTACACTCACGGCCACTTTCACCACTCGCTGATAAGTTCCGGTTAACCTATCTGGCACTTGTTTCGACAGATCACCCATACAAATAGCTGTCAAAAAGGTGTCAGATAGGTCATTCGGAACTTATCAGCAGGTGGTGAAAGTGGCCCTCGGCCTCTTAAAGTCTGCTGATGAACTCACGGTGAGCTGCACAGTGCGGCTGGGCGGCGTGATGTCGGCGACCACGTGGCGCGCCAGCTCGTCCTCCCAGACGCGGGCGCGCGGCGCGGCGGGCCGCAGCGGGCCCAGCGCGCGCAGCCCGCGGCGCAGCGACGCGTACGCGCCGCGGCGGACTTCACTGTGCGTGTACCACAACTATACTACGGCGAGTTGGGCCTCCGAGGCTCCGAATTAGCGACTCGACGAATGTTAGTACGAATATCGCACGAAAACTCATTAGAATACGGGTCATAACAGCGCGCAACGAAACGCAGCTGACAGTCGCTGCGTCTTTAGATAGCGAAAATTGGGGAAAATAATACTTTTCGCATGTTTACTGTTTTAAAAAAATCTGTTATGTAGGTATACTGAGAAATGCCGTGGCTGCGTCCACCGCTCTATTTAGTTAATAAACCAGTATGAATTTGGCTGTCGGTCTTGTCTCTCGTGCCCCTTCCTCCAAATACATATCAGTGGCGACGAGCGGATTTCTACCCACAAAACAAGGAAAAAATGAGTTCTCAGAGCCCATTTGGTCTGATATCTGGTTTTGACCATCAAAACCAAGATTGGAGAACCTACAGGAGCAGATTAAATCAATGGTTTATTGCAAACGATATAACGACGGAGTCTGATAAAGCGGGTACTAAAAGACGAGCCATTCTACTCAGTGCACTCAACGAGTCAACATACCAGCTTGCAAGTAATTTAGCTTTACCAGAAGACTTGGAAACTAAGAAGTACGATGAAGTTGTCAAGTTACTTGATGATCACTTTACACCGAAACGATGTGTGTTTGCAGAACGTTCGCATTTTTATTCGGCGGTACAACGCGTCGGCGAAGGTCACGCTCAATGGGCGGCTCGCATACGTGGTCTGGCGGCGCACTGCAGTTTTAAAAACCTCGAAGATGCATTACTTGACAGATTCGTAATGGGTATGACTCCAGGTTCCGAACGAGAGAAGCTTTTCACACAAGACCTACGGCTCTCTCGCTAACAAAAGCCATAGAACTGGCTGAGAGTTCTCGCTGCTCGCGGGAGGCAGCCATCGCGTCGTGCGGATCGTCAGCTGCTGCGCGGGAAGCCGTTTTTAAGATAGACGACGTTAAGCGCTCGGTCCGTGATAAGTGTTCGGTGTGCGGCTATTCTAATCATAAAACCAGTGAATGTCGGTTTTCAAATTACAAGTGCAAAAAGTGCAATAAGAAAGGTCACTTGCGTCGTATGTGTAATAGTGTTAAGTACATGCAAGCGACGGAAGCGAGCGCTAGTGGTAGTGATGATGACGGTGAGTTTTTTAATATTCGGTCAATAAAAGGATCGCCTATGTTTGTGCATGTAAAAATAAATAATCTGGATTTGAGGTTCGAAGTGGATAGTGGTTCTGCCGTAACAGCCATGTCAGAATATACGTATAGACGACATTTTAAAGATATACTTTTATCACCCTGTCGTAAAAAGTTAATTAGTTACTCTGGAACAGGCATACAATGTGTAGGTATAGCAAAGTTACCAATATCCTATCGGAACCGCTCCGAAGTGCTCGATGTTTATGTTATTCCAAATGGCGGCCCGTCAATACTTGGCCGAGATTTTATCTCCATTTTTGAGTTGCACCTACAACCGATTAATTTCTGTGATTTTATTGTAGCAAATAATCATGACGTCATCGAAAAAATCATATCTGATAATCCGGAGTTATTCTCAGGAAAATTGGGCTGTTTTAAAAATTTTAAAGTTAAATTGCCATTGAAAGCAGACTCAAAACCAGTTTTTATCAAAGCCCGGCCGATTGCGTTTGCACTCAAAGATAAGGTAAACAAAGAAATTGATCGGTTAGTTGAGTTGGGAATACTCGAATCAATCCAGTACTCCGAATACGCATCTCCAATCGTACCAGTTTTAAAGCGCGACGGTTCAGTACGTATTTGTGCAGATTATTCGCAAACTATAAATAAACAACTTATCGTTGAAAAGTACCCACTACCTACTATCGCGGATTTGTTCTCTAAGTTACATGGTGGAGAACAATTTACGAAATTAGATATGTCTATGGCATACAATCAGTTGCAAATAGAAGACAATGAAAACATAACTTGTATTAACACCAATCGTGGCCTCTATAAGTATAATAGGTTGGTATTTGGGTTGTCTAGTGCCCCAGCCATTTTCCAACGGGTACTTAACAGTATTTTAGGTGACATAGAGGGTGTCTTAATATATTTGGACGACGTGTTAATAACTGATAAATCAAGGGATCGACACATAGATAAGTTGTATTTAGTTCTTCAGCGCTTACGGGATGCTGGTCTTACCTTGCATAAAGATAAATGCTCATTTTTTCAGGACGAGATAAACTATCTTGGCTACAATATTAATAAACATGGCCTCAAAAAATCACCAGAAAAGGTAGAAGCAATCTTAAAAGCGCCAATTCCTAGTAATTTATGCCAGTTACAATCATTTCTAGGTTTAGTCAATTACTATAGAAATTTCGTGCAAGGGGCCTCGACAATCCTAAGTCCATTATACGACCTGCTTAAAAAAGGAGCCAAGTGGTCGTGGTCCTCGGCCCATGAACAATCGTTTAATGAAATGAAACAATGTTTAGCTTCAGACCAAGTTTTAGCGCATTTTAACCCAAATGCTAAGCTAATTTTAACTGTTGATGCGTCGCCGCAAGGTCTAGGAGCGATTTTGTCTCAAATCGGGTTAGATGGTGTCGAGAAACCTATTTCGTTTGCATCACGCACTTTAAACGCGGCTGAGAAAAAGTATGCTCAGATACAAAAGGAGGCGACTGCCATTATCTTTGGAGTAAAACGATTTCACACATATTTATATGCTAGATCAGATCCTTTTGTGCTTAGAACGGACCACAAACCCTTAACCTCAATATTTGGCCCACATCGGGGTATACCCGAGATTACTGCGAATAGGCTACAAAGATATGCAATATTTTTATCAGCGTATAATTATGAAATTGAATATGTGCGAAGCGCAAACAATAGCGCCGATTTTTTGTCCCGTGCTTCACTAGAACCGGTTCATACAGCTGACTGCAAGCAGGTATGCGCGCACGCACACAGCGGCGACAGTCGTACAGCTGGTTGTATTCGTCAAACGGGTAATCACTGCGTACCTAAACCTATTGACAGTGCATCTTACGTCAATTTTGTAGTTACTGGAAGCATGCCGGTAACTTTAGTTGATTTACAACGAGAAACCGCAAAGGATGATGTTTTAAATAAAGTAATCGATTACGTAACTAGGGGTTGGCCACGGAAAGTGACAGATGTAAGTTTAAAGCCATATCATCAATGCAGATTACAGCTAGCTTATGAAAATGGATGTTTAATGAGAGGTTATAAGGTAATCATTCCACCTAAATTAGTTGACCAGATCTTAGCAGAGTTACATAGCTCGCACTTAGGCATTGTTAAATGTAAGGCGGAGGCACGGTCTCGATTCTGGTTTCCGGGTATCGATGCATGTATCGAGAAATTAATTTTAGAGTGCAACATTTGTTCAAAATTACGTCCTTCTCCACCTAGGGTACCGCTTGAATCATGGAAGCAACCTATAAGTTGCTTTAAAAGGTTACATATGGATTTTCTCGGCCCAATTAATGACCATATGTATTTGGTGATTGTAGATGCGTATTCAAAGTGGGTTGAATGTTACGATATGAAGAACAGCATCACATCGGCAAGATTAATTGAAAAGATGAGCGAATTTATGTCAAGGTTTGGTATTCCCGATTGTATCGTAACTGATAATGGCACATCGTTCGTATCCGGAGAATTTGCTCATTTTTGTCACCTAAATGGTATTAGCCACATGACCAGTCCTGTATACCACCCCGCGAGTAATGGACAAGCAGAGTGCTATGTCAAAATTGTCAAAAAGGGCATAAAAACCAGTTTGTTATCGGGTGATTCGAAAAACATTATTATAAATTTAAATAAGTACCTATTTGACTACAGAAACTCTAAACACTCCACGACAGGGCACTCACCGGCAGAGCTACTCTTCGGTCGAACGCTTAAGTCTAGATTAGATTTACTTATTCCTAAAGAAAACTCACCCTTATCACCCCAACTCGCTAATAATGTAAAACATAAACAGTCCTTGCAGAATAAATATTTTGGTGGTAGAAATAGACAATGCTTTCAAGCGGGAGACTTAGTTTTATATAAAAATTACATTAATAAAAATAAATTTAGTTGGTGCCATGGAACCATAATTACACGGCTCGGCAAAGTCCTTTATCTCATTGAAGACCTCAACTCTAAAGTAAACATAAAAAGACATCAAAATCAGATAATTTAGAGGAGGAGCTCCTAATATTGAAAAACTAAGTCCTGATTCTCCTGAAACTCAGATTGTCAGGGAGGACGGCAAGAGGGAGAAAAGTCTGTGCCCATTCCAGCCAATCATAAGCCCCAGGACAGCGAGCCTCGCGCCCCAGGAAGAGGCGCCCGCTCCGCCCGCAGCGCCCGCGCCCGCGCCCGCACTCGCCGCGGCACAGACAGATTTACTCGTAGATGCTCGTCCTCGGATGCAATTACGGGATTTGCCGAGAGTAGATTATAAGAAATATTTGTAAGAATTTATTGTTAATTAGAAGGGAGGATTGTTATGTAGGTATACTGAGAAATGCCGTGGCTGCGTCCACCGCTCTGTTTAGTTAATAAACCAGTATGAATTTGGCTGTCGGTCTTGTCTCTCGTGCCCCTTCCTCCAAATACATATCAAAATCCAAGCAATTATGTAGGCTCTGTTCATCTTAAATATTGATCCAGTATTTACGGGACAGCCTCTTAAGTATTAAGAAATACATCGAGTAAAAGGGTTCGAGTCCTTGGGCTTGTTACATTTTTAAGTTTGAAATGAACCATGAAAAACTTAAAATCTCAGTATTGACTGAGAAAAATTACATACCCGTCTATTATAATCGTATATAAGGTCTAACAAAATCAACTACATTCCTTTTAATGGGGGTATCTGTACATCGAGCTGAGCAGGCTCACCAAATTTGAGCCAAAAATTCAGGCTAGTTACGGAGATATTGATCATAACAATCTCATTCCGTAACTACGAAAATCTACACCCTTTACAGCTGTTTACTACTACATTGACACACTACGCACGCACACAAGCAAACGTGACCCACACATGCACACACTCAAGATAACCACAGAATACCTAATAGTACTACCGGCGGTGCGGCGACGGTAACTCAGAAATACCAACATGAAAGAATTACCCTGATTTTAGGGTAAAATAAAGTTTGTGGGTTTTCTTTTATAGGGATTTTTTTCACTACGGATTGGAGTAGAATTATGTGTTTCGCAATTAGAGAATTAGGAATTAGGGGTTTTAATTGGTTGTTGATTTTTGCGGTCACGTAACCGAACCGACGTCGAGAGAATCAAAAGTTGGCGGTACTTCATAATCGATCAAGATACTACGAACAGCTGACCGCTAAGTGCATTGTTCGCGAACTGACCGGAGAGTGACTGTGTTGTGACTTAATTTACGTAACAAAACTTCAACGACTCACTAGTTTTCGTAGTAACCAAAGCCGTATTTACATATCATTTTGAAAGAACGAAGATACCGCGGAGACAACGACAATTTCGATCAATGCTCTCGTCTATTCAGCTTCAATAAAAATGGCTGTACGACGTTACGTCTAACCGTTCCCAACTTCCCACCACGGCTGTAAACTCGTCGTGTAATGTGCTATTAAATTAAATTTTACAAACAAAACTACAATCGAGTTGTTTAAACTGAAAATAACAAGGTCATTAAAGTCTAATTTCTCGCCTTCTTTAATTCTACTTTATTTTTTAATTAATTTTGGGGGTAAAATTATTTTGGAGTTAGCAAGACCAAGTTTCAAAGGTGGCCCCGACAAAAGTACCCCGCCGTGTTTGTCGGTATCTTGGATAGGGTGACAAGCATTTTGTTTAGCTAAGATAAGATCGTAGGTATTCGTAAGTAAATAAAATATTTTGCTATTTTAGGAACTGAATTACATTTTACTTATTATTTAAGTTTCAACATTTGAGATATTATTATTGTTTATAAGGAAAATTGTTGGAATAAAAAGGTTTTGCTATTTTGTAATTAATTCTTGACTAGTCGTCTAGATAATGAAATCGACACCGTAAAAGTTGATATTAACTTGACAAACCACGGGACAAACTCATTTCAAAAAATGCTTTAAAAGTTACCTAGAATTTAACTCTTAACCGGTCGCAATATTACAATGAGAAAAGTATTAAAATGTGTTATTTGGTTCAATTAAACACGATTATAATTGTTTTGCTAAAAATAATTAAATAAAAAATGATATGGATTGTTTTAATAAACCTACTCAAACATTCGTGTAAAATCGTAATCCTAGTCCTAGATATTTATTTAACGTGGAAGCCCTACCGTACTCGCAAACTGCTGACTATGCCGCTCGAGCCGAAAGGCCGGCGTCGGGCACGTGTCGGGGTCAATCAAAGTGTGCATGCGGATAGATAGGGATGTGCCACATTTGTTCTGATTTCTAGGCTCATAGTTTTTTACGAGATCAGATCATTCATTCATTACTTTACTAATTAAGATTTTATTTTTGTTTAAACTAAAATTTGATTTTATTTGATTTTAACTAAGTTATTGAGACGATAACAATGTTTTATGAGTTTCGAAAAATAGTCTTATCAGCGCATATTTCATATTAAGTGGTAAGTAAAACATGTTATTAGTGTTTTGATTTTTCTCGAAGTTGTTTCCTTTTTGCCACTTACAGTAACTCAAGTAAGTAGTTATGTGAATAAGCATTTTAAAAATACATATTGGTAATTTTGCGACTGTCAGTTAAGAAATAACTGCTAGATAAAGTACGATATGTCCGAGTTTAAATGCGATGGCCTAGTTAGTTCGTTAAAAATAATTCTTAGTGACTTTTTAAATTCAGTCGTTGTATGTTTTATCAGTCTTTGTTTGTCTTAAACTGACACTTTAGAACATTTATTACCGGTTTGGACAAAATAATTTTACTCTAAAAACAAGAGTTACACTTAACTAGATTGGCGAGTTGAAAGCTAAGGTACAAAAAAAACTTGTGTCGCACTCACGATTTCGTTTAAGTAGTAGGTTACCTCGCCATAATACTTAATTAAATGCGAGGTGTCAGTTCCCAATTCACGATCAGTTATAAGTTTTTAGTATCCTTTAAATTATGATCCCATCTTAGGCGCATCCCTAGCTTGAGCCTTTTCGGCTTTTGCAGGACGACCGCCCGGGCGCCCGCGCCGCGCAGTCTCTAATTCGCTTCCGTGCGGCGTGCGTGTGCGACGCCGCAACGGTGTCAGTCCAGGGTTATGAGCTACCAGGATCGCAACTTTAATTTGTGCTAAAGCAGCGCGCCTTTACGCTGATATTAAGGGCGTTTTCGTGAGCGGTTCAGGGACTGGAGTGAGATTGTTTATGCCCGTCGGGGACCTGGGAAGGCCACGCCAGCCTGTTCAATAAGAAGACAGTGTGATGCAGATTTTTGATCGGCAACCAGCGCGACTGATGCAGCGTCCGTCTTCGCCAAGCGCTCATGGGCGCAGGCGTCATTGCGAATTCTGCGGCGAGACGCAAGACGAGGGGCAAGCGCCTGTATCATTTTACACTATTGCAAGAGCTGAAGCCGCATGACTTCACACTACGAGTCCAGTTTTGCAGAAGTCGCAGAAGCTGCAACATTCTCTGGACGGACGAGAGAAGCTTCACCAGTGGTTGGATGTTTAACCTCTACGCCGCGGCGCCTACTATTGGGCTGAACAGAACCCCCACCTAGTTCGGCCTGATCATTTTCAGACTAGATGTAGCAGTAGCCTGAACATTTGGGCTTCCATGTGTGGGGTTAAGTGTAGGACTTAGTGTATTGTGAAGGTGATTATAACATTGAAAGTGCGACACAACTACGACAGCGAATTTTATTGCAAACCGTGTGAACCCTTTAAAACATAAAGTGACAGAGACTGTTATTTCGCGTAAAAGTGCACGTCGCATTGTTTGTTTTTTTGTAATGTGATTAAGATCAATGTAATTTGTTGTAAAGATTGTAAACCTCCTAATGAATTTAAACACGCCAAATAAGCGTAGATTGAGAGTAAGTGGTACCTACTTGATTGATTTGTTTGTTTAATTTTTTTGTTAGTCAGATAAATTATTTACTACGCTAACCTACTTGTTAGTCCAAAGCCTGTGAAAGTGTGATAGAGTCGGTCAGAGTCAGAATTAAATTAATAAATGTTTTAAAACCGCTTTATTTTCCTTTATTTCTATCCACCTTGCCATTCTGCTAGGAGTGATTCTAAAGAGCTTCGAGAGGTAAATAACGAATTACGAACAACAACAATTACAAGAAAGTAAGTAAATACCTACCTAGTTCCTACAACTAAGATTTAATCTAACTCATAAAACATAGAAATTATCTATCCTTAGAGCCTTGATGTAACAAAAAAACGATGTTGGTTATTAATTTAGTTGACATTGTTTGTTTTGTTTGTTATCGAAAAAATTATTATCATGAAAGTGCATTCTACACACACTAGTGTACTAACATGTGTGTATGAAGCTATTCTTCGTTGCTGATTGATCTGTGATTGGTCGAAAAAGTCTAGCTGTGCTACTCGACCAATCGCAGATCAGCTGGTTTGACAAGGGTGATGCACACAACGATCTTTGGTAATAAAATGCTGGTGTGCGCTGTGTACGTACACACCATCTGTGAACTACAGTTTGCATGATTAAGAAAAGATACAGAGTGTTTCATTTTTGACTGCGTTTTAATTTATTTATTTTGTTAGAAAACATAACTTTTAAAAATGACTATAAAACAATACCTTATTTTTTGTCATCGCATTCAGTATGATTTATAGATACCCCCCTTTAAAGGAACGCAGTTGATTTTGTTAGACCTTGTATACTCATAACAGGTAGCACAGGCAAATTTTTACTTAACAGCTGGGTAATGTTTTTGAAGTGTTACACAGGTGCACAATTATTTAATTTAAAAAGTCTTACCTAGATTCTTCATTGACGTTTTCTGAGCACCATTTCAGTGTTTGCAATACAAATTTGAAGATCAAAGCCGAAAACGGAATAAGGTTTGGTCCTAAGCTAAAAAAAAATATTAAAGTTGTAATTTTTAAAAAAAAATTGTACTCAATCAATCAATATGATGCATTTACAATTTTTTTCTTACCAGGCGACGAGCGCGTCTAAAGTCCGAAGGGCTTGGGTTTTGACAGAGACAATTGTAGCTATGTCATGATTAGTCTTAATATTTGAGATGCTCAGGGCACGGACGATCACTTCTAAAATGGCTTTTGGTTGAATTGGCTTTGCAACTGGATATATTTCTCTGTGGAAATAATGATTTCATATATGCCTTGATTTGCATTCAATGAAAATGTTACTTACAGTTATTTAACTGGATGTTATTAAAAAAAATAGAGAAATAGGTTGGGTGCAATAGTAAAAAATCTGTAACAAAGCTATATTTATGATAGTTTTTTTTTTAATAAATAGGTAGCAGTTATTACTGAAATAACACTATGTTTACAACAAGATAAGTTTTTAGTTTATATACAAATGACTAAGGACTATTAAAGAATATTTGAATCACACAACTCACACTAGTGTAGCTTGGATGAACACAAACACATTCCTAAGCCTAGTGATAAACAGAGTTTGCTTGTTAGTATTCTGTGCCTTAGGCGCAGTACTTATTTCATCCAAAGCCAAGTACATTGGTGATGTCGATGATGACTGCAGTCGTAATTTCTGGAATAGTGACAGTTTATTAGTTTTTTTTATTGTATCATCTACGTCGGGGAACTTGATAATGACCCTAGCTAGCTAGATGCAGAAATAAAATTATTAGATTTGGAGCTATTGTCATCAGTTTCGTAATTTTTTGACAAGAACTTGACAATTTTCAACCTGGCAACACATCCAGTGTTATTGAATGTGCAGATTCCCAGCAGGTTAACAATGTAGCCCACAATATTGTCCCGAAGCAGTGGTAGGGTAAAAAATATATATTGGGACGTGTAAAAGAGCTTAATTTAGGCCTATTTACAGAAATACATTGGTTTTATTGTATACATACAGTAATATTTTATTAGCAAAAACGTCAATTTTATAGACAAACATGCATAGAAAAAGATTCATTATTAAAATATTTAAACAATTTGTCTCTATTTCATCTGTACTTAAATTGCAGTAGTGTCAGACTGACTAACAAACAGACAGCAAATCTATGCTGCTAAAGATGAAAATATAAAAACTGTATTTCGTAACACTTTTTTTTTTAAATCCATCCCTAGCAACAAGGGATCAAAGTATAGAAAAATCTAGTCTAGTTTTTAGGCAGTTAAAGACTTAACTTACTTGTTGATTTCCACTATTCTTGTACAAATCTACAGAGTTAGGGAAAATTGAACCAATGAGGTTGTGTGCAGCATTGCTGAGTACAACCAGGTGTTCCCGCCAGCAGGCCTTGGGCGTAGCAGCCTTCTCGTGAGATGGCCTTACCTACAGATAGAACATACATTTACCTGATTGACGACCTCCGTAGCCGAGAGGCGAGCATACCGGACTTGGTGTCGCTATCTCTAAGGTTCCGGGTTCGATTCCCGGTCGGGTCAATGTAGAAAAATAACTTTTCTATATTGCCTCGGGTCTGGGTGTTGTGGTACCGTCGCTCGTTGTTTCTGATTTCTGTAACACAAGTGCTTTAGCTATTTACCACAGGATCAGAGCAATGTATGTGATGTTGTCCAATATTATTTATTTATTATTTATTTACACACAATTCTGACATTTCCATATCTGTATTATCATTTATTATTTTATGTACATACTACCTAAAGTAATACATTACTTCTATTGTACCTTGCCGAAATACTCAAATGGGTTTCTTTTAATGTTAACTTTTAAGTCTAATTTAATTTAATTTGTAATTTGTCATACCCAAATGGGCTTCATGATGTAAGTGTTCTATACACTGTAATTGTTACCTACCTAATTGTACTCATGAATGCAATAGTTAATTTAAACTTTGAACTTGAAAAAAAAAAACATGTAGCACCTATTTAGCCATTTACAATAGCATACACTTACATATAGGTCCCGTAACTCAAAAGACTCAAAAGACAAAAGTTTCGGCCGAGTTTCTGCCAAATAGCAAGTTTCGGCGGCAGTTTCGGTTTCGGCCGAAAACCTTGGCCGAAACTTTTGCTAAATCCGAAACTGATTTCGGAAGTTGTCGTGTCGACTTCGAAACTTCGTTTCTCGCGGCAACGATTTGGCGGACGCTGGCGGCCCTGTTCGGGAATTGTCGTGCGCCGTGAGGATAGCTCTGTAGCAACACAATTTAGTCCTTGCGTTATCGCTCGACGCAAATATCATTAATATTTTTTTATATTATATTAAATAAATGATAACAACAAAATTAATAATATGCTGTTTCCATTTCATATCCTAATTAATGCAGATTAATGGGTAAATTCCACGAAATTTCAGTATTTTAAGGAATTTTATACTTGACCACGTGAGTTTTGGTTTCGGCCAAAACTGAAGTTACGGCCGAATATTCGGTTTTGGTTTGTTTCGGCCGGAAAACCAGTTTTGGTCGGACTCTAATTATTGCATACACTTTCCACATTTACACAATAGATTCCGATAAAGAGATAAGTCTCTAGCTATCTTGCTTAAAAGACGAATAAATAGAATACAGAAACGATAGAGTATGAGTAACCGCTCACTCAAGTGTTTTTTTTTGTGAACAATAAACGCCGCGTACACGCCGTTATCTCGTCCCGCCGTGAAATCGCCAGCATAACCGTAATGTGAAAGAGCTTCTAAGCGCAATGGTTTTGGTTTCGGTCAATTCAGTTTTTAGAAAACAAACATTTTTAAATTGTTTTTAAAATTGATTGTCTGGTATGGTGGACCTGACACACAAATGATAATTCCTAACTTCAAGACCATAACAATTTATAGTGTCTTACCTGGCGCATTTTTATTTGTTAAACAACTAAAGCAAATTACAAATAATTCATATAAATCTTTTTTTATAAATTGTTTAGCCCTAAACTAAGTAACGCTTGTACTATGGCAACTAGATAACGGATAAAAATACTTAGATATGTTTATAAGATGATGCTCATGTTCATCACACATACATTTGCCCCTTGCGGGATTCAACCCGCAACCTCCTGGCTTTGTAGTTGGAAACACTTCTCTTTCATTTGACAACCTCCGTAGCCAAGAGGCGAGCATACCGGACTTGGTGTCGCTATCTCTGAGGTTCTGGGTTCGATTCCCGGTCGGTCAATGTAGAAAAATAACTTTTTTATATTGTCTCGGGTCTGGGTGTTGTGGTACCGTCGTTGTTTCTGATTTCTATAACACAGGTGGTTAAGCTACTTACCATAGGATCAGATCAATGTATGTGATGTTGTCCAATATTTATTTATTATTACATAATAATATATATACAATACATAATAATATATTTTTTTTAAATTATAGATTGGATGCTAATTGTTTTTAACTTATTACTTGTGTGGTGTGTGCAGTAATAGCCGCTGTCTACTTACTTGTTGTAAAGCATGAGCACATTTTGCCGCTTCAATTACATTGTAGTAGTTAGTAGAATCTAAAAAGTAAGTCAAGTATGTCTCGATAGTGTTCCTATGTGTTCCACAGAACTTTGGAAACCTGAAATCAGTATATAATTCATTTCATGTTTGGTGTCACAATAAATTCAAATTATAACTTTATATGCAAAAAAGTTGTCACATTACAAATTATCAACAAAGTTTATTAATTAATATTAATAGATACTTAATATATATACTTAATAAGTTATTTACTGGCTTGTTTAGTAGCCCTACAAAATTTTAACAATAATACCCATTTATGGACATGTCCCAAAACCTTAACTTTTGCCCTTACATGAGGGACTACATACTGGCTGGTCATATCAGTCGCCTTTGTCAGCCTTTTCTACAGGAATTACAGTTACAAGATATGTAGTATGTGTGGACAAGGTATTTGTACTATTGTTGTTTAAATATTTCCCGTTTTAAATATGATTTTACTTTAAATTTAAGAGTATGCGGTACATAATTGAAATTTAAAAAAAAACTGTCGATAAACAGCACAGATATAAAAGACGGGGTATAGGTTACACATGGAGCTCAATGAGGTTATAATACCGGTTAATGATGTTTTCTAGAGCCCGCAACCATCTATTGCTATCTACATCGGCGTGTTTCGTTAAATTCTGGAAAAATGTTGTTAAAACTTCTTTAACTGCGTCACTATTGTTGGGATCTACATCGCGAACTTTGTTCAAAATCTGACCTGAAACATTTTATCGAAAAACATCGTTTATTTTCAAACGAATGCTTACAACATATTTGATTGCATGATGAATAAATGATAGTTTACTCATGGTGATATTTGTTCTTAGTTTAGCAATATAAAACTACACTTTTATAACTGTAAACATTCAATCAAACACGTGAAGGAAAAGCGACCAACTCAGTCAGTCACGTAAACTGACTGACACTGACAGTCAGTGTTGCCATTGCCAACTCCAGACCAGTCCAAATCGCCAGATATTTTTCGCCAAGTAGCCTTAATTCACCGATTTCTTTTTTAGTTATGAAGTAGCCTAAAATCACCTAATTTAAAGTCAGATAGCCTAAAATGCTACTTTTCTAAGTAATAATATTGTTTTTTCTGTTTCCTTCTTTTATCAACTTCAACAAATTTTAGGAAATATTTATGCACATCGCTGCCATGGCAGCAGAGGTATCGGCCAACGCAACTATTTGTCACAAAAACATACGTTTCATTGAGTGCAAACCTACATGCATTTTTACAACATTATCTACTTCGAAATTGTGTCGCCTCTTTTTTTACCCAAAGTAGCCTGGTCGCCCAGTCGCCAATCGCAATTTTTGGTCGCCCCGACACCGTTCGAGATAGCCTAAAACTGGTGACAAACTGCAACGGACGCGGCTGCAGACTCGTCTGACATTGTGAGGTCAAGCGCTGCCATTGGTCTATCCTTCAGTCTACTTCAGCCAGCCCAAGGATCGACCAATGACAGCGTTTGACCTTACAATGTCAAGACGAGTCCGCAGCCGCGTCCGTCGCCATCTGTCGCCGGCTTTAAAGGCGAAAAATCGCTTAAGTTGGCAGCACTGCTGACAGTACCAAAGACATTTTTGTTTCTTTTGTTCCACTTTTAACAAAAAGGGCGTTAACCCTTAGAAGGTCGAAAAAAGACGTTTTTTGACATTAGATTAGATTAGTCGTGAAGATACTTTATTTACTTTTAAGTCAAGACTTGTTGTGGTAGTTTACATTAACATCCTAGGCTAAAAGGGCGTTTTATGAAAACACTACACTAGAAGGACGTAAAAATCTGTTAACGTGTTTTTAGTAGGATTCTTATGATTTAAATCAAAAAATACTTTTCACAAATATCAAACCGCCTTTAGTTACTCAGATTATGGTACAAATCTTGCGCTAGAAAGTCGTTAATCCACAATACTTAGCTAAAAAGACGCAATCTGCTCTCGCCTTTCACTCCCGCGCATTCGAGTCCCTAGTGGCGCCTAGGCTACTTTATCGCGGAAGGACGCGCGTCGCGGAGCGCAAGAATTTCCGCCAAATGTTTACGATGGCTGACGAAATGCCTAGGTAAGTGAATTATTTTAAAGTATTGCAGTAAATAATACGTACCACACCAGTAAAGCACACAACACCGTCTACTTGTCATGGATTTCCACGTAAGGCACAAGATCAAGAGTATCGAGCGCTGCCGACGCCAAATCAGATGGTGGAAGCTTGATGAAGACACGACCCAGAAGTTCGCCTTAACTATCGGTGACAAGTGCGACGATGGTGATGGCGAACCAGTCCAAAAATACTGGGATAGGATTCAGAGAGCTGTCACTGGTGCACCGATGGTGCTTGGCTTATCTCAGGACGGTCGCAAATGTGACAAGGAGAATTGGTGGTGGAACGACTCAGTCCAGGGGGGTTTAGGGTGGAGAAAGCCCTCTTTACAAAGTGGCAAGCATCCAGATCCCCTGAAAACCACGACGCGTACAAGAATGCTAAACGCGCTGCTAAGAGAGCTGTAGCCAGAGCCAGGCGAGACCGCTTTCATACGCTCTGTGACAAGTTGTAATCATCTGAGGGGCAGAAGCTAATTTAATTGGCGCGCTCCAGAGTCAAAGCGGCACAGGATATTTCCCAGTGTTGCTGTGTTAAAGACCCTGAGGGGCAACCTGTTATGCGAGGACCTCGCGGAGAAAGAGAGATACCTATCTTATTTCCATGAGCTGATGAATAAGCAGCACAAAGAGGTGCAGCCACCAGATCTCCCTCCGAATCAGGGACTAGTACCACCGGTAACGTCTGAAGAAGTCCAGTTTGCTCTTCGCCGCATGAAGAATCGTAAAGCTGTCGAAGCCGATGGAGTCCCAATCGAAGCCTGGAAGGCGATAGGTCCTCTTGAGGTGGACATCTTAACCTACCTTTACAACCGCATAGTCTTAACCGGGCTAATCCCGAGCCAATGGATAATGAGTATTATTACTTCGGTTTTCAAAGGCAAGGGATCTGTGAAAAAGTGCGGCAACTGCCGCGGTATAAAGGTCATGTCCCACATCATGAAGCTCCTTGAGCGGATTGTGGACTCCGGGATCCGACAGGAGTATGATGTCTCGGAGTGTCAATATGGGTTTCGTCGTAGCAATGGGACTCTGGACCCTGTTTTCGCCCTAAGGACCATGATGGAGAGATACAGGACGAAGAACACGCCTCCGCACTCTCGCTCCGCTCTTTTCTTATCTGCAGAAGGCCTTCGACTGTGTCCCTCGAGTGGTGATTTGGTGGGCACTGAGATCCAAAGGGGTCCCCGAGGCATATATTGACTGTTGGCGACACCAAACCGTTCCTCATCACCGTCGGAGTACACCAGGGTTCCGTCCTCAATCCGTTTCTGTTTAGTATGATGTTAGACGTTGTGTCAGACAGCATCAGAGACTCACATGGGCAGCCACCATGGCTGCTGATGTATGCTGATGATATCGCTCTGGTAGACGCGGGCAGGGGCAGGCTGGTGAGACGGGTAAACGAGTGGAAGCAGTCGCTTGAGAGCGGTGGTCTGAAACCCAATGTGGTGAAGACCAAGTACCTGGCCTGTAAGTCTACAGATCTAACGTCCGTCCGCATAGGTGGAGACAAGGTCGAGCGCACGGACCAGTTTAAATACCTTGGATCTGTACTTCACGCATCGGGAGACATCGATTGCGACGTCAAGACACGCATTGCTACTGCGTGGGCTAAATGGCGAGAGGTGTCATTTGTGACGCAGAATGCCGGTTAAGCTTAAAGGACAGATCTATAAATCCATCATTAGGCCTGTTCTTTTATATGGCAGCGAAGCGTGGCTGCTACTTGAGCGACACAAGCAGGTGCTGCGTGTCACGGAGATGAATATGCTGCGGTGGATGTGCGGAGTCACGCGTGAGGACCGCGTGAGGAACTCGCGCATCCGTGGTAGCCTTCGTATATTGCAGACAAACTGCAGGGGAGTCGCCTACGCTTGTATAGTTATGTTTTGCGGAAACCGGCAAGCTACGTAGGAAACAAATGTCTGGCCATGCCGCCACCGCCAGGTCTTGGCAAAAGAAGTAGACCCAAGAAATGCTGGCTTGACGTCGTGAGGGCTGACATGCATGTCAATGATATCACAACTAAAGACGCTCAAAACCGCGCGAAGTGGAGGAGTAAATCAAGAAAAGCGGACCCTGGGCTCCAAAGCAATAGCTTTGGGCGCAACCGGGATTGACGGCATAGATAAGGAAGACTGGCAGCAAGCAGGCAGGCAGTGAGTCTGAGTGCCAGTTTCATAAGTGACAGCTTGTTTTTTTTTAAATTATGGCTTGCATGGGCGTATCAATCAACAACTTGATTTTGATTGCTGAACACTTTTGAGTAAATAAAGCGCTTGCGAAACGGAGGGCCGACTCCTCTTAAGCCGGTGACAGCGACAGACGCATCTCTGGACGCGTTTTGACATTGTGAGGTCAAACGCTGCCATTGGTCGATCCTTGGGCTGGCGGAAGTTGAATAAAGGATAGACCAATAGCAGCGTTTGACCTCACAATGTCAAGACGCGTCTAGACACACGTCAGTGCCCGTTTGTATCTAGTTTTAATTCCACTTTATGGTGTTCTTCACTTTTATTTGGGTTTTAAGTTATATGTGAAATCCCCAAAATAATGTTTATTGTGATAGTAAATCCCATTTTACGAAGATTTTTTAGTTTTAGAAGTTTTAGTTTGACCTAAATGTGACGAAATCATAAGTAGGTACTAGAATCTATTCAAAACCTTTCTGGTGAAGAATAATTTGCTTAATGTGTAGTTGACAATTAGTAAATATACATTAGTTGTATTTTTCTAAATGAAACTTTTGAAATGTTTTAAATAAATATTTTGTACAATGCGGCATGCGGCATTTTTCTAAGTTTTTCCTAAAAATACGGCAATCTTAGAATTAGCATTTGGCAACACTAAATATGTCAAGAACAACACCACAGATTAATGTTTATACACGACCTAAAAATTTAATTTATTTAAATACTAATATTGCTTATTTATTTGTATCTCTCATACTACTGTTTTCTCTCATATAATCCTATTATTACTATTTCTACCTTCCTGATCCTATCCTAAATCCTGTAACCCGGTATATTCATATTATTCGTTTCCCTACCTTTCACGTCGTCGTGGCAGAGCACAAGCCGTGCAAGCCATAAAATTAAAAAAAAAAAGTTTATACAACACTGCCTGCTACTGCTCAAGATTTGGCTGTATGGCTCTGTACCATTGCCTTTCCCTTTGAGGATAAATATTACTACTACTACTGCCTGCTACTGTCACTTGTCAGGTTGACTTCATACTGTCAACTTTTGGAGATTTGTAAAATAGTAATTTTAAAAGGAATAGATACAACATGAAAATTAACAATTCTAAAAATATTAATACATAGAAGAAATGGCTTTGTTGCCTTAAATACTTGACTCTACATGAAAATATAAAATACTCAAGATTTGGCTGTATGGCTGTGTACCATTGCCTTTCCCTTTGTGGATAAATATTACTACTACTTACTACTACCACTGATCAGGTAAAAATATACGTCAAAAAAAAAAGCGCGGGAACCTTTGATCACGAAAGGCGCCTAAATTTAATTTAATTTCTAATTGTTATAAAAAATTGCCTATTTCTTTGTAAATATAGTTGAAGTTGTAAATATAGTTGCTAGTGAAACGAACTAATAGAGTGAACGAAAATGGGGGGTCGAAAACGGAAAAAAAACGATCCGCCCGATAATCAAGCACCACTGATGGAGACATCCTCAGACTCTGATGAAGACAGCGTTAAAAAATATCAGGTGTTTAAGGTCCCAGGATACACACGAAAGTACCCAGAAAATAGTGCAAAGACTGAATATATAGTGTTCCTGTCCCACCAAGATGAAAAAATGTTTAATGATAAAGACCGATTGGCCATTTCACACGCCATACGCAAATATTGCGTCACTGGCATACTGCATTTAAAATCCATTAACAAACATAAAATTGGAATCACATTCGACTTATCCAATAACGCAAATGTTTTTCTTCAAAATAAAAAACTACTGGATGAACTGGGTTTAAAAGCCACAATACCGGCAATCGACACTGAGGTGACTGGGGTCCTTACCGCAGTCCCTACAGATCTATCAAATAAAATGATTTCGACATTAATAGGAAGCTCACGAAATATTATTCAAGTGAGGCGCTTCATGCGTCGTGTGCGGAGTGATTGTGGTGCTGTCTCGTACCAGCCCACTCAAACAGTCGCCGTGACCTTCGCCTCCACTGAGTTACCGCAGTACGTATACCTCGACTCCTGGAGGCACGAGGTAAGCGTATACGTTCCCCCCGTTAAACAGTGTCTACACTGTCTGAAGTTTGGGCATATAGCAAAATACTGTAGAAATGCCGAGGTATGCTCGATATGCTCACTGGATCACAACTACAAAACATGTAAGCAAGACCCTAAAGACGCAAAATGCTCCAATTGTGGTGGTAATCATGTAGCCATTTCAAACACTTGTCCCCAAAAAAAACTAAAAATTGAAGAAAATAAAGTTAAGTCCAGAGCTACTAAGTATTCAGATTTATTTAATGAAAACTCATTTCCACAATTAACTATGCGTAATATTGAAACTCAAATACAAAATTTAACAAAATCAGACTTTTTTATGAACATGTTAACAAACGCTATCACAAAAATTGTTTTAAATCAAAAAGATATTCCAATTAATTCATCTTCCATAAAAGAAATTCTTCAACAAACATTCAGAAATAGTTCTTCCTCTCCTAATAATGGATCTTAACATCTTGCAGTGGAATGCTCAGAGTATTTCCAGTAACAAGCTTCTATTAACTCAACATCTTTATGATCACAACATTCATGTAGCAATTATATCAGAAACTTGGTTGACTCCTATTAAAGATTTTAACATAAAAGGTTTTAAAATAGAAAGAAATGATATTGGTAACAAACATAATGGCGTAGCTATTTTAATACATAATAGTTTACATTATAAAAAAATTCATACATATTCTGATAATTCTTTACAAAATATTTGTGTAAGAATTACTGTAAATAATAAAGAAATAAGTATTGTCAGTTTTTATTGTCCAACTAATTGCACTCCAACTTTTAATAAACATAAATTCGAATCATTAATAAAATCAGTGCCTGAACCGATGATATTCGCTGGCGATTTTAATGCCCATCACACATCTTGGGGGTGTAATTCAGTAAACCTACGAGGTAGGGATATTTTGGAGATTGTCGATGATAATAATTTGGTTATATTGAATAGCGGTGAAGTGACAACAGTTGGTTCTTTGACATGGCGTCCAAATGCCTTAGATTTGTCGTTTGTTTCTTCATCATTAGCTTTATCTTGTGATTGGTCTGTGCATGATGATCCCCTTGGCAGCTACCACCTTCCTGTACATATTAAAGTTTTTGTAAATAATAGTCTTGCAAATAATCAAAGTAACATACAATTGCCCATCTACCCTAACTATAAAATGGTAGATTGGAAATTGTATGAACAAAATGTAGATTTAGAATTATCTAACTTTGAGGTTCAAAACTTTGCTCCGTTGAATGCTTATACTGAGTTTTGTGAAATTTTGCATTCTGCAATCGTTAGATGTCTTCCTTGTCATAATACGCCGGTCTCCTTTCCTACAAATCCGTCAGTCCTTAACTCCACTCGTACTAAGTTAGTTAAAAACCCTCCGATCCCGTGGTGGAATAAAAAGTGTTCAGAAGCAGTTCAAAATTCTAAGTCAGCTTATCTTTATTTCAAAAACAATCCATCTGATGAAGCATACATAGAATTTAAAAGATTACAAGCGCTCAAAAAACTTACTTTGAAAACAGAAAGAACAAATAGTTGGGTCGATCTGTGTAGCTCTTTTAATCGTTGTACGCCTCTTTCGAGAATCTGGAAATACATGCGAAAATTTAATAAAACATATTCTTGTAGCAATAATGATGATAGCTGGGTCCAAGATTTTCTGAAAAAGTATACTCCAGACTTTGTAAACAATAAGAAATCAAATTTTCCCCTTCCCAGTGAGACAAATTCTGTAAATAGTTTTTTAACCAAACCTTTTACTTTAAAAGAGTTAATGTCTGCTATCTACTCCAGAAAAGATAGTGCCTTTGGTCTGGATGGTATCCCTTATATTATGTTGAAAAAGCTTAATGAAAGAGGTATGTACATTTTTCTTAAAGTATTAAATAATTTGTGGTTGAATAATGATATCCCTCATTCATGGAAGTCTGATTGTTTAGTCCCTATTTTGAAACCTGATAAGATACGATCAAATCCAGATTCCTACCGTCCTATTGCTCTAACATCTTGTGTTGGTAAGGTTTTTGAGCAATTACTAAAACAAAGATTAGATTTTTATATAGAAAAAAATAACATATTACCTGCAAATCAATTTGGTTTTCGAAGAGGAACGTCGGCTCGTGAAAGCATTTGTCAACTACAGCTTGATATACAAAATAGCTTAACAAATAAGAATTATTTAATGTCAGTATTCTTTGATGTTGCTGGAGCTTTTAATAGTGTTAATATTGATGTACTTTGTTCTGAATTACTGTCTGTTGGAATTCCGAACAAAATAGTTCACTGGGTCCAAAAATTTTTATCTGAAAGGGAAGTTTATGTTAAGTATAATGGTAAGTTATATGGTCCAAGATTTGCGTCTACAGGTGTTTGTCAAGGAGGCATACTCTCTCCATTAATTTTTATTCTATATATCAGACGTTTGAATTTTATTTTAGGTTCAAAAGTAAAAAATCTTCAATTTGCCGATGACTTGGTAGTTTATGCAACTGGAAAAAAAATTAAACATATTTCAAACATTCTTAATAAGTCTTTGGAAGGGTTATGTACATACTTTTCTTATTTGAATCTTGACATAAATGCACTAAAATCAAAATTGGTAGTATTTGGTAAATCTAGTAATTTCATTCCCCCTGTGTATTATGATAAAGTTTCTATTCCTGCTTCTCATGAAGCTAAGTTTTTAGGTGTTACCTTTACCCATAATGTTTCTTGGAAAAAATATATCGAATTAATAAGTTCAAGAGCTAATAAAGCTTTTAATATCTTAAAATCATTATGTAGTACATCCTGGGGAGCTGATCCCAAAATATTGTTGCTTCTGTATAAATCTCTGATTCGTAGTCACTTTGAATATGGTTTTCTATGTTTTGCTGGGGATAACAGACTGGTTGATATCTTAGATAAAATTCAAAATAAAAGCTTAAGACTCATTACTGGAGCATTTAAAAGTACTCCCATCAATACAATGCAAGTTGAGTGCAATCTTCCTCCATTAAGTATAAGGTTTTCATATTTGAAAGAAAGATTCATATTAAAACTATATAATAAAAGTAACAATCATTTGTTTTTAAACATGAAACACTCCCTACAATCCATTCGTAACCCTCCTTATATCCTTCAAGATTTTCCTCAATATTTAAATTTCCTTGAAACTCTTCAAATCTATAGATCATCACTTCTTCCATGTTATCAGGGAGACTTTAACAGTAAATTTCCTGCAATTAATATCATGATAGATGATAAGTTATCCTCTAAAGAAGATGTTTATAGTAAATTTTCTGAGTTCAGGGACTATAGATTCCTGTACACTGATGGCTCAAAAACTGATTTTGCTGTCTCTTTTGCTATTTTTGATAGGTTTCTAAACACTGGTACTGGGTATAAAATTAATTCTAACATAAGTATATTCACAGCTGAGGCTGTAGCTATTCTTGCTGCTTTGAAACATATTAAACTTAAAAATGATGGATTTTGTGATTGGATAATAATTAGTGATAGCATGAGTGTTCTTAAAAACCTTGAAAACAACAAATTCCATGCTAACACAAATTATTTGATTCCTTTAATCAAAGAGTTTTGGCTAGACTTGTTAATAGTACACAATATCAAGGTTTCATTTATGTGGGTTCCTTCACATGTAGGTGTATTAGGAAATGAAAGGGCAGACTTTTTAGCCAGAACAATTACAAATTCTTCATCCTCTATCCCTGACTCGAGTAGTCTCCTTAATATTTCTGTTCCATGTACTGATATAATTCCTCTGTTAAAAAAAAGGGCCACTGACATATGGAAAAGGCATTGGAACTACACCATTCAAACTCAAAATAAAGGTTTATGGTATGCCACTTTTAATGTACCAATTGGTACTGCTCCCTGGTTCTGCAAAAATAATACTTACATCAACAGGAAATTTTACTTAACTATTTTAAGGCTTCGTTTTGGTCACTGTAATTTAAATTTCCATCTCTTCCGCCTGAAAATGGTAAGCAGTTCTCATTGCGACTATTGTAATATCCAAACAGAGCAGTCATTATCCCACATATTTTTCAGCTGCTCATCCTTTGGCATTCAGCGCCTTGTGCTGATGGATGAGCTTATGGAAATATATGATAGTCCTGATTCGGTACCGCGCTCCATCCAGGCTCTTCTTGTAAATAGTTTAACTTATATACCTCTGTATAATTTTATTAATAATACAGTTGGGCAAATTTAGTTATTTAAAGCTTTGTGTATATATTTTATTTCTGCTTGTTTACTGTTTATATTTAATTTACTGTTTGGTTGTGTATGTTTTCAAACTAAAATTGTTTGTGATTGTTTGATGATGTGTTGTAAAATATGATGGTTTTAGACCAATTAATTTCCTCTTTGTTTTAGACGTTTTGTTTTGGTTGTTGTTTTCATTCAAGCAACAATGAACAAACAAATGACATGACATAATGTCACTCACTGGCATTGACTGACACTTGGCCATGGATTAGCACAATGCTAAATCCATGCAATCGGCTTATCTATCATCACGTCCATGCAAAGACGTTTGATTTGGACATTTAGGTTTATTGAATTGAACTAAACTAAACTCGGACTTGATAAAATAAATAAATTAAATGACTATAACTGATGACATTAACTAGATTTACTTCATAACGAGGGAAAAAAAAAAAAAAAAAAAAAAAAAAAAACTGATGACTAGGCAGCATGGTCTCAGACCTTAGCCTGTTCCAATTGGAACGAAAAAAAAAAAAAAAAAAAAAAAAGGTAAAAATATACTTACTACTGACTGTCAGTCTGTCACTCAGGGTTGCCAACCGTACGGTAATTACCGTATTCATACGGTAATTTCATGCTCCGTACGGTAGTAATTATAGTGTGACAAATGTACGGTAATTTTAAGACTCTGAGCTAATAATCTACAAAAAGTACGGTAATAAGACACAATTTTTCTTTTCTTTCCGTTCAATTCGACGCACATGATCACGGCAGGCAATTCTGCTTATCACAACGGGTTGTCATTTTTATTTAACACCAAGATCTGTGCTATGACGTAACCTCACTTGTAAACATACTTACTTACGAACTATTCTTTGTTTTAGGTCTTGTAAGTATTACATTTTAATACTAATTGCACTGTGCTTACATAGAAGTTTTAACGTTCCCAAGTTCGGTAAAGCAAAAATCTGGGTCCAATGCACAGAATAGCAAACCATGTCTACTATCGCCAGGTTTGTGCTATTTGCTTATATTAATATTTAAACAATAAAACAAATAAATAACAACTTTTTAATTAGATTTTGGAAGATAATAGGTAGTTTATGAAATAGACCGCGAGAAACATGCGAATGATATTTACTAGTATAAGTACTAATTGTCTAACGTCACTCGGTCAGGTCGAGATCATGGCGGATAGCGTTTTCGACCTTTCAAATTACATTTTAAAAAATACATTTTTAAACTTCATTACTCAGACTTTTAAGTATTGAAATCAATAAATTAGGGTCGTATAGCCAAATACTAAATGACATAATCATCTGTTTAATTAATTTTGATATGAGTCAACTATTCCATTAAGTCTTATTTTAAACTGATCTAATATAAATATTTTTTAAAAAGTAGTTAAACAAATTGATGGTAAGCCCTAGAAATCACCCACAACATGTTTGCTTTTACCTAAAAACTGCAAAGAAATATCCTATCAAAATATAATTGTTTGCAAAAATTAAACTCTAATGGAGTGTACGGTATTATGGTAATTTTAGGGTAAATTTGACGTAATTTTGGCAACAAAGGCAACGCTGCTGTCACTTGATTTGTCAGCAATGTCAGCGCTGGCCAGCGTTACCAACCCTACTGTTTTAACAGTAGATTTGCTGTTTTCACATTGATGACCATGTTTTCTGTTTCATTCCTATTTTCTACTGTTTTTCGCGTTCAGCGCCACCTAATACACTACTATGCAAACATTTTTTGATAACCACTACGCAATAAAACGCAATGACAAGCCACTACGTAATAAAACGCATTGACACTAGATGGCAGATCTTCTTTATATTTTTATGCACGGGGAAATCCCTATTTATGAATAACAGCTACACCGACCGTGTAGCCTACACGCCTATTGTATTGCGTAGGTATTGTTTTATAGTCACAAGTCACAACACCTTGAACAGTTTCTTTGAATTGCGGCGTCTATTTTGAAAAAATAATAATTACAAAGTTTTTGATAAAATGAGTAGTGATTCATCGACTGGAAAAAGTCCTAAGAAGAAAAATGTGAAATATGAACAGAAATTCGTAAATTCGTGGTTAAAAGATGATAGGTTCAAAGGCTGGTTAAAGAAAAGCACTAAAGGTGAGACTTATTTCTTTTGTTCTGCGTGTAATTGCGACAGAAAATGTGGTATACACGAACTGTTACGACACAAAGATTCAACCAAACACGCGAAGAATAGTTTGAAGTTACATAAACAACAAAAACTGACATCAATGTTTACCTCAGCTTCCAACTCACAAGATACAAAAATTGCAGCTAAAGCTGGTGAAGTAAAAATGGCCTGCTTTATTGCTGAGCATAATCTGTCTTTTAACATAGCATCTCATTTGAATAAATTGATTTGTGCTGTATGTCCAGATTCGAAAATTGCCGAACAATTATCTATAAGCCGCACAAAAGCTAGAGCTATTATTGTTAATGTAACTGGGCAGACATCTGAAGAAAATATAATAGAGATGTTACAGAACAATTGCTTTGCATTACTTGTTGACGAAAGCACAGATAAATCTACGATAAAACATTTAGCGCTTGTCGCTAGAATAGTAAAATTAGATTTCAGCGTTGAAGATAGATTTCTGACTTTAATACCAATCGTAGATGGTACAGCAACAGCGTTGTATGGCAAAATAGTAGAATATTTTGTTGAAAAAAATATTCCTTACAAATCAAACATGATAGGCTTTGCTTCTGATGGCGCTAACGTTATGTTTGGAGATAAACATTCATTGGTCACTTTGTTTAAAAATGACATACCTCACCTTTTTACTATGAAGTGCATTTGTCATTCTTTTAACCTATGCGCATCATACGCATGTGAGAAATTGCCAAGGGGCGTGGAAGATTTCTGTAGAGACGTATATAATCATGTACAAAATTCACCAAAACGTATTGGAGATTTCAAAACATTTCAAGCATTCACAAATATTAAACCACACAAATTACTCCACCCTAGCCAAACCAGATGGTTGTCGCTTATTGAGGTAGTAAATAGGCTTCTGGAACAATTACCAACTATAAAATTGTATTTTCAAGCTACAGTTCATGTAGATAGATTACTTTCTGCGCAATCAATTCTCTCCAAGGCTCTCGAACCGACAACTGAATTGTACCTGGAGTTTTTGAAATTTGCATTACCTATATTTACCGATCTCAATAAAGAAATGCAATCCGAGACTCCGAAATTATATTTACTACACGACAAAATACTGACCGCATACACAACGATCTTGGAATGCTTTGTACAAGCTGAATATTTGAATCTCACTGAACAAGAAAAAAATGAAGCACAAAATATTTTACACGCAAAAGAAACTAAAATATTAAACCTTGACTTCTCGAGTGAGCAGAAACATTTACCGATGCAACATATATACGTTGGTGGAATGGTGCCAAATTTGATCAGAAGAAAGAGAGAAATAGGAGAACTAGAGGAAGAACAGCTGAAAAATTTCTACTTAAAGTGTAAGGAGTTTTATATCGAGGCTGCAAAACAGATATTAAAAAGGTTTCCTTTTGACGACAAAGACCGTCAAGCATTAAAATGTCTGAAGATGCTAAATCCTAAAGCAATTCTGGATTCTGAAATAAAAAAGAAATTCCCTTCCATTGCAGATTTACATTATTTCTTCCCAAAGATTTGTCCAAATAATATAACGGAACTGGATAGAGAATGGCGAATGTTAAGAAATGTCGATTTTTCTTTCGACCAAAACAAAACTCCCGATATTATCGACTTTTGGAAACATGTACAAGAATTAAGAAATGGAGACGAATCTCAAACATTCCCTACATTGTGTGAATTGGTAAAGAAGCTTTTGTGCCTACCACATAGCAGCGCCGCCGTGGAAAGGTTATTTTCTGCTATAAATATTATGAAAACCAAATTACGCAATAGAATATCGACTACAACTATTAAAGGAGTATTACACACTAAATCCGAAATAACTGATTGCTATTCATACGAAGCCACAGAAAAGCACATGAAGAAATTCAACAAAAACATGTATGATTTTAAAAATAAAAATGAGTGTGAAAATATTGAAGATGAGGCAATTGAAAATGAAACTGAAAAATAATTTTACTTTGATTTTTGTTTTATGTTGCTGTGATTATAAATATATCAATTGATGTGAGTTCTAGTAACTAAGAAAGTTGTTTATTATTTAATTATATGAGCAAAATTATGAAATCTGCCTTTTTTTCTTTACCTACCGCTTTCTACTGTTTTTTTTTAGGCGAGTTGTGGTTTTTTAGTTTTTTGAGGTTGGCAACACTGGCGCTGGCTGTCAGTTCAGTCAGTCAGACGTAGGCGTCACTCATAGATTTGATTTTGAATAAATTGCTTTAATTTTTAATTAATTTCAGTCAATTACAATTAACTCTCGCTATCTGAAGCTTAAATTGTGAATTGTGGTCAATTTATTCTTCCCAAGGAGGTATTCCTTTGTTCACACCTAAATAAAAAACGTTATGGCTACTTTGGACGACAAAATTCTAGGTGAAAAGCTACACAATTATTGTAGTAGCAGTGAAGATGAAGGTGATTCTGAATACGAGGATAGTAGAAGTGGAGACGAAGAAGGTAACTCGCCTGCTCCTCAGCAATGTGTAGAACCAGTGCCTGTTAACAGTTGGAACGGCACAGCCAGCAACACTGGCCCTAAGGGTGTTTTAGAGGATTGGCGAAGGTATAAGCAGTTGGAGGCTGAAAATCGTGCCGAATTGGAAAAAGAACGGATTGCTTTAGCGAAAAAACTAACACTGTCAGTGAAACCTGAGCGTGAACAAGCTGAAGATAAGAAAATAGAGGAGCTGGAAGATGAGCTAAACGAGCTGAATGATGAAGAGTTTCTGTTGAAGTATCAACAACAGAGAATGCAAGAGTTGATGAATCAGTTGCAAAAGGTGCCTAAATTCGGTAAAGTTGTGACATTGAAAACTCAGGATGAGTTTTTGAACACTATTGACAAGGAGGATCAAAAAGTCACAGTTATAATTCATATTTACAGCACGAATTCTCTTGCATGTGAAACTATGGATGGGTGTTTGAATGTATTGGCCATGGAGTACCCTATGACAAAGTTTTGTCGTATAGCTGTGGACGTGACTGGGCTGAGTCGGCATTTCCGTATAGATGGAGTGCCAGCACTGCTTGTGTACAAAGGTGGTCAGATAATTGGCAACTTTGTGCAGTTAGCTACAGAGTTGGGTAATGATTTTTTCGCTACAGATGTTGAGCGTTTCCTTATAGAATACGGAATGTTACCTGAGAAGTAGTGTAATTTTAATGAAATCTGTTTTATACAGTATTATGACTACTTGGGCCTTGATTGTATGATAATGTTAGTGTCTGTCTAAGCAGTAATATACCTATTTTTTATTGTTGAAAAGCTTAAAAGCTTACCTTTCCAACATACCTATTTATTTATTTACTCATTATCATTGTGCAAGTGTACAATTTTTTTTCTTGTTTCTTTGTTTTGAAATGAACTCATTGGTTAATTATTTAACCATGTTTGTACCTATTACATGGTAATATCCTTTTTACTAATGTAATAATAACACATTGTTTATCCTTGAATTTGTCATCGGAAACATATATTTAATATTAATTATTAGGGTTTCATGTATAATTGTATTTAGTGCTAAAGCTGTGTAGTAAGTATTTTTAGAAATAAGCAATCTGCATAAGTTACAACCCAGGCATTTTGTTTATATTCAGTACAGAATAACATTTTAGTTAAGTTAGACCCTATGCCTTAATGTAGAACACCAACTGAGGTCTGAGTATATTAGTGGGTAATAAACTTATTTTGTAAACTTCATTAACTCATCAAGCATGAGACCGCTTGGATGTTGTCAAGTTAATCTTCTGTAGTTCAAGTTAAGAGACTACAATTTATGTAAACTGTCTGTCTGTAATTATTATTTTAACTACTGTAACATGTTGTCTGTCTGTGTGCTAATTTGGTCCAATGCATATTATTTTATTTTTTGTGTGAAATTTTAAATGTAATGCAAGATGTATGTTGCTTTTGCAAATGCCTGAGATTATTATGTCTATAAAATATTTTTAGTCCTATAAAAATGAATCTAAAGGTGTTATCTTTAAAATTAGTAGATAAGCTTTATCTACTTAAGAATAATTAATATTAACTTTTTAGCAAACTACTATTTTCTAAGTGTATTTTTACTTGTAAATAAGTAAAGGCAAAAAACTTAACTTTCAGGGTAATCATAATATATGGAAATTATTATGTTGTTAGATCTTCCTTATTCCAATTTATGGTCGATTGCCTGTTAAGGCTTGGCAATGAAACATGAGAAATAGTGATCAAAAATCAAAAAATCTAAATCATTTATTTGGATTGTCATAGGTACTACCTCATGTATTAGGATTTAAAAACAAACTTAAGAATATGCAATACCAAATCCAGTTATTTGTATGTGTTACATACTAAGCATTTATTTGTGCCTCTAACATAGGTGTCCGAAAATAAAGAATTTCGTCATACATGTTGGTTTACACATTTCTAGTAGTAAGTAGTGCTCGTTAGGCACTAAAATCATTCTTCCTACAACCAGTGACAGTCGCGCGGCACATCCTTTAGTTCCACGCAAACGATGGTAGTTAATGGCCGCCACTAATCAAGTAACCTCTGGACTGTGGCCACCAAATGTGGTCGATAGCCCTCACATTTGAATGTACAGTGACACACTTGGCCACCGGCATCTCGTTTGCGCGGATTCTAATAGCCCAAAACGAAGCAGAGCTTTAACTATGGCGACGTCTATTACTTACTAGATTTACTAAAGTCCAAAGTGTGCGTCAAAATGGCCGAGAAGTATGATTTCTTAACAGCTCCAGCTCCAAAGCCCAAAAGATTGTAAACCTGAGTACCTATTGATATTAATTTTAACTTGATACTTGAACAAACCTAAAGTAAAAAAATAAATGATAGCTTGTTTTTTTAACTAAGAATTTATTCAAAAGACAATTATTGAAGTTTTGTCCTTAACATAATATAGTAGTTATAAACTTATAGCAAAGTATTGTTCTTAAACTTATTCATTTATTGCTATCAAAGACAACATTTTTCAAAATTCACATATACATGCTTCCATCATAATAGGTTCCAATTTTTAGGAATAACAATTTACTAAAGAAGTTATATAAATCAAGTTATTGTTTTGTAGTTCCAATATTTTGTTTATACTTTTTTAATAATACTGCAATTACCATCCGTGGTGCCTAGAATAAAACGAATAACTCACATTTGTACTAAATATCAAACACAGTGTTTAGCACGAATCGTTTCCTTTTTTTTTCTTATATAATATAATAGAAATATGGACCTAAGATGTGGATCGCCGTATCAAAGTGCACCAATCACACAATATAGTGTTGCTCAGACGTTAACAGAGTTCTACGACTTCGTCGCTGAGTTCGGTGCGCCTGCGCTTCGGTGGCTTCACGGTGGTCTCGTCCTCGTCTTCCTCGATTATTTCCATGTCGCTGTCGCTGTCCGCGCGGGCTCTGGTGCGCGAAGGTCCCGGCTTGGGCTCGTCGGCCCCGTTGGATCCGTTGGCGGGCTTCTCTTCCTCCTTAGGCGCCGGCATCGGAGCATCCGAATCCGTGACCAGACGCCATGATTTCTCTTCATCCTCCTGTTGAAGTCTCACCCTGACTTCGTAGTTCTGCAGGAAGTCGTCTACTAACAACGCGCAGCCGTCGTTCAAGCCGATCTCCTCTAGTGTTTTATCGTTGTTGTGGTCGGTCTCTCCTGGCTCTGAGGATAGGACCACTAGGCCTTTGCCCTCGACGGTTGCGTCTGGAGCCTGCATGTTGAGACCTTCTTTGAATGCGGTGGTCAGATCTTTGAGGGTCAAGTGTTTGAGATTGCAAGCGAGGCCCACTTCGGGCTTAGGAGCGCACACGTAGCATTTTGGATTCGGTGGGGTGAGAGCTGAAAAGAATACAATGCTGTTTATTTTTGCTCTTAAGAGTTCCGAATCTAAAACAGTAGCGACATAACAGCAACATTGACATATTCAGTAACTTTTTTATATGATACGACAATAACGAATATTTATTTATTTATTAAATTTTTTATTTATACACGTTACAATTGAATTAAAATACAGTTACACAGCCCGAAAATAATTAACGTATATTAAAAAGACATATTGACTGTATCGTTGGCAACCCTAGGTGTGGTCACTACCGCGTCGCACCGCAACTTCATAACTGACATGCGCCTAAGGGCCTCCGTACGTAGGGCATTGTTTGGGTTGTGTAGACCCTGTAGCTACTCACTCTTCTCCGGCACGAACAGCTGGCCGCGGTGGTTGACCTTGGGCCGCAGGTACACGCTGCCGCAGCCGGCCAGCTCGCCGCGCAGCACCGCCTGCGCGCGCATTACGGCAAGCCCCGCCACTATCGCGTTGGCCGTCGCGATCGCCGGGATTATGTTGCCTGCCATCGCTGTAACAGAAACAATAAGCCTTGTACCAAATTGTAACTATACTAATAATAATAATAACCCAGCAGGGTAGCTTTTTGGCGAGCTGTGGTGAGTAGCGACACCACTGGGTCAGTTGTTAATCCGAGTGCTGCTCCCGAGAGTCGGCCAAGATCCTCGTCTTCGGCTTGCCTAAGTGGAACCCGAGGGAGTCTGAAGGACTCTCACCTCTGGCTTGCCTTAACCCGCCGGCCAGAGTGGAGTCGCTAGAGCATGATGCTCGAAGGGTGGATGTGGTTCGTAAGTGGCGAGTGAGCACGTGACCGGACCCTTAGTGATCGTCATTTTAAGTCACCACTCTTAGCCGCCAACAGCGTTGCCCCTCAGTCCGGTCTTGCATGGCCCATGACGCCAGGGGCGGCCCATTCATTTGACGGCGAGTCCCCACCTGCCAATTTTTTCAGTCTGTGATCATAGTCACACTAGGCAGGTGACCATCAATAACCCAAAACCCAGTCCCTCGGTTGGGCACTTTTGGCCCGTAAACTCCTAGAGCATACAAATAATTTTCTATACATATATATATGTATAAAACAAAGTTGGGTTAGTGACACCATTTATAAGTCAAGAACAGCAGCAGAAGCGTGGCAGATCAACGGGCACGGATTCTTCAATCACCAGGATCTCTCCCGGTAGCCTGCAGCAGTCTGAAAAGGCTGCTGACCTTCTGGGACGACCTAGGATGGTTGGAGTAGGAAAGACTAAGTAGCACGCACAATGGCCCAATCATGAGGCTAAATGCGGAGAAAGCCCAGCTAAACTAACTAACTAAGTCAAGAACGGCCGTGTGCCGATATTAGATTTGTCTCCGTCCCGAATAGCAGAATAACTATTATACGAAGTTCGCCGAGACAGCTAGTAATAAATAAATGTTAATTTCTTTAGTTTTTTTTAAACAAGAACATAGATTTACTCATTCTTATAATTTTTTATAGTTTTTACCATAGGGACAATAATATTAAATATCGTTGTTTAGGGAACGAAATACAGGGTGGTTATTTAAAAAAATGTTGTCTTACACTTGATCTCGAAGCGCGACTTCTGCGGTATGTTGAAAATGTGCGCGCGGATGTTGGCGCAGGCGGTGACGAAGTCCATAGCGCTCTTTTCGTCCTTGTCCCACACGAGGTGGTCGCCATCGGCGCGACTCTTCAGGTCGGCTTGGAGGGCGTTGCAGCTAGACGCGAACACCTGGGATTTCATTATTCATTTTTAATTTATAACTCATTTTTACATGTGCCACCGAAAGAGTGCCGTGTGGGGTCGGCCGTAAAGAGTGCAGTGTGGGGACGGTCGCAAATAATGCACTGGCGATTGAGCGGCAACAGTACGCGTTTCATAAGAGGCGACTGATTCCTGTAGCACGAGACGGGCAGCAGCGTCTGCGTGTGAAATATTATTTAAAAAATTGCGCTCGACGACCCGCCCGCCAAGCGTAGCGAGTATTCGCAATCACCTCCTATTAACAAGGCATTGCGGGAGGCCTATGTTCAGCAGTGGACGTCCTGTGGCTGAAATGATGATGACGATAATTTATAATGCGCTAGCTAGACAACGCACCCATAGGCTACTTGAGACCACCAATCAATAGGGAAGCAAACTGCACTTTTATCCTGATAGGAGGCAAAACAATGCCTGTAAGTAGTGTAAATACATTTTTGATTGTTTTAAGCCACAAAATTGGTTAGGCACAAATAAAAAACTTTTTCTTCTGTTAACTGATGGCGCGAAATATTGACATTCAAGTTGACAGTGTTCGACAAGGCCAAACACGCTAGCGCCATCTAAGATAGGTTTGCCTGTGTTTCCCATTGATATACTTATTATGAGCTGTAAAACGCACCCCTTCCTTATAATTTGTATGGCGATGGCAACCTATGACGAGTAAGTTTACCGAACTCAACTGACAGTGCCAAAGCGCCAAAAAAGTGCTGAGACTCACTCGAATTTAGAAAGCTACATGCAATTCAATGAGTATGGTCTCATGTAATTTCTCAGTACAGCGGTCACATAATTATACTTAGGTTATTATACAGTTGTTCTTCGTGCGGCAAAACACGACCGGAGCGGAGGCCCTGGTATTTTTTAAACTATTTGAATTTCAATTCATAAACGAAATCGCTAAAAGTGTGCATTGATAGCAAGCTTCTCATCTACAAAACAATACTCAAGCCAATTTGGACATTTGGAATACAACTGTGGGGTTCTGCGAGTATTCCAATATAATGATTATGCAAAGGGTGCAAAACAACATCCTGAAACAAATATCAAATGCACCATGGTTTATCAGAACATCCGAGGTCCATGAAATGTTTGACATGCCAATGGTCAAAGAGGAAAGAGGAGATAAATACACATGGCTTTAAATACAAATTGTGTCTACAAAAGCACCCAAACCAGCTCGCAGCACAGCTTACGATCCCTGAAGTCATGCGTCGTTTGAAAAAGCGACGCGATATCTTCGACTATTAATGGTCAGCACAGACTGACTACTCAAAAGAAAGGGCTGGCTCCGCTGGGAGTGGCACCCTAACCTGACACGACCTTACATCACATCTGCTTATAGTCTACCTGATCTGATCTACTGTCTACTGATCGCATGATATACCCAAAAAAAAAAGACATTATCAATATTACCTGTGCACATTCATGAACAGTCCACACTCTTTGGTCAGGCAAACCAGAATGCTGTGCACGGGGCTCGTCTTTCCCAGGTAAATTATCCCACGTCAATGGCGTAGGAGGGCGACGTTTCTTCCACAAATTCTCCATAGACAGCAAATAACGGATATCATCACCGAACAACTTTGAAAACAGCTTCTCCGGATCGTAATTTGTTTCTGCTGCCCACTGTCTTGTGCTCTTTCTCTCAACGTTTCCGGATGCTGTGCCTTCTGTTGACAACGCTGATGCCCCTGCATCGCCAGCTGCCTCCGGGTCTGCGGTGTCCGGGCTCACATCTTGGTCAGGGTCCTCTTCACCAAACAATTGGTTGAAGAGATGCTTAGCCCAAACAATGCAGTGGATGGGCTCGGACGGTGTGTTACGGATGGTGCAGCCCGGGAAAGTCTTTTGTGGTGCCTTTGGCTGGCATTCATAGCACTGGGTGAGACCTTTTTTGATAAGCTCCACCTGTCAAGAATTAAAGTTTATTCATCAACCTTCATAATAAATACTAGCTTCCACATGACATTACACATTCATGGGCAGCATCGGGATCACAATTGAAATATTATTGTTACATTTGATATAGGAGTATTAGCGCATACTGTCCATAATGTTACATAATTAAGCTAACATACCTGCCCAGCATATCCTGCAGTTCCGGTCTCAATAAGTGGCACGTTAGCAGCAAGACACATTCTGTTCACATGGTTGCGAGCCACACGGTTGTCTAGGGCATTCATCACAAGGTTGAACTGTTTAAAGTAGCTTACTCCGTAATCGTTGCTGTAAGAAATCATGATGTGTATTGTTAATATTATACAAAATGAATAAATTCTTTGAACAATCAGACCAATTATCTAATCTTAGTAAAGCTTGTATAAGAAACAAAATAATTAATAAACATACTTATTACTTATACATATTTATAAGCATCCATAACTTGCTCCTGCTTATCACATTTACCCATTGCAGGATTCAAACCAATCTGAATTTTATAGTACTGGGTAATATAAAAGCATGTAAATCTAATGCAATCTAGACTATAATTGTCATGCCTGATTTTTATTAACCAACTTCAAAAAAGGAGGAGGTTCTCAATTCGTCGAAATCATTTTTTTAAAGTTCTAAAATATTTATTTGTCAATAAATGTTCAAATTTGTTGGTCATCCAATTTATTTAAAAAAGAAAAATTCATGAAACTTTTTTGAAATAGATTATCCAAAATAAGCACAGACACCACTCGAAAAAAAAATATCTTAATACTGCTGTTGCTATAATTTTGTTTCTTTTTGTTATCACTTGTAATTGTTTATCATTCAACAAAGGCTCCTTTAGCATTAGATAAAATTGATGCAAACCTTATTACACTGTCATGGTGTGCGACAATATTGACGTTAGGGTTGAAGGTGAGTGCACTGTCCTTAGCCACCTGTGCCTTAGATTTGCCGACATGCTCTTTGTGGAATAGGAATTGACGGTTCAGGTTGCTAACATCAATTGTGTCGAGATCAATCTGTAAATTTTACAATTAGCTAAAAAAGGTTAAAAGGATAAAGGTTTTAATAAAGTAAGTGAACAATAAAACAAAAAATTTGAATTCTAAATTACTACTCAGAAATCACCTTTTTGTGTTATTGTGTAATGACAAACTAGACAAGTAGTATCCATCTGATTTATTTATTCAAATTAAATCACACAGGTGCTGATTCTGCTGACTTAATGCTATACAGCATTCTCTACCAGTCAACCTCGAGGTAATGCAGACTGTCACAGAGTATGAAGTATCAGACACAGCTATTTGAATAAGATTTTTAAAAATACACATTTTATACTGACTGTCTTTAATGTACATAATGGTACACAAACCTTGCTGCATGGACATAAAATTCCAGCAAAGCTTATATAGCACAGATTTTAGTGTTGTGTTTTGTATTTAAAACTGACCATTTAACCTGAAAATAAGTGTTGTTTCCCTATCTTTAGTAGCTTACTGAAAGTTATACTAGTGACACTAAGGGAGAAAGGTACTCAGGTCAGAAGATTTCAGGATCAGGTGGTCAATTTGAGACACTAAACACATTTCTTTCATTAAATTATTACGTGCGGCTACGTCACGAATCGTCATCATTAGACTAACGGTGATTGTGCTGTAATATTATTAGTATAGAAGTTATAAAAGCTGAGTTCGTTTGCAATATTGTCAACAATGCAGAAAAAAACATACAATTTCGATATGCGGAAAGCCGGTAAGCACGAGATTCTTCAGAATTTCACAACCTATACCGCCGGCGCCAACCACCAGGATTTTAGAGTTGGCGATCGCCTCTGTCAATTTCTCGTCGAACACACCAGCTACTCTCGCCACCATTATAATAAATTAACACTTTCTTACAACAAAGAAGTAGACCAAGCAGTTTTGCAAAAAAATTACAATGAAAACGCAAACGAAACGATTCAGGAATAGAAAATAGACAACTGTCAAAATTAGCGTCAGTTCCTTTTGCGTTTAGGAATTTTACAAACGGATGATATTAATGTTACAAGTTACAATCGAAATTAACTTTTTTTTAGCATTTAATAAATTTTAAAATAAAATATTGACGAAATGAACCATTTAAAGTACTTGTTAAAAACTTTAACAAAATTATTTTAAATAATTTCTTTCGTGAATCTGAAATATTTTATTTAATTAACTTCTCAATAGATGGCGTCTTTCTGGCGTCTGGCGCCTAAAAAAGTTTTAATTTGCTAATTGAACAATATTTCTGTGAAATAGGATTCCAGTGTTTGAGTCTAACATATTCTAATATTATATGGTTGAAATAGTTATCTTAAAGTCAAAGTTGGAGATTATTGGAGGCAAAAAAAAATTACTCCCCCATACCACTGATTTGACATACTAAGCTGTCGACCAGCTGACATCAGTATGTAAAAATTTTTTTTAGATTACGATGTTGGTCCCATAAATAAAGTTGTTGTATTTGAGCACCAGAATCTGCCTCAAGGTGGTTGTTAATGTATAAAAAATAACCCTGTTTACATGTATATGCTGTCACGTAACTTGTGTAACTTTTAAAGGGGAAAAAATCCGTCATACTTTGACCGTTTACGCAGTGCACGCATCGGAATTTCTCAAAACTCAAAAGGAATATTTTTTTACGTTTTTGCAACATCTTTTATTAATGCTCGGCTCTTATTGGTCGTAGCGTGTGTGGTGGATCTTATAAAGTTATCAACACACACAAAGATTTTTTTAAAAATATCTTTATCTTTATAAAAATATCTTTGTGTGGGATAGTCCATTTACCAAGGAAGGTTATAGGCCATATAAAATCACCATTTTAGTTTTTCGAGTCCAACTTTTTCTCCTTCAATCCACACGGCTCTGGAATACCCTCCCCGAATATATCAATAGCAGCTCCCAATAAATACTCTTTTAAGATACTTGTACGCACTCATTTTCTAAATAAAACGAATTCGTCATCATGAACCCTTGCTTCTCTACTTTCCAGAAATTGACATCATATTTATGTATGTATTATGTCTATGTAGTCTATAAGTTATATTAATACTGTATGTAGTTTATGATATGATTTTATGTCAATTCTGTTTTTAAGAAACATTATATCGCACCGCCTCTAAAGCATCTCTGTTTAGCCAAATGGTCGACTGGCAGAGAATGCCACATGGCATTAAGTCCACCTTTTGTACGATCTTTATCTGAGCAATAAAGTTTAAATAAATAAATAAATCCTGGAGAACCGGCAAAACCTTACCCTAAGCGAAAACTGATTAAAAAGAAGATTCTGGTACGTGTTTGGTGGACCAGTGCTGGTGTTATCCACTACAGCTTCTTGAGATCAGGCCAGACGATAACTGCAACAATTGCAAACAATGATGGAAAAGCTCGCCATTAAACAACCGGGAATGGTGAATTGCTCTAGCTCACTGCTCCACTGCTCACTGCTTCAGGATAACGCTAGACCACACACTGCACATCAAACGGTCGCCAAGATAGGGGAGCTGCGAATAAAACCTTTGCGACACCCGTAATACTTTTCAAGATCTTGCCCGAACCGATTACCACTTTTTTAAAAATTTAGATAACTTTATACAAGGAAAAAAAAAAAATCTGATGAGGCAGTCAAAACCGCCTTCAAACAGTTCATACAATCTCGCTTCCAGGATTTTTTTCCAAAGGGATCAATGATCTGCCTATAAAATGGCGGAAGTGTATCGATAACAACGGCGCATCCTCGATTGATTAAATAATAATTTCATTAAAAAAAAGTTGATTCACTTTTTTGTTACTAAACGGCAATTTCATAAGTAAAGACCTAATACAAGCTGTTCTCTTACATTAATATGGGCACCTGTCACTTAGCATATCCTTACATTCTAGGCGGAATCTGGTGCTTAAAATACAACTTTTTGTACCGGACCGAGACAATGGGCTAGTTTCCTAAAAAAAATTGAGTTTCAGTATAGGGAGCCCCAAAAATGTTTTGTTTTTTTTCTATTTTTGTGTGAAAATCTTAATGCGGTTTACAGAATACATCTACTTACCAACTTTCAACAGTATAGTTATTATAGGTTCGGAAAAAGTAAAAAAGTGGCTGTGATATACGGACGGACAGACAGACAGACATGACGAATCCATAAGGGTTCCGTTTTTTGCCATTTGGCTACGGAACCCTAAAAAAGGGACGAGGAAAAAGTTTTTTTTTTGTGATTTCGATGTTGGTCACATACAAAAAATGTGTTACTAAGCAGCAAATTTGTCCTTAAGAGATTGTGCATTAATAAGTTTACACCTTGTGTTAAATATTTGTATACATGTATAAAATATAAAGTAAATGTTAGTTGTTGTGTTAATGTTACATGTTGTAATGTTCTAAACTAGTGAGTTATACTCTCTCGTGGATACTATAGTTTCTGGATAGCTTTTAGCATAAAAGGAAAATGAAAGCTTAACGCCGTTTAACTTACCTGCTCCTTACCTGCATTAAAATTGCTTTTAACTTTATACCTGTACGACTCACCGCACTTATCTTTCAATGTATTTTTAATACTAACGTTTGAGTGACGTTTTTATTGAACCAACGGGCCGTTAAAATTAGAAGGGCGTTCAAAGGTCGTCATCTGAGAAGGTTCGAAGTAATAATTCCGTCATTACCTCAGCCAAAATTAAAGGTTATAGCGTTGTGATTGGATTAATAACGCGGGGCGAAACGGATACGTGTTTGCCGTTTTCGGGGCGTCCCTATCGCCCCGAGTGCAAACAAGTGAGGGTCAAATTAAAATGGCAGCATTTCCCGCCTCGCAAAATGGCCGTCGCTCGGACACTATTTTCCGGATCGCTTGTTTAGGCGCCCAGTGGACTGTTTGTGTTCGCGGTTTGATTTTCGCCTCGTAATGTAATTGTAATTGCGGCGATTTGGGGCTTAAATTGTTGTTCCGGATTCAGGCGAAATTCCATTTGTTTAAGGGAGCGCAGCTTCACGGTACACATATTGGGAGGAACGTGAGTTTGGAAATAGTGGTCTCTGGGTGTTTTATTGGTTGTTTGTTGTTTTAGGCGTAGCGTTCTCTAAGTCTATGGTTTTAGGCGACTGCAAGTGTCGATAATATTGAGTTAAACGTATAGAGACAATATATTACGTTAATAAGAATCATCATCGTATCGTATGGCATTTAGCTGCTTAGATCCCAATTTAAATGTCGAGTTTTTAAGAATTAAGTATCATGACGGTCACGTCATGATACAACACTTTATGGATTTAATTAGAGATATCTATATCTATATATATAAAAGAAAGTCGGGTTAGTTACACCATTTATAAGTCAATAACGGCTGGACCGATTTTTATTATCTTTGATTTGTTGAATTTGTCTCCGCTCCGAAAAGCAGAATAACAAAAAAAAAAAGAAAAATTCTTTAAAAAAGAGGTGGTACGAAGTTCGCCGGGACAGCTTGTATTATAAAACAAAGTCGGGTTAGTTACACCATTTATAAGTCAAGAACGGCTGGACCGATTATTATGATCTTTGATTTGTTGAATTTGTCTCCGCCCTAAATAGCAGAATAACCATTAAAGAAACGGAAAATTAACAAAAAAAAACCCGAATGGAAAGGCGGTATGAAATTCGCCGGGGCAGCTAGTACGAAATAAATCTTATTCTGCTGCTTGGGTCAAGGCTTATTTAGGCCGATAGCACCATAGTTTTACCTGATCAGTGGATAGCACTACCTAATTGACTACTGATCAGGTAAAACTACGTTATACTACCTATAGAGTTTTAGGCTAACCAGAATATCTTTGAATATAACAATATCTACTCTTTTTCTTTTGTAAGCTTCATTTGAACTAACAAACAGCTAACAAATATGCTTTTAGTAATCCTACTCAAAGCAAATGTGTAGGTTGGGGAGCGTTCAAGTATTACGTAACGCAATTTTTGAAGATTTTTGACCCCCCCTCCCCCCACTGAAACGCTCCGTAACGTTTTTCTGTACCCCCCCACCCCCCTCTCTAAAGGTTACGTAACACTCAAGTCATCATTTTTACCCTGAAGTCGCAAAAAGTTGTTATAGTTTTTATCCTTCGTATAGTTTTAATTGCCTTATAATAAAACAAGAGATTTTTAATTCGCAACACCTGCGTATTTTGTTTATTTTTTTATAAATTTTTGGCTTTACAAAACACAATTGTTTTTCTCCTTCATTCTCCTAAGTATTTTAGCTTTTTTACTAATAAATTCTTCAAATAAAATAACATATTTATTTTAACCTTTGGCAATGCAATTATAAACAGAAACCCAACTGAAATTAAACATTTTACTCGAAATAAAATCGTATTCTTAACAAAATTAAAAAATAATCAACTATTAACCAAGTATCTAAGTAGGTCTATAAAAACAATTCGATTGAAATTACTGCTCCTCTGTCCACGGGTTTGCTAGCCACTCAGATTCTTTCATCACTGGCACCTGGAGTGCAGACGAAGACGGTTCTGGAATTGTTAAGCCACTTGCATCAACTTCGTCTTCGTCGAGCCAGTCAACATCCTCAGACGATGTTTCATAACGACGCACAATGCAGAGAAGCTCATTTGCCCTTCTGGCAGCAAGGCGCTGTGGCCGTACTCTAGTTTCACAATGGTCTTGGACAGTCTTGCCATGCACGTAACGACAGTGCATTTGAACACTCCTGTGAGATGTGAAATAGATCCCACAGGTTGGACATACTTTTTTCTTTAGGTCGGATTGTACAGATGGACAAAAGAAATCGTAAGGCATCTGCTTAAACCCTTCTAGAGGAGGTGACAGATTAACGGACAACCTTACAAGAAGTGGCGAAAACTTGGATTTTCCTTTGTCTAACAAACTGGGTACTACGAGCTTGCTTGGGGTTTGAAGTATTGGGCAAGGTGGCGGCATGAAAGTATCCGTAAACACAGATTTCAATGCACTTCTCGGTGGTGAACAGCAGGATTCATCTGCGCATTTTATAACCTATAAGAAATATTGCGATTCACGGACGTGAACGCTATACCACGCCAGATTTGGTTCTGCTGGATCCTGCATGCTATCTTCGGGCTGTCTATACTCCGCCGAAACGTCATAATTATCAATTTTCATTTCTCTCCACACTTCTGCAAGTGTTTCCCCAGCGTGCTGAAAATTGCGTTTTTCCAAATCATCATCCGTAGTCATTCCTTTGTCGTCGAGATGAGAACCAAAATGTTCATGAGGCAAAATGACGCCTGCCAGTCGTTTGCTGAGGGGAGCCATGCGACGCTCAACTCGGTTATATGCGCTCCGCCCAGGAGCATTAGTCGCTATAAACAGGGCGTCCAGGTTGTATTTTTTAAAGTGTTCAATCGCAAAGTTCTTGACTTTGCGATAACGCGGGTTTTCGTCCGGCCCACCATCTACAAAGATGATGATTACTGGCTTCACGGTGTTCGATTCTGTCATCATTAAGGATTTGAATGAAGGTATTGATAAAAGTGATTCGAAATCATAAGCGTGGGTGTTCGCTGTGGAGGATGAGTGTTTCCCGCTCCTTATGGATATGTGTGTCGGCCCGCTGTACCCAACAGCTTCTTCCCTACCGAAATTGTTAGGTTCTACGTTGACGCCGGCGTATACAGAAGGAATAAGTTTGTGCCGCTCTGCCACGACCCAGTCATGATCAGGTAAAAGTATTCTATATTCCATATGCATTAAAAGAGGGCTCTGACTTTTTACTGCCGGTAAACCTATCGGTACACGTGCCTTATCGTCTTGTGAGAGAACGAATACTTGCTGCGGTCCCAGAAGCGAAGCGAGAGATTCCAATGATCTGATTGTAGCAGTGCAAAATTCCCCGTCCTCGTGTTTTTTGTGCATCTCGGTCTGTGGTCTTGCTAACTTTACGGGTACAGTACGTACGTGTCTTCTTCCCTCTTGTGTGTTAGAAACGCGTGGGAGTAAATGAAGATATGTGCCGCTTCGAGAAATTTGGAATCCCATTAACAACAGCCTTTCATGCAGGTCGGACAGAGTGAGACAACTCCTAATCATCTCTGTTCGGCGGCGTTCATCAGCAGCGCTGCCATGAATGGCAATATTAATTATGGTCTCTAGGAGAGCAGGTTGCGAGTCAACTAAAGAGGGCTGTCCAGGGCCAGTTCGAGGTTGTGCTGCAGCAGGATTGTTTCTCTGACGTTCAGTTTTCTCCAGTTTTTCTTTGGCTCGAAATTTTTTTGCACGCTTAGCAGAGTCTCTTTTTTTCTTCAAACATTTCTCTTCTTCTTTCAACTCTTTGCGTAGCTTTTTTATTTCGTCATGAACATCATCTTTGGCTATACCAGTGTCCCTTGCTTCAGTGAGAACATTTATTTTTTGTTGCAGTAGACCAATTTTCTTCATAAGAGTTTCTTGAGCCGGTTTGCTTGGAACATTTTTAGTGATGACCGAATCAACCAAAGTCTTGTCTGGTTCCGTAGACGATGTCTCCACAGTTTCCCCATCAGTATTCTGACTTTGCTCCTCGTGGATATCGCTCATCTTTCGTTTGACGGCAGTGCTTTCATGTCCAGCGACTGCGACAATCGATTCCATGAGAGTTGAACACGTGGATGAAGCTACAACATTCGAATCCTATAGACCAAGAGAAAATTAATTAAGAATAGGTATTATTGACACATGCGATAAAAAAGAACAATATACAACACATATAAGCAGATGCACCTGTTTTTGTTGAGGAGCACGCGAAGTCGAGGGAGCATTGGGCCATAGTGTTGCTGGCGTGCTTGATGTTTGCATAGGTAGCTAGAAATATAAAATACTTATGACCAGTTCTTTTATGAAAAATCAAGGTTTGGACTAAATATAATACTTATGTCATTATTACATTTTAGTAGTAAACTTACTTGTGTAAAATAACTAAGCATTGTTGCTTTCTTCTTCGTGGCCTTCACCTTCAACTCTCGTATAACATCATTTATATGTTCTATAAACTTTTCTTTGTTTTTTAGTTTTTCTTTAGCCGTTTTCCAAATTTCATTGGCATTTTTTTGACATACTTGCGCTGGCAAGTCAGCATGAGAGCCTTTATAGGCCAAGAACAGCTGATGATACAAATCTCCTTCTTTTGAGGACATTACAGTATGAACACTATGAACTCACTTTAATAACAGCGACTACAGCAATTTGCTTCTGCATAAACACTAACGAATACTGACAACAAAAACAACATTAAATGACGTACAATACAATCTAGGGATTCCCCGTGAAATATAAACGAAAAGGTTTACCAACATGCGAGAACAAATTAAAAATGGCGACCAGACTAATACAATCGAGAGATTCCCCGTAAAACGTAAACGAAAAGGGTTGCCAATTTGGGAGTTTTATTTCCCTATTTTTTTATATAAAAAAAGAAATAATGTTACGTAACGTGTTGTAAGAAGGACCCCCTCCCGCCCGTGTAACGCATCGTAACGTTTTACGAGACCCCCCCGCCCCCCCAAATTGCGTTACGTAATACTTGAACGCTCCCTTGTCAAAAGCATAGGTATCTTGAAAGTTGATTTTTGGGTTTGGGTCTTTTGTAGGCTTTTAATCTATCAATGACTAAACCATAGCGAATGATGTGAAATTAGATCTTTTTGTGACACAAGTCACGTAACATTGTCAAAACATGTCATGATTCCGATAATATTTGTATTATAAACTAAATTATACTATATTATACTTTAGACCCAAAATTAGCAGGTTCATGTTCTAGTAACGTTATCCTCAAAAGTAAATTAGGAAGCCAACACAATGCCTCCTAAGAAAGGTAAAGGGAAAGATGCAAAGGCACCACCTCCACCAAAAGGTAAAGCGATAGGTCCTCCTCCAAAACCTAAAAAACCTCCACCCCCACCAGCTTGTTTCAATAGCGACGACCTAGCCAGGTTCAAAGAAATGTATAAGGCACACGATGAAGAAAATATCGATAAGGTACTTGTATCGTGCATCCTTAACAGCTGTTATTACCCAATACATTTTTATAAGTCCTTATGATAATAAATACTTCTCTGTCTACAGGTGCCTTTAGAAGCGATCCCATTGATGCTAAGAAAGCTAGGATTCAATCCGAAGACGGCAGAGATTCGAAAACTATTCGAAACATTTTTAGAAGACGAATATGTCGACACAGTGGAATATCACGAGTGGCTGTTCATGATCGAAGCCAAAATGGCGTGGGGAGATGATTTTGAGCTGGTTGTCACAAAAGCATTTGCGGCTCTAGGGCACGATGACAATGAAACTGGTGTGTGTGACTTTGAACTACTCAGAGAGGAATTGATGACTTGGGGTGAGCCTTTGTCAGAAATAGAGTTCGTCGACTGGATCCGATTAGCCATGAAAGACAAGACTTTCAATATAGAAGACGGATCATTCGCATACGCCAAGTTTATCGAGAACATGAATGCTAAGGATGAGAGGTACGCAAAGGAGCCTATAAACTTCTTCAAACTTGACCAGAAGACATTAGCTGAGATGGCTTTGAAGAAGGCTCAAGAAGAAAGAGAAGAACAGGAAAGAAAGGACGCTGAAAGGAGAGCTAGAGAAGAAGCTAAGAGACAGAAGATGATTGCTGATGGTCTTTTACCTCCGGACTAACAAAATATCATTGTGATTCACTCGGGTTTGTTTGGCTAGCATTTATTTTCAGTGCATATTGTGAATCAACAGCTGGACCAATGAAAATATTGTTGAGTGGTTCAGGTGCGGCGCGTAAATATTTTTATCTTGTAATAAACACTTTATATCTATTTTCAGTGTGCTATTCTAAATGCAAAACTGAATAAACAAATCAATACTGTGGCAGTAGATATTTTTACTAACTAATAATATGAATAGGTAAAGTTTGTTTCGATTAGGATGTTATATCCTTAATGACTGATTCGATTTAAATAATTATTTAACTAATATTTACAATAAACTAGCTGTTGCCCGCGAATTTGTTCGCGTAGTCTTTAATTTATACATAAAGGATTTTCTGCGCAATTTTTTTTTTCGTAAGAACCTTCTACAATTTATTAGAAAACTGAAAAAGAAAAGATAGATCAAATCTGCATAGTCGTTCTCAAGTTATGGCGTGACTAAGGTATATAGGGATCAATTTTTATGTTAAAGATAGTTGGTATACGTAACTTTCTATCATAAAAAAAGTTATTTTGCTGACGAAACGTAACGTAGAAGTCGCTGTACAGTGTAAAAAAACTGAAAACCGTAGACAACAATAAAATGTTTACTACTTTGTTTAAATACGTTGGGCAACTACAGACAAATAGTTAAAACATAAAATAATATGCCCATAATATGGCCGTGCTGTGTTTCCCACACATAACGGTTCTAATATTGCCGTCGCTTTAGATCTGTTTCCCGGTTTGCTTTTAGAGAAAATCTATTTAGTTCCGATTTTTGCACGTATGATACAATATTGTGCGTGGATAGATACATAAGACTTGCAAAAATTTATTCATAGCATTCCGAGAATGTAAAAAGTTTTAAGAACACCCTGTTTTTATTACCCTTCCAACTTCAGTTTATTTGCTTCTGAGCAGAGCGAAATATCTTCGCAGTAAAAATCCGAAGTTTTCGTTTGATATTTTAATGGATAATTTAATAATCATAAAGTGAAAAATAGTTTTAGTGAAAAATAGTTTTATGACTGAATTCGTTATAGTCATCTGATTGGAAATAGTTTTTATGAAGACAATTTATGATTAAAAGAGAAACTAATATTATATACTTATCATCGCTCAAGGAAATGCATGTTATATTTAGTTAAGTACCTAGTTCTCAATTAAACTCGCGTCTTCGCTGTCATAATAGAGTTAGGTCCTCGTACATATATTTGCAACAAATTTTTACGCATCTTTGAGTGGAAAGAGTATCTACTGCATACATATTCATGGGCGTTTATAGGTCGTAGGTAAGTAGGCCTGCATAATTTGCGCTTTACAAAGAAATGGCACGAGCATAATGGAGATGTTTTTGCATGAAATGTAATTTATGTTAAATATATGGATTGAGACGCGTGTAAGGGAGGAGTGATTCATATTTACTTACTTGATTTCTATTTTTTAGGAATGCCTGGTTATAATAAATATAGGTACTCAAATCGTAACGAAAAAGGGCAAAATGTATTTTTTGTGAACGAAGTATACGTATAATTGAGTTTAAAAAAAAAAAGTTTAATTTTGATAGTTTACAGTTCTCTAGTACTATTCAAATACACTTAACTTCGGACTTTATGTTATATTGATCCAGAATTTAATTATCAATAATCGTATTAATTGTTACTTTAATCTCATTGTTAATTTCATTTTATTGTAAGTTTTGCATGCTATAGTAAATTAGCGAAACATGAATGTAAATTACCATGTTTTTTGCAAATAAAGATTATTCTTATTCTATTCTTATACTAAAAATGCTGACAAAGGTATAACTCGCATACGAAATTGCGAGTGGCGTATACGAAAGCCTATTGATTTCGGGTGCGTATTGGAATTCTAATGTTAAAATATACGTCCTTGGACTTGAAAGTGCCTCTACCTAGTTATAATTTAGAGACGAGACGAGACGACTTATGAAATATCCACTTATTATATTTTATGAAGCTTTCGCCTGCGGCTGCGCCCGCGTGGAATTCGATCTGTCACTTATAGTCTTTATCAACGACCCATGTCACTCACCAGCTCAAATAATCAAATAATACAATAACCACATCAATGCCTCGCTCTAAAAGTAAAAGTAATAGCAACCCTATCACCGATGCATTATTTTAGAACAAATTTGATTTCTATAAATAAGGTTAGGTATAGGTATATAAATATTATTATTCTATAAATAAGGCTTTATAGGTAATATTAAGTATAGATAAAACGAAGTAACTATTATGGTCTCGAAGTAAGAAATTAATAGCCTAGTGTTACAAGGTACAACCAGACAATTAATTGTCCAGGGGGCATCTCCCAGCACACCCAGCCCCGGGCTAATTTAGAAAAAATCGTTTTCCAAATTCACCCGAATCGGAAATCAAACCTTTGCGTTCAAAGCGAAACACCGCGCTACTACGTCATCAACTGGCCATTGTTACAAATAATTAACTTGCAAACATGCTGAAACTTCATATTTTTCTTTCAACCTTCCAAAAACCTAATAAAACAATAATTTAAGGCAACATTCTGGGACCCGAAAGTTTTCCATCGATTTATGCTCGCAGTATGTCGGAAAAACAGCTTGTTCCAAAACTGGAGTTCATTAATAAGTTTATTCCATTCCCAGAGTCCAGACGGAGATTGTTAAGGCGAGTATAATCGCCAAATGTAAACTACTTAGCTTGTGATTTCAAAAGCCCAACTTGTCAGAAAAATATGCTAAGAATAGGTAGTCAGAACCTATACAACATTTTGAGCATAACATTTCTTTCAAGTACTTATATTTCAGGATAAAAAAATTAAATTATTGAAAAAACAATGAAAAAAGATGCTGATTCTCTTTCTTCTTCTTAACCGCTTGACCGATTTAATTCGTTTATACGTCAATTGATAGACCAACTTGACAGCTGCAAATCGAGCAAGGGACTTTTTAATCGATCAATTGCGTTCGCGAAAAGTATTATTTTTCCAAGCCAAACGCGCTCAGCGATTGTCGTAACAGCCAATATGTTTCGTTGCGCGCTGCTATGGACCGTATTTTAATGAGTTTCGTGCGATATTCGCACTAACACGCGTCAAGTCGCTAATTTAGGGGCAATACTCGCCTTAAAGAAAAGCCCTTTACAAGTTTTTATTAAATTATCATAGAAATCGGAGCGTTCTTGTAGACCGAAAAAATATTGTTAATGATATTCTTCGAAACTTTTACATGCTTTTCAAGGTTCTTAATAATTTCGTGTTGAATTTTGAGTAGGCAATTTTGCTTCATGGCAATTACGGACTGTAAAAGCTGTATAATATTCCGATACATTAGCCTCAGGTATGAAGGGGAACATAACAACTTTGCTAGGATGGGTAGAGAAATAATGAGCTTGTAGCGACATCTATCTCGTCACATATAAGACAGGGGCGTGCATTAGTTTCAGATGGGGGTAGGCTGTAAGTGAAAATTGAGTAAGTTTGCGTGAAACAGTAGGCGATCTCGCGGCAGCCTAACGTTGGTTAAATTGCACAGAAACGATCTAAGTTGAATAAGTACAGGTAGACGACAAAATCGTTACAATATATTTATTGTTTATTGTTGAATACGTAATTAATAATTATGGTCAGCTGTTCTGTCGGTTTTTTATGAAGGTAGGCTCTGCATAATAGCCTATATGGGATGCACGCCCCTGGACTGACGTATCCTACATCGCGATATTAAAGTTATCGGAGCGCTTGAACCAATTATACAAAAACCCGACAAACAACCGTTGGGCAGTAGCCCACCAGACACAACACCCGTCTGGTCGGAGGATCCTCCGTTTTCAATGGTGGATGAGAAACTTTGCTCCCTGTTCCTCACACCCCCCAAAAGCTGATGTCGACTTAAAATATAAATAAATATTGGACAACATCACATACATTGCTTCGATCCTATGATAAGTAGCTTAAGGACTTGTGTTACAGAAATCAGACACAACGACGGTACCACAACACCCAGACCCGAGACAATATAGAAAAGTTATTTTTCTACATTGACCGACCGCGAATCGAACCCGGAACCTCGGAGATAGCGACACCAAGTCCGGTACACTCTCGGCTTAATATGGAATATAGCATGTTAGAGCCCATAAGGATAGTCTCAATAAGTAGGTGTTAAACAGATGATGATCGAGGCCTTGGGCTGATGCTGCACATCAAAGAGACTGCTGGATTCCCAAGTCCTCAGTAACTCACAGCAGATAGGTATATAGTGTTTGGACTCATAAGAATGGTTTCAATGAGTCGGTGTTAGATAAATGATGATCGAGGCCTTGAGCTGTTGTTGCACATTTGTGTCGGAGGTTTTTTAAAGTTTTATGTTATGTAAATGCCAAGATTAAGTAACTCACAATGTGTTTCGTTATCGCCGAGCAATTAGTATAAATAGTATAGTAATAGACTAGCTGTCCCAGCGAACTTCGTACTGCCTCGTTTTTTTTTTCGTGAATTTTTGGATATTTTATTTGTTATTTCTCTCCATAACTTTCGGGATTCAGGATGGAGACAAATCGAAAAATCATAAATCATAAAAATCGGCCCAGCCGTGCTTGACTTATAAATGGTGTAACTAACCCGACTTTGTTTTATATATGTCGTGGCCAGATCGTAAAATTGATCATTTCATGATGTAGCCGATCATTTCATAAAATGGTGGTATTTCATGATATAGAACAGAACACGCTGCCTGCATCATGATGTGGTCTGACCAGATCAATGAATCCTTAGCGTTTGCCGATATAAACAGCTAAACGCACGAATACTTCATGAAATGGTCAAGGTTCTCTATTTTGTTCCCTAACTTTTTTATCCATAATCTAACGTGTAATAATTGTTTTTGTCCTAATCATTATTTGTCCGAATGATAACTTGCCCGAACTTAATGTCACATAATATTACATGCAATAAAATTGAAAGCCCTAAATATAATATTCCCTAAATTTATTTGTCATAAATATTACAATCAATAATAAACGAAAGACATAAAACCGTTTTCTATAAAAGTTGCCTGCATGCATTGTACTTGCTGCTTGCGTGCATGCATGGTGCATGCAGGCAAGCTATCAGCATGCAAGGCTTCTGTCACAGCTCCGGCGCTGCGTGTCTCTGGCGATCCCACGCTTGCTAATCGTCGCAGACGGCTTTCGCTCACCACCGCAGCTTCGGCTTGCTGGCCGGCCAAGCCGGCCAGCCTCAGCCGCGGTGGCTCGCTGCCAGCCTCCTGCTCCTCAGCCCGCGGGCCGCCTCGCCCCTCCGCGCCTCGCGATTTTGAATTACACTCTAGGGGTAGGGCAGACAAGACTGCGTGGAGTCGGATTTACCGCAATTCGTTTCTGTCACTAAAAACCTAATTTTTAGCTATTGTTTTAGGACTAACAATAATAAATAAGTAAATGAACATTCGGAATAATACACAGTATATAATACAATACTTAGGACATTTGACTTTATTTCATGTAAAATTAGTAGATTCAATTATTATAGTAATCGAAATTATGACAGAATAGTTTTAGGACTAAAGATAATTATATAACACAATATTTAGAATTTTTGAACATTATTGTTACTGAAGTTTATTGCAAACGTGTTATGGATAATGATTTTCGGACAAACAATGTTAGGAGAAAAAAGGGAGTACCAATGGTCAAACATTAGTGATCATATCGTAAGATCGTTAAGACCCACCCACCGGTAGAGGCGCTAATATTGCTTTGTTTTTGTGATGAGTAATGGCGGCGGACAAATATTTTATTCTAAAAGTGAATAATAATGTGTAAATTGAAAGTGAAAGTACAATAAGCGATTTTTATGAAAGTCACTCAAAAAACGAACGCAACGTCAAAAAATCAAGGAGATCGGAACCTAATTTGAGAGGTTAGTTAGGTTATTTAGCTATTCAAGTGTTTTTATTTATTAGTTTTGTTTAAAAATAATAACTATTTAAAATGTTTAATTTATCTATCGACTTCACGTAACTTGTAAACATATTTTTATTTTAAAGATATGGCCAAACGTGGATTGACATTCTATCGAATGTTGACGTTTAAACGATATGGTCAGTTTGAGTTGGCCATATTATGAAATACCACCATTTTATGAAACGATCGGACACATCATGAATTGGTCAATTTTACGATCTGGCTACGACATAGATTCTGAAATATTCAGAGTATTTTAGAGGTACGTGCTTGGATGTGAATTCACGACTCCCTGATATGAGGCAAGACTCCGACCACTAAGCTATTATAACACATAATAGCTTAGTGCTCTACTTAATAGTGTATATAAGTAGGTATCATAAATTTATTTTTACTTGATATCCCATAAAGTCTTAAAAGGTGTAATTAAAACTAGATGGATAGGCGAAATTATGAATACTCTATCTGGCATTTGAATATTACAGTAGAACAGATGGCCACTCAGATAATAATAAACGTACATACTAGCATAGCTTTAATGATGAAAGTTTAATTAGAAAGCAGAAACCATTTTGCATTTCAAAGTTGTCTCTTTTGTTGCGCCTGACGACAACGTAGTATTACAACGTAAATACAATTTTAGCTGAAAAGTGACGCTCAAATAGAAATACGTCACTATGAGCGAGAATAGACCGGGAGGCGGGAGAACTTTATTTTCACTTGTGACGATTTGGTACATAAGTAAAAGTAAAGTAAAGTATGCCTGTATACGTTTAACTAGGAGGTACATAAAGTTACATGAGTATTGATACAAAAAATCGTCTATGTGCGAGTCGTACAATAAACCCTACATTAATTTTTTTATTAGGTAATACATACCTAAACACTCTATAAAATTTTTGGGGCTTTAAAATCCGGAATCCGTTGGAAAGAGCACACGCCGAAAATCAGCGTCGTGATAACAAGTCCCAGCTGTCACCACGACTAAGTGAGAACCTTTTTGACATTTTTCTGTTTTTTTTTTCTTAATTTGTGTCTAATAATCAACCTTGTGGTTTATTAAAAATTATATTGCATTATATATATATAAGGTGCTTCATAAATATCTGCAACGGCTGAAATGAGTAAAAGTATTGCATAGATTACGATAGTAAAGATATTTTCTGTCCAGAACATCATAAATTTTTTCATTAAATAAATTATATTATTTATTTATTTATTTATTTAAACTTTATTGCACAGGTGGGTACAATTGGCGGACTTAATGCTATACAGCATTCTCTACCAGTCAACCTTGAGGTAGTGCAGATAGTGAAGTTTGTGGCGGAGTATGAAGTAACTGACATGTTTATTACATGAGAAAATACTCTAATTAAAATAAACATTACATGCTAATACACATAAGTAAATATTTTATAAAAACTAGATATACATATATACTAAATACACATACATAAATAATAATAAGAATACATACATACGGGGAAGTCTAACATTGATGGGTGAAGGTCTAGAGAGAGAAAAAGAGAAGAAAAAAAGAAAAAAAACAAAGAAAACAGGAGACACATGAAAATGATCAGTTCCGAAGGGTGCTAAAATAGTGCTCAAAAAGTGATTTTTTGAAAACAAATTTAGATGACGATTGTTTGATACGGAGAGGGAGAGAATTCCAAAGACGGATAGCTGAGATAGTAAAAGAATCGGATAAGAACCCGGATTTATGAAGGGGAGTATAAAGAGAAAGGTGGTGAGAGGAGCGAAGATTGCGCGAAGTGGTGGTACCCAAGTAGATGAAACGTTGTTTCATATAACTTGGGGAGTTAGGGTCATGTAGGATGCCAAAGAGCGTGCTTAGGGTCCTTAGATCTCTCCGTTGACGGATGGGTAACCATTTTAGCTTGGTACGAAAAGAAGAGACGTGATCATATTTACGAAGCCCGAAGATGAAGCGGATAGCATTATTAAGGAGGCGGTCAAGCTTATCAAGATAGGCTTGAGAGAGGTTTGAGCAGCACACATCGGCGTAATCAATGAGGGGAAGGACGAGAGCTTGAACTAGCAGGATCTTTGTGTGAGGTGGAAGAAAGTTTTTAAACTTGTAAAGGGCGCATAACGTTGCAGTAACCTTTCTGCTGACCTCAAGGATCTGCTTACTCCAGCAAAGGGTGTTGTCTATGATTAACCCGAGATTTTTGACACTATCACTGTAAGGAACTACTATGTCATTAAATAATACGGGGTTAATCGCCGGTAAGTTGATATTATTATTATTTAAAGATTAGGCTTTATTCTGTCTCAAACCGTCCACATATGTCCAAAAATGCTAACGTTTTGCATTATACCGCCCGGCGGCCCGCACTCGTCGCTACCCAGGTCGTGTGTTATGCAAATTGAAGCAAGTAACCATTTATTTACTTCGTCTTTTCGCAAATAATTAATTACCAATCCGGGGCATATCATTCCCTTCACTATCGTAATCTATATAAGCAATACTTGTACCCATTTCAGCCATTGCAGATAATTATGAAGCACCTTATATATATTATATTTACTTAATAAGTTAGGTTTTCTTAGCTTTTCAAGCCAAGGTAAGGTAAAAATGGGCAAACAACTAAAAAATCCTGTATGCATTTGTCACTGCTCTCAGGATTAGGTTAGGTTAGGTTAGGTTGTTTTTTTTGTATAAAGCATGATTATTGTGGGAGATCATGTATAGCAGTGGACGTCTTGGGGTCAGCCAATGATGATGATGGTACAGATATGAACGTAAATATTCTTAAGCTAAGCATTTGGTCAAACATGCAAATATTATATTAAATAAGACAGAAACGTCATTAGAAATAAAATATCCATTGTTATTACTATTTGTATAAATTAACAATTTGGTTCTCCGGCCTCCCGATTTAAAAAGGTGTAGTGTAATGGGTATACACTTTATAGCGAATTTCCTTTATGCATTTTCGTATAATACGTTTCGTTTGACTAAGCTGGGTCGTTTTAAGAATATTTAAGAGGCTTTTGTTTTGTTCTCTGATTGTAAAGTCGTGAATGATAATTGAAACTAAATAATACGTGATTTTAGAAGATTAGTTTTTATTATTGCATGTGGCAATTTAAAAATAAAGGTAAATCCACAATAGTTACTACCCTTATTTCAGAAAATTGACGTTCGAGATACGTTTGAACATCGGTTTACAAGAGACTACAAGTTATGCTGACAATTCGATTTTAACATCTATTTGAACATGTGGTCTTTTTGCACATGGGTTGGATAATTTTTTTACTTTCTTACAAAATATAGCAAAAAAAGGTTGCGTGAAGGAACTGAAGAAACACATCTTACAGAATGGATAAACAGTGAAGGATGAAGGCAAACAATAAATGCAGTTCCGGTGGCATCAAAAAAGCTTGTCCGCAACTTCATCAGACTAATAAGGGACAAAATCTGCAAGATTATAGATAGATAGATAAACCATTTATTTGCTAAACATTTTGGCACAATACATGATAAATACAAAAGAGTGATTAAATTACAGAAGTTAATTTGTTAATTTATAACCGGCCACTGTCCCCTAAACAAGCACCTGTTTAACATGGTGTGACAGACAGACATGTAGAGGATGCATGGAGGCAGAAGAAACGCCACAGCACATGCACTGCACTGTTGGAATGCAGAAGCGTGGCAGATCAACGGGCACGGATTCTCCAATCACCAGGATCAGCTGATGAAAATGCTGCAGCTAACCTTCTGGGATGACCTAGGATGGTTGGAGTAAGAAAGACTAAGTAGCACGCACAATGGCAGAATCATGAGAAAAGTGCGGAGGATGTCAAGCTAAACTATGTCCGTCCGTCTGTCTGTCTGCCTGTTTGCCGCTTAGCTCGGAAACTTTTAGTACCAGGAAGCCGTAATTTTACAAGGGTTTAATTATTAATAATTACATCGAAAGTAGTAGAAAAAATCTTTAAAAATGTCTTTGGGTACACACGTACAGTGAATGAATGTACAGTAATGTAAAATGTGTATGCATAAAATTATTTGTTAAAGATTGTAAATCATTCATATGTAGCGGTCTTGTTGGAACTGTAATTCGTATGACAATTTGGCGTAATGTTTAATAAACAGTTAGCGACAAATCCTACCTTAGTTCTTAAATCTACCTTAAACAATAAAACCAGTAGGTAGACAAGTGTGCTATTCGTGCGGTAGTTTACGCCAAGTATAGCGTGCTTGCCTCTCGGCTACGAAGGTCGTCAATAACAATATTCCATATCCTACAAACCCGTATAGACCACGTCACCTTATCACTATGATACAACATTATAAACAATTTTGTAACAAAAGTTGTTCAAAATGTTGTATTACTTTCCTGAAAATTTCAACCCTTTTTTTATTTTCCATACGAATTCGATTAGCTGTTTGGTAATTTTGTATAAAAAGTCCATCTTTTTTTTGCGAATTTCAAAAAAGACATGGAACAAAAATTATTCAAAATGTTAGGAGACTGCGTGGTAACGATATTACAATAACAATATAACATTATACTGTGAAAATAGCTAAAATACACCAATCTTGCCGTTTCAACATCAGTCTTTTGAGTTCAGAGTTCAGAGTTTGTTGCGCCGTTTCTTCTCATCACCAGCCGATATGTAGTCCCGAAGCGGTGGTAGAGTAAAGCTATATTTTGGGACGTGTATAAGTGCCCGGAAGAGGGCCTATATACTGAATAAATGAGTATTAATGAGTATTAATGAGTCAATTGTCTTCTAATAATAGAAGTGAAATAAACGCGCACAAATTTCAAGGCTAGCATTGTATGAGTTACGCTATAAAAGCGAGCGAGCATTCGCGGCACATTCTCTAGCTATGTACGCCCACTTAAACAACCAAACCTATTAAATAAAGTTCAGCAAGAGAAACATATACTAAAACACACTGACAAGTGAGCTATTTGTAGAGTAACAGTTCAGCGCTCGGGTCGGGGCGGTAACGTTCGCTGTAAACGGTAAAACTTTTATTGGGCTGAAATAAGTGAGCTCGCACGAGGTGGAAACTACTGCTGGGTTTATCAAGATTTCTGTTACAATAAATCTTTATCTACTAGTTTAGAAAAGCTTTGCAGCGATATATATTATGTTGCTTGCAACAGTATAACGTTACGCTTTGTACACAATGTAACTACTATTATAAATATAACTAATATCATAGTTTAAAAACTATAGAACACACATTCATACAGGGTGTTGGCGGAACGTTGAACATACGTTAATATGTTCAACGTTCGGGGTCAACGGGGGGTAGCTAGGATTGTGTGATACCTAACCAGCCAAAAAAAAATTACCTGTCCCAAGTTTTTAAAAAATATTTTTTTTGGGAATTGATACAAATGAGAACGCAACGCCTTTTGGAATTAGGCTTTAATCAACTTAATAATTATGCTACATTATTTATTTGAAAGACATATTGCAAAGAGATGACATTGTCAGTTAACACTTCATAGGCACACCATAGATACTAATACACAGAGAAGGTTCATATCATTCTCCCCGGCTGTATTTTTAGCATAACTAATTACAAAACGTAATCTGTAAGATAGGCTGGTGTTCTGCGAGGCCTACTGGAGTGCCGGCTTTGGGATGCCTCAGGTTCGTTAGCAGTACCAGCTTCATGACCAGATTCTGGCTGCTGAGCAAGTTCAGGTTCTTCATGTGTATCCAGTGGCGTGTCTTCTTGCCAAGTATCATTCCCACCGTCTGGTAAAGGAGCTAAATGTCTATTAGAAATGGTAGTTTCTCTACCATCTGGAAGTCTTACAAATGAATAAGATGGATTTGATTGTAAAAGCTCGACTTCTTCTACCAAAGGGTCATACTTTGAAGATCGAACATTTTTCTTCATAAGAACAGTCCCAGAAGATGTTAACCACGTTGGTATAGACTGTCCATTCATTGTTCGCCGTGGGTGACAAAATAGGCGTTCGTGAGGAGTGCTATTAGTGGCTGTGCATAGTAACGATCGTATTGAGTGCAAGGATTCATTTAACACTTGCTCCCACTGCGTCACATCGAAGCCCTTAGATTTTAAAAACAATTGTATGGTCCTCCATAATGTCCCGTTTAGGCGTTCAACTTGACCATTGCCTTGTGGATTGTATGGTGTAGTCCGGCTTGTCGCTACATTTAATGATATCAAGAATTTCTTTACTTGTTCTGACATAAAAGCGGATCCTCTGTCAGAATGAACGAAAAGAGGAGTGCCAAACATAAAAAAGAGATCTTTTAGACATCTAATGACAGTTTCTGCAGATACATCTCGACACGTGTATGCGAATGGAAATCGCGAGTATTCGTCAATTATGGTCAAGATGTATTTATTGTTGCTGTTCGAGGGTATCGGACCTTTGAAATCAATGCTCAGTCGCTCAAATGGAGCCGTTGCCTTAATAAGCCTTCCATGAGAATTAAGGAATCGAGGTTTTAATTCAGCACAAATATTGCATGCGGAAGTTACAGATTTTATATCATTAACAGAGTATGGTAAATTTTTAGTCCTAACCCAGTGTGTCATCCGTGTGACGCCAGGGTGTCCAAGAGCGTTGTGCAACTCAACTAAAGTATTGGTGTGAATCTGTGCACAAACACGGGACAGTGCATCAGCAGCCATATTCTCCTTCCCCGGTCTATATATAACATCATATTTATAGGACGACAATTCAAGCCTCCAACGCTCTACTTTTACATTTTTGATTTTGCTTGAGTGGTGGGCTTGAAGCATAAATGCTACGGACTGCTGATCGGTGATCAAAATAAAATGCCTTCCTATAAGAAAATGGCGCCATTTGCGAAGTGCTTCCACAATAGCACATGCCTCCTTTTCGATGGAAGAGTGACGCCTCTCAGGTCCAGATAATGAGCGCGAGAAATAAGCTACGGGACGTTCGTCCTGTAATAAAATCGCTCCAATTGCATATTCTGAAGCGTCCGTTTCGACAGTAAAGGTAGCATTAAGATCAATTGCGTATAGGCTAGAGCAGGCGAGTTCATTTTTCAGAATATTAATATGTGATACCGCTTCGTCAGAAAGTGGAAAATCGGTGATGTCAATCAATGGCCTTATTTTATGAGAAAAGTTTCTTACCCATGGGCTATAGTGCGCAAACAATCCTAAAATTCTTTTAAGTGACTGTGAATCCTTTGGGACAGGAAGATCAAGCAAGGGTTGTATTCTAGTTTGGTCAGGTTTGATTGTCTGATTGCTGATCGTGTGACCTAGGAGATTAATGGTCTGTGAACAAAAGGTACATTTATCATTATTCAATGTTAGTCTGTATTTTTCAGCCGCTCGTAGAAATGCATTAAGGTTCTTGTCATGATCGTCCTTGGTAGCTCCACAGATGGTCACGTCATCAAGATATGCATAGGTTCCAGACAAATTTTCCTGTTCTATGATAAATTCTAGAGTTCTCTGGAAAGCCGCTACGCCGTTGGTAACACCAAAAGGGATCCGAGTAAATTCATACAGTTTTCCGCATGCTTCAAAGGCAGTAAATGTTTGTTCTTTTTTTAATATAGGAACTTGATGGTAAGCACTTCTCAAATCAATTTGACTAAAATAGTTGAATTTTGAAACTTTTGTGATGATTGATTCAATTTTTGGTAAAGGATAGGCATCCAATTCAGTGAAGTTATTAATTGTTCTTGAATAGTCGATGACAAGACGTTTTCGATGATTGTCCCCTCCAGTGACGAGAACTTGTGCCCTCCATGGGGAGATACTTGGCTGAATAACTCCATCCTCCAAGAGTTTGGTTACTTCTTGATTAATAAAAGCTTCGTCTTCCTCACTGTGTCTTCGAGATTTAATGGCAATAGGTTTGACAAAAGGAGAAAGGTTTGTGAAAATCGAAACCGGAGGCACCGAGGCTTCCATTACATTACAGATGCTAAGAGGCTCCTCTTCACCACCGAAGTCCAAGACAAGTGAAGAATGTGTTTTTAAAATGTCGTGCCCAATTATCACATCGGCACACAGGTTATTGACAATTAGCAAATTCCGTTTTTGGTAGGTATGTTTATTGATCTTGATAGTAGCAATACACGACCCTTCTACGATGGAAGTATGGTTTAGCGACGCAAGTGTTATGGACTGGCTACAATGTTTCTTTTTCAGACGTAGTACTTCAGCCAATCCTTTGTCGATGAAACTTACAGAGCTTCCTGTATCGATGAGTGCATCAGCAGTGTGATCATTTATGGTTATTGGGATAGTCGCTTTTCGGAGACTCCCCGGAGAAGCTGCAATCACAGATGCTGTCTCTGCAGAAGTATCTTGAATTACCGCATTCACTTTAGGACTACCTCTGCCACTGCTTCGACACACGTTAGCAAAATGACCTTTCTTTGAGCATAATTGGCACTGCGAATGAAACGCAGGACACTTTGTGCGTTGGTGAACATTTCCACCGCAAAAAAAACAACGACGTCTTCTTTGACTAAAATTGATAGCAGCTAATTCATTGTGAACCTCTTTTCCTTCATTTGCTTGAACAGATATCGCATTTAGCAAGGAGGTAGAATTATTTGGCATTGAAAAAGATTGCAAACTTTTTTCAGCGGTTTCAAGTGTTAGTGCCTGATTTTGTGCGTCATCGAATGACAACGTCAAGTTTTCTAAAAGTCTTTGTCGGATTTTTTGAGAGTTGATGCCAGAAATGAATGCAGTACACATAAAATCATTTTGATTTTGTTCGGCTGTTACAGCTTGAAAATCACAATCTTGAGCTAATATTTTTAAGGCACGAACATAGTCAGATATTGATTCTTCTAGCTTTTGTTGCCTGGTCGATAGGATGTGACGTGCGAGAATGCGATTCCTCGGTTTTTCATATGATTTCTTAAGTGTTTGTATAGCTTGTTTATAGCTGGTACATCCTCTGACTAGAGTGAATACACCGGGAGCTAAATAGTTGATGAGAAGCTTTAGTTTTAAGTCAGGAGAAGCATCACTTATCTCTTCTGAAATGAAATTTTCAAATGTGTGGAACCAATGATTCCATTGTAGCTCTGCCCCCGACACACTAGGATCGGTGCTAAACTTCTCAGGATTCAGGTACCGTGTCCCCCGTGTGGCCGTTGTTGGAATTGTCGACACAGTTTTGTTATCAGTCATTATATCGTCACTTTATTAAGTTGATTAAATTGATACAAATGAGAACGCAACGCCTTTTGGAATTAGGCTTTAATCAACTTAATAATTATGCTACATTATTTATTTGAAAGACATATTGCAAAGAGATGACATTGTCAGTTAACACTTCATAGGCACACCATAGATACTAATACACAGAGAAGGTTCATATCAGGAATATCGTCACTTTCTTACATTTAAATCCCTTTAAAAAAATATGTAGACATATCTTAATTTTTTTAAAATTAAAATTTTAATAGTTTGCATTTCGTTTTAAAATCGATAGGGGTGAGGTCCGGCGATCGCGGGGGCCAGGGAATTGGGCCACCCCGACCAATCCAAGACGGAAGATGCTCGTATTATTTTCCAACATGAAGGCTGCCCAGCTCATTACAGCTTAGCTGTAAGGGAGTTCCTTAATAATTTGATCACATACATAACTAGTTACAAGTATTGCAAATTTTTGTTCATAATAGTCAACAAAAAAAGATTTCTTCTTTCCTTTTCTTTCTTCTCTTTTTCTTTTCAACAAAAGAAGAAGAGAAGAAAGGTTCTGTACAAGAATAAAAAATAAAAAAAACATCCACACTATCTATAACACAACACAACTCAAGACTATATTATATAACAAGGTCCTTTTATTTTTTTGGTTTTCATTTCTATTTTTGTTAATCCAACATAAATTAAACCCTCACTTTAAACTTCAAACTGATTAGTATCTCAGAGATCTTTTTAAGCTAGTTTTTTGGTATGAACTAAAAGTCCGAATAATATGCTACTCGTGGATTCGGGACATACAAATGGAAGGTATGAGATAGTATATTGTTATTTCATTTCTAAAACAGAAATCAAAGCTAGTTTTTCAATGCATCTGTTGTTCTAACAAACAGAAAATCTGGGCAATTTAATTTGTCGTTCGGTTTATTTTGGACTGGTTTCAGTTTGTAGATCATAAATACGGTGACCCAACAAACAACTCAATTGGGTTCATTGGATCAAATGCGATTTCAGGATTGTTTTCTAAATACAAAATATTGTGTTATACAAAAATGTTCACCTACTCTCAAACAAACTCTGAAATCTGAAATTAATTTTTCATTTATAAACAGGCTCTTGACATTTTAATAATGTTTTTTTTCAACGACTTTTGCATGCTCCTTTATGTAGCCTAAACATGTGACTCTAAAAATGTATTTAAGAACTGTATATACCATGTTTGATGCAAATAAATAAATTTGAGTTTGAATTTGAATCTTATTTTACTAGAAATACTTTCTTTTTGAGATTCAATGTTCGTCCCATAGCGAAAGTTGTTGTATATGGGCACCAGAATGGGCTAGTTTCCTAAAAAAATCTAATTAGTCCGTCAGTTAGATTAACAGAAAATATTTTCTCAATCAAACAAAAAATTGTGAAGATATAGCCCGTTAAAGTTCCGCGTAACGTCACGCCTTGCGACATTTTTTTGCAAGTCGTGACGTCACGTGCTCACTTTGATGCGCTTTATCTCCGTCATTTTTGTTTGATTGACAAAAGACAAAATATGGGTCCAATATTTTTTGATAATCTAAATGACGGACTTAATAGAATAATCTTTTTTGACCCAGGAAACAAGCCCATTAGCCCTTAACGCTTTAGCGGCCGATGCACGGCTAATGTCCGTTAAGAGGCATTACGTAAACAAAAATAATGAACTAGCAATATTGTACACATAATTATATACAAGTTTACTATTATTATTATTATTGATATAATACGAATTCAAAAGTATGACGAAACAATTTTCATATCGACTGATCGACAAAAAATGTATTGAACATACTTATTTTTAAGATTTATTAAGAATCTTTTTTATTTTTTTATGAATTCATTAATATACCGTGACAGTATTCTGTTATGTTCTGTTATTAGTTGTTGCATCATTAAAACTGCCGGTTTGATTAGCATAACATGCTTGTCCATATCATCGTCTTTCGGGACCATTGCAGAGTAGTCATTAAAATTATCTAACAGGGTACAGTCCTCTAATTATCCCGGACATCACAGGCACATAGTGGCACCGCTTGGTTTACTCGTTTTTCTGTTATAATTTAATTTTGTTACTCTTTTTTCTTTTAATTTAAATAATGTTTTTGTGTCATTTACTATTTGTGTGTGATGTCCAATGTTTAATAAATTTCTTTCTTTCTTTCTTATTAATACATGTATTTAAGTATACATAGTATAAAACAAATTCGCTTCCTCAGTCTGGTCTGTACGCATAGATCTTTTAAACTACGCAACGGATTTTGATGCAGTTTTCGACCGTAGATAAAATAATTCAAGAGGAAGGTTTAAATGTATAATTGAATAAACTAAAGACCATGCGAACAAAGTAGCGGCGGGCAACAGCCGATAAGTAATAACGTCTGTATGGTTATTGTATAAGAGAACAGATTTCACTACTATTCAGTAAATATTGAGGCCATCCAGTTATTCAATAGGACGGGCATAGTGAGAATCGCGGAGCGGAGCGTTAGCGTGTCATACTTCTGTGGTGAGATTGAAATAAAAAAATTTTAGAATTAGTGAAGTGATAGTAATAGTATGTACAGTTTTCATACAGTTTTCAAAGACAAGTGAACAATTTGTCTGTCCTTAAAATTATAAGAGATATTAGGAAAAGTGTTTATAATTCTTATCTATGACTACTAGAATAGAATAGAATAGAATAGAATAGAATAGAACAGAACATAACATAACAGAACAGAACAGAACAGAACAGAACAGAACAGAATAGAACAGAATAGAATAGAATTTGCTATAGCATGCAAAAAAATTCAATAAATTAAAATTAACAATGAGATTAAATTAACAATTAACAAGAATATTGATAATTACATTCTGCATCAATATATCTTGAAGTCCAAAAAGTCCTTTATACTGTAGAAGCTACGATCACTCAAGCCATTCATACAGTTTTTTTTAATAATCCTGTGTCTAGTGATTTTATGTCATTGGGTACCTTATTAAATATATTGACGTACTTGATTATACATACAACTTTTGCTGTATATTGCTAAACGGAGGGGGGGGGGGTCATCTAATACGAGCCTGTTTGGGTTTCGTCGATTAAGCGGATGAACGTCGCTAGCCTTTTTAAACATTTATTTATGTTTGTGCACTCACAGGCATATTTTATAAACGTATAGGGACGAGAATGGAAGCAGGCCAAGTTGTCTAAATGACGTTCTACAGGATTTCCTAGGAGGAATTCCACGTATCGCTCTCAAACATTTTTTTGTGCAACAAATGCTCTATTTTGTTCAGTACTATTTAGTTCAGCATAGCGTAGCACCGACACAATGTAAGCATAGTATGTTGTGATTGCGGTATTGATGTAAGTTTTTACTTGTCGGAGAGCATACACAAATTTATTTATTCTGCTTGATACATTGTCTACGTGTACCTTCCAATGGTTACAACTAAAAATTTACTTGGTTATTTTTTGAAATGTCCAATTTGAAATTGTAATTAAAATTGTTAGATCGATTAAATTGTATATAATTTGATTTATCTAAGTTAATTTATAAATTGTTTGAGGCTAGCCATTCAATAATTTTGTCAATCGTATAGTTAATGTCAATCTCGTGGTTTTAAATTGTATTATTATTTTTATCAGATGTCACAATAATAGAAATGTCATCCGCAAACAAAACACACTTATGCTTTGTGATATTAGTGATGTCATTTATATACAATTGAACTAGCGAGAAGACCGCCTAAATTGTACGTCTTTTTAACTCTTGTAAAAATCCTGTGTAATTTAATGGACACCATACGAAGAAGTTACAGTAATTGATGTTAACAGAAATATTTACAATTGAGGCGACCTATCGCTAAGAGCTATATCTTCCAGAAAACCTTTAGGTAGAGGACAACTATAAAGAATGGGAAAAGTGGTGCAGAATGACTATCATCTATCTATCTCATTACTTTATTCAAGTAAAATGGTAGGTAATTATCCCTTAGTTAGATTATTAAAAAAAACAAACGAAGGAAATTTTTGAGATCTAATTAGACGAACAGAGAATAAAGTAAAAGTTGTCATTCTCAAACGAGAAACCCATCTCTTCATAAAGTGAAACAAACTTATTTTTTACTGTTTCTATACTGAAATGTATTAACTCGTGCTATATAAAAGATATTCACTAAAATAAGTCGGCATAATTTCCAATGCGCGTAATTACTTAGGCGCCTAAATTCACGTGTCCAGCCAGGGCTATCACTGAATAGATGTTTGCCAGTCATTGCCAAAGCCCCGGGCGACACATCAGCCTAACCTATTTATCTCGTTTAGTTCAATTTGTGTCGCCCCTCTAACATGCCTTGCAGTGACCAAAATGTTTGAAAAAATAGGCACATTTTGCGACTCAAACGTCAGCGAAAAAAGGTTATATTTATTTTTATTGACACTGCTGACTCGAGTAAAGTGTAGCTATGTATAACACCAAAAAGTTTGTCTGCATTGCGACTTAAGAAAAAGCTTTAACAAGGATTAGTTAATTACAAAAATCAAATAATATTAAACACCATAGGTAGATGTTTTCCTTAAAAAATGATGAAAGCTTTCAAAAAGCATCTGATGATATAATTTATATGATCGGACTAACTTACCTAGTGACGTCCGATCCTCAATTATGTGAAGTAATCTCGTTCTCATTGTGTACAATGTAGTACGCACTTTTTGCTACTGCACTGATTACAATCTTCAAAGTTAGGCGCGTGCATGAACGCGTCAATAAACTAAAAAATAAATAACCGGAACGTGCCCGCACCGTCACCTATCAATGTCATCTGTCACCTGTCAATGTCATTATTTCAAAGGATAAAACTGGACGCAACTTTCAAAAAGAAGGGAAACTAAGTAGTATGTAGGTATTTATAGCATATAATCTTTTTTGTACTTTAAGGATTGATAAATACATACTAACTGGGTCGGGCTGGGGATAGGATGAGGACGAGATTACTTCACATAATTGAGGTTCGGACGTCACTAGGTAAGTTAGTCCGATCATATAAATTATGTTCCATAATCTCGTCCTCATTGTGTACAATGTAGATGTTCAAAGAGGAAAGTTGTGTCGACAAAGCAATATAAACATTTATTATGATCATTTATATGATTTGCTAAAGTCTTCGCACATGATAAAACTTTATTTTACTAACTATCTATTGGTAGATGCTTAATTCAAGTTTTATCTAACAAGGATATAGTTGTTTGATTAATTCATTAGAATTAATCAACCAACCCTGTATATCGATACAACCCTGTATATCGATACAACCCTGTATATCGATACAACCCTGTATATCGATACAATCCTGTATGATGATACACCTTGTGTGATGATACACCCTGTATGATGATACACCCTGTATGATAATACAACCCTGTATGATGATATAACCCCGTATGCTAATACAACCATGTATATTGATACAGTCCCATCCCATTTGATGACACAAACCTGTACCTATTTTATACCATACAGGTGGGCCAAAAAATGTGTAGGAATTCTATAAAATCGAAAATAGCAAATTTTACTTTAATTGCAATACTCTTTTATTTTTGTTAAAACTGAAGTCTTTATGAATTTATAGATTTGCTGGGGCTGAGACTGATAATCCACCTGTTGTACACTTTTAAGTTTGTGCAATAAAGTTTTAAATAAATACCCCGCGCTATTAAGTAGGTATATTCTTTACGAATAAACTAGAGATCACGCAAACGAAATCGCGGGGCAACAGCTAGTTTAATAAGTTGTCATGGAAATGAAGCCAATTCTTTGAACTATTAATATCCGTCTCATTTATCCAGTAGTATGTAGTACATACTTAGTATATGGTTACCTAACAAGGTAAATTTATCGATGTGCAAGTAGGTAGTTAAGCTAGTATTTCTTCTGAAAAGACTTATTTTATTTTATATAATAAGAAAATCTAGTAACCTTTTAAGTTATCATTGTCTGTAATACAATTTTTTATGCAAATAAATTAGTCTTAGGTATTCTTAAACTAAAAAAAATAATATGGATGTTTACTATCGCAAATTTTTCATTAATTATATGTTATAAATAAGGAAATTATATACAAATACTACTAGTATTGTTCCAGTAGGGATCCTATTTTGTTGACAATAGTTTCAACATTATTTTACTGAGAAAGATTGATTTTTACTCATCTTCTTAGAAAACCGTTATATGTGTTACACTTGTATGGCTGGAAATCAGTATGAGACTTCCTGCACTTTATGTGTGGATCCCTGGTAGGGGATATTAATAAGTTAATGAAACAGTCTGAATACTTATTTATAAAAAGATTCAATGACTGGTCAATTCTTGTAAGCTAATAAAAAATAATAATTAAATAAGTAATAATTTACCAATACATCACATCGGATAAGATAGAAAGTTTACTCCGGCTCAAAATACTTGTAGCAGCCTTACAGCCTTAGTCCAATAATGCCTCTATCGTCTCATCCATTTTTTTTTTTTTTTTTTCATTTATGTTAAGTTAGAAATTTTCTGTCATTATTTATCATCTCCATTTTTGCTTTACATGGTAATTTAATATCTAATAAAATTATTTATACATAGACTTACATAGGTACTTGACAATCTTCAATTATAATTGTAAGATTCATGCCTTAATTTAAATAATAATTTTAAGTCAGTAGTATATTTTAATTTTCTAATTATGTTTTAATAAATCATATTTTATTATAATCATCTATTTAAATATGAACCTTTGTTATCCACCTGGGATAATTCAGTTTATTTACTATCTTTAGTATCTTGATAATTTAATGATTGGATGATTATTTATCTTTGTCTTCAATTTTTGGTATCAAACATTTTCACAAATAATAAAATGTCTAGAAATATATGGTTTATAACAAAAATATATTAAAAATATATTTAGGTCAGATTTGAAAATTCAAGTTATCATTGGAACTTTGTGTCTAGTTTTGAATTTCTCTTACTTTTCCAAAGGTAGCAGGTACCTACTTAAAAATTAAAATAATTGGTTTTCGACCTTATGACAAGTACATAAGGATCAATTATGGTGCGACATTTTTGCCTGTAAATAAAGCTGCATAAATCTTTCCATGGGTTTTTACTGACTGAAAATATTGGAATATAACATACAGTTACAGTTAAAAGAGTTTTTAATTATGGTAATTTTTATCTTGTTGATAACAAGGAGAATTATTTTTCCATTTCTGTAACAGTGATCTTCACTCACATTATTTGTAAGTAACACTCATCTTGAGTGTGTCTTTATTTCACTTGATGAAGACTAGAAATAATCTAACTAGCCATGGCGATCAGCTAGAATAATAACCTTCAGTCAGTAACAGTGTTAAATTTTAATTGCTTTCATAGATTATTATAGAATCTTAAGAATTAAGCTTGATACTATGAGAATTTAAGGTTTACCCGGTTGTAACCAGATCTAATATTATAAGTTACACAAATGGGATACCATATCAGTTGTATAGGAACATACAAACATGCACCAGCCAACATCAATTTGTCATGGTCTCCAAACAGGGAGTCAACTTCCCTGTATTATGAGGTACAAGACAATGTATCTCGCCAGGGTCATTCGACCAGAGTATCGAACCTGGGACCTTTTACGTTAAGGCACTTCACGAATCAAGTGGACTAATGATCTTTAAGTCACAGATATCAATTAGCAATGTCAAGTAATGTTTATTTATTTATTTAAGCTTTTTAGTAAAATATAAGAGAGAGAAAAAAACTTAATATGGTCATAACTACATAAACTATTGGAGTAAACAGGTTGTTTTCTATGGTATGCTTTATAAAGTCTTGCCCTCTTGGGCCAACATCAAGAAGTATCTCAATTACTTGTGGTAAAAAACTTGTGGAAATCCACACCGAGATAAACCATAATTTGTAAAAGCGCTATTTATCATTGACTTGTATGTATATAAATGGGGCAGAATAATACAAGCAGATCTGAGACCAACAGATTGTCTTGGTACCATTAATGGTTGCCAAAGGCCCAATTTGATAGTAACAACTGATGAAATTATTAAAAACTTAAAATCTTTATAAACAGACTGAAATTGTCTAGGTAAGTATATGACTTGTTTACACAAGACTCAGAATTCCTTAAGCCTTCAATATCAGCAGGCAAAGGAGCTTCTTTCATAGCCTCCTTAGAGTCAAAGTGTTAAGTTGAAAAAATTACTAAGACGGAGGGCATTACCTCATGGTCTCGGTACCCATATTCTCCCTCCTCTCTTTTTTTCTTCAGTGGCATTCGAAGATATGTATCGTCTTGATACTTTTGTGTTCGACTATATTTTCAACTTCAATTAATGAAGTCGGTCTCTGGTCAACCTTATAAGATTTGCAGACCCGCAATATTATAACAAAAATTTTAAGCCACAGGCTAACCCCTCGTGAAAGCAAGTGGAAGTGTTATAATTCTGCTGCGAGACAGAAAAGAGGAATAATTGTTCTCTCGGTACATATGATGCGTTAGAAGAATTTTATAATATAAATAACTTACCTTATGCTATTACAGATCCTTTGTAGTATATTTCTGGTGCAACATTGTATCGGTCTCATGGTCAACTCTTCATGAAGACTAGAGCCATAATGTTACGTCTCAGGAGGAATCCCTCGAGGAGACGCTTCAGACTGAACAAAAACCCACTGGCCACTCCATCGTAAAGGCCAGTGCTTCTGTACAGAGCAATTTCTGTGGAGTCATTCGGAGACATGACAGACAACTAGAATGAACATATTGATCACCAACGGCCAACCTCCCGTGAAGGCTCCGATGTCATTCATTCTGAGACATGAGAGACAACTAGAATGAACTTAATGATCACCACGGCCAACCTCCCGTGAAAGCTCCGATGTCATTCATTCTGTCTCGTTTGCGGGCTGAAGAATAACGCAACTCTGTCAAACACACTCCTTGTTTTCATGATTAATTTCTGGCTGATTATGTTGTTGGAGTGGAGGCCACGTCTCGGCGAACGTAGTGTAGGACGCTTCTCAACTCGATGGGCCGACGAACTCGGGAATATGGCTAGATACATTTGTATCAAAGCAGGAGATCGTACTCCTTGGCGCTCTTTGCGTCCTTCCCGTACGTCCAGCAGTAGGCTGTAATAGGCTGAGATGATGGTGATGGTGATGATATTATAAATATAATAACACTAAAGTTAGTGTGCTGTGGTGGTGATAGAAATCGTAGTAATCGTAATAATTGAGCCGAGGTATCGGTCCAACAATTTCACAAATTCAACTGACAAGTTTTGTTTTCCAGCCACCATACTTTTACACAAACATCACCGTATTTTCTTCTTGGTTTTTTGCATTTGTATGTAAGCTGTAAATCACTAATTAGTTTAAAAACTAATTTATTCTAAATATTTATGTCTTCAGTGCTGTGTACAAAAAAGTACAATGACATTGACAGGTGACAGATGACATTGATAGGTGACGGTGCGGGCACGTTCCGGTTATTTATTTTTTAGTTTATTGACGCGTTCATGCACGCGCCTAACTTTGAAGATTGTAATCAGTGCAGTAGCAAAAAGTGCGTACTACATTGTACACAATGAGGACGAGATTATGGAACATAATATGAACTTATAACGTGTATTAGAGAAAGATAAATGATTTCCTTACAATTAAAGAACTCTTTAGAATCTTTTTGTGTTACATGAACTAATTTTGGGGATTTTCCAAGATAAACAAAGCCATCGAAGCCGACGAATAAATAAAATAAATTCATCGAACAATCACACCTTACCTAGCCCAAACTAAGCAAAGCTTGCATTAGACAACGGATAAACATACTTAAATACATTTATAAACATACATGACTTAGATACAAACGTTCGTGCTCATCACACAAACATGGTAAATGTTTGAAATGCGAGACTTAATAGTCCGGAGCGCGAACCACTAGACCATCGTCAAAAACTAATACAATAAGCTTTTAAATAGTGATTTCCACTTATTTAACATTGCTATTAAAAAAGCCGCATGTTAATGAAACATGAATATATTCATTTCCATATCAATGTTTGCGGGTGAATTGAAATGACTGTTATACCATTAAAAATCGATCTCGCTTCGCGGCCATATAGCGGCGGAATCGACAGAAATTTGATTACTTCGCGTAGTTGATTGTTATTGCATCTCTGGGGTTTGCGCAATTGAGCTGTTTTATCAGAATATCTTTAAATACTGTTTTATATTTAGTAGAATGGATGAATAGTAAAAATAATTTGTCTATAACGGAAATCGAGTCTCAAAGACATTTATCGATTTTCCAAGTGTGTTAAAAGATTTTTTTTAAAAATAATAATTAGTTAATAGTTATTAAAATATAATTAATTGATAAGTGTACAGTTATCCATGTGTCGAGGGGGAAGATAACTCGGTCGCAGGAGGTTGACCTTGGTGTCGTCCAATTGCAAACATTTTCCGAAACTGATACATACCGGTATCTGGGTATGTCACAGAATATAGGTGTGAGGGAATCGGACATAAAACAGTCTGTTGGTGAAGCCTTCTTCGACCGCCTTACAAAGGTACTTAATAGTTCTTTGTCGGGGGTAAATAAGGTCAAAGCCTATAACGGGGTTATGCCTATTCTCTTATACACCTTTGGCATACTCAGATGGACTCAGACCGAATTAAACGCTCTGGATCGGAAGGTCCGCACGACTATGACACTACATAGAATGCATCACCCCAGGTCGTCGGTCATGAGGCTGTATATCCCGAGGAAGTGTGGTGGTCGAGGCCTCTTAAGTGCTAAAACCATGCACGACCGCGAGGTATCTAGCCTCAGAGCCTATTTTCTGGCAAAGACCGACACAACGATGCATTGTGATGTCATAGAATGTGATAAAGGACTCACCCCTCTTGATCTGGCCAACGAGTCATGGCAGTCGCCGGCGATACTAAGTGTCTCTGATCGCGAGGCCGTATGGAAAGGGAAAGAGCTGCACGGGCGGTTTTTCAAGGCTCTACACGAGCCCCACGTGGACCGAAAAGCTTCCGTGCATTGGCTGCGCTTTGGAGACCTCTTTGGGGAAACCGAGGGATTTGCTTGTGCGATACAAGACCAGGTTATCAAGACGAACAACTACCGAAAATACATCATAAAGGATGGCACAGTGGACATTTGTCGGGCCTTCATGTAGTTTCGGGTTGTTCGGCTCTTGCTAACACTGAGTATCTGCACAGGCATAATCAAGCAGCCAAAATTCTCCACCAAGAGCTCGCCCTGAAGTACGGTCTCGTGAGCCAGAGACTACCCTATTATAAGTACTCGCCGGAGCCAGTACTCGAAAGTGACAGTATCCGGCTCTACTGGGACCGGCCCGTCATCACTGACAGGACTATTCTTGCGAATAAGCCTGATATAGTGCTGATGGACCGGGCGCAATCGAAGGTGTTTTTGGTGGACGTCACTATTCCTCATGACGAGAACCTTGTGAAGGCCGAGACCGAAAAGCAACGCAAGTACTTGGACCTAGTACACGAGGTTACCAAAATGTGGGAAGTGGCGTCCACTGAAATCATACCAATTGTTATATCGGCAAACGGGTTAATCCCAGTCACCTTATTTGTACACCTGAAAAGACTGGGATTGGTCGGCGGCTCGCTTCCAGCAAAGATGCAGAAGGCGGTGGTGCTTGATACCGCCCGCATCGTCCGCCGATTTCTTTCTCTTTTGCCCTGATCCCGGCCAATTGTGCTATTGCCGGTCATTACCGCCCAAGAGGCGAGAGGTTTTTGGCCTATGAAGAAATAATAATAATAATTCATAATAATATGATAATAATAATAATTTCATGATTATAGGTCAACGGGAAGTACCCTTTTAATTTTAATTTCCTTGAGAGTGTTGAAATATACGTTTTTCGCGGCATTTATACGGTCGTATCGTTTTTTTACGTTAATTTAGAAGTTTGATTTTTTTACAGCTTCAAGAGACTGTAGACCTGAGTTTATCGTTTTATTTTTAACTCGATACCTTTACGCGTTCCCGAGGTAAAGGGTCTCGACAGACAGACAGACAGACAGACTGACAGACGGACGGCCGGACAACAAAGTGATCCTATAAGGGTTTCGTTTTTTTTTCCTAAAAACAATAACCGTTGTAATCAGTGGAAAAATAATCTATTATTTTTAAATTTAGTTATTACTAGCTTCTGCTTGCGACTTTGTCCGCATAGACTTGAGAATAAAGCCAACGAGAAATGAATAATCATTCCAAGGGAACAAAAAATTGAATAAATAAGATCAAACAGAACACTCCGTTCAGATAATTTCATTCTGAAGATCTACTATGAAAAGGTTTCATTCGTTCTGATGTATGAACCTTATAAATTAAAATTACCATCTACTTGTGTCAAACCTTTGAGAATTTATGAACAATTGAAAACGTGTTTTTTCGTTGGATAGGTTCAGTTCTTCATAATTAGGGCCGATTTTTCAATAGCTAGATAACTTTTATTAGATAAATAAGTTTGATAAATTGACAGTTTCGTATAGAAAATATGTCAAACCGTTAATTTTATTCGTTGAATAAAAGTTATCTGGCGATTGAAAAAGCGGCCCAAATTCATGTAAAGGCCATGGCGCCATGCCGCCACCGCCAGGTCCTGGCAAAAGGGGTAGACCCAAGAAACGTTGGCTTGACGTCGTGAGGGCTGACATGCGTGCCAATGATCTCACAACTAGAGACGATCAAGACCGCGCGAAGTGGAGGAGTAAATCAAGGAAAGCGGACCCTGGGCTCCAAAGTGTTGGCTTTGGACGCAACCGGAATTGACAGTATAGATGAAGAAAAAGAAGTCAAATGGTTGACAAAAGTGAATGGTTATTTTAATTTATAAGGTTTGTACGTCCAAACGAACGAAACATTTTCGTAGTAAACCTACTGCCTAGACTGCTCATACATTTTTTCAAAGCATACACCCAAGCTGGCGCACAGTGGGTCGAAACTGTGACATAGGGACCAACTTTTTAATTTTAATTTATGCCAATGAACAGAGCTCATTAAGCTTAGCAACAATTGGCTAGTTTCCAAAAAAAATGTAATTAGTCTGTCAGGTGGATTAACAGAAAATATTGGACTCACATTTTTTCTTTTTTCAATCAAACAAAAAATAATGAAGATATAGCCCGCTAAAGTTCCGCGTTACGTCACGCCTTGCGACACTTTTTAGCAAGGCGTGACGTCACGTGCTCACTTTTATGCGCTTTATCTTCGTAATTTTTTGTTTGATTAACAAAATATGGGTCCAGTATTTTTTGATGATCTAACTGACGGACTAAATAGAATAATATTCTTTTGACCCAGGAAACTAGCCTATTGTCCTAATGCAATTTTATCCTAAAGTTACAAACTTTATTAGGCAGAAAAAAAAAAACATATTTTTTGTATAAAAAGGATCGATAAAATTATTTTTTTACTAAAATGCGATGGATTTACTTATCTCCATTTTTGTCTACTCCACTATCGTTTCATGCTAAAAACGTGTGCACAAATTTACAATTATTCGAAAGAAATGGTTCAGAAAAATCCTTGACGCCAGCTAGGTGCTCCAAGAAATCCTTTTTTATACAAAAAGGTGGTGTTTTCACAAACACTTTCGAAGCTTGAACGAAAGTTTACGACTGGCCAATGAGTATAATATGGTTATAGTTAGTAGTTTTCCTCGGGTAGTTTTTCTTCGTTAGGTCAAAATTCGTTTCTCCTACGAATTACCATAGTTGTTTTTATATTTGTCCTTGTAATAAATATTGCTTAAACGTTTTAGCACAATAATAGCTATTTGTTGTGAGCATATGAATCTATTTTGAAATATTGTTATCTTTAGGGTTCCTTAAAAAGGTAAGAACGGAACCCTCATAGAATCACTTTGTTGTCTATACCCTTTTTTAAAGAAAGAAATGAAGAATAATAGAAATAAAGTCGCTCACATAGCCCAACGGATTAGCTAGCTGAAGTGGCAGTGGGCGGGGCACATAGCACGTAGAACTGACGGCTGATGAGCCAGAAAGGTTCTGGTATGGACATAGATAGCTTATTCTAAGTCTATGGGTATGGCGCCACGTACTGGCAAGCACAGTGTAGGACGTCTACCTACAAGGTGGACAGACGACCTGGTACAGTTTGCAGGAAGCCGCTGGATGCGGGCCGCTTCCAACCGGCCAATCTGGAAGTCACTGAGGGAGGCCTATGTTTAGCAGTGGAAGTTCTATGGCTGAAATGATGATGATGATGATGATGAAAGCATAGTAAATACTTCAAAAAGTAGTCAAAAATCGACGTAAAATCATGAAAATTTACTAGAAAAGGTAAAATAAAATGGCCGAAATTTTTTGTAGCTTTATTATTTAAAGTTTTTTATTTTACCTAAATACAAAAAAAAAACGGAACCATTGTAGGATCACTCGTATGTTTGTCTGTCTTACAGCTAATTCGTTCTGAATCTACTAGAATCATTAAGCTAAAGTTTGGTACACATATGAATTTATGACCTTAACACGAACCTGTAATTTTAATCTTTAATTTTTACTTCCTTACTAATATTATAAACGCGTTTGGATGTATGGATTTTTGTTAGTCTTTCAAAAACTACTAAACAGATTTGAGACCATGGCTTGGATTAACACATAGGATAATTTATATCTGGGTAAGGTTAACTCAAACGAAGTCGTGGGCAAAAGCTAGTTAGAAAATATATAAAAAATATTGCAAACTGTATCGTGAGACATGTCGAAAATTCAAACCTCATTACGATCCTTGTACTATGATTAATTAATAAATATATTGGATATATTATATTAGACAACATCACATACATTGCTCTGATCCTATGGTAATACTTGTGTGTTAAAGGCTACAGTACTTGTGTGTTAAAGAAATAAAAAAAAAAACGACAGTACCACAATACCCAGATCTTACCCAACATATGAAAAATCGTTTTCTACGTTGACCCATCCGTGAATCGAACCCAGGACCTCAGAGATAGCGATACTAAATTCGGTATGCTCGCCTCTCGGCTTCACAGGTCGTCAAGGTTGTGAACTTAATAATTGATACTAATCGCTTTCAATAATAACCTTAACAATGTAAACAACAAACGGGCTCGTTACCCGCGATTCAGTCGCGTATTTGATTGCAGGGCATTAATTTACTTTCCCTTTGGTAACGTGGTCCCAACAACAGCGGAAAAAGTTTTAAGGGGGGTGGTCTAAAATCTACAGAACTTGGTCCAACAGCCGATAGCAATAACCTGTCATTGAAAAGAAATTTTATAACATTTAAAACTTTCTTGTTGCATTTCATAAACACTGTTAGCATAGTTTGTTGGACTGACTGTACCACTTTGGCCGTGGCACAAATAATGAAGATGCGGGTAGGCGAGAAATGTGCATCGCGCTCGGGCAGACGGCGCTGTATATCGACAGTCGTCCCGTGACCACGGCCTATGCAACTAGGCCGAAACGTCGGGAAAATCAATTCGTTAAAAGATGTATATGTTGCAGTAATACCCGAGAAGTGTGTAGTGTAAGATCTTTTTATGTAGATTAATTACTATAGCAGCAAGTGACGATATCCGTAGCCGAGAGGCGAGCATACCGAACTTGGTGTCGCTATCTTGAGGTCCCGGGTTCGATTTCCAAAAAATACTTTTCTATATTATCTCGGGTCTGGGTGTTGTAGTCGTTTCTGATTTCTGTAACACAAGTGCTTAAGCTAATTATCATATGATCTGAGCAATGTATGTGATGTTGTCCATTTTTTTTTTTTTAAAGTCTCATCTCGTTATGTGAAAAAAGTTTAGGATATAATCGATCGATCGTAGAAAGTATTTTAAGTATCACACAGTCATTCAATATTTCTGCCTCGCCTAGTGGTTGACTGGTAGAGAATGCCTAAAGGCATTAAGTCCACTAATTGCACATTTTTTTTGTGCAATAAAGAATAAATACATAGCCTCGTTAGTTAATGACAGCAGATTCGTAGCATGACACTGCTACTGACAGCAGGAGCCAAGTCATTCAATGTAGCAATGTAGCAGTAGCTCGTAGCATGGTAAGCCAGACACGTAGCAAATTCGTAGCACGTCACCGCTACAGCAGATAACAATAAATTCATCCAGGTATGCTACGAATGTCGTAGGATCATATCTCATAGCATGTCATGCTGATTGCGAGGCACTTTACACGTCTCAATATTTGTTTTATCCTACCACAGCTTCGGGACAATTTGTGGGCTAGTCGAGAAAAAGCAGCGCAAGCAACTCGGTCGATATTGTCAGCGCGGTGTGGCAAAACATTTTATTTTGAGATATCAATTTATATTTGTTTCAACTCTGAACTGGATCTTTGAATTTATTTAAGTATATTATTATCAGTTATCTAGTCTGTAGTCTGCTGTAAACTTGTATTGTATTTTTAAATATATGTGCTGTTGGTGTTCCTTAATAAAAAAATATACTACTAACAAACAAGAAAAATGCATTCTAGTTTTTGTCGCTCGTAGTGAAGCCCCTGCCTAAAGAAGGCTGGTCTTCGTCAGAGGCCCTTGTTCGACACAATCGGCAGAATGAGTCCTCGCGGGGCCGACGTCATCAACGCCGACGCGACGGAAATAAGAAGTAGATAACTTCACAAATTGACACAATCTGTCTGTACGTAGTGAGCCTATGCGAACGTGGATGGTCTCCTTTCGTTATGGACGTCGGATTATGTTACTTAATGGAGCCTATTGAGGTAAATTAAGCGCTTAAATATAATTATTATACTCTACAATAAAGTCAATTAAGTTTCTGTTTTAACGTGGCTGTGGTGTTACCAGATGCCTACAAAATATTGCAGATTTATTGAATGTTTTGCATCCTTTCTTAGATTTAAACAAGAGCATTAGATGGATATGTACTCTATGATAAATTCCACGCAAATAAAACGTAGTACAGGAAAAAATGGAGACCAACCGGCAAGCGCAGCATAGAACATTTACCCACAAAGTGAACAGAAGACCTGATAAAGCGCAACACACAAAAGGCGTGAGCGGGACGGCGAGACGGGTCGGGAGTAAGCCAGAGCCTGACGGCTGTCTGTGGGCGCCCATTTAAACGTATAGTGTTAGGCCCGCCGTACTTCGTACCCGACCCGACTCACGCCTTCTGTGTGTGTTGCGCTTTAATGTTGCAGGAAGCCGCTGGATGCAGGCCGCTTCCAACCAGCCAATCTGGAAAGCACTGGGGGAGGCCTATGTTCAGAGGTGGACGTCCTATGGCTGAAATGATGACAAGAAAAAAAACTAATTCGGATTGCAGAATTTAGGTAGTCTTATCGCAAGAAGCAATCTTTTTAAGAAAACCTAAAAAAAGTACTATTTTTGACACACATTTTAAAGATGAAAATAAGTTTTGTCTCCGACTGTATCGTGGTTATTGGCAGGGCGGATTTTATTACCAATTCAACGTTCTCTCCATCTGTGTCTATGAAGCCTCCAGGAACCTGATACAGCCTCCAATCAATCACAGGAACAAATCTTTCGCACCTGCTTTCTTCTGTATTGGGCGGCCGAGCGAGATGGATGGGTACAACTTCGGTTACTATTATGTATATACTGCGGTAGTACCTAAATTGGGTAGGAATATTGTCATGACGTTTGATAAACCACAGTCACGGTAATTTTATTTTGTTGAGATACTATCTACTTCGGAAGGCACGTTAAAAGTTGTTCCCGGCTAATGTCTACTACTTACCCCACTTCACACTTCTGGCTTTATGTCCAACTCTTACACCCTCACAGCTATACGACTCTGGAATCGACTTCCCACCAATATTAGGAAATCCAAGTCCAAATTTACTTTTAAGAAAGCTCTACGCATTCACATCAAAAATCGTTGATCTAATAATTTATCTTTCATTTGCTCTGTGTACTATATTATGTATGTGTATGTATATGTATATATTAGATAATCATATAATTTATACCTATTTATTAAGTATGTAATGTTGGCGTGTATATATATATATATATATGTTTTTTTTACTTGCTGCACCGCCTGAATTTCTCTGTTTGATCACTGGTTGACTGGTAGTGAATGCTTCTTGGCATTAAGTCCACCATTTGTACAATTATTTTTAAATGTGCAATAAAGTATAAATAAAAAAATAAAATAGCTTGATACTAGTCGTGAAGCCTAGTTAGAGGCCTTAGGGCGGCTTGATGACATCTGACAGTAAGGTTTAGTCACTGGCCTTGCAACAACCCTCCACCAATCTGCACTGGGCCCGTGTGGTGGAGTATTAATGGCCCAAACCACCTCATAGTTAAGGTGAGGTTTATTCATAAAGGATTTTCTGGGCCACTTTCCCATTTTTTTCTTTTAAAAGAACCTTCTCCAAGTAATAATAAACACAACAAAAAAAGAATTAGCGTAATTGTTCCATCTGTTCACGCGTGATGCGATAATCAAGCGAAATATAGTTTCATTTTTATTTAAATAGATTATAGATATTATAACTTATTTATACCTCGGTTAGATTAACTTTTAGCTTGTGGCAGGAAAAAGTTGAAAAACAGTTTCCGTAATGAGAACGATAGGGAAAAGGTTGATTTAGGTACTCGTACACAGAAGGGGGAAAAGCGGTTCTTCGAAAACGTGAAAACGTAAACATCATTATCGCACATTATTCCCATTGAATTATAATAAAATACCATTACACTTGAGCTGGCGTGTCGTATCAACAGAGGAATATGCACGCTTTGAAATTAGGGAGGAGAAATTGAGACTCGATAATTTGTCATCATAAATGGAATATCCAAAGGTTCATCATTGCAATTCATTCAAATCTTTTAATTCGAATGTTGGATGTAGGCCGCTATCAAAGCACCGCAACGTACCCTATCGAAATTATTTCTAAATCACTTTCAGTTATTATGCAAACTTAACTTCCCTTTGCCTTCTTGACGCAGAAATGTATGTATGCCTTTAAGTTTAATTTAAGTAAAATATTGTGTTATAGAAATCAGAAACAGTGGTACTACAACGGTACTACAACACCCAGACCCGAGACAAAATAAGTAGTTTTCTACATTGAGCCGCCCGGAATCGAACCCGGGACCTCAGGGATGGCGACGCCAAGTCCAGCGTGCTCGCTTCTCGACATCGGCTACGGAGGTCGTCAGTCATAACATTTATGTAACAGTATTTAATTAACTTAAAATTTTTGCGACCAAAATTGTCGATACTCTGTTATTTTCAATACTGTCAAGTCGCATCACTACTTCCAAGCACCCATTTGCATTATATTTTCACCTCGCCCCGCTTTCACTGCCAACAACCTCTTTTATGGCCACTAAATCACTATCATTTAAGCTCCGGCGCTTCCTCTCAACATGTTAGACAAATTGACAAGGAATTTCGTTTAAACCCATCCATAGATCTGGTTGCCGATAAGAATGTCTACTTTAGATTAATAGGTTTGATTTCAGCTATGTTTGCAGGGTATAACTGTGGTCTGTTTGGGTTCTAAAGATCGTTTTTTTTTGTTTGTGACATTTTACGTATTTTATTAATAGAACAGGGTTTTTTACACCATTCTTAAATAATTCTGAGACAACATTTATTAAAACTGTCGCCTTATTTGAGGCCTAATAACCCGGCACATTATAATTAATTTGAAGAAAAAAAAAGATTTTTAATTGTTCCAAAATCAATAAAAAGTTAGTCTGTTGAGTTAGGTAAACAGTGACGTCATAGTTTACTATCGCCATACAAATTATATGGAAGAGTAGCGTTAAGACAGTTTTTAAAAAGTATGTCAATTTATTATTGGCGTAAAATACCGTATTAAATTATTACTTATTATTGCTTCATTTAACTATAGATTGTTATTGTAAATTGAATTTCCAGCGTTAAAATGTGTAAGCATTTTGCATGCCGAATGGCGGTAAAATATGCGGATACTATTACTGTGACCACCTGTATTACCATATTATATGCCATAAATACTATTTCTATTTCTATCGTTAAAAGAGGCATATAAGTTGCATGCCTAGTCTAACTAACATTATAAACATACAACTATGTATTCCCGGATGTTTGTTACTCAATCCGGCTTATTGGAATAGTTGTTTGGCACATATTCCCGTGGGATGATTATTAATTACTGTTTGGATTAAATCTTAATTATAAACGAACAAATCAATTATTCTTAATTAAAAAACGAATTAATTACTGTATAAGACAATCCTATGACTAATTAAGGCGAGTAGTGCTCCTAAATTAGCGACTCGACTAGTGTTAGTACGAATATCGCACAAAAACTCAGGAAATATGGTTCATAACAGCGCGCAATAAAACGTGGCTGTTACGACAGTCGCGCTGCATCCTTAAGTAGCGAAAATCGTAAAAAAAAAACATATTCCGCATGTAATTGTTCGATAAAAAAAACCCTTTGCTCAGTTTTTAGCTATCAAGTTAAGCTATCATTAAATCGGTCAAGCGGTAAAAATACGAAAAAGAATTAGTTAGCAACAATTCAGATTAGATCAATATTTTTTTCTCCTGAAGTATAAATATTAAAAAGAAATGCTTTTATGCTCAAAATATTGAGTAGGTTTATTCATATTATATATATATATATATATATTTGATATTTTTTTGTCAATTTGGTCTTAAGTAATACATTTTTGAAGCCACATGCTAATTTACATTTGGCGACTACACTAGCCTTAATAACATTAATGGCAATGTAATCGTAAAGTCTTAGTGCAAGTTTAAGCATTACTCAAGTTTAGTGCAAATAGGCATAAAGTTTGAACGTTTAAGTTAAGACAATTTAAATCCATCCAGTTATTGCCCTTTCTCTTTGACAAGGGTCCCGTAGTATTTTATTTAATGTTTAAAGTTATCTTACCTCTGTCACAGACGAACGTGAGCCAACTGAACAATTATTTTAGGACGGAAAGGATTAAACAGGACCTGACCCAGCCAGATTGGACGAAAGGCTTAGCCTATAATTAGATAAATCTACAAATGTGAAGGACTTTTGAATTGTCGAGATGAAAAGTTCACGGCAAATCCTCGTAAGCTCAAACAACATTAATAATATTATAGTGACAAGAATAAGTTTAAATTAGAATTATTTTAGATAAGCCACTTCAGGTATTATAACCTTAATGTAACTTAAGAACTTCGCATAATGTTTTCTTTCCATTATTTTCTTATAAAGTCGTCTACATAATTTGTTCTTTTTAGGTACCTTAGAATAAACCTGAAAGCTTGCCTAGCCTTAAGATACAGAGTTGCTTGTGAAGTATTTTATGAATACATATTTTGTAATTTTAAAGGGAAACAAGCAGATAATCCGCAAGATGTACAGTGGCTTATACACCTGAAGGGTGGATGCGCCGAACTTCGGCGAACTCCTTAACTTTCCAAGTACGCTGTTCAACACAGGAAGTAAGTCACTCGTGCGGAATCTCATTTTACGGGAGCGAGACAAAGAACTTTTCTTTTACAAATTGTTTACTGCCTAAGAACAAATTTTGACAAAGTTCTACTATCTAGATCTTTGTCCTTAACACGTTTGCGGACAGTATGTTAGACAGTATTTTTTATACTAGACTTGAATAATAGATTCGTGGTTGTTGTGGAGATGTTGGAATTCTACTACAACCAAACCTTAATGATGTTAAGCGTAATGTAGGCTACGGCGGTACATAATTGCTAAGAAAAAGCCTATTTACTCTAGCCTATAGGTCAGGATAACGTTACATTGCAAAATTGTGCCTAAAGTATTTAAATATTTCCAACCAGTCTTTTTTATCAGCTAATAAATTCATAAAGTTGCAAGTTAACATAAAACTATCAATCTCCTAAACATTTAAGTCTACAAGTGTAGAACCCATATGTATTCAAGCCAGTATAAGCACAGAGAATAAAGCTGGTAATTTCGTAGTCTCTGGACGAGTGCCAAACGTCATGTAACTGCAGTATTATACTGCGCAAGAGGAGCACTTAATTTTGCATTTCCCGGTGTAAATAAAAAGCAACAGAAGGGTTGGTAAGAAAATAAAAAACGCTGACCGCGCAAACTCTAGGTAACAATCTAGTGTAAGTGCAGTTTGATAGTTGCAAGTGTAGTTTGGACTTCTTTTAGCATATCTTATGCATTTGTTTATTTCTTGTTCTAACTTCGACGTTGGCTGTTACACACGACTCTCGTTTAAGTAATTAATACTTAATGATTATCTATCTATTAGTTTTCTTATTTCCTTAGTTGTAACTGATTCATCAATAAACTCTCTAATGATTAAGTATTATTTCAGCAGATGTTTAACTCCATTCCAACAGACTTACCTCACCTCCGTGGGTCACCGGTTCGAATAGGCTAGTTTCCTAGGTAAAAAAAAGATTATTTTATTTAGTCCGTCAGTTAGATTATCTAAAAATATTGGACCCATGTTTTGTCTTTTGTCAATCAAACAAAAAATGATATAGATAAAGCGCATCAAAGTGAGCACGTGACGTCACACCTTGCTAAAAAGTGTAGCAAGGCGTGACGTTACGCGAAACTTTAACGGGCTATATCTTCATAATTTTTTGTTTGATTAAGAAAAGAAAAAATACGTGTCCAATATTTTCTGTTAATCCAACTGACGGGCTAATTAGATTTTTTAAGGAAACTAGCCCATTGCATCAAGTATTTCTAGATATTTGAAAATACCTCTATGTACGGATTGATACCACTTACTTGTACCAACCAGCACTTTCAGATACCACTATCTGTGTAACTATGGTCAAAAAGGTCTGGTTCCCTAGCCTAAGGGATAGTTCCTTATAGCTCCTTATAGCTATAAGGAGATCTAATGGAAATCGCTCTAAATATATGTAACTAGCCGTGCCCGCGGTTTTGCCCGCGTGAAAATTTTACTCCCTTATAAAGTAGATAGCAGAATAGTAGCCTATGTCGAAAAAGCTTAAAGCCCCAGGCTAAGACTGAACCAGACTTAAATTTTATCAAAATCCGTTCGGTGTTTGCGACAAAAGTAGCCTATGTCCTTTCTCAAGCTCTAGTCTATCTGTATATGTATGTACCAATATCAAAATCGGTTTAGTATCTAAGCGTGACAGATAGAGTTACTTTCGCATTTATAATATCATTAGGGATAACTAAACTGGCCGATGGTCAAGCGTACTTGAATGAAACGGTCCGGACGGAAGGAACATTCAACATTACACTAACAAATTAATTAAATGAGACTAAGCTTTTGTAAACTAACTTAACATCAATGTGATTATTATCATTAGACTAAAGCTATTTATAAAGTTATTAGTTTAAGCACATACACGGAAATAACTGGCATGTGTACAGATTAAATCATAATTAACTGATTAATTAGCTACACATTTAAATGGGGTTCCAGGAATTGGGTTTATTGGGTAGATCTAACAATAGAGTTTGCTGGGTTTTGAAGCTCTTATTCACAATATATAGTATTGTAGCGACATCTATCTCGCTACATATAAAACTGACGTATCCTACATCGCGATATTAAAGTTATCGGAGCGATTGAACCATATATACAAGAACCCGACAAACAACCGTCGGGCAGTAGCCCACCAGACACAACACCCATCTGGTCGGAGGATCCTCCCTTTTCAATGGTGGATGAGGAACTCAACACCCTGTTCCTCATACTCCCAAACTGGTGACCCTACTTTGACACGGATCTGGTAAACCTTCTAAAAACCGTAAGTGTTTAACCATCATAATTATGTCCAAAGAAATGGAAGCACATAACGCTGGAAGTGATAGTTTTGCGGACATTTTGTGGACACATGAATATAGTCAAAGGGTAGACCAAAACAATCTATTTTCTATTTCCTATCTGTTTCATTGTTAAAACGAAATGAAAATACGAACAAACCAAGCGTTCAGTTCCGTGTTCCCGAGCCGATAACTCGTGCGAAACCAATCTGCACCCGCACCGAATTAGTTACTGTCCGAGGCACAAGAAAAAAAAGTGCCGTAAAAGGTTCCGTAGTACTCGTTATTACGAGTTTACGAATACGCTTTAATAAGCGAGGAAGGATAGGTGACCGCAAATCTCTGCTTAAACCAATAGTTGCAACGCGAATGCGAGAAAGAATACACTTGCCCACCGCAACAGGAGGCATGTCGTAAGAGGCGACTAATCCCTGTAGCACGAGACGTGCAGCAGCGTCGCGTATAAAAAAATATGAATGAATGAATGAATTTATTTATTTGCACAATAACCAACAAAACACTCTTAATCGCTTACAAAATTAAAATACTTATAAGTTATGTAGGTAAAGTAATTTATTCTAATAATAAAATTTTATCAATACATTTTCTTGATTGTAGTGCCTTCCGAACTTCAATTCTTCCGAAATTTCATAATAAACTTTATTGTGGCAATTGATTTACTTTGATTCTTGAGTTCAAGAGTTCTTTCAAAGTAATAATACTCGTAGTCAAGTGCTTGAAAAGGGTTCAATGTTCTCATCTGTTATGGGCCCCTAAAAATTAAACGAAACTCCTCTCTCCAGGGAGCCAGAATTTCTAAATTCCGTAATTTGTTCTCGTTGATCGAGTTCGTTATTATCTATGGTCGTCCGTTTCGATTCATCATGACAATAACACGGTAATTGAGAACAGACCCACGGAGTTATCTGGATTGGGGAATCAAATTCTTTTTTTAATTATTATTTTTTGCGAACAATACTGCCGCTTTGCACTGAGGGGAAAATAATAAATGAAGAGTATCAATAATTTCATTCGCAAAATTACAATATTTTTTAAATTTGAATTAAAAGCCCTGAGTTCAATAGCACATGTGCTTTTCGACTAAAATGTATAGCAAAGATATTTTATTCTTGATTTTAACCCTGGTCCATAGTATATTTTATTAGAACACTATATTAAAGTTTGTAAAATTATTAAAAAGTCACCTTTAAAAGAGCAGCTCCGTAATCACAAGTTGTTAGTATTCTATCTAAGGTTAAATTAATACTGTAAAAGAGGCGTTCTAGGTATTTCACGACCTAACTGTTTATTCAGCAGGGAATATCAAAAAAGCTATTTACCAGTTCATCCCACCTAGCACGAGAACCGATGTTTTTCGTCAAAACCAATGACCGTTCCATGAATTTTTATGACTTCGCAAGTTTTTCCTGTTATTTGCGGATTCTGGCCCAGTTTGAGTATAGTAGAGGCAGCCATAGTAGGAGCACTCCACATTAAGCGTCAAAACATAATTACACAGAACTATATTTTTCTAGGCTACATGTACAAGTTTACTTTTAATTTTGATGGCAACTGACCGAATGTGTTGTGCCTTATTGTGCCTCAGTAAGTATTTCCATCAATAATAACATTATGAGGTATAATATATATATGAGGCATATATGGCACTTCATTACTGACAGAAGTAGATCACTTTAAAAACTATTACATAAGTAATACAACTGTTACGACAAATTTGTGAAAAATGCCAAACGGATTTCTTTTTTCAGATTCAATTCCCGGTTTGGGTCAACGCAGAAAAGCAATTTTCTGAATTGGTTTGGGGCTGGAAGTATCCCCTGGAAAAATACATTATCTGGTACCTTGTAACACAAGAATAATTATTCTTCACTCTGAGACCATAAAATTTTTTGCGAGGTATGTTACGTGTGTACAACATTAAGAAAAATCGTCACCTTGTTTTTTGACGGTGGCGACAGACAAAAAAAAACTATCTGAGATTCCATTAGACCACGTCCACGTGTTCTACTTCATTAGCTATCGGGTATGTTGCATTAAACTCTATTGTGGTTTTAGGAGCAGTTTTTTCTTATCTTTGGCGAAGATATGATTATATTGAGAAATAAATAATGATCTTCAAGGAATACATCACAATTTCTTATTTAATCAATATTGTTTATTTTTCGATTATATGGATGAGTGGTGCCTTCCTAATTACGATGCTATAACGGTATTTGTAGCGAAGGACATTTTAGAAACTAGCATCTATTGATTAATATTAAGAAAAAGGAAAGTTAAGCTAAAGTGGCAGTGGGCGGGAAATAGCACGTAGAACTGACGATGGGGCAGAAAGGTTCTAGAATGGAGGCCACGTACCGGCAAGCGCAGCGTAGGACGTCCACGCAAGGTAAACAGATGGCCTGGTAAAGGTTCCAGAAAGCCACTTTCAACCGGCTAACCTGGAAGTCACCGGGGAAGGCGTATGTTCAGCAGTGGACGTTCTATGGCTGAAACGATGATGATGATGAAAATAAGCAAGGGTGTGGCAACGACCAATGGACTTGCCATGGTATCTCAAGCAGTGTTACTTCAACATTATTTTGTTTGTTCTGATAGTTTGACGTAAAAACAGCACTGCTTCCGTATTGCTTAGCCTTCACGGAAGATCAAATTATTAATATTTAATGTAAGCCACTCTTGATGACCTACCTGACCTATGAAACGCTGGCCCACATGTCATGTCACGTCATGTCACTAAGCTAGCTGGAGTCATTCAACAGAAGACCAAAGTAATGGACATAATCCAGAAATGTACTACGGCCACATCTGTCGCAGAACCGATGAAAGGTGGAGTAAACGGGTTCTTGAGTAGAGACCGCGTCTCGGCAAACGTAGTGTAGGGCGCATCTTAGCTCGATGGACCGACAACCTTAGGAAGATGGCTGGCAGTGGCTCGATGAAAAAAGCGGAAGATCGTGCTCTTTGGAATAGGTTCACATATAGGAGTGGACTAAGCTTACATTATGATGACTATTGGTTGATCCCGCAATAGAAAAGAAGTCCCGGCCTAGGCTCAGCTATGGATCTATAAGCTGAAATTATGATAATGTCATTTGCACCCTTGACTTTACATGTAGAAATGGTTCCTTGTCGGCTGTTTCTGATATCCGAAGACTAATTTAAAACGTTAAAACGACGAGAAGCAATTACGATTCGATTCCGAACGGTGGTATTAATTGGCAATTCTCTCCGTATAAATCAGTCGTTGTTGGAATATGAACCAGTGTTTTAGTTTTACACTTATCCAATTTGCCATTGTGATTGTATTGAAAAGTATTGGTCAAAGTCAAAGTATTGGTAAAATTAGATATTTTTTTAAGGTACTTGTGTGTATCTCTTTTAACACAATTAGGTCCACTTGCGCATCTCAGGATTAGCGAAGTTAATCCCGATCTATCCACTAACACGGTATTAAACACATAGTATATTCTATAGCTGTCAAGTTCTATGGCGTTGAAAGAGACAGATAATTGTATTAACCCCGTACTAAACTAATTCGATGGTGGGCAAGTGGACCTTAATGTCATAATTTCAGCCATAGGACGTCCACTGCTGAACACAGGCCTCCCTCAATGACTTTCATCGAGGGGATTGCCAATACTCGCCACGCTTGGCAGGCGGGTTGGCGAGCGCAGTTTTTTATAACATTTCGCACGTAGATGCTGCTGCCCGTCTCGTGCTACAGTAATTAGTCGCCTCTTACGACACGCCTCCAGTTGGCGGTAGGGAAGTGTAATTCTTTACGGCCGTCCCCACACGGCACGGATCTTAATGTAAAAAGGAGGTATTTGTTGCCATAGTCGGTAACAATTATTATTTACCTACTTGCTGATGTCATGACGTAGAAAACATGATATGTTCATAGGACATAACCAAAGTCATTTACAAGTATCGGTCAGTTACATATCTAAAGACTGTTTTTTATTTTTATGTCTCTTTATTATTTCATAAAGAACAATACAAGATTGTATTTTAAACTCAATTCTTGTTTTCCTAAACTTGTTATAATAAACGGAGTTATTCAAAATACTCGTCCTACAGAATATTATAGTTGTAATACAGTTTTCAAAGTTTATTCTTAACAATAGTATCGCAATAACGAAGTTGCCAACAACGTCTGCGAAACGGACCCCAGTTCACAAACTACCAATGAAAATGTCAACTTGTTGTGATATTTTCTTTTGCACTGAAGATAATTTAACTTAATGTTTGAGCGCGTATGATCCATATTTTATATCTTTTACTGATACACAGGGCTGTCAGAAGAGCTAAGCCATTTTATTCCTGAAATTATATAAAATCTAGAAGAGTACAAAGTAAAAAAAAACCGGCCAAGTACGAGTCGGCCTCGCGCACGGAGGGTTCCGTACCGTTATCTATATTATTCTGTAAATATTTCAAGCGTCTACATGTTGCCGTACTTGCCGTTATTAATATCGATCAAAAGATGGCGAAAAAATCACGTTTATTCCATGGCAGCCTTAAATATTTATTTTGTTCTGTTTTTATACCGGTATTTATTGTTATAGCGGCAACAGAAATACGTCATCTGTGAAAATTTCAACTGTCTAGCTATCACGTTCATAAGATACAGCCTGGTGACAGACAGACGGACAGTGGCTTAGTAATAAGGTCCCGTTTTTACGTTTTGGGTACGGAACCCTAAAATGCAATAATATCTCTTTCACTTTTACCCAAACTGCTCGACTAAGATGCTGCGTCTCGATGAACGAGAGAGAGCAAAACAGGTAGCAATCTCACAGGCCGATTTTAGCAGGCGAAAACCGAGTACCTGATTAGGTACTCCACTTATTGAACTTAAGTCCTGCGCAGACGAGAGACATTTGTCCGCGGAGGACAAGAGAACACATACAGACCTTGAAAAGTCCACTGAGGACTTATCACAGTCGCGTCGCATATGGTGTGCGATCATTTGTTCGCTGAAAGTTTAGTGAAGCGCACGATTACGAGGCTCATATTCAGAGATTATGATGTACTAGCTGTTGCCCGCGACTTTGGTTGCATGGTCTTAGCAAAACCATAGATAGTCTAAACTAAACTAAAGAACTAAAGAAATTTAACGAAGTCAAATATTTTTTTACATTCAAAAATGTTTGCCAACTGAACATCGACATCTAACAGTAAGAAGCCCCATGTATAATAACAGTTATCTTGCATCCCTAGGAAACCGTGAATTTGTCCGGGATAAAAAGTAACCTACCTTCTATTCCAGGCTATAATCTATTTCCGTGCCGAATTTCATCTAGATCCGTTCAGCCGTTTTGGCGTTATTGTGTAACAAAAGTCCACCCATCTGTATATGATATATGTATCTCTATATAATATAAGTAGGAAGTAGGATTGTAATTTACATACATTTTTTAATTTACAAATTTGGGACCCGTAGCTGAGAAAAAAACGCGATAATTTTTTTACCAACGTTCTCGCCTGCCTCACTTTTGTTGGTCTGTTCTCACTTTCAAACACCCATTCATAAGATTGCTGTTTTTTTTCGGGTTTAAAACAATAAATCCACGTTTCGTCTCCTGTGACAATGTCATAAACACGGACATTAGAATGTCCGTGGTCGTACTTCAGTAGCATCTGTGAGCACCATTCCACGCGAGCCCGCTTCTGCTCCGCTGTCAGTTCATGAGGGATCCAACGACAGCAAAGTTTCCGAACTTTCAATTCTTCGTGTAAAATTTTCTGAATTTCGCTCATACCAATCCCCAATAGTAATCCGCGGGTTTTCTTCAATTAGCCGCTTAACAGTAGCCACATTATTTTCGTTGACGGCAGTTGAAGGCCGCCCTTCACGAAATTCGTCATGTAAAGAAACTCGACCTCTCTCAAATTCAGCAAACCATCGCCTCACGGTGCTCAAACAAGGTGCTTCTCTCCCAAAAGCATTTTGACGACGAGCGGCACAGTCTTGCGGGGAAAGAGAACTTTTAAAATCATAAAAAATCATCGCTCTAAAATCTTTTCGACTTAATTCCATTTTCGTTGCATACGTAGAACTTTGATGTGTGATAAAAAACAATTGACAAATCATTTCCCGCCAATAGTTTTTTTTATTACTAAGAAAGTTACAACGTTTAAAAAAATATAACAGTCTATATTCAAATAGTTCCAATTAGCTAGAAGTGCAAAACTTTTAGTGTGCCCCATGTATACCTTATTTTTCAACATATCCAAGCTTTGCTCACCTCAAACCTCATAAACTATTTATGGGTGTACCCGGGTAACTGTTTCCAATTGCACCTGATTACTCTCTAATCCGGGGTAATAAAATAAAGATCAGATTAGCGTGCCCCGGACAGTAATGTGCGGCTGGATTAGCATAGTGCTCCGTAATCGGGTTAGTGCCGTGTCTGCTAATAATGGCCAACGGTATCCAATACTAGCCTTATAAGTCACGTACAGTCACGAGCACTTAAAGTCAAATGATAGTTCAGGCAGGCAGGCAAACAGTGAGGGATTTTTTTTAAGTGCCTTATACCCAGACTAAACCAAATGAACCCCATGCACATTCAGAAATTAAATGAGGTTTTAGATTGTTTGTGTTTTTAAGAGTTTTCGTAGTTTCCAAGTTGCAATTATGGATTTGTTAATGTGTTTTTTCCTCGTTTTTTTAATTTTTTGTTATTTTGATGAAATAAACTACAAAATTTTTATGAACAGAACTGTAAGAACTAAAAATTTTTTTACAAGTTTAAAATTGGGGTTCCAGACGAGTAGACGTAATTTCTACCAAAAAAAAAAATTCTGGCTTTATGGCTTCGGAATAATATGTAAAACTTAAAAACACTGATCTTACAAAATACCAAAAAGGGTACTTAAGTTAAACTACTATACTTACTTATATAACCATGGGTAAAGTACATACAGAAAATATTTGATACAGAAATTCGATTTTTTCATCGTAACGGACCCCGGGGCATCTCATGGGACCCGAAATTGTCTTGAAATGCGCAACGAATTTAATTAAAAAGATCACAAAATAAAACAGGCTTTGCAGACCTCGAAAGAACTTAGAAATTGTTGAATACTTATACACATTTATAATTGTTTTATTAAAGAAGCTCTGGTAAGCCTTGACGCCTGCAAATGTATCTTAAATAATAATAATAATGTTCCATGTCCTGACTTCATAATCTAAGATCTGCTTAAACAACAGGTTAGCTTAATAGAGATTTAAATTGAAATGTTTTCTGTTCAAGACTTTCTATTTTGAATGAGTTTCTTTCATACAGGGTGGCCAGAAAAGTGACGACCAAAAATTTTTTTTGCTTAAATACATAAAACATTGCTTAAATAACACTTTTGCACAATTTTTTTTTTTATTTTATTTTAAACTAACTGTTGCCCGCGACTTCGTTCGCGAGGTGTTTCATTAAAAAAAATCCAACTTTCTTATTTTTTTCATTTAAAAGAACCTTTTCCTGACTATAATTAATACAACAAAAAAAGAATTAGCCAAATTGTTCTATCCGTTCACACGTGATGCGATGACCAAGGGAAATAGCGATTCATTTTTATATATAAGATTATGACTATTACTAAAGCCTCTCTCTCTCTGTCTCTCTCTTATAATGCACTCATTTGTGACCAAATGAAATTTAGCATTATTTGTCGATAGAACTGAATGCGATATTAGTGACAATAAATGTCCAAAATGTCTGGTCACATTGAGAAAATGACCAATTTGCTCGGTAATTGGTCAGACATTTATAACATGACAGTTACTTTACAACTATAAACATAAGATGCTTAAGTTTACAATCGTTTTTGTTAAATTGCGGTAAGCACTCTCTTTGCTGTTAGGATTCGGGTCTAAACCAACTTTGTTCAAGAGATTAAGTGTCTACTAAACTACTTAATTAAGCTTGCTTTAAAGAGATTAACTGCAATTTGAACCTAATTAAGTTTGAAGATGAAAGCGAATTCGCTTTAATCATTGAATTATGTTCAGAGAGAGAAGAGTTCTTGCCGATTTCGTCGGCTGCCCCTCAGCATGACCATCAAAACACGATATGATATAACGATTTATTGGCACCAACTGTAAAAATAAGATAGATATTATGTTATGATCTTGTTGCGATAAATTCAACATGGGGTCATGCGTTGATAACGCCAACCTTACATACAGATACGGCCTCCTTAGCTGAGAGGCAAGCATACTAGACTTGGTATCGCTATCTCTGAGGTCCCGGGACGATTCCCGGTCGGTCAATGTTGAAAAATAGATTTACTAAGTTGTGTCGGGTTTTGGTGTTGTGGTACCGATGTTGTTTCTGATTTCAGTCACACAAGTGCTTAAACTACTTATCATAGGATCAAGAGCAATGTATGTGATGTTGTCCAATATTTGTTTATAATTATTTATTATTTAAAATACTATATATACTCAAATTCAAAACTAGGTTACAGGCGAAATAAAAATAGGTTGATGAGGCTTAGCCAATTTTCTTTTAGCCTTTTACAGTTAGTGTGCTGTGCTCACAGCTTATCACTGCTATGTAGCATACACACTTAGGTACGGAGTAATTTTCTGGGAAAACGCTTCTGACAGAAAAACAGTGTTCAAAGCACAAAATTAAACGATGCGTCCGATCAATGTACAGATTAAAATCTGACGTATCATGTAAACCATATTTTAAGGAAAAAAAGATTTTGACACTTCCTTCCACGCCTATATAATATGGAATGTGCTTTATTTATAAAAACGAATGTTGAAAAATTTGAGTAAAGAACTTGAGATCGACATAAGAACAAGCTATGTTCCATCCGTTGCAAAACTAGTTTACGTTGCAAAAGTATATTTGGAAACGGTGCTCCCTTGATTTTCAACAAAATCACTTTGGTAATACGAGACATCAATGACTTTTTTGACAAATATTTTAAAAACTAAATTGCATAATTTTTTTATCGACAAATTTTATTACTGTTTTAATGAATTTTTGACCGATAAACTGACCGTCCGATATGTAAGAAAATGACTATGAACCGTATGTGTATTGTGTACAAATGTGTATGACATGTTGCATGTATTGTAATATTTGTAAATGTTGTTTCTATTATTTTGCATTAATTTTAAATTCAATTCTGAAGTAATTGTACGCCTCATGAGGTAGAACACGGGAGTTCTTAAATAGGATTATCTTTTGTAAGACCATTTCTGGTACCTGTGTTTTACAATAAAGATTTATGATTATGATTATGATCAACATGTAGAAAATTACGTCTTTATCTATCTTTACCTACCTCATATTGTAATGAAAGTGGCAACGTCGTTTACAAAACATTTCGGCTTTCGACAAAACAGACGGTGGGGGCATGGCCAGACATTTGTTTCCTACGTAGCTTGCCGGTTTCCGCAAAACATGGCCGTACCAGCGTAGGTGACTCTCCTGCAGTTTGTCTGCAATATCACGGACACGAAGGCTACGGCGAATGCGCGAGTTCCTCATGCGGTCCTTCCGCGTGACTCCGCACATCCACCTCAGCATATTCATCTCCGTGACACGCAGCTTCTGCTTATGTCGATCAAGTAGCGGCCACGCTTCGCTGCCATATAAAAGGACAGGCCTAATGATAGACTTATAGATCTCCATTCTGGGGTCACAAATGACACCAGTCACCTCTCGCCATTTGGCCCGCAGCAGCAAGTTTTTAGTTTCTTAATCAAAGGCCAAAATCCCTCTGTCCCGATTCCGTGTTCGTAACATTACCGAAATTTTAATATGTACAATGTTTCTCACAATTATTATAAAATAGCACTTGTCTCACACGTCGCATAATTATAAAAGCAAGGGAAGACGCCGCAATTCAATTACGTACAAACAAAACCAACTTGGAATTATAATTTGTTTCCTTAACGAGTTTCACGAAGGTAATTGAAAATCATCATACCTACTTTTACCTGTGCCTTTACTAACTCACCAGTTTGATGTGTTGAGAATACCAACATTTTAATATCATAGTTTAAAAAAACTACAAAATACACTTTTATATATATTGAACTTGTCAAAACGAATCAAATGAGCCCAAACACGAAGGTCTTACTAATAGTTGTTGAAGAGTTCCACTATCCACTTCCTGACTTTATCATCAGATCAGCATGATGTGTGTCAAATTATTGTATTGTCATCCGAATGTCAATTACATAATTTTGTTTAAAGTTTTACGTCAGTTAAAAGGTTAAAAACGACTTCCAAGGTTTGATTAGGTACATAGTTACAAGAATAACTAATGAAAGTGTGTTAATAACGTGTAAGTAATCTGACGGCTTCCGTAGCCGAGATGCGAGCATACCGGAATTGGTGGCAATGTAGAAAAATAACTTTACTATTTATTCCTGTAGCACGAGACGGGCAGCAGCGTCTTCGTGCGAAATCTTAGAACTGCGCTCGCCAACCCGCCTGCCAAGCGTGGCAGGTGTTGGCAATCCCCCCCGATGATAGGTCATTGGGGGAGACCTTTGTTCAGCAGTGGACGTCCTATGGCTGAAATGATGATGATTATTATTTACTATATTGTCTGGATATTGTGGTATCGTTGTTTTTTCTGATTTCTGTAGCACAAGTGCTTTGGCTACTTACTATAAGATCAGAGCAATGTATGTGATGTTGTCCAATTTACTTCTAACATTGTCTATGTCTTTTTCATTCCTTCGTCTTTGGTAATGTGGGATACTTGTGCAAGCTAATAAGTAATTGACAATTAAATTTGTTTTGTTTTTTGGATTTTTTTTTACATTTTCTTGGAAAATTTCTTCTTCTTCTACAAGTATTTTCTTCGGCATAATAGGCTTACGCAAAACCGTTCAGGACTTGGGCAAGGAGGGTTTCATTCCATGAACGAGTTACACTATTTATCCTACGGATAACCCAGGCTTTGCAGTAGTGTTACGATTAGTAGGCTAGGGTAGGCAGGTGATTTGCTAAGGTAGTGTATTCTACCCTTAGACGTTATCGACACTTAACATCGCGCTAACTTAGTCAAGAAAATCGTTCTACAGTAGTTAACAAACACAAAATTCATTTAGCAGAGCTACAGGATAAGACTAGCTTTTAATAAATATCTTCTATAGGTACATACCTACATTAAGTACATATGGAAGGGAAGGAAAAAGGTTCTCTTTAGATGGATCAACAACTTCAAACTTCTGGGATCAAAACTTTTGTAAAATTGTTCAGAAAATGTTTTCTAACGTTGTCAAATAGAAAGTTATACATATAGACACAGATGATGATGAAGACACAAATGAGATTATGTAAAAGACGGTCTTATCGCAAAAAGCTAATTTTTTTTGAGTTTACTTTATCAAATTAAAACAAAAATAACTTTATTGTGCAAGACAAAACAAGTCCCATGTGTTGCTTTACAGGATTTACTATTTGCTACATATTAGAGAGCTATTACCGTACCGTAGAGCGCGGCTTTCATAGTCTCACTCACTATTGACTTTATTTTCGGATATTTTAAGGTAAGTAATTTTTTTTCGTAACATACGATTATTAAAAATAATAACGATTAAGACGCTTGTCTATATTATTCCCTAGATCTTATTTAAAAAGAAATTAAAATCTTTGCAATGTAACCCTATATATCTTTCATTAAGTCGCGTTGTGTAAACTATTTGCGTGCCACTCTCGTGCAAGATTAGCGCTTCGTCTTTGCTTATGTAGTGTGTGTGTGTGTTGCTAAGACTGACGGACAAGACAAGCCTTGCACGAGAGGTGCACCAACAGTTCGCCAGAATTGTACTATTATGTTAAAGTCATTTCTACACTAAGTTAGGCATGTCCTGTAGTAATTATTTATCACATGTTGCCAAGGTTGAAGATAGGCGACATTTGTCAATCAACCGTGTAAATTTATCCAGTACGGATTATACTGTCAGGTATGTAGATTGTAGGTACTACCTATAGTACAAACAATAAAATATTTACTTGTATTTTCCGGCATGGAAGCAATTGCGTTCTGTAAATATGCCAAGTCCCGCGCCCCAGTGTATGTGACAGCAGTGATGGCTGTGACGTCCTATACAGCTACTACGCTTCATTTATTTTTAATTATTTACCTACATTTATTATATCTAGTCTGCGTGCGTGTAAACAGACAATAAAACCATTTGGATTCAAATGGATCTGTGGATTAACTTGATGGGTTAAACAATCGTGACATCGTCCACGTAGATTTCGCTCATTCTGATATTCTCTGGAGTGGAACTATTTACCAAAGATCGATTGTCTGTTTGTAATATTTATGAGGAATGGAGGTCATAGCCATTCATTTTATATATTTGGGAAGAACTTTTTATATCTTTATAGCACATCCGAGGTGAGCATAGTGCGGAGATTGTTATACTATTTAGACTGATTGAGATTTCAATGCTCTAGAATCAATGAAAAAATATGTTCTTGAGTATCAACCGTGACTTAGTAAGACTTGGAGAGGCGAGATAGTGTAGCGATAATATACAAAGCTAATAGCAGTTGGAAAAAAATAATTCTTGTAGTAATAATTATGTTTTTTCTACAATTACGGCAATTATCTAACCTCAAACTTAGCACAGCTTATACAATGGTGATTAAGTACATTCAATTACATCCATATCTCAGGTACAGTCGTGCTCATCACACACAGACTTGCCCCTTGCGGGATTTGAACCCGCGAACCTTGTCTGGAGCTCACCACTAAACCTTGAAGGTCGTCAAGAATAGCTCAGTGGAGTACCTTATTCAACAGTGTTCTGAAACGGGTGGTTGTATTTATTTTATTTTATTTAATTAAGGACAGCCAACAAAGCATACACCTAGACAATACAAAATACAATTCAAATTTTATATTTTATAGTGTTGCCTTAATTAAAGGCCACCACGGCATGCATAAAATTTAAAATGTGGAAACTGACATATGTGGAAACTGACATATACACTTAACAGTTTAAGTAAATGGAAAAATGACAAATTACAGCCTTTTTTTATATTAATGTTGCAATAAAAACCTTTATCATGTTTTCCCAAAACGCGTTGAAAGCCGCATGGAAAATGAGTATATAATACGAGTATACCTATGTTCCACGTGGCTTTCAAAATTTGCAATGGAAACCATAACGAGTTCGGATATTAAATACAGCCAATTTGGGTGAACTGATTATATTTAACAAACTCGATGGGCTCTCATAGGACGTGAAGGGTATTCGAATTCGTAATTTCGTTCGATGCGATGCGTCAATAATTTCCGAGGTTATTATTAATTTTGTGAAATTATTGCACGATTTATTTAACGTAAGGAAGTCGCTGAAAAATTGTCTTATTTCCCCTGTCAAAGGGCTATAGGGAGGTCAGATGGCAATCGCTTTAATTGTATTAAATAAATATTGGACATTTTGGACAACATCACATACATTGCTCTGATCCTTAAGTTAGTAGCCAAAGCACTTATACAAATCAGAAACAATGACTGTACCACAACATCCAGACCCGAGACAACATAGAAAAGTTCGTTTCCTACATTGACCCGACCGAGAATCTAGCCCGGGACCTCAGAGCAAGGACCGGAACCGCTTACCAATAAAAGGGTTTTTAATTGGGTATTTCATAGACTTGTTTCCACAAACCCTATCAATTCGGTTCATCGACTTATGCGATGGAACGTGGTATGCGATGGAACCATTTACTGAAGCTGTGGGCTTACTCTTTTTTAGGGATCTCTTCCACGCTTTTTTCAATTGCAGCCACGGCATCTCCAAAGTTCTTAAAACGAATTCATTATCGGAATTAGTCGGCATTGTAAGGATAATAACTAAGATATAACCTTTGATAAACAAATATTCGAAAGTCCGTCTGGCGGAGTGAGCTGAAGCGTTGTCGTAGTGGAGGAGGATCCTGCTTTTTGGGCGCTGCTGTCTAACACTTTCCAAGAAAACTGGTACTGGTACATACCAATCTGCAGTAACAGTCCTCTAATCTTCTAAAACAGTTGTTGCGAAATGATCCTTTCGTCCAAAGAATGAGGCAACCATCTTTTTTGCTAGACTTCTTCCCTTCTTTACTTTTGCCGGAAAATCATAGAATGGAAACATCCATTGGGCAGATTTTCATTTGTTTTCAGGTTTATTCTATATAATATTTAGCATTATTATATATAGCAGCATTCTAGGCCATTCGGCACCAATGCAAACGACGGCGTTTTTGATCTTCTATCAAATTATTAGGTAGCCATCTCGTACTGTCTTAAGACTTTTTGTTATACTTGACTCATAATAAACCTGCTCGAATATGATGATATGAAACACTTCTATAGCTTCTATCATTAGCAGCACAGCACACAGATTATCTTCAGTAGTCGCCGTAGAAGGATGACTTTCTCGCGAATCATGAGTGAGTTTGCTTCGACTACGTTTAAACTAAATAAACGACACACGACAAACAATTTTTTAAATGGCTGCTAATTTGTAAAAACAAATGACATATGAATTTATTACATAATACTACAGAATACCAAAGAGTTCCTATTTTAAAATTAAAATAAATTATTCATCGGCTACTTCTCTTACTGGCCTATTCTAAAAACTTTCAGTGTGACCCACGTCTATTAAAAAAATATTATTTTCAAGGTAAAGAAAAGCTAATTTCTATGACCACAGCTTCACTGCACACAAAATTACAGCTTTTTAATCCGGTAATATGATGTTTCTTAAGTGGCAAACAACTTCATTTGTTTAAGGGCTCTTTCAAATAAGTCGTTTTGAGTAGGACGCCAGTCATGCGATTGCAGGACCGCACGCTAACTGTTGGTAGTTGTCATTTTTTTCCGACGCAGTTGTCATAGAATTTTCAGTGTGCGGTCCTGCAAACGCACAATTAACGTCCGTCTCAAAACGTTTTAATTGAAATTTGTTATTAAGATATTAAGCAGCAAAACGTCCACGTCATAATGTAACACCTTGAGTGACAATGGTAACCTTTAGGACCCTTGGCCTGGTTTCTCGGTCCGATCAATTTAGAAAAATAACTTTTCTAAATTATTGATTCAAGGGATCTCAGACGCAGTCGAAAACCGTTGTCTGATACCTGTTAGTTTTTTCTTCCAGACCAAGAGAAAAGGGCGTGGACGATATTCAAAAACGTTCTACAGATTTTTTAAAACATAACCTTATTAAATTAGATTTTTAATTTCTTTAAAATAAAAAATGTCAGTTCAGTTTAATAAACATTGGCGTTATTCGCTTTTCCGTACACATTTTATGAAAGAACTCATAAAAAGTTATGTACATTTTGGTTAGTGGTGTCAATTTCACTATTTGAGGTTGTCCGACGCATAACAAACATTATTTAGTTTTTATTTTGGGTCGATTCAGCTTTATTTGAACTCAAGGTACACAATAGATACTATTAGCACTAACGTCTATAGGCAGGGGCGTATTTACCCTAGGGCCATCCGGGCCATGGCCCGGGGGCGCCAATCCACAGGGGCAGCCTCTGGCCAATTGCATTTTGTTTTAGTTTTGGCGCCGTCTAACCAACTTTAATTAACATAAAAAACAAGAACTATTAAGTCATTTGGTCGAAAACACGTCACTTGTAAGTTAAGTTTCGTCAATACCTACAGAGCGCGTCTGTAAGTAAGACTTTTGGGGCAGCGACACTAACTGGCCCGGGGCGCCTATTTCAAAATACGCCCCTGTCTATAGTCTATTTTAGCAATGAATTTTATCACCGGCCAGCGTATCATAACACTTTATAGTCGAACGCGCTATTACCGTCAAAATGGAATACATTAGTGCCACTTTGCTGCCCCGCGGTGTGGCTTTCACAAATTAAAACGTCTCGTATGTGACGTCATGTGATAAGGCAATCAACTTAATTGACGATATGATAATGGGCCGACCTTGCGTGTGCACAGCGAAAGTACAGTGGGCATAAAATCACATAGGTTTTTTTATGTCAAGCAAAAAATTAAGAACAACACCGTATTCTAGAAGAAAAAAAACCCTTTACTAGATTTATCCTCATAGGGGCTGTAATATGAGCTGTCAACGGTTCATTAAACTACTACAAAAATAATATTCTAAAAGTAATAATAATGTAAAAAGAGCGTATTAAGTGTTAAAATTTTTTAATCACCTTTCGAAACCCTTTATTTTAATACCCCACTTACGATAAGTTCAGAAGTTCTTTTTTGGGATTTCGATGTTGATCCAATCCAAAAAGTTGTTGTATTCGAGCAGTAGAATTTAAGTTTCACTGCACTTTTTTGTTACACCATGTATAGGTGAAAAATCTGTTGAAGGAATTGGGCATTTAGAAGGAAGTTCTTAAGCCATTGACTATTTATTGTACCTATTCGAAAATTTGATTTGGACTCTATCTATACTTAAATTGATCCTATATTAGTTAGAACTAAAGAATAAATGCCGATTGCAGTTCGATTACAACATTTTAGGTGGGTACTATCTTTTATTAATTAGAACGAATAACATAATCTAAATGTTGTTACAATAGTTAATAACTGTTACATAAGTACTTGAAACAAGCTCATTTAAAAACCTTTTATTTGTAGTAGGTAAAATATACTTGTACATTAAATAAAATTGGTTGTGACAAGTTATTTAGTTGACGACTATACTAGATAATTGTGATATGGTGTTATATCTCTACCCTATATAAGTAATAAAGGTGTGCGAACTTTAGGGTACCTAGACCTACCCATGAAAATAATGGCTAAAAACCGACAAATAACTTAATTAGGTATACGTACGGATTATGTACCTACATTTTTATCGTTCTGTAACTCGCGTCATGTGAGCTTATTGCCTTTAGAGGACAAATGAATACTAGGCTGTTAAAACATTGTTACTTCTACCTTGTTTCGCCATGTCCGCCCGTCCGTTTGTCTGTCTGTTTGTTCGTTTGTCCGTCTGTCCGCGGCTCAGCTCAGAGACTTAGTAATAATGTTCGAAAATTACTGTCATGACGTTGTAAGTGCTTTAATAATAAAAAACCGGCCAAGTGCGAGTCGAACACGCGCACAAAGGTTCCATACCATTATCTATACAACATTAGACACTATATTGTAATAGAGGAGGCAACAGAAATACACAATATTCTAAAAAAAAGGCAAATAAAAATCGCGTTTGTTGTATCGGAGCCCCCCTTAAATATTTATTTTAGCAAATTTTTTCTAGCTATTGCGATTCTTGAGAGACAGCCTGGTGACAGACAGACGGAAGGACAGACAGCGAAGTCTTAGTAATAGGGTCCCGTTTTTACCCTGTGGGTACGGAACCATAAAAAACACTTAATGTAAATACTGGCCTTTCAATGGTCTGGTTTTCCAGTCCAGGGTCAGGTTGCAATCGTTCCATTGTAATAATGATTAAGCATACCTCATGCTAGAAACCAAAAATGCGCTTGAAGGCATTGGGAACTAAACTACTGTAAAACAATTTCACAATCGGATAATAGACGTTTGTATTAAGCCTTTGGCAGTCAATATTCCCTTTCACACGACTTACAATTTTCGTTTACACAAACCTAAAGCAACACCCAAATCCAGATGACATCGAAAAAAGGCTAAAAATCTTTTCGCAGAGCAAGGAATTATTCCGTTTGGCTATATGTCACTCGAAACACAAAGCGACCACGGTTGACAAAAAGGCGAAATCGCGAGGAAGGCTAACAGTCCGCACAATCAAGCAACCCAAAAATGTCGACGCTCCAAAAGGTCCAATCGAAATAGACCGTTGTTTTGTTGAGATGTGAATGACAGATAACGGAGTTCAGAAAATTCGAGGGCTTTAGTTTCGTTAAAGAAAAAGTTCGATTATATTTGCACGAAGAGATAACATGAACTAAAGATAACGTTTAATGACGTGAATAGTATGAAAATGTTATTATTGGTTAGGTTAGGTTAGGTTAGGTTATTATCTTTTTGCGTCATCAAGGTTTTCCTTAAGTTAGCATAGATTTATTTGACTATTTGTATATTTTTCTTACAATACACAAGGCACGGAAGCCGGCCCTTTTGGTAGCCCCTTTGAGATACAATAATAGGTTCGGGTATAACATATCGGATACTAAGTATCTCAGCCTTCTTATTTTTTTTAAGATTGAGGACTTTACTATAGGACTTCACGTCACCTCAACGATAGGTCACCGCTTATGGTCATACCTTAACTACAATTACTTAAACCACAGTAATGCGGCGTCAAATATCTAGATAAAGTTTAGTCCAACTAAAACGATAAATACAAAGCAACAAAAAGGTACAAACCTAACGAGAATTTTGATCAAAATTATGTAATCAAAGACAAGCTCTCAATACCCCTGGTATTAGCAGACGTAACTATTTTAATATCATCGTAATTAGACGCTCATAATTCTAACTCCGTAGCTTATATATCAAGAGGCGATTGATGGCAGAAGTTTGCTAATTTCGACAATAAATCCCCGATAAGATAGTATTTTAGGTCCTTTCGAACGGTTTTAGAGGATTTTAATTATTTTGGGTCATTATTAAACATTCAGGTCAATGAATTAATAGAAGGTGAAATAATCCTTTTACCTGTAATTAACTGAGCGGTCAGGTGGTTACCTACCCATGTGGCGACATAATGGGTTTGCTTAACTTTGTTAGATCGTTCGACAAAAACGATAAGTTAGTTACAGACAAATTATACACGATCTCCGTAGCCGAGAGGCGATTACGCCAGACTTGTTGTCGCTATCTGTAAAGTTCCGGGTTCGAATCCCAGTCGGTCAATGAAGCAAAATATCTTTTCTATATTGTCTCGGGTCTGGGTGTTGTGGTACCGTCGTTGTTTCTGAATTCTGTAACACAAGTGCTTTGGCTACCAATACTTATTACCATAGGATTAGAGCAATGTATGTGACATTGTCCAATATCAATTTATTTATTTATTTATATCGTGCTATAGAGAGAATTGCTCTTGGCGTTTCTTCGCGAGAAATGATCCGAAATGATAAATCCGTTAGAGAATCGAAGTCACCTACACAGCTCTTCAAACTGAAATTAAACAAAACTGTTTTAAAGAGGCATTGGGTAGGGCACAGCTGACAAAAGACGTTGTTAGGAATAAAAGGTTTTCGAGTAGCGACCACGCGTAGGCAGGCCTACCACTCGTTGAAATGACAAGACGATCAAGTCAAGGTTATGGGAAGTCGCTGGATGCAAACAGCTCAGAGTCGTCACTGCGGCATTTAATAGGGGAGGCCTATGCCCAGTAATGGGCTTCAAAAGCTGAAGATTATGGTGATGAAATTTATAGAAAACGTTACATTTGCAGTTAACCTAGGTGTATAAGAAAAAATTATAGCTCAAACATTCATTTAAAATAACCGTTCGATTAAATTTTATAGTGACCTTATTATCCGAGATCAGGAAAACACGGAGGCCATAGATAAATAACGCATTATAGCAGTTATGACTTTCATAACGCATTAAGCCATAAAAGAGCCTTTAGACGCTTATACGACATAATAAAAAGTCTGAGATATGTCGAGAATTGGAAAAGAATCTATCAATTTTATTCAGTGCTAGGAACGGGAGACGATTGAATTTAGCGGCGGTGATGGCTTCTATCCATAGAAGTGTAAAATATTTTAGATTTTTTTTTAATGGTTTCTTTTTATTTAGAGGTTAATTTTCTTTTATTTATTTTAATGGCGTCGTTCAGCAAATATAAATCAATAACGCCAGACAGACAGACAGAGCCGAGTCACTCGGCTCACTATATCTGTTTTTTTTGCCATCGAGACGCTAAAATGATCTAATCATTCTATCTATATATATAAAACAAAGTCGGGTTAGTTACACCATTTATAAGTCAAGAACGGCTGGGCCGATTTATATGATTTATGATTTTTTGGATTTGTCTCCGTCCCGAATAGCAGAATAACTATTAAAACATAGAAAAATTCACGAAAAAAAAGACGATACGAAGTTTGCCGGCATTCCTAAAAAACACATTGCAATAAGTCCATTTAAGTCGAGGAATACTGTGTAAATAAAGATCCAGATGAAGACCATCAGAAAGCCAATTGAATTGTGCAGAAACTGTAATCGAGTATGCATTCTATTTGTCTTCGTGGTTACTAAGGTGACGTAAGGAGTTTCTTATTCCTTTGGGGTTTAGCAGGGCACACGTACACTCAAAGCAGTTTACTCAGGAGTCCATGGCAATCCATTCAACATTTTAAATGGAATGACCACTTGTATTAACGATACAAATGATTTGATTATAATGATTTTTATTTATTTGACGACCGTTTGGTGTAGTTGTCCGCGTTCCGGACTACAAGCGGTTGCGGGTTCGAATCCCGCAAGAGGAATATGTTCTTGTGATGAGCACGAACATTTGTATGTATCTAAGTCATGGATGTTTATAAATGTATTTAAGTATGTTTATCCGTTATCTAGTCGCCATAGTACAAGATTTGCTTAGTTTGGGGCTAGCTAATTGGTGTGATTGAAAAAGCAATTTATTTATTTATTTTGTTTTGTCTATTCTGGGACAAGACATAATGTGCTTTGTTCTTTGAGTTAATGACATTACTGTGGTGAAGCTTACTTTGAGAATAGCTGTTCTGCCCCCCTAGCCCTTGACCACCAAAAGACGATATGATAAAGCGATATATCGACACCAACTGTAAAAAACTGTGATATATATAGCGTTTGGGGTTATTTAAAGGAAATAAGAAGCCCAGCATACACAAGATGGAAGGAATTTAAATTATGGTACAGTGCCGGCGGGCGTGGGTAGGTAGGCCCGACTGGTGGTTTGCTCCCGAAGTCCAGAACCCCCCTGATGGCGGCCGAAGGATGGTTGTGGCCGTGGATAGTGGACGAGCAGGAGCTGGAGGTGCGAGTGGAGTACGTGGCGAAGCGGACCGGGTGCGTATAACGACGCTCAAGCCCGACCGACGTTCAGTCAACGTATAAACCCGTAGTGTATACAGTATAACGGCATATTTTCAGTGATATCAAAGAATAATAAGATGTGTCTGTTTGGATTAGCCAGAATAGATGCTGAATAATGGATCATTAAAATCATCATCATCATCATGTCAGCCTATTGCAGTCCACTGCTGGACGTAAGCAAGCCCAAAGAGTGGCAGAGAGAACGATCTCCCTCTTTTATAAAATAAAATATAGGGTGTTAAAATCACCGTTGATTCAGAATCTAGTCACTAGACTCCAGACTGGATACTGATCATGAAAAAGTATTAGAAAATTCAAGGTAAGCTATCACGACCTTAGTGGTGCAATAAAACCGGCTCAGAGGTCCTGGGCCCCGATCGCGCTAATAAAATCGAATCATTACCACACCACATCCACACCACTTCCGTTACGTTTGAGACATTTGGTATCGCGCTAAAAAAGTTCGTGCCATTTCCAAACCACTACCCAACCGTTACCGCTGTCAGATGTCTATGAATGAAAGGTTTGAAAAAAGCAACTTTTTATCAACCAAAGTTCAAACGTTTGAGTAAATTTACCTAATTCTGATCAAAAAACACCTCATTCACGTCCATTTTTGGAAATATTTGACTAATTAGACGTGTATATGCCTTACAAACTGCATAAACTAGTGTAAATAAAAAGTGTAATGTTGTGTTGTGTGTGACGCCGATAACACTCCCATGGGATTCTTGGAAAACTCTTTCACCACCTTTTTACTTTGAAGTGGTCTCACTCAAGAAAATAGCGTTCACCCAGTGATTACAGTGATAAACATTGTAAATAAACAGTAAATATTAGATACTTTAAGAATACAATAATCAGTTGTTTTTATTCCAAAATATTTCTTCTTATCATATCTTAAAATCTAAATCCCAAGCTATCTACTCAGAAAACTGGAATACATCATAATCTATAACACCAAAAATATTTACAAGATATAGTCATTTAAAGATTTTAGAAAGTTTTCCGTTCCCTTATTCACCACTCATAACTAGGTACCTATTTTAGTTCCAACAGAATAATCAAAAGTAGCTCTGTTTCTGTAATGATAATGTAAAATTAATTAGAACCACCGGTCATCAATGAGGTTTTTATTGTGATGAAAAGATGAGATGATTATAACTTTTTTCTGTGAAATTATAGAGACAGTCATGTATTATGTAGTGTTAATATTATATTAATTAATGATGTAATATCTCAATGAAATACATACTATTAATGAAGAATTCAGTAATATATCTAGCTGCGGCAGGAATGTTAAACAGTTATTAAGATTTCAGATGTGTAGTTGTATTAATGCAATAAATTGTTGAGAAATATAGATAGATGCCAATACAGGTTATACTAAATGGAAGATACAATGAAAAGAGTCACTCTTGAAGTTTGTTAACTAGTGTACGCTGAAACTGGTTTGTCATTTGGGATTTTGTGTTATGTATCTTATTAATTTAATTTTTTACTAATACTATGTAGTAACAATAGATAATACTTATTTAATCTACTAGTCGAAAATATGCAGTAAAAATAATGTTTTAAAATGTCAATCAAAAAGTTTTAGTTTATTCGGCACACTAAAATTAAACTTGCTTGTAAAACAAAAAACCTATAATATCTAGATAGAGTTAAGACTAGAGTTGAAATAGCATTCAATATAAAGCTTATAACTTGTTATGCTTACTTACTATTATAGCATCATTAAAAAGTTGGGGAATTACACCTACAATTACAATGATTTAAAATTAAAATAGGCAAGTAAACTGAGAACATAAGGAAATAAACAGTATAGATGTATAAATAATTTCATTTCAAGTTTCTATGGAAAACAAAGAACTTTATTAAACCTATGCTTTATACATAAGTTAACTTTCATAAACTAACCAAAGATTAAAGCTTCTTTGCTCTGTGTGCTCACACTAAGTAGATACACTATGTGACACATTTTTACTTCTTGAATTAAGGGAGTCTCCAGAGTATGAGTTTTCTTCAGATAAGTAAGGTTTTTTTAGTATAGCAATAGAAGCTAAATCCTTTTATTATTGTTCTTCTACTTTTCTTAAGGGGCGATAAACATATGTTTTACCGCCGGGGTAACACTGTCCGACCAGTATCTTGTGAGCAGCATTTGCATTTGCAAGTTGTAAATAATGTAACCTAAAATAGTTATTTTTGAAAGTCTTCCGTTACCTCACCACTACCCATCTTAACTACCTGTTTTAGTTCCTACATAATAGTCAAATCAAGTCATTGTCCGCTACGTTAATGTAAAATGTTCAATTAGAACCACCGGTAAATACTTACATTATTATATTAATTAGTGATGTAATATCTTCCTTAAATGCATACTAGCATTGAAGAATTCAGAAATTTATCGGCACTAAAATTAAACTTGCTTATAAAATAAAAAACCTGAATTATCTAGATAGAGTTAAGACTTTAGAGTTGAAATAGCATTCAAGATAAAGCTTGTAACTTGTTATGATTACATAGTTCATAGCATCATTAAATAGTTTGGGAATAACCCCTACAAAAACAATGATTTAAAATTAAAATAGGCAAGTAAAATGAGAATATAAGGAAATAAACAGTACAGATATATAAATAATAACAAGTTTCTATGGAAAACAAAGAGCTTTATTTTATTAAACCTATGCTTTACACATAATTTAACTTTCTTAAACTAACCAAAGATAAAAGCATCTTTGCTCTGCTTGCTCACACTAAGTAGGTACACTATTACACATTTTTACTTCTTGAATTAAGAGAGTCTCCTGAGTCCTGCTGGCTGATGAGTTTTCTTCAGATAAGTAAGGTTTTTTATTATAGCTAGGTCAGCAATGGAAGCTAAATCCAAATTATTGTTCTTCTACTTTTCTTAAGGGGCGATAAACATGTTTTACCGCCGTGGTAACATTGTCCTGCCAGTATCTCGTGAGCAGCATTTGCATCATGTTTTATGTTTTAATTAATGTTTAAAACTATAAACAAACAGCTGACTGAAAGCTGCACAGATTATTAATTTCCTCTTTGCGACAGAGTATGTCCAAGGAAAGCTGTCATTAAATGACATTTAGTTTTTTTTTGCGCCACAAGACTAGTGCGGCTAGTAACAAATTGCTTAATCGAGTGTCGATTATACACAAATCACAGATATTACTCAAAAATACTAGGTGTGCCGTCCCTACAGAAACAAAGTTTTATCGAATGGTAACGATTCAACTAATGACATTTAGCACAATACGGATTTTGCTTCCAGCTGCATTGTTATTGAATCGTAGCCATGTTCGAATTGGATACGTTTCACGTTCGAACCGCTTACGTAAAAATTAGTGCGATCGGGGCCCTGGAATCGATTCCCAGTGACGAAACTTGTATTCATTTTGCAGGCGGTTGTCTATGGTCATAGACGTTTGTGTTTGTTATTCATGTCCATCAAACACACGAAACGTCCTTTTTTAAATAATTAGCAATATAATTTTAAACTATTTTTGCTGTTTACGCAAACAAATATGAATAACTCTAAGACTCGACTTACGGATATAGACTCGATTCAGTATATTGTTTGAACACCCTGTATACGCATTACTAAAAATCTCGGGCATTGCAGCTGCTAGCAAAATTAACGATTCGGAAAGAAATAACGACTACATACTTCTAAGGTAGTAGGTACCTTCATGAACTATATTTACTTGTAGGCGTGAAGGCGAGGCGCGGATGAGATGCGATATCTAAACTTGTTGACCGAACGATACAAAATGTCTCCGCTAAATCCACCCTCTTTACCAAATCTTGAGTAATATCATCTGCCTTAATTACTGTAATTAGTGTCGTAATTGTGGCTTCTCCGATCTAAATAAGAACATCGTTTAGCGATACCTTTATAGCCCTCGAGGGGAATGAACTAAAATGAATTAGGAATTAGGGATGCAAGAAATTGGTACAGTTAATTTAGGCTACGAGTATACAAACGTTTATATGTCTATAATTATATAAAAGTATACATGCTATTAGATTGAGTTTTGGGTATTGGTGTGTTACTAAAAACCTACCCCAGTATAAATTTTGGAAACGCTGATTACCAATATAACAAAAAAAATGAAGAAAAACGATGCCTAATGTGCTAACCATGAAAGAAAATAAGTAAGCAGTGTTGTTTTAAAGTCAAACTCGATACAGAAAAACAAAATAAGGTTAAAGTAAAACTTCTTTATGAGATCACGTTCAAGCCCCTGTTAATACTCCACAATGACTTGGTATAGGTATTGGTATAATCATCATCATCATCCTGCCAGCCTATTGCAGTTCACTGCTGGGAGCCTCCCCCAAAGAACGCCAAAGATCACGATCTCCCGCTTTTTTCGTCCATCCACTGCCAGCCATCTTCCTAAGGTCGTCGTTCCATTGAGCTGTGGGGCGTCCTACACTACAATTGCCAAGGCGTGGTCTCCACTTGAAAGCACGTTTACTCCACCTTTCATCGGTCTGCGACAGATGTGGCCGGCCCAGTGCAACTTTAACTTGCTACACTAGAATTTTTTCGCTGCTTCTTATCAGTTATTTGATTAAATTTTATATAAAATAAAAATTATTTTATTCTTTGCCCAACAGTAGCTATTGAGTTAGCTTAGCAACAGTTGGTAATGGATGGAGTGGTACGGCCAATGTTTCTGTCACTCTCCACTCTCGCGCTTCATCATCATTAAAAAAAACCTAACATTTAAAATGTAGCCAAAGATAATTGTTTAAGTTTTTCTCCTTTTTATGCAAGACCAATATAATCTACATGGACAACATGATCAGCCCTCCGATTCAGAACCCTGCGATAGCAAATTGACAACCGGAAAACCACGTGACACTATAGGATTTAACATTATAGTCACGTGATTAACCGGTTGTCAATTCTTTATCGAGGGTCCTGAATCGGGAGCCAGATCACTAATAAATAGGTGACCATAGGTACCGTAATACTATTAACCATTAATGTTCCTCTATCTACATTAGTTCCGTTTGACTGGAACAGTGTAATGGAACTATTTGGGACACGTTAATAGGCACAAAAAGGGGACGGCCTTGTATTGACCCGGCCGTACAGAAGGGTTCTTTTAAAGTGGTCCGAAAGTTTTGTAAGTTAGAGGTTCCTGATTCTGAATACAATTAAAGACCGCGCGAGCAAAGTCGCGGGCATCAGCTAATTTATAATACTACTAGTAGTAATCGAAATATTAATTGATAATATGTTTGGAGACTCAATTTTCTTTCCATGATTTCGATGTTGCCCCATAGTAAAAGTTACTCGTATTGATGAACACATTTGCCTTATTAAATATGGCAGCTGACTTAAACGACACCCTGCATGAGTCTTGTTTAAATAATGTCAACGACTTTTGTTCGTTTACGGATCTCCTCAATTCTGATTCGATCTCGCAAAGAAACACCAAGCACTCCTTTCATGGCACGCTGTGCAACCTTGAGCTTCATATGAGGCTCATAACGAGAGGACACGTTTCAGATCCGTGCCATCACTAGTAACACGCTTTGGTTGTAGTATCTTTTTTTTGTAGCATCAGATATCTCCGATAGACAGAATATTGGAGTTGTTATTATTTTCACAACGGCAGAGTGAGACAGAGGCTAGATCCGAGCCCCGGCGGATAAAGCACGGACGAGGAATCTATCCTATTTGCGGCGTAATAATAAATTCTAAACTCTTAGTTTATATGAATCGTTTTTTTTATCGCGTAGCTTTGAATTTCTGTAAGGACGTATAACTTTCATTGCTATCATTGTAGACTTCCAAGATCGTAAGTAAACAGTGATATGCAATCTCGATAGCGAGTTTTTGCGCATTAAATCTTGGAGTCATCGTATTGAACCCTATGTTTGCAGAAACAGTTATACAGAGTGTTAAGTTTTGAAAATGGTATGTGCAAACAACAAGCAAATAAATACTATGGGCAAGTCATAAAAGGCATCGAACCTTATTAGCATACCTAAAGTTGCAAGTACCTACAATTACATTATTTTGGTTTTCACACGAAACATGCCAATCAAAAGAGAAGATAATTACAAACAACAAACACTCTTTAACAAAATGTTGTTAATGATGTTCTTGATGAAACTTTGTTCAGAATTTCAGTTTAAATATGCAAATAAAAGTAAATACTAGAGCTATTTATAAGCACTTGAAGAATTTCGCCAACATTACTATGTCCTCCGTAGCTCAGTTGGAAGAGCAGTCGCCCGGATAGCGAAAGGTCGTGAGTTCGAATCCCACCAGAGACAGTTGAAAAGTTTTTCAAGTAAATTTTTATTATACCTTGATAACATCATTTCAGCCATAGGACGTCCGCTGCTGAACATAGACCTCCCCCAATGACTTCCAGATTGGCTGGGTAGAAGCGGTTTCTCAGAAAGATATTTGAAAAAGAATATGCAAACATGAACTAAAAGTTACCTCGGGGTACACATAATGGTTGTATTTAAAATGGCTGGCTCTAGTCAACTAGTGCTTGACGTCTTTAGAAAAAGTATATGTAGTAGGTACCTCAAAAGGTTTCATTACATCGAATCACACAGTGACTAGACTGACATTGCGTTGACATTTATAAATACTAATTAATTTGACTTTGACATCTAATTATAATTTTTTTATTAACCTTGACATAACTATTTTATTGTAACTTTATTTAACACCTGATTGTATTATATATTGCATTTAATTGTTACTAATTGATTTTTATTTTTTGAGAGTGAATTTGATTAGGATTTGTAATTGATTTAAATTAATGATGTAATTTACTATTTCTTGACATGTAATGAATATTATGAATAAAATCTTATCTTATCTTATCTTATCTTATCAGTTTTAAAACTTTTCGTTTATTTTTTATAACCTATTCAATCCCACTGCTGGGCAAAGGTCTGCCCCAGACTAGATCGACTTCCATCGATCTCTATCTATCGCAAATTATTAATGAACATTATTCTATTGTATTGTTTAAATTATTTTAGTAGCATATTTAATTGACATTGTATGCCCGTGTGGCGGAACACAGCTGATCTGTATTTTTTATTTTATGACCTTTCTACCTGTGAATCACAATAAACATATTTTGAATTTGAATTTGAATTTGACTCCCAATCCCTTTTCAGGTTAACCAAATCGTCACACCATCTTTTCTTCTACCTATTTTAAAACTATTTAACCAATTTATTTAGTTATGAAATAAAGCACTTTGACACGTCTCCTTTTTTACCATACGCTTCGGTGATGCTTCGGGGATAGTTGTGCCGATAAGAACATTATAATTTAGCCCAAAATGGTTCCGAAGCAGTGGTATGGTAAAAAAAGGGACGTGTAAAAGAGCTTAATTTAGACCTATTTGCAGAAATATATTGGTTTTATACCAATTAACTGATCATGCTATTATGTACGATCCGGCTTAAATATGTAGGAATCGATTTTAATATGGACTTGCCCCATAACACTTGTTGTTACTCGTCTTAGCCGCAATGGATGCCTCGTTTTGTAGGCTTACTACGGAGATGTTTCGTTCGTTTGGACATAAAAACCTAGTAAATTAAAATAACCATTATCTTATGTCAATCCTTTGACGAATAATAAACAACTAAATTTATCCGTGTAAAATACATGACCGTTTTAAATCTATTTAAATAAAAGAAAGTCAGGTTAGTTACACCATTTATAAATCAAAAAAGGCTGGTCTGATTTTTATGATCTTTGATTAGTTAAATTCGTCTCCGTCTTTCAATAGTTCATTTTTTTATTGGTTGACTTGTCAAGGTTAAAAAAAAACAAAACAATTAAATTAAGACTCGAAAACTACAAAAAAAAAACTATTATCTCTAACAATTTTTTTGAGTTTGTTGCACCGTTTCTTCTCGTCACCAGCAGATACGAAGTACCAATGCGGTGCTACCACCGCTAAGAAATATTTTTGGGACATGTATAACTGCCCCATCATCATCATCATCATTTCAGCCATAGGACGTCCACTGCTGAACATAGGCCTCCCCCATTGACTTCCAGAATGGCCGGTTGGAAGCGGCCTGCATCCAGCGTCTTCCTGCGACCTTTACCAGGTCGTCTGACCACCTTGTGAGTGGACGTCCTACGCTACGCTTGCCGGTACGCGGCCTCCATTCTAGAACCTTTCTGCCCCATCGGCCATCGGTTCTACGTGCTATGTCCAAACCCAACTGCCCCAAAGATGGCCTATATACTGAATAAATGAGTACTATTGTGTATTATTTTAGATATCCTGTTTATTAGTACATGGGGCACACTAAAAGTTTTGCACTTCTAGGTAATCGGAACTATTTGAATTTCGAATGTTATATTTTTTTATACGTTGCAACCTTCTTAGTAATAAAAAAAACCATTGGCGGGAAATGATTTGTCAATTGTTTTTTTATCACACATCAAAGTTACGTACGCAACGAAAATGGAATTGTCGAAAAGATTTTAGAGCGATGATTTTTTATGATTTTAAAAGTTCTCTCTCTCCGCAAGACTGTGCCGCTCGTCTTCAAAATGCTTTTGGGAGAGAAGTACATTGTTTGAGCACCGTGATGCGATGGTTTGCTGAATTTGAGAGAGGTCGAGTTTCTTTACATGAAGAATTTCGTGAAGGGCGGCCTTCAACTGCCGTCAACGAAAATAATGTGGCTACTGTTAAGCGGCTAATTGAAGAAAACCCGCGGATTACCTATGAGACAATTCGAGGAATATTGGGGATTGTATGAGCCAAATTCAGAAAATTTTACACGAAGAATTGAAAGTTCGGAAACTTTGCTGTCGTTGGAGGGATCATAAACTGACAGCGGAGCAGAAGCGGGCTCGCGTGAAATGGTGCTCACACATGCTACTGAAGTACGACCACGGACATTCTAATGTTGTTTATGACATTGTCACAGGAGATGAAACGTGGATTTATTGTTTTGAACCCGAAAAAAAAAACAGCAATCTTGTGAATGGGTGTTTGAAAATGAGAACCAAATGGCCAACAAAAGTGAGGCAGGCGAGAAACGTTGGTAAAAAAATGATCGCGTTTTTTTTCTCAGCTACGGGTCCCATCTGTACAATTCTATTTGAAGATCAAAAGAGTGTCAATGCCGAGTGGTATTCTACCATTTGATTACCCAGGGTGTTAGAAAAAGTTCGCGAAAGACGACCCAAAAGCCGCGTTCTCCTACATCATGACAATGCTTCTTCACACACGGCCAACAAAACAAAGTCATTATTAGCTTCCGAAAAAGTACAACTCTTCACCCATCCTGCGCATAGCCCCTAGCACCCTGTGATTTCTGTATTTTCCCCAAAATCAAAGATTTGATGAGAGGTTTTACTTTTACCAACTCCGAAGAGGCAGTGATAGCGTTCAATCAGTACGTAGAAATAATGCCTTCAGATCTGTGGTCCTCCTGTTTTAAAAAATGGTTCGATCGCATGAAAACATGTTTAAAATGTAAAGGAGAGTATTTCAAAAAGCAATAAACAATATTTTGGTTATAACATGTTGTTTTTTAAGTTACGCAAAACTTATAGTGTGACCTACGTAAACACCTTGTAAAGTGGTTTTTATCTTTTTCTTGCGACTGTCTAGAGCATGCATTCTCATTCTTTTTCAGTTCGCAGTGTACCTAAGATTAGTATTTATTTCCATTTATTAATTTTTTGATAAGGTATTTCTGCGATGGCGATTGCCCTCCCGATTCAGAACCCTTCGATAACAAATAGTGTTAATTTAACATTAGTGTCACGTGATTTACCAGTTGTCAATTCTTTAGTCACTTAAGAAGCACAAAACAAAAAAGAGATCTATGCAATGTAACATAACAGTAGCTCCTCAAAGCGCCTTCGCTCAATCCTAATGCGTCCCATCTTTGGAAACACCTGGTGTAGATTCGGTGACAGATAAGAATTGTTTTCAGGTTGTCACAGACATACGTATCCCGCTTCCTACAGGGAGGCGAGTTTTCACGGCAAATAATATGCTCATTATTTAAAAACACCATTTTGTGAAATGGTTCTTATCGTGTCATCAATTCTAAGAACTGGCCACCAAAATTAGCCCAGTGATGGATTATTTTAGAAGCGCAGGGTAAATTCTAGGGAGGCTACAAAATCCAACCAACTAATTAGCTAATCCGTTAGAATATAGGGACACAGTCGACGGCGAAATACCTTCAATAAAAATAGTTTAAAAGCGAAGTGCGCGAACAGCGAGAGCGGTTGAAGGGTTTAATTAAAAGTTCGTCGTGACTAGTGATGTCGATCTACTGTAGCCCATTAAAAAAAAGGTAGCCTTACGGTATAAGCAGCTATTGGTATGCTACGGTTAAAAGGGTTCATCGTCATCATTTCAGCCATAGGACGTCCACTGCTAAACATAGGCTTCCCCTAGTGTCTTTCAGATTGGCCGGTTGGAAGCGGCCTGCATCCAGTGGCTAAAGGGTTTAATAGTTTTATTTAACCGTAGCCTACAAATAAGCAACTAGCTTTCTGCTAGATTACTGGTTCTCTATAGTAGCTGACAATAGACTACAGTAAAGATGTGTTTAACTGTACGTTCTACACAGTTCTACTGTAGCCTACTAACAGCTAACTGACTGTCAAAATATCTGCAACCCCCTAGGGGCTGATTTTGGTGCTCAAATACAACAACTTTTTCTATGGGACCAACAACATCGTTGATGATGTTTTAAAAATAACCCTGTATATCAGCTTGCAGCAGGCTAAAAAGTAAGTCAGGTTTAATGAATGATTCAAATTTTAATAATGTACATTTAACATCACCTTAAATTGGAGATTACAATAACTGACGTCACAAACGCACGACAACAGTAGGCGTTGTAGGCATTCTAAGGAAACGCAAGTGTGAAGGGACTATTACTGAATCACAGAGATAGGAGTGATTGGTAGACCCAATTTGTATCCAGCAAAGCGTTCCGAATGTTAGCCGATACTGCTCTACATCTCTAGCCGCGACGGTAAACAAAACGACCTCCAGTTTCGGAACACGATACGCTTTTGGTTAGCGCCGTTGCTTGTTTTCATACAATTACTGTGAGCGTGCCTATGTAGGTAGGTACCTACGAAAATTTTCCTCGAAAATTATTTACTTTCTGTTATGGAGTTATGTTCTACGCATACCACATCATAACGGGAGGGAATTACTTAATTGAAGAGGCGCAGCCCACTCCTTAACCAAATAAATATGCGCTAAACCACACACCTTTTGTTTAATGTCAAGATGAAATAAACAACTAACGTTCTTGTACGAAGTATCAGACGATGAATGTTGCTAAAGGCGTCTTCCAACACACCCAGTCCTGAACTAATTTAGAAACGTTCTGGTAAAAAATTGACCCGAATGAATGAACCTTTGACCCATTGCGTCAAATGGTATCCGGGTTAAGGTTCTTGTAATTCACGATCAATTGTGACGTTTTCTTAAGGGTAAAGAAGTGAATAGACGACATGGTAAAGGTTGCAGGAAACCGCTGGATGCAGGCCGCTTCTAACTGGACCATCTGGAAATCACTAGGGGAGGCCTATGCTCAGCAGTAAACGTCCTATGGCTGAAATAATGATGATGATGATGAAGAAGATCTGGCACCCTTAGGTGTGGCTAAAGTAACCAAATTAAGTAATATTCTGCTCACACCAAATACTTTTAAATCATGTCGTTTATCAGTCATTACTACGGATGATTACAGCGCCCTCTATAATGAATTCAAAGGAACACAAGCGCTTGTGACGTGAGATAGATTCTAGGTGGTCGGTGCGCGGACGAACTAATCCACTTTACGTTTAGTCGCCGCCGAGATAACACTAGCCTAGGAACTGCTCAGTGTTTCCTTGTCAGCGTAGGTATTACTTTAGAGTGAATTGTTGTTAAGAATGTGAATGACATCACATACATTTCTCTGATCCCAAGGTAAGTAGCTAAAGCGCTTGTGTTTTAGAAATCAGAAACAAAGACGGTACCAAAACACTCAGACCCGAGACTACACAGAAAAGTCCGGGACTTCAGAAATAGCACCGTCAAGTCCAGCGTTGCTTGCCTGTCGGCTACGGAGGTCGTCAAGTTGTATTGAAGTATGAAACATGATCATTGGTCGTCTTAGTTAGTGGAGGGGTCTTTGGCACTAAACCACCATCGACGTAGGACTCCGTTTGTTTACGAGCGTTAAGGAGAAGCTTAAGAAGTCTGTTCGTAAAAGTCACTAAAATACCAGTCACGGGCTTAAACCGGCAGTAAAACTAGTATACCCGTTTTTAATTACTATGCTCACAAAAAGTCAATACAGAGCCGAAAGGCTGTCTGTCTCCAATTTAGTTGCTTCAGAATTTGCGCGCGAATTACGTATCTAGTGTTAATAATCTAAGCCTAATCAGTTTGTTTTTGGAGTCGGTGCCAGCCATGGAGAGTTTCAATGTTTTTATTCGCAACTCGTAAGCGCCACGTCTGCCCAAGACACTACTAAACAGCTACGTTCTGTCGACAAATTGCAGTATTATTCGCTAACTTATAATTTTTGTGGAGTTCTGTGGCTTTTATAATCGTCTCAGCAGTATAATAAGACGACTCCTAGAAGTTAACAAACATATTTTAAGTGCCTATATTTTTTTAAATATTTCTCTTGATTTTCTTGAGATTCCATCATCAGATCCTAACTTGGTGGAGAGTATTCTCTTTCAAACAAATAAATAAATTTTAAAATCGGTTCATCATTGACAAAAATGTCGTTGAACATACTTGAAAAAGTAGATTGTATAGGTACAGAAGTCGGTAAAAAAAATAAAACTGCCACTGGAACTCAATATTAAGTGCGAGTCGGACTTGCGCACCGAGAGGGTAACGTACAAACTTATAGATATGTAAGTAGCTCGTCCATAACGGAAATTGGGTCTCAAAGATAAACTTTTTACCGTTTTCAGTTTGTTCAAAATTTTTATTTTGTTATGTAACTACAAAACGGTCTGTGGATTTGTTCCTTTACTAATGCTATAATTACAATCTATATATATAAAAGAAAGTCGAGTTAGTTAGACCATTTATAAGTCGAGAACAGCTGGACTGATTTTTATGATCTTTGGTTTGTTGGATTTGATTTGAATAACATTAAAAAAAAAACGAAAAAATTGACGAAACGATTGAAGTGGCGGTACGAAGTTCGCCGGGACAACTAGTTAAATATAATTGCTTCTTGCCAAACATGATTTTATTGTCAACAAAAGCTACCGCGAACGAAAAAAACGAGATTTAGTCGACAATTCGCAGGTCGCAAATGTTAGCAATCTAAATCTCGCCAAACCGCGATGCAGTTGGAAAATCGTCGAATGGGATCGCGAAAAGTCGCAGGGTATCTACCCAATAAGTTAAAATTCATTGAACTGATTTTCAACTTTAAATCTGAAACGTAAAGATAAATATCAATTGAGAAAATTTGATGTTTTGTGGTAGGTGGACGAGCTGTTGTCTGTACGCAAACTTAGTTGTATTTAAGAACGGCCTCCTTAATCCGCGGGTATAACTGCGCCGTAAACAAACCGAGGTGGCATTACCGGATATTTATTATTATCCTAGCATTAGCGAAAGTTTAAAAACACATTTTCGGTAATGCTTAACGACTTAACGAAATGTGCAAAATAAGTGTTATTGTTTACAGAAAGGCCTAATATGTCAGCGTCATCGATTAAGAATTACGTACTTGATTATTAAAGTAGGTAGCGTCATCGATTAAGAATTACGTACTTGATTATTAAAGTAGGTATTAAAAAGGTACCAGTTAAATTTAAGGAGGTCATTGAGAAACTAGTCGAGTCGAGAAACACAAAAAACTAAATTGTAAGTTTTTTTTTTTTTTTTTAATATGACAAAAAGCAGGCCTGAACAACGAGAAACACTTGATTTTTGACAGGTTAACTAACGTTCTTTGAAGCTCAGTTAGATTTAAATTAGATTAGAAACTCAAATGTGCACTCACATAATTAATTTACATGTTCAACACAAAAGAGAGAAAATCGGCAGAACAAAACAATTATTGCGTAAGAGTTGGTGAGCTGGTAATCGCTGTGGAGTAGGTATTCCTTTGTAAATTTATTGTGAATATTCATCACTGTTTCGGTAAAGCCAAGGGAGAGAAGCCAGCCAACAAAAACGTAAAAATACTGCCTTTTAAAGTTAATCGAACCTGTGTCTTACTCATTTCAGGAAACTTTAAATTGTAAGCACAAGTTTTTTTGTGTGCTCCTATAACTACTTATGTTTTTTACAGTATCTAATATTGAATTGATAAAATTAATAATAAAAGCGAGCACACGACCGCGTTGAGCAGCGAAACGCTACAGCTGAGTCCGTCCAGCAGTCGCTGTAGCCGAAATCGGCTTTGACAGTATTATTACTTATCACGAAGTGAGACATACTTATCACGAAGTGAGACATACTTATCACGAAGTGAGACATACTTATCACGAAGTGAGACATACTTATCACGAAGTGAGACACACTTATCTAAAAGTGAGACAAATTACAAAATTGTGATTGTACATGTACCTTGTTCAGTGGCAAATACATGATTCCTGATTATAGATTGCGAGTTTTATAACAATCTAATCGCAATCTATAATCAGGAGTAATAAAAAATAATAATTTTAGTTAACTTCCTAGTAGAGATAATTCTACAGCTCAAATTCAGAAAAAAAACAAACAACACTTGGCGCGGCAATTTATGAGAATTATTTCATTTTTATTACGATGTTTAGTGTAGCTATTGGTAACGTTTTTACTCTAAGATGAAATCGACAATATAAACAGTTATCTTGTATTTTTTTCACGAATTTGATGTTGCTCTCATAGTAAAATATGCTTAGACTAGAAAAATCTGTGTTTTCATTAATGTTGTATGATCGTCTCTATCATGTATGGCATTTGTTTGTGATCGCATGATTTTACAAAGGGAAGGCTGTTATCTGTGGGCTATAATGGTTCAGTTTCTCGGTTTAATTATAAATGCCCAACCCGATGTCTCCAGTGCTCAGAACCGTTTGCGTAAATGAGTTAGAAGACTACGCGGTCTATTGTGGGACAGATTTAAAGGCAAGTGACAACACTTAAATGCACACGTAGGTCTGGCTTATTAAATATGTTTATTGATAGAAAGTAAAGTACTACGTTGATGATAATTTAAGGTGCATGTATTTATTTTTCGTGACTATTAAAAATATCCTATGCTGAAAATAGTTTTATATCAGCAGCCGATCGCGTGGTTTTAAGGAGTGTGCTATTCTTTTGTAGATCCTGTTTATTTATAAGGTTCAACAATGACTATGTTGTTGGAAACTTCTTCTCCTATAACCTATACTAACTGTCGCAGCATCCCTTTTATTTACTTTACACTTTTTTGTAAAAGTTATTGACATTTTACCAAACACTGAAAAGGTACTGTAATTACTTGCGAGAAACCCAAAATGTCCCTACAATTTTTTTTTATTGTTGTATATTTACTTCGACTGAGTATTATTAAACTCATTTATTAAGTATGTATACCCTCTTCCCGAAAAACAAAACTCTAATAAAAAAATGCCTTGCTTCAAGGACTACTATCTATAGGCTGGTATGAGAAGAAACGGAGCAAGAAACTCAGCCACCTTTGTCATAACGTCTTTTTCAGTACTGTTTCTCCATTAAAGTTTCATAAAAGCGACCCCATTTTGCGTAATGATTCCATTGACAGATATCCGATATTCTCCCTATGAATAATTTACTCAACTGAATTTCGCTGTCTTCAAACATAATACCGGGTGACCCATTTATATTGGTTCATTACATATTTTTAGGCAGAGTCGTGATAACTCATTTAATATAAATATTAGTTCCGTGAAAATCAATAGATTAGATTTTAAACAACAAAAACCGGATAAGTGCGAGTTGGACTCGCGCAATGTACTACCAACTACCAACGCGAACTACCAACGCACACATCAGTGACAGAGTTTGCGACAAGAGCGTACGTTACTACGTACGTAGATGTAACTAAGACCGCCTAAATTGTACCATTCTAAATTTATTGTTTCTCTGTACTGTTTTTTTTGTGTGGTGTGCAATAAAGAGTATCTATCTATCTATAACTAGCCAATAAGTACTAAAGAACCTGTACTTGAAATAAAATGAGTAGTTATACTCGCGTCGTAACTCGTAAGTCGAGAATAACAATCCGCAGTCAATATTGACTTTATTTACTGAGAATGGTAGGAGTAGTAAAATTTCATTGTAGACATTCAATTTGGTTCACCTGGAGGGCACTAAAAGTTACGGTCAATTTGAGAAAGCAAATTCAATAGAACATTATCTTTATTACCGACAAATAAGCTACACAGACGTCAAATAAAATGATTAGGTAATAAATAAGTAATGTTGGATAAATAATTGCGCAAGAGAAATAGAGTATACAAGACTTTTTTCAACGAAAATAGGGCAGGCCTATTTAAAAATGTGCGTGGCCTCTGTTTGTGAATAACTTCCTACACATTAATTTTTTACGTACAGTCAACAGCACGTCAACCTACCACAAAACGTCAAATTTCCCAATTAATCTCTACGTGTCGGACTCAAAATTGAAAATAGGTTCAATGACCTTTATCTTTTTGGGAAGGTTGACCTACCGTTGACTAGGTACTTTAATATTGGAAAATTCATTCTTATTGCAAATTATTTACCTAGGTGAAATGTATTTTATTAATAGGTGAATTTACCTTGCTAGGTGATGTAGGCACGATGGGTTGGCGACGGTCTTTAGAGCTGCCATGGAGTCATTGTAGACTCCAAACGGGTTAGAATTTCCACCATTTTTACATTTAGTTTTTGTACAACCAACTGACGGGAAATTGTTGTTTAAGCATATGGAAAAAATGTGGAAAATGGATTATCATGCGTGTAATCTTATCAAATTCATCAAAGAATTGACCTCAGTTACTTCAATAAAGTGACTTAAACATTGTTCTTTTGACAGTAAAAGGCAAGTTTGGTGTAACTAGTCTTTACGTTAAGTTTCTAGTTATAGTTCTCGGCTGAGGCCTTGTCGGAATTAGCTAGTTCCGGCTTTCAGCAAACATTAGGCGAGGAAGAACGTACTCCGTATAGTCACGCCTCGGCTCACATCTGTTTTCGGAAGTACAGTCGGCTCCAAAAAGTTTTTGCTAGTCTGCTTTATACTTTTAATGAGACTAATAGTTACGTGAAAAATGTGTGAAGAAATCCAGATAGGTAATTCTTAAGATTAAAATAGTCAACTTCTCAGCACTTACCGGCCGTGTTGAGCTGTCAGCTGTTAGGACGTGTGTTGATAAAAATAAAATAAAACATATTTCAGTGGGGAGTAGTCGAATGAAAATCATGATTTACAAACAATGGGAGTTTAGGAGGCTGACGGTACAGCTATTCTATTTCTCGGAACGCGAATCACCGAGATTGAATTCCTGCTACAAACTCGAGCGAGGTATCTAGCGCGGGGCGCCAGGATGCGTGAGGTGAAACTTCCTACAAATTGGTACTACTTAAAACCTTGGGCACACAGCCGACGTGGCGCAACGGCGACGGGACGCTAGCGCGACGCCAGTGTTTGTAATGTATTGTAGTCTATAGAAGACGACACACAGCACGTCGGCGTCCCGCCGGGCGTGAGCGAGACGGTTAGATGTTGTGATGCATGGGTAAACTTAGGTACTTAGTAGTCGGGATGATGCAGAGCCACCACCTAGTTTGGCGTGATGTTATTCGCGAGGGCGGCACGTGTGGGGGGTGAGAACTCCCTGCTCGTGCGGCCTAGATGGCCGCGGGGTCCAGGTCCTGCGGTTGGAGGAAGTCTCTCGCTTCCCAGTTTGGTTCAAGCTATACTGGTTGGCGAGAGAGCGTGAGACGTAGGCGGCCTTTAGTGGCGGTACCATTTCGTTTCAAAGGGTGGCATCGGGTTGGGAAGGATAACCCATTGTTGACCCGATCCGAAGTCGAAAGGGGGGGGGGGGGGAGAAGAGGCGTCGAACTTAACTTTTCCCCTCCAGTGGGCAGTAGCCGGACGTGGGCGATGCATGGATAGCTTTCCTGAACATGCCCATGTATCGTCTGCATACGTTAGCTTGGCACACCGCTGGTTTTTTAGAGGGTGGCCTCGCCGGGAGCCAGTCACTGTCTCCCGACAAGGGAGTCCTACATAACGGGGCTGCTTCCCCGAGGCAGTCCGGTATGCGAAAAACATTTTTTTAGCGTCAAAAAAAACGTACTTGGTAGTCATGTGGCGTTCTGTTTTGTATATTTTTACAACTTTTTAGATATTTAATAAATATTGGATGGTGGAAAAATCGGTTATCTTATTATAAACGTCAAGGAAAACGTCGCGCCCGCAGTGTCACGTGCACGCTGCGCTGTTGCCGCGTTGCGTCGCCATCCCGCCCGCCGGCTGTGTGCCCAAGGCTTAAATGTCAGATTGTGTCGGTGAAAATCATATATCTTGTATGTTTATGTACGACAACTTTTACTATTGGCCTAACCTTCTTTCTAACGCTTTGTCTAAGAACCAGACCATTTTGGATTATGGCTAAATAATCAATCATAACTAAATGTGCAGGTTTCCTCACAATGTTTTTCATCACCGCCAAATGCTAATAGATTTCTGGAAACCCAGAGTTACTAGCTGGGATGCGAACTCACGGCCCAGAGGCAAGACTCCAAGATAAACAATACTTGAACTTTGTCCAGTATACTTGGACAAGTCAGGCAAGCAAGTCTTTAAGTATTACATGACCACAAACTGGCATTCCAGGGCTCAGAGAAGTCGTTTGCTGTCGCATTTAAAAATCAAATTTCAGTAAAAGGGATACCAAGTAAGGTAAAGTTTTGGGACTTACAAGTTTTTGTTTTTACTCACTGTACAGCTACTGTACTTAATAGATACAATAAAATTAGTCTATTTAAAATACCTGTAAAATACAATAAGCCAGTAGAGGACTAGCTAGTCTATGATTTGAGCTCTAGACTACATAGCCAGCGGACGCAGATTCGAATCGCGCAAGGAGCAATTGTTATGTAATGAGCACGAGCATTTTTGAGTCGTAGATTTCATATAACAGGAGAACTATGTCTATCGGTTAACTACTTATCATAGTACAAGCTATGCTTAGTTTGGGGCTATCCGGTGTGATTGTTGAAATAATTTATCAATTTACTAGATTTTTTCTAAATGTCTCTACTCAGGTTAGAAAGAGTAAAGTCACTATAAGAAATGGTTGATTTCGACACTATAACCTTTTTGATTCTGTATCAATTCTTGAAGTACCTACTCAAAAAGCTTTTAAGTATTACCTAACATGTGCACAAACCGGCATTATAGGAGCTCACGAGCCAGCCCAAGTTTGTCGTCGCCATTTCAAAAATCCAATTTCAGGAGAACAAACACCACGCCAACTTATTTACTGGAGGCAACTGCGAAAATATGTTAATTTAATTAAGAAAGTACTACAGCAAACTCTGTGAGTTTTATTTGTAAGCAAAATTGACGGTTTTAAATCTACGCACTTAATAACGGAATTGATATAAATGAGAAATTTTATTATTTGGTCGGTATTCTCATGTGCCCATAAAAAAATACTGGATGTTAAAATATCGATACTTCTCTTCTCTCTCTCTTCTCTTATATCCAGACATTTTAGGTATTCATTCATCATCATCATCATCATTTCAGCCATAGGACGCCACTGCTAAACATCATTGACTTCCAGATTGGCCGGTTGGAAGCGGCCTGCATCCAGCGTCTTTCTGCGACTCTTACCAGGTCGTCTGTCCACCTCGTGGGTGGACGTCCTACACTGCACTTAGCAGTACGTGGCGTCCATTCTAGAACCTTTTTTCCCCATCGGCCGTCAGTCCTACGTGCTATGTGCCCCGCCCACTGCTACTTTAGCTTCATAATCCGTTGGGCTATGTCAGCGACTTTTGTTAGTTTACGGATCTCCTCATTTCTGATTTGATCTCGCAAGAAAATGCTCGCGCGCTCCTCGCGCTCGCGAATGCTCGCAACCAAGCATAGCCCTTTCCTTAACACGCTGTGCTGTGTGTGGCACGTTAAAGTTTTCATTAATAGGTATGTATTTTACTTTTTATTTTACTATTTATATTTTATAGTTAGTTTGCAGAATAGGGACACTAGGGTCGCAGTCAATGTAGTACGTGACGGTACTTGCCGCGAAAATAATAATATTATGAGGATTGGTGAAAAATTTACCTCTTATACGGAGTGAAGGGAGACATCGCTGTTCCAGTCAGCCTGCCACCACGGTCGGTGTAACCCGGTCGAAACGTCGCGAAAGTTTCAAAGTAGTTATTTTAAAAATTAAGAATCTAAGAACAAAATTATCACCAGCAAGAATGCTTAGTTACAATATTGTGTATAATTTCTTAATCATAAATAAAACAGTAAATCGTACGTTACTTACAAACATGAAAACATTTCTATAAAGTCACAACTATAACAAAACATCGCCACATTTTCTAAAAAAAACTAAACAAACAAAACAATAGCGCCTTTTCTGGGAACATTCAAAATCAGCGCTGTGATTCCCAAGCAAAACCTCGACTATTCGATTCGTCGAAAATCTCGAATATCTATCTGAGCTCTCGCAAATCCCCACTAAAAGGGCTCCGAATTTGGGGTATAAAAAATTCATGAAGTCTGCCAGTTTTTAACCGACCCCATGTGGGTAGACTAGGGTTGTCACCCCACATATTATCTCAAAGGACGTAATATTGTACATAATAAAGTATGTCAGAAACTAAAACTGAGATGACCCTCAGTTTTGTAGAATGTTGAGAAAAAATGTAATGTGATATAACGGAGTGCCTGAGGGATGTTGTTGAAGATTACAACTAGCTCGTTAATGCGATACTCGTGGATTTCAGCTGAAATCTTATTTACTATGGTCAGTTTAATTTCAATTATATCAACAATTTCTTCTGCATAAAGGGGTCGAGTGAGTATACCAATGTAGTGTGGTGTCCAGCAGTGGACTGACGTGGGCTGATTATTATATATCTTATATATAGAAGAAGTGGGCTTCTTCTTCTTCATCTATACGGTCAATCCCGGTTACGTCGAAAGCCATTGCTTTGGAGCCCAGGGTCCGCTTTCCTTGATTTACTCCTTCACTTCGCGCGTTTCAGACCACCGCTCTCAAGCGACTGCTTCAACTCGTTCACCCGTCTCACCAGCCTGCCCCTGTCCGCGTCCACCAGTGCGTTATCGTCAGCATACATCAGCAGCCATGGTGGCTGCTCATGTGAGTCTCTGATGCTGTCTGACACAACGTCTAATATCACACTAAACAGAAAGGTGGGCTGATTATGATTATGATGAAGTATACCTACTCGATCAAACCCAAGTGAATGTTTTATATTAAAAAAAAGTTTTCATTTTTTAAATCTTGAATTATAAGACAATATTGTTCATTGCCTCAGTCACAAAAACAATTTTAGGTAAAAAATAAAAAAAATATCAATACTTGATTTAATCGGAACTATTTGAATTTCGAATGTTATATTTTTTTTAAACGTTGCAACCTTCTTAGTAATAAAAAAAACAATTGGCGGGCAATGATTTGTCAATTGTTTTTTATCACACACCAAAGTTCTACGTACGCAACGAAAATGAAATTAAGTCGAAAAGATTTTAGAGCGATGATTTTTTATGATTATAAAAGTTCTCTCTCTTTGCAAGACTGTACCGCTTGTCTTCAAAATGCTTTTGGGAGAGAAGCACCTTGTTTGAGCACCGTGAGGCGATGGTTTGCTGAATTTGAGAGAGGTCAAGTTTCTTTACATGACGAATTTCATGATGGGCGGCCTTCTACTGCCGTCAACGAAAATAATATGGCTACTGTTAAGCGGCTAATTGAAAAAAAACTCGCGAATTACCTATGAGACAATTCGAGCACTATTGGGGATTGGTATGAGCCAAATTCAGAAAATTTTACACGAAGAATTGAAAGTTCGGAAACTTTGCTGTCGTTGGATCCATCATGAACTGACAGCGGAGCAGAAGCGGGCTCGCGTGGAATGGTGCTCACAGATGCTACTGAAGTACGACCACGGACATTCTAATGCTGTTTATGACATTGTCACAGGAGACGAAACGTGGATTTATTTTTTTGTACCCTAAAAAAAACAGCAATCTTGTGAATTGGTGTTTGAAAATGAGAACAGGCCAACAAAAGTGAGGCAGGCGAGAAACTTGGTAAAAAAATGATCGCGTTTTTTTTCTCAGCTACGGTTCCATCTGTACAATTCTTCTTGAAGATCAAAAAAGTGTTAATGCCGAGTGGTATTCTACCATTTGTTTACCCAGGGTGTTAGAAAAAGTTCGCGAAAGATGACCCAAAAGCCGCGTTCTCCTACATCATGACAACGCTTCTTTACACACGGCAAAACAAAGTCATTTTTAGCTTCCGAAAAAGTACAACTCGTCACCCATCCCACGCATAGCCCCGACCTACCACCCTGTGATTTCTGTATTTTCCCCAAAATCAAAGATTTGATGAGAGGTTTTACTTTTACCAACTCCGAAGAGATAACATTCAATCAGCACGTAGAAAACATGCCTTCAGATCTTCAACAGCAACCTTGTGAATGGGTATTCACAAGTATTGTATTTCGTCTCCTGTGACAATGTCATAAACAGCATTAGAATGTCCGTGGTCGTACTTCAGTAGCATTTGTAAGCACCACTTCACGCGAGCCTGCTTCTGCTCCGCTGTCAGTTCATGAGGGATCCAACTACAGCAAAGTTTCCGAACTTTCAATTCTTCGTGTAAAATTTTCTGAATTTGGCTCATATCAATTCCCAATAGTCCTCGAATTGTCTCATAGGTAATCCGCGGGTTTTCTTTAATTAGCCGCTTAACAGTAGCCACATTATTTTCGTTGACGGCTGTTGAAGGCCGCCCTTCACGAAATTCGTCATATAAAGAAACTCGACCTCTCTCAAATTCAGAAAACCATCGCCTCACGGTGCTCAAACAAGGTGCTTCTCTCCCAAAAGCATTTTGAAGACGAGCGGCACAGTCTTGCGGAGAGAAAGAACTTTTAAAATCATAAAAAATCATCGCTCTAAAATCTTTTCGACTTAATTCCATTTTCCTTGTGATAAAAAACAATTGACAAATCATTTCCCGCCATTTTTTTTTAATTACTAATAAGGTTGCAACGTTTAAAAAAATATAACATTCGAAATTCAAATAGTTTCGATTAGCTAGAAGTGCAAAACTTTTAGTGTGCCCCATGTATACAAATGTCATACCTATATTGTTATCGTAAATTATTTCTGCTTTTGTTGTTTGTATTGGTAAATACATTCGCACTATATTTAACTAACCTAACTAACGTTGTATAAACTGCACTGACATGACATCCCAAATGACTTTGAACGCGTAATTAATTTAGATGTAGTTTCTATGTTCCTCAATATTTCTATGCTAACCCTGTTAGTAAAGGCATTCAGACACAGATCGAAACTAATTTGCGTCTCGGAGAGACAAATTGCACGTCGCCGCTGCCCCATCTGCTGTCGTTGGGAAATTAACAAGAGGTTTTGTTTATATTTCTTTGTATTTTTTTCTGTATTGTGTATTTGTCTAGGAAACAGGTTTAATCTTATTGTTGACACCAAATTCTAATGTCCGTGTACTATTCATGTGTTATTACAAGTTTTTGTTTTTTTTTGTAAATTGAATGTAACTAATGTAGAAGACTTTTAACTTTAACTTTTAATTAATTACTTAGTAAGTAAGAACCTATTACTGAAGAGCGGTACCTCCTGACACAGGTTGAAACAATGTCCGTCAGTTGGATTAACAGAAAATATTAAACACGTATTTTTTCTTTTCTGAATCAAACAAAAAATGATGAAGATATAGCCCGTTAAAGTTCCGCGTAACGTCACGCCTTGCTACACTTTTTAGCAAGACGTGACGTCATGTGCTCACTTTGAAGCGCTTTATCTTCGTAATTTTTTGTTTGATTGACAAAAGACAAAATAATGGGTCCAATATTTTTGATAATCTAACTGACGGACTAAATAAAATAATCATTTTTTGACCCAGGAAACTAGCCCATTTTGTAAACAAATACCTTGTTACAGAAATAAATAATTTATTTATATTTTATTTTACTTTTACTCCAATCCTATGAAATCCTTTTAACCTAGGCACTACAGACAGACATCATATTGTCGCTGTTCGAGAATCCACTTTGTATACTTGTTGCTTTTTGTTTGTTTCGTCTTTTACGTGCGCTTTGTTAGGCGGACGTCTGTCTGTAGGAACGTTGCAATTAGTGTTCTCTTTAATCATACCAATCTGTCCATCGTGAATTACGATAGTCCTGTAGCCTCTACTGCTGCTTTCCAAGTGGTCTGGAATCTTTTTTCGAAATATCTCTATATACAGGGTGTCCCGTAAAGAGCGTGCAAAACGACAACCGCAGATAGAGCAAATAAAGGCTGTATCTCCTGTCCAAAGTTCGACTTCGTAAGAATTTCATTTTTGAACAAATTGCGATATTAAGTTGTTTTGCTTTGCAAATTTTTTTAAAAGCCCTCATTTTCCCGAAACACAGTGCGACTTTTGCTTGGTCTATTAATGGACAAAAGATAGAGCTTTTTATGCTCTATCTACAGATTTCGTTTGGCACGAACTTTTTGGGACATGTATAAAACAAAGTTGCGTTAGTTACAATAAGTCAAGAACGGCTGGACCGATTTTTATGATCTTTGTTTTGTTAAATTTGTCTCCGCCCGGAGTAGCAGAATAACTATTAAAACAACGGAAAAATTCACGAGAAAAAGGGACGAATAAGCGGTACGAAGTTCGCCGGGACAGCTAGTTATTATATGAAAATGTACATTGTTTTACCAAAAGTTAAGCTTTAGCTGTAAAATGGCAGCAATGTTTCGTTAAATAACTTTTCCGATAAGCTCGAGATATAATCACATTAACAATTTTCGTTTGGATTAATGTATCGTGTACCCATTTAGTCCATCAACATAAGCAATTTTTTTAAGAGGCCAACTACTTAAGGCTGTCTGTCATGTCATTCTTCTTTATTGAAGAAAAATCTGTTTTATCCTCATTTTGTGTGTGATTGACTTCAATGCTCATATCAGCCTTCTTCTTCATCAATCCCGGTTGCATCCAAAGCCATTTCTTTGGAGCCCAGGGTCCGCTTTTCTTGATTTACTCCTCCACTTCGCAGGGTCTTGAGCGTCTCTAGTTGTGAGATCAAATCAGCCAAATAATAATTTGTAGGTGCTAAGTAGAATCGCCAGTAAACTTGTACACTTAATCAAGAAACTAAGATTTTAAGACTTCATTAAATCGCTTAATAACGGATCTATGCGAACAAAGTCACGGGGTATTGTTAAAATTAATAACATTTGTTATTTGTATTTAATAAATAATAATGTGCTCAATGTAGAATAATAACTTTTCAATATTGTCTCGGGTCTGGGTGTTGTGGTACCGTCGTTGTTTCTGATTTCTGAAACACAAGTGCATAAGCTACTCGTACTTATCATAGGATCAGAGCAATGTATGTGATGTTGTCCGATATATTTATATTTATTATTTGAACGCCCAAAGTGGCAGAATATGTAGAATATATCTACCTTTAAGACCTTAATAGTGTAACCATATTCTATGAAATAAATTATTTGATTTGATTTGATTTGATATCTATTTGTTGTATACCAAAACCTTTTCCAGAATGTAACAAATACTTTTCAGAAAACTGTATTAAATTCGGTTAACATACAAACGGGTCAAACTGAGAACCTCCTTTTTTTGGAGTCAGTTAAAAATATTGGTTTTGGTAATCAAATTAATATTTATTTCAGGAAGTATTCACCTTCCTTTATACATTTTGTTGTCCGCTCGGGGCGCAACATGTAACGCTAAGCATTACGTAAACCAAGGATTATTTATATTGATAATCTAGTCAATGTTTAATATGAATAAGACGTACTATGAAGCATAAATCACTTAAGTTTTATATTGCAGCAACTTGCTAAAGCACGACAGGCGTTTGATTCATTCAAGAAGTAAATTATAAAGTCAATTTCTAACAAGGCGGTTTTCAAAGCGGAACTTATCCTAGAAAATTCATGAACTATGCAGCAACTGGCGAACGGACAGGTTCACCATTTTTACTGAATTTTATAGTCCATTTTTGTTAGGCTTTACAATTTACTGAGTTAACTTATAATTTATATGATATTTACTTACAGTAAAAATTCTTAGAAAAGGTACTTTTGTAAAATTTATACAAAACACTGTATATTGTGACGAGCAAGTTCAGAGCTCTAAATTGCGTATGACCCTATACGCATATAGCCCGTTATATCTAACTTAGTTTTTTTTTTAAAGCCGTAACCTACACTTCTGGGGAAATAAAATGAAAAATGATTTATTTGCTTTAATTAATAACCGCAGTATATTGATGAACTACCTATGTCTTAATAAAGATGACAGGATGGATTTACTGAATAAAGTTATCCGTTAATGATTTAAATTATAAAAATGTGTGAACTGCCTAAGCTTGCACAGGTACCGCTAGCGCACAAAATACAGATACTGACTACCTCAAGTTTGACTGGTAGAGAATGTTGTATATTATTAAGTCCATCAATTGTACTCACCTGTGTAATAAAGTTTAGGTAAATCAATTAATAAATACGTTCCCGAAGCAGTGGTAAGCCAAAAAACAAAATTGGTACGTGTACAAAAGTTTATAAATGCCTCATTCGGGTATATTTGCCGACATGAATTGATTTTGTTATTCGCGTTCTAGAAAGTTGTGTTGTTGTTTGTTAGTGGTTCGCCAACGACGGTTTTATGGCTTGACTTTTGTTTAAGTGGAACCTTTTAGATTTCAGTTTTTGCAATACAAATTCAATTACCAAAAAAGGTACCTAATTAACTACCAAATACAGCCATTTGTGAATTAGAATATTTAGAAGTGGCACACTATTTAGTTTATTCTCAAGATTTCTCAACATTTAAAAGTGATTTAGTAATATCGATTTAGATCTTCTTAACAAACTAGCGGTGCCCGCGACTTTGCTGCAAAAACGTAATTAATCTTACAAAATTCAACACTCTATTTTCCCTTCAGGCTGGAATTCGAATCGAAATCGAACATCGCTCTTTCTACTTTCGATTGCGAGTTGATTTGTTAGTCAGCCGTCTAAATGATTTAGAAACGCAACATCACATGAGCATTAATAATAAAGGTTATGTACTTAGTTAAACCACAAAAATATAATAAAATAAAACCATTTATTTTCTCTCTCACTTATAATACAATAGACATACTGCTAGGATTTATGGTGGTAAATGTAATTAGGTCCCGAAAAAAAAAAGGTCTTTCAGGACTGCTAGGCATGGGTACAAACACGACGCATGGACACCCCAGAATAAGCCTGAGGCGACTCTACGCTAACTTTCTTATTATCAGGCACTTGTTTACTCAACATTACACTAGACTTAGTTGCAAAAACGTACGTACGTACGTGTAATTTTAGTTTTTTGTATTATTTGTAGACACAATAAGGTATGACTACGAAATGTTAAGGTGTATATACAGATTCGGTAAAGAACTCTAGACTATGATAATTTTACAGTTTTATTTCCAATTTATTCAGTTTAAAGGCCCTCTTCCTGGAACTTATACACATCCCAAATAATAGCATTTCCCTATCACTGCTTCGGGACAACATATCGGTTGGTGATGAAGAAGAAACGGCGTAACAAACTCAGTCATCATTTTCAGTCTTTTTTACAGGAAATACAATACAGCAGTAAGTGCGCGCTAGGCCAGTTATAAGGTCCATTCACTCATGTCGTTTAAATAATCGTCGACTTTATAATATCCTTTATTCGTAAGATTGTTTTAGAACTCATGAACTGAACAGGTAGAAGAAGAAGGTCAGTGGTACTTTAAAAAAAACTCATTTTCCCAAGAATGCATCACCAACTCTATGTGCTATTCTATACTATGCTATTCTAGGTAGTAAAACAAACAGTGCAATGTTTAGCAATAGAAATTAGGAAATCGATAAGTTACTATAATATACGAGTAATTTAATAAAGAGGAACAGAGACATTTAAACAAGCTTTCTATGTGGTTGAATGCGGAAACTTGGCAATTTGACAGACCCCATTATTTATAGTAAACCATCCATATGGGTGGTGTTTAATAAATCAGAAGGAATCTCAGTAGTATGACCAGGGAGTACATAAACTAGGACAATCTACGTTAGAAAAAGGTTCTTAGAAATGAATGGATTTGACGTACTTAGATCTCTCAAAGTTGAAACTATATTGGAACTATACAGTGGTATAGTCAATCAGAAAATTCCACTACTACCAGTAGACACAAATGTTTGCTGTTGTCGGGAAGACACCCAAATTATATTAGTACTTCTTTAATGACTAGTGGCGCTCTAATTTGCTTTAAACGCAAAGTGTCCCGTGTTCCATTTGTTTCGGGTCAAGAAAAAGAACTTTTCTAAAGTGGCTCTGGTTTAAGTGTGCTAAGAGACGCTTCTGTCCACTAAATAGTTGCATCTTTCTGTAAATATAAATAATACTTAACTTCTTTGTATGGTGTAATAAAGAGTATCTATCTATCTATCTATCCACAACCACAGAATAGATAATGGTACTGCTAACTTAAAACACAGTTATATAAATTCCTAACTTCAAGACTACTCGTATGACAATAATTGGTGTGATATCTGGCGCATATTTATAAACATTATTAAAATATATAAAATAAATATTCTTATTATTCTAAGTAAAGTTTGACTGGTGACTTATCCATGTTTGCAATAGGTTCTTTATGCGTAATGTCCCATTAAAATCTAAATAAAGGTTATCCTAGGGGGTTGGGTTTGTCCATTTGTCTTGTGCTGACGCCTCAATCAGCTCTGAATAAATGCCGATTGCCTCTGTAGGTATCGTCCCCGAAGTATTGCCTTACGTTGTTTTGCTTAGATAAAGCCGTTAATAGAGCTGGCACGATTAGATTGAGTAAATCGAATAAGTAAATTTAGAATTCAAATTTACAAAATTGGAACTTATAACGATTTAGCTAAGGTGGTATACTTCAATTCATTTTTGTAATTTTTGTCATTTGTTTTCATTGTTCATTTTTGTAACGTCATATGCACCGCCCACAAAACATTTCTGTTTAGCCTAATGGTCGACTGGTAGAGAATGCCACATGGCATGGTACGATTTTATTTTGTGCAATAAAGTTGAAATAAATAAATATACTTCTATTGAATAAAAACCTTTTGATAGAAAGACAATAAATTCAAATTGAAACGACCCGCTCGTTTGTTTTTCTTATAAATAGTCAAAGGGTAACAATAAAATCTTTTGTGCTACGACATAATTTGATTTTCTAGGTAAAATGTCATTTTATATTTTCTCCTAGGCTATAGTAGGTATTAATAAATACACCAGTTTTTTTTGTCATAGTCTCAGAGTAAGGAATTAAAGTTCTTTATTACGAACGAGGTACATACCTACCAGACCAGAATATTAAATTAGCCAGCCCCCTAGCATGGTCACTAAAACACGATATGATATAGCGAATAACCGAATAACCAAATGAAGAAATATGATAGATATAGCCGCCATTTGAAGCGCCGTGACCGTGATGTCATATGGTATAATCGCTGTTTCGATAAAAAATCAGCATGGCTAATAGTAATACTAATAGTATTCTTTATTTGCATAAGTACATGGTATAAAAGATGTAGTCTGCACATGTCTTGCCAAATTGTCAGCATGCAAACATTAATTACTCAGGTGTTAAAATTTGTATATGCATATAAAATGTAAGCTTTAAATCAAGTTAAAATCATTCAAAAATTATCAATGTCAAACTAAACTAAACACTTAAAACAATACAATCTTAATGGTCAAATAAATCTTCTAATAGTCAAATTAAACCTTACGGTCAATAATTTCTTTAATGTCATAGATTTTTTGATCAATTAACCAATTATACATTCTTGCTTTAAATAAATTCATTTTAAGATTTTTAATGTCATGTGGAATTTTGTTGTATATTCGAATACACATCGAAACACAACTGTTTCTGTATCTAGCAGATTTTCCAATGACACGATGTACAGTCTATTAGGGTCTCTTTTAAGTCTTGCGTTTGTGTCCTTTGCTTTCATAAATAATTCATTTTGTTTTTTTACAAAACAGCAAATTTCATAAATGTACAGTGCAGGTAAAGGGAGCAAGCCAAGCTAAAAAAAAAGGCTGTCTACAAGACTCGCCGGGCGGGATTCCACACATAGCTCGGATGCATTTCTTTTGTGCTATAAAGACTCTATTCCTTTCTGTGCTATCTATATCTATCATATTTAAAAAAAAAACAGTTGGTGTCGATAAATCGCTATATTATATCTTGTTTTGGTGGTCATGCTAGGGGGCAGGACTGGAGCAGGGGCGTGCATCCCATATAGGCTATTATGTAGAGCCTACCTTCATAAAAAACCGACAGAACAGCTAACCATAATTATTAATTACGTATTCAACAATAAACAATAAATATATTGTAACTATTTTGTCGTCTACCTGTACTTATTCCTTACTAAAGCGCGCAACTTAGATCGTTACTGTGCAATTTTAATAATGTTAGGCTGCCGCAAGATCGCCTACTGTCTCACGCAAACTTACTCAATTTTCACTCACAACCTACTCCCATCTGAAACCAATGCACGCCCCTGGGCTGGAGTGGCTTCCAATAGGTAAGTAGAAGAAGGTAGGTAAGTACTATCACCAAAATAATAATAATTGCTGGGACTTGAGTCTCGCGATAAGTCAATTGTCTAATTACTTACTTCTCCAGCTAGCAACTTATCTCAAATGACTTGCTGTAAAATTGAGTTTCTAAGTTAGAAAAATGTTTTTGAAGAAAATGTTCGCTAACAACAATATTTTGCAACAAGCATAATGATATTTTACTGAAAATAAACTTTACTAACTGATAAATAAATTATTAACCTTGTTAAAGCAGCCACTGATTATTATGATTATTAAAATATTAACCAAATCGTTGTGCTTAGAGTCTCGTATATACCTACCGTCTGTTCCTTTCCTTTCCCTTTTTAGGGTTCTGTCAGTAGTAAACTAGGAACCCCATGTTTGTTCGTCCATCTGTATATCACAGCCATTTCCTTACATATTACTATTAGTAATTATTTAAATTCGTCAATAGTATAGATATGTAAACAACAAAGTTATAAAATAAAAATGTAAACTTTTTCTACCTTCATGTAGATGATCATAACCTGGTCTAGTTCACGCTCCGGTATACACAGCCAGCTGCGCTTTCAAATCCCACTGGGGGCAAATATTATTATAATGAGCTTAACGCGCATTTGTACCTAACATGATTATTTAAAAAAATTAAGTGTATGTATTATTATATAGGTACTATACCTGTATAATACAAGCTGGATTTGCTTGGGGCTAGATAATTGGAGTGGTTGTTGGAACAATTAATTTACTATATAAGTCCTTATTGTCTCAAATCGTTGAATAGGTTTTAAATATATATTATTGAATCAACTTTTTCAAATACCGAAAATAATTTCTAAAGGCCTTTCCATCTAGTTCCTAATGTCAGCGCAGTTAATTACCCGAACTTCAGTAAAAGTGGAAAGTGGTCCTTAAAAACCTCCAACTTGTTGGTAAGTCGACGTTCGCGGGACAAATCTGAGTGTTCAGAATTTACTGCCACTTCCCAAAACTTCCGCATTTGCGTCGTAAAACTACGTTTGTTTCTGAAAAAAACTGAATAGTTAGTTTTCAGTTGAGCTGGATTCCGTATAGTAAAATTCTATCAAAAAGTGACACATACAATCTCAGTGTGTTTAATAATCCATACTTTCGTACTAACTAACCAATTTTAATGGTTTTTAGTAAATAGATAGATTTGACTTCGGAAACGGACATAGGCTACTTTTTGTTGCAAAACTGAAATTTAGTACAAAAATAGCTTGAACCCTTGGGAAGGGTGAATATTTTTTAATCCACCTCCTAAGAGAGTAGCATAGGACAAGCCGTATTTCACGTGGGCAAAGCCGCTGGCACAGCTAGTAATTGATATTTTGGCCTGACTGACAGACAGGTATGGGGGACAGAATGGGGGTGGGGGGGCATACTCGCCACGTTTGTCGGGCGGGTTGACGAGCGTAGTTTTCTATAGTATTTCGCACCCAGACGCTGCTGCCCGTCTTGTGCTGGCGGTGGGGAAGTTTATTCTTTACGGCTGCCCCTACACGGCACGACACGGACAGGCAGCGTGAGCTAACGACCCGTTGCAGTTTGGCACTCTTCGGGTATAAACGCAGCGTAGAGCGCCCTCCGACAAGTTGAAGCGACGATTTATGCCGCGACGATATAGCTGCTGGCAGTGGTTGGAAAAGAGTACATTTTGAGACACCTATGTTTAGCAGTGAACTACCATAAACATACAAAACACAAAAACCATAAAAATGCATCAAACTTAGTGAAGTAAAGCACTATATTAACAATATTTGCTCCTTGATCTATGTGGTAATTTAAAGGACTTATGATGGACTTGAAACTTCGTTGACGATTTTGTCCACATTTAATTTGATGGTCTGGAGCGTTAGTAGCTTATTGGCCAATCTTGCTTCCAGTACCTCTAGATTTTTAGAAATCTATGACCGCTTGCTCGGCGGTGACGGAACATATCGTGAGAAAACCTACACATTCAGAAAACGCTGGATGCGTTACCATAGTCCATAGTCCAAAATGGTCTGGTGCCCTGTCTGGGCCTGAGGGCTATCGCTCCAAAGGGGAATATGCATGAAAATAACATATTGTTTTTACTATATTTATAATAAATTGTATGAAATTATAGTACTAATAGTAAAAACAAAATTCATTTCAAGTAAAAATACCGTAATAAAGTAAAATTATAAAAATTGAGGTGTACCTGTCTCTTTCTAAAACAACTTTTACTATGAAAAATGTATGGCGGATGTGTACTGTGACGTCACGGTACATAACGGATCTCCTTGTCTACGACGCTCTTTCTCCCTAATGGGTTGTAAGGTTATAATTAAGTACTATTTATTTTATATATTAAGTACTATTTAGTATATCTAAAATTATATGCATATTCCCCAATGTACTTAAAAACTAGAACTGAATCGCATATCAAAGATCATGGTTATCAAGCCTACCTAGACTAGAAAAGTGGACAAAGCGATACGAAGAAGAAGATAATTTAGGTATACTGCTGTTAACGCAATAGAAAAAGAGAGTTTAGAATACTTATTTTCAGTACGGTACGCTAAATGGATCTGCGAGCCAAGATCTTGGCAATCAGCCCGACAAAATGCACGTGTCCAAACTTGGCAAGTTCCGTGGAACTTGGGCTCGTAGGTAGTTATGAAAAGTTTATTTTTTCTCAGTTCAAAAAGTAGGTTAATCGCTCCAGAGTTTTCACATTTTTTATTTGTTTAACTTGGGTTACCTGGATTTATCAGGGATTTATGTTAACGGACTAGCTAAGTCATGATTAAACTGCTTTTTTCTTGTAAGGTAATCAAATCAGGCTATCATCGTCCCCATGGGATCCATGCAGTGTTCCTGTCTTAATGTTAACCTTGGGAGTCGTTAAGAGAAAATCTAATCTTATTGACGGATATTTTTTGCTCATATGTCGAATTTAACTTCTACAAATTTTTACTCCTTAATTTAATTTTTCCTGTAAATGTTTACTATACAAATTAAGTATGTATCTTTTATTGATTTAATTCCAAAAAGTATCTTGGCAAATATTTATTTTTAGCATCAAGTGACACTCAATAATATCTTTTATTATCTAGTTGGAGCTCAAGAATCGAGGAAAACATCTTTAGAAATCCGACGCTGATTTATTATCACACTTATCTTCATCCCGGAACCTTTCCGGGATCTCATACGATTTTGTATTGGATATTTAACGATTTTTAATAACACCCTTATAAATTCTTAAAATAACATTTGGAAATAAAATGATATACGAGTACAAATTCTTTATTCAGTATCAACATTTTTGCATTTCTATATAAGTAGTGATCGAGGATTTTTAAGAAAATAAATACATGTTTTAGACAATCTACTCTCTCCATATCAGCGATTTACATTACCCTTATTATACCTCATCATTTCAGCCATAGGACGTCCACTGCTGAACACAGGCCTCCCCCAATTATTTTCATGGGGGGGATTGCCAACACTCGCCACGCTTGGCAGGCGGGTTGGCGAGCGCAGTTTTTTATAAGGTTTCGCACGCTGACGCTGCTGCCCGTGTCGTGCTACAAGAATCAGTCGCCTCTTACGACACGCCTCCTGTTGGCGGTGGGAAATTGTATTCTTTACGGCCGTCCCCACACGGCACCTTATTATACCTATTAAGTAGGTAGTATATACTATTGGGAAAAGTTTGATAGCAAATAGTTTTTTAAACAGAGATAAAATAATTTACTTACAAAACTAGGAACTTTTGAAGCTTTTTAAAAAAAAAGAGACATATGTTATAAGTACGTCATGTATACATGTATCTCATACTTATATCAACGATTAAAGTACCACACTTTTGTAGTTTGAAGTGTGGCCGTGTTGGGACGGACACGTTGCAACTCGACCACTAAAAACTAGTCATAAGTTTTGACCTATTGAGGTACTAGTTTTTTCCGTAATGGTACCAAATGGTAGATATGTGTAGAGCCTATAGCCTGTTCTCAGACCTTAAATGGCACCGTGGCCTCTTCACAACGTAAGACACTACTTTCAGATGTTATTAAGCCGCCCTAAAGCCTCTGACTGGGCTTCACGACTAGTATCAAGCGATATTAGCCGGGACCAACTTTAAACGTGCCTTCCGAAGCACGGAGATGCTTGTGATAAATGTAACTAAATATGGTTGGAGTGGTCATAGTAACAAGTGAAGGTAATATAAGAATGTGAATAAAATTGATACCGAGACAAAACACCATGGTCTCGAAGTAATGAGTTGATATTCTTGTGGTACGAGGCACTAAATAATGTATTTTGCCAGAAGTATCTCCCAGCAGAGCCAGATAGAATTTTATTTTATTAAAGAGTTATAAGTAAATATAAATATTGGACAAAATCACATATATTGCTCTGATCCTATGATAAGTAGCTTAAGCACTTGTGTTACAGAAATCAGAAACAACGACGGTACCGCAACACCCAGACCCGAGACAATATTGAAAAGTTATTTTTAGAACCCGGAACATCAGAGAAAGTGACACCAAGTCCGGTATGCTCGCATCTCGGCTACGGAGGTCGTCAAATGCTATGTATGTAAATGTTGACAATGTTTTTAATTTCCAATCCAGTAACAATTGCAGAGATAATAATTCATCACAATAATAACGATTGGTCGTTACTGACGACATTAATGACGACATTAATTATTCACTAATTTGATTGCAATTATGAAGATTGCTAAATCATGTGACCCTTAAATGACTCATTAAGATGAATACTAATATCTTCCCCGAGGATGATAATTAAGAGCTTATTATAGCTTGAGTGACGGGGCAACTATGTACTATCTTGGGCCTGAGTACGTATTGTGTTTATTGTACGTATTCGTTTTAACTTATCTGTTGATAATGGTGCTGATTACATTGTTAGTAACACTTACTTAACTTACATTCTAGTACCTAAGCAGCCAATGTAATTGTTTGTTGTCCCAAATAAAGGAAAATAAAATAAAAATAATAAAATAAATAAAGAGTTATTATATTTTAGTCTCAGACATCAAACATTTAATTAATTCTGAGGCTCAATGGGCAAGTTTACTGGGTCAAAAAATGATTATTCTATTTAGTCCGTCAGTTAGATTATAAAAAAACATTGGACCCATATTTTGTCTTATGTCAATCAAACAAAGACTGACGAAGATAAAGCGCATCAAAGTGAGCCCGTGACGTGACGAACTTTAACGGGCTGTACCTTCATAATTTTTTGTTTGATTGAGAAAATATAAATATGTGTCCAATACTTTCTGTTAATCCAACTGACGGACTAATTAGATTTTTTTAAGAAACTAGCCCATTCTCGTTATTTAATAATGTTCGCAATCCAGTGTCGATCTGCCGTAACATTACTATATAAAACGGTATTAAATATTTACCTTGATGTAATAAACTAGCATTATTGTAAATGCAAAAAATAAAATAAAAGTTTAAAATAGTATTCTCGTAAAGCAATGCAATTAGGCATACACAGGTTGTTAAAAAAAGTACGCGCCAAATTTCAGGGGTTGGTTCAGAGTCAAAACTAGAATACAGGAAATATGTTTGGAAAATCCATTGTTTTTTTTAATAAATTGATTTTGATAGCATTTATTCCTTTTAATTATTGCTTAAATAATTAAATTAATGTATTTTGGTACCTACAGAACCCCTTAAAATTTGGCTCATACTTCTTTAACACCCTGTACTGCTACAAGGTAAAGAAGGAAAGTTAAAATCTTTTTTGAATCCTCTGCTCGCAGATCCCATTATTTAGGTATCATTAATTAAAATATAAAAAATAATTAAAATAAAGATATTTTATTTTGCAATGGATCCTTTCAATTTTTTTTTCCTGTATTCTAGACTCGACTGAACCGGGTGGTTCAAAACGAACCAAATTTTAAGAGGTCCTAAAATTTCGTTCGTTCTTTTTTAATACCATGTTTAAATGGATACTACTATTCAATGTAAGTTTTAATGAAACAGGTAGACCATAATCAGAAGCTAAAAATAAATAGTCAATAGTGATCAAATATAAATAATTTTATTGAAAATAACGCTTCGTTTGATTAGCTAAACAATTGGCGATAGTTATATGAAACAAAGTTCTATATTTCGAGTTGCTCTTAATAAAACCACAATTGGTGTAGATGTAGTAGGCTCATTCTCCAATAAGTAATAATAAGATAAGATAAGATAAGATAAGATAAGATATTAGTAATAAGATTCCACCAGAGCTGAGCGAGAAAATGTAATATTCCAAATAATAACAAAATCGGTTTTATTTAGAAAGGCAAATTGTAAACAAACATTACGTCTTATCGACCATAATCAATAGTGCTGCCAAAAACTAGACTAAATTGTCACTAGAAATAACACTGAAATTAATGGACTTCAGTGCACAGTCGGCAGATAAATTAAATAGACAAGCCACAATCACTTAATGAAACGCTCTAGCGGTGAACAAGAATGTAATTATGTAAAATATATACATATACAGAGTGTAACGAAAAGGTGAAATAAAACTTTAAGGGGTTATTCTACGGCTAAAGTACATCAACTTTTTCTATGGGACCAACATCGAATTCGCAAAAAAAAAAAAACACTTTCCCATACTAAAACGCGACCAGCTGGCATCAGTTTGTATGGAAACGTCAATTTTTTTTTTGAGATTTCGATGTTGGTCCCATAGAAAAAGTTAATGTAATTTAGCCGTAGAATAACCCCTTAAAGTTTTATTTCACCTTTTCGTTACACTCTGTATATATTATGCACGGCTGCAATTCATGCCAGACATTTCCAGTTTATCTTCAGCTTATTAGTATTGACTTGTAGCATTGCAAATGAATTAACTTATAGCTGTGTTTGTGCAAAATTGTAATGTGCGAGTCTTATTTATAATTTTAAAAATGAGGTCTATATAAAAATGTATAATTACTAATTTATCGTAATTAATTTCAGTCGTTGTATTTCTGGACTAAAATGTACTTAAAATTTCCAAAAGAAAATGAAAACGCGAGATGCGCCGTCATTCATCAGAGATTACAGGCGTACGCCGACGCCGATCCAACAAGAACCTCATGCAGTGCACATACGGTGCAATTTAATCGAGTTATCGTAAATTTTCTACGTATTCTATGTTTCAAATGCAGAATGGAAGAATTAAAAATGAAAAAGAAAAGTTTGTTTTTTACGTAGATCGATTTAGTTACTGATTCTGAGTGGTCCCTGAAAAATTGGCACTACCGTGAAATGTAACCCCGTATTGTTTATGTAAATAAGTATCAATACTTAATTAACACTAAGTAGTTTTAATGAAACACTAGTTAAGCCTCACCTCTCTACATTCTTTTATAATAATAGCCCACTACAGCAGGCATCACCCAATAAATATAAATAAATATTGGACAACATCACATACATTGCTCTGATCCTATGGTAGGTAGCTAATGCACTGGTGTTACAGAAATCAGAAACAACGACGATACTACAACAATTAGACCCGAGACAATAAAAAAAAGTTAGTTTTCTACATTGACCGACCGGAAATTGAACCCGGGACTTCAGAGATAGCGACACCAAGTCCGGTATATAATATATTTTCCATCCGCTGCAAGCAGCTTTGCGTATAATGCTTTTAATATCATCTCTCCTTGTTTAAGCGCTCGACTCGGCAAACACAGCTTTACATCACTCTGCATTTGTCAAGCTGCTGTTAACCATTCAAGAACTTGTTTGCTACATCGTGTACTAGTACTACTGCAAAGTTTTCTTTAATTATTATGATCCTACTCATCATCATCATCATCATTTCAGCCATAGGACGTCCACTGCTGAACATAGGCCTCCCCCATTGACTTCCAGATTGGCCGGTTGGAAGCGGCTGCATCCAGCGTCTTCCTGCGACCCTTACCAGGTCGTCTGACCACCTTGTGAGTGGACGTCCTATGCTGCGCTTGCCGGTATGCGGCCTCCATTCTAGAACCTTTCTGCCCCAACGGCCGTCAGTTCTACGTGCTATGATCCTACTGGTACTTTGTATTTTGATTGTGATATACAATATTGGATTTTATTAGCCCCGAAGAGATCCAAGGGTTGGTAAAGTGAGAACCAATAAAGAGCCCTCACAAAATCTGTGTTATAGCTTGAAACTCGATCTTTTTGAAACATCTTACGACTTGTTTGAGTATTTGTTATTTTGTCTGAGATTTTGATAGGAGTGATTTGTGTAAAATGTGGACAAATGCACGTTTTTTTTGCTACATATAACTCTTATTCCTGGTTTTTTATCCCGCAATCATTGACTTATTCATTACTTCGTAAGGACAGAGTGGGCTGCATGTTAAACTGTTGCCACTAACGTGGACCTCAAGCGGTCCTCTTTAGACCGAAGTGACGTAGTCTGCAGTCGGCTGTCGTCGAGAGCAAATATATAAAATGAGGGAAATGATAATTTATGTTGTAAAAGGTTGTGTCAATCAGGACAAAAGCACAACTAAAAAAAAAAGATAATTCACATTACAGGTAAATCGAAAATATGTTTAATTACTCATATTGTGAGAACACTACACATATTATTTTAAAAAGTTTATTTCTTTATTCTCAACGCTAGGCATATTCTATGTAGGGTGCAGTTTAACCGCTGACAAACCTTAGAGTAGTTTTAATAGATGGGGTGCGGTGTGTCATGTTTGGTGAACGTAGTGATGTGCTTACACGGAAAAAAAACTCGGACTATAGTTAACTCGAACTCTAGTTGAAATTTACTCGACTCGAGTTACGCAACTCGAATTGGCAGGAAAAAGCTGAGTAAATAATTTGTTAAATTAGAAAAATATTTAAACAAAGTGTTTTTATGTTTTTTTTTAATGTACATCAAAATGTCGTAAAAACACTTATTCGTACTAATTGTAATAGCTGTTGGGTCATGATTATGTACAAGGAAAAATATTTTTTAAAGATTTTAATGTTGGTCGTTTTAAAAAAATTGTTGTATCTGAGACCTAATAAACTAAAAAAAAAATACCGTTAGTACTCATATCAAGGTATGTGTGGACACAATTATCATAACTAAAATAAGTAGGTAAGACTGAAATAAAAAAGTTTTTACAAAAATAATATCTATCATGTATCTACCGAATATCTATCATGTATCTACCGAACCGTCCTAATTCGAGTTAGTAAGAATCTTTCTCGACTTGTGTTGACACATCGAACGGGCAGTGATTTATTCTGACAGCCGTATCTTTACTATTTAAATCACTGCCCGTGATAAAATTTATTTTGCGGAAAAACAAACTATAAGCGTAATTATTATAGTCAGGGTACGCTGGCTATATTCTCGTTTGACTCTGCTTATTACGTTTAGAGCGCTTGGTTCCTATTATTTTCCTTTTATTTGACCTCTAAAATCTTTAAAAAAGGAAAACAGACTGCTCAGTGTTACATAAATGTGGCGAATTCCTCACAATATTTTCTCTCATTGCTGAGCAAGCGATATAAATCAATAGGTACGTAGATCCAGAAAAATCAAGAGTTACGTGCTGTGACTATAAAATCACTACTCACGGATGTAAAGAATCCTAACATTGAGCTATCTTTGCTGTATTTCTTCCTAAAAGTATTTCCTTTCGTGTGGGGACGGCCGTAAAAAATACACTTCCCCACCGCCAAAGTCAAAGTAAAAAATCATTTATTCAATTCAGGACAAAATTGCTACTTATGAACGTCAATAATAACATTGTAGGCCCTTAGGGGGCCAGAACATGTCTCCTTATTTTTTGGGCCCTACTAGCGCTTCGAGACAAGACACAGACAATCTGGCAAGTGCTGAGAAGAAACGCCGGAACAAACTCAGTCATCACTAGCTGCCACACAAAAAATATAAATCAAAATAAACAGGTAGATACGTCAGTTTAGTGCAGGCCGCCAACAGGAGGCGTGTCGTAAGAGGCTAATTCCTGTAGCACGAGACGTGCAGCATCGTCTGCGTGCGAAATCTTATGATGACTGCGCTCGCCGACCCGCCTGCCAAGCGTGGCGAGTATTGGAAATCCCCCCCAATGATAGGTCATTGTGGGAGGCCTATGTTCAGCAATGGACGTCCTATGGCTGAAATGATGATGATGATGAATCTTTTGCAATCAAACTTTTGGTAAACTTAAAGCAAATGGTAATTTTCGTAGTTTAAAATTCCCTGAATTTAAATTTTCCCCAGGTCTGGGAATCTTGCAGGAAACTCTCTGAAACGTTTAAATCTCACAATATCGGTTTCGCTGTACAGAACACACTGTGACGGCTAAGGAGAATAACATCACGAACATATTCAGCCGGGTGTCGGTTAGCTCGACGTACGCCGGTGTGGTTCCGTACAGACGTAATGGAGATGGGCACAGTAGGCTGCGTACACGGAAATGTTACCAATAATATATGGCATTTCAGCATTATTTGAAAAAAAAATAATGGAGTATGTACATTACTTTTTGTAATTTGCAAAACGATGCAATAATCAAAGTTAATTTATCGCCTTTTTATCAACCGACTTCATAAAAGGAGGAGGTTCTCAATTCGTCGGAATCTTTTTTTTTTAAATGTATATTCAGCGATCATTCGTTGACCGATTTCAAAAATTATTTTTTTGTTGAAAAGGTTATACTTTCAGAATAATCCCATATAAATTTCGTTAAATTCTGATGATGGGATCTACAAGAAAATCATCAAACATTGCATGAACTCCGTACCACGCCTACTGATTTTAGTATCTATGTTACCCAATATCTAAGTACCTAATCAGTTACTTTTGGAGTCGGTGCCAGCCGATGAGAGATGAATATTTTCGTTTGCACCGACTCCAAAAGTAAGTGATTAAAAGTGTTAAAATTATTTTTAGCTTTTTAGTTTTTTTTGAAGTCGGTTTTATATTTTTTACTAGTTGACCCAGCGAACTTTGTTCCGCCAATTCGTTTGACAGGTACGAACAGTTTGTATAGGAAAATAAAATAGTTGTTTTAATACTCTGACCTTTTAAACCTTCCCTGAACTTTCACAAATATTTTAAGATCAAAATAAGCCAAATCGGTCCAGCCATTCTCGATTTTTAGCGAGACAAACGAACAGCAATTCATTTTTATAGATAGATAGATAGATTAATGCCATCTATTTTTAACTAGACTAATGATGATGATGATGACCTTGTCATAAAATGGTCAATTCCTTCCTTGGACCATGACATTTGGTGTTTTGTCTGGCACATATTTATGTATGATATTAAAGACCATCTTTTTGTTCTCACTTCAGAGAGCTTAGGCTCATTACAATTAATTTCTGAAAGACGACTCTCAAACATATTCGAGAATAATATAGAACAGAGCTGCTTTGTCTTTCTGTTTTGTGGCACAACTCCTTTAATCTTATATCCGGCCGACTCTACTCTAGTTGTCATGTACTGCTATTCCATTACTTCCATTTTCAAGCGTTCGAATTAAATTAATATTTTTTAGGGTTCCGAACGTACGAATGAGAAAACGAAACGAAACCCTAATACGATCACTCGTGTGTCTGTCGGTCCTTCAGAAGTAACGTTGTGGTTTTCAAATTAATTGAAATAAATAAAACTAAGTAGATTTATTTGTTATTGCCATTTAAATACTTGGATTCATAATAGATGTTTTTGTCATCGATTAAGTATCGAGTGTTATATCTGAATAAAAAGTTTGCTTTTAAATTGAACAAAAGGCAGTGACTTTAATTCGAAAGTCAACCTCTTATAGGACCTGTAGTTTGATATAATAATAACAGGTCCTTTGAGAGGTTGCTTCCTTACTTAATGGAACTAGTTCAACTCGATATCTCGTATGGAAATTGAGAACATCGCTATTTTTTGTAAAAAAGTGGCAATGATTTTTGTAAGGGGTTTTAATATATAGTTTTTTTTAACTAACTCGGAAGAAGAGTTAAAAGTGTTTACATACCTACAAGTTTTTACGGAACTCGGAAAGTGCGCAAGTCCGCCTTCTACTTGACCGGTTTTTATTCACAACAAAACTCGTTCCAGGAAAAGCATTACGAGCTTAACGGCTTGAAATAGCGATACTCGGAAGGATTTAATATAACGTGTACTTAGACCCAAGTTACGGCATTGAAGGCCAATTACAGGAAAGGTCAAAACCACATCAGTAATAACAAAGTAATAACGTATGTAATATCGAATGATTTCTCTCTCCTCGTTTTATCGTAAGGAGACGAAGATTAAAGATTTTTGTGCGAATTTAAACTTTATGGCCTCGAAATACGGTTGGTGGTATGGCAATGTGTAGACGGATAGTTGCAGCGCAAACAAAAGATTACAAACTCGGAATTTGAACCCGCCGTGCTGACTCAAAATCCCTTCCCAATTTTGTGTAAATCAAGTGTAAACGTCCCCTTTTGCCGATGCCGGGGCCCTACCATTAACTTAAAGTCAAATAAACTTGGTACTTAGTGACAACTCGATCGACAACGTTCCTTTAAGAAGAACCAATTTCTGTTGCCCGTTATATTATCACCTGCATATTATTTTCAATGAAAAACTAATGAAATGTTGTGTATACAGGGTCTCCCAAAAAGGCGTATGTATTTTCAGTGAAAATGAACCATTCTCGAGATATTTAGTTTAGAATGGATTTTGACCAGATTTCGAATTGATCCAGAAAATACAAAATAATAATAATATTAAGTATGTTACGTAAATTTAGAAGTACAATAGAAAAATAACTTTGCTAATATTAATATTTGCGATAATTCCTATCGATGTCAGGTTCGTTTCCACTCGGTGTCTTTCTTCCTGTTTTGTCTTTTAAACGATTGAGTAAGTAGTACGGGCAAAATTGTAACATTCCCAAATCTAAAAAAAGCAGAAAAAAATAACTGTGATTTCGGTGGTTTACGCGTGTGTCAGCGTTTTTGACAAAACTAAAATACTTTGTGCTTTTTCACAAAAGGTTGCATGCAAAATAATAATGGAGCCCATTTGAATATTTATCCTTGTACCAGAGAACTCACAGTCGAGCAAATAAACTATGTTGTTTCTATTTTAACTTTTCTGTATTTTATTTTTATATTTGGCTACTAATCTGATCTGAGTTTTGATCCTAAGGTAAGTAGCTGAAATACTTGTGTCAGAGAAATCGAAAACAACGACGATACCACAACATCCAGACCCGAGACAATATAGAAAAGTTCGTTTTCTAAATTGACCTGAAGGGAACCCGGCAGAGATGGCGACGCCAAGTCCGACATGTTTGCTTTTCGGCTACGGAGTTCGTCAAAGAAACATGATTTTGGAACAGAATCTCGAATCGAATCCATAAATTAAAATACGTACGCACAAAACCAAATCTAATTACGAAAATCCTTAGGTTTTTTTTTCAAGTTGATTGAAAAGATTATTGGTTCACGTAACTGACTTTTCAGCGCTATTAGTATAATAGGTGTAATCGCGTTACGAATAGCTTAAAACCATTTTTATATTTTTGAAGAATACGATAAATACTTATTCTAATGAACTCAAAGTTATAACGTTTAACTTTGTCTAAAACATAATATCTTGAAAGCTGAATTAAAAACTATACATTCATAGAGCAGTAAATTGAGCACTTTTATATAGGTACGTTTGCATTGACTGAAAATATGGTCTCAATATCCAAATTGCCACAGTATACATAATATGTATACAGTAGCTTAATAGTAATAAGAAAATGTTTATAATTTTATTTCCATTGAATTAAAGAGTTAAACTTGATTAAAATATATTCATAAAATGTTCTTATGTAATCTATATACATAAAAAATAATCTCTATTTCCCTTAGTCATCACATCACGCGTGAACGGAATGGAACAATTTCGCAAATTCTCTTTTTGTTTTGTAATTTTTGTCAGGTAAGGGTTCTTACGGAAAAAAAAAAGTTGCGCAGGAAATCCTTTATAAATAAACTAAAGAACAAAGTAGCGGGAAACAGCTTTTATATTATAAAATATTTATAGGGCATCATAAATTATAACGACGAAATATCACGTGTAAAAAGTAAAAACCGTCTTAGTGTACCACGTTTCACAATTAAATGAATTTAAATTCATCAGACACAGCCTCAGTCACAGCTGATATTTGTTTGACTGATGAGTTTCCGAAATATGGTTATGGCTCTACGCAAAGCCTGCGCTAGCATACCAGTGACTGGCAAGCCAGCTACCGTCACATAAAGGCCCGTTGTAAATGTGTCAGCCAGTCTTGGCGCTTATAGATTTTTCACGACAGTCACAGTGACAGTCTTCGTATTGTCGACAGGTTATGCTTCAATAATTCTTGTTGCCGGTGTGTATGTAAAGGGGACGGGCAAAATTGTAATGGATATCAAATAATGGCATGCCCAGAACAGAGGTTGACATGTTATATGATCATAACATGTTACACGCTAGGAAAAACAAGAAGTACTTGTCGGTAGGCCTGTGTGTGTACGTCAATTTATGTGTTTGCATGAAGTTTAGGTACTGTTGTTAAGCTCTAGCTATAACTTTACTGTGCCATCGTTCAGTAAACTTAAGTATTCATGCAGAGCAGGTTTGCTTTGAAGCCACCTGTGCACAAGCGTGACTTATGAGTCAGGAAGCGATTTATTGCACCAGCCACAAAATTTCTGCGTTGTGGGATGTTTTCTAAACCTAGTCTGTTTTCTGAGTTACTGAAAGGCCAATGGATTATGTAATTATTTAATAGACATATCAAATACTGTTCGTTATGTACCTGCTTGTCTGCAGATACAATTTACATTTACGGTAGAGACACTCCCACCAATGGTGTGACGCTATGTCTAATAATATATATCTGATAAATGTTTTTTTCACTTTGTAGCTTTTCCTTTGATAATGAGCAATATTAAAAATGCATGTAATAAATAAAAGATACAATGCTCACTCAGCTATTTCATAATATGTTTGCCGTAATCTAGCCCATTTAAGGGACCTTGATCTTCTATTAAAAACACAGCAAAGCTGATTGACAGCTAAAAATAGCTAGAAGGTGAAACCAATAGCTTTAATTTGCAATCCTCCAGTAACCAGTAAACCCTGTGTTGCAAGATGCACTGTAATTACAGTTGATCTACTGTAATTTCAGATGATAGCCATTTATTTACTGTAAACGTAATAACAAAATTTTTGTGTCCCAACTCCTGAGTCGCTCTATTTTTTACTTTATATTGCTGTCATGATCCTACTCTATAAATAATGGCATAGTACTCGTAATGTTAAACAATCCCTTTTATTCATAATAAAATTAAAAATGCTGAAGTTACTTTGTCTTTCTGTTTCTTTGTAATGCTTTCAGGCCCAAGCCGTTGAACAAATATAAAGATTTTTGGTAAAGAGATAAATTGGACATTGGAAAAGGAATACTTTTTGTTGCAACAACAAAACCGATTTTGATGAAATTTAGTACAAAACAAGGTTGAAACCTAGCGAAGGATAAGCTAGAATTTTTATTCCACCTCCTAAAGGAGTAAAATAGGGGGTGACATGCCGTATTCCACGCGGACAAAGCCGTGGGCAGAGCTTAATAATAAACCTTTCAGTAGTGTATTTAGGTAGGATTTGTTACAATTTTCTGACGCCACTTACTCACGCCGGAGCCTCATTCTTTGTTTAACAAGACGCACCACATGCATGTGAAGTGGCATTGCGTTTTTATTCTGTGCTCAAAATTAATCAAAATTCACAAAATGTTTATACTATATTTTTATACTTATACTATACCATTTTCTTACTGATATGTTTATAAAAAATTCCTAGCTGGCTTTACCAAAGGCCCCTCTTGGCCTAATCTTACCCTTTTCCTTAAATAACGTGTCAGAAGCGCAGTTCCTTAGCAAATAAGTCTCTTTATTCACAAGGGTAAGGCGTAAGCGGTCCTAAATACATAGTAGTGGCCACATAAAAGAAAATGGTAAGGTTTTCGGTGTCATCTTTTCGGTATCACATCTTTTATGTTTCTGAAAAGTGTAATTTTGTGGGTCCACTCGCGCTGTCGAATGATAAAGGCATACATCCGTAATGTTATAAGAGACAGGAATTATGGTTGTAGTTATTAATATGTTCTTAAATAACACTGAATGTGTAGCCATTAAACCATTGATGGCACGACACTTGCATTGGAGCTTATTGTAGCCTAGTGGCGCCAGCGCTTTCACCTATGCCGCGGTTGAGATTGGATGGTTGACTATTCCAACCATACTTAGTGACATTGACCACAAGCATCTTGTGTTAAAAGTTGGTCTTGGCTAATATCACTGTAACTAGTCGTGAAGCCTAGTGAAAGGCCTAAGGGTGGCTTAATAAAATCTGACAGTAAGGTTAAACTGGCTTTACAACGCCCTTTCACCAATACACACTGGTCCGCCTGGTAAAGTATACCTACTAAATTTTTTATAAGATCTTTTATGTGATTTATGTGATAATAAAGAGAAAAAAAAGGCACACTGTACTTCGACACTGTCTAAGTAACTAACTCTATGGCTTGCCATAAGTCTGTCTGTCGGTTTAAGGTCTGCCTCAATCAATGTCTGAGAAAATAACGAATAGATTGCAAGGTCGATTTGCTCGCGGCCTGTCAATTATAAGATATATCCTATCTCGACATAAAGCCGCGCCGTCAAGGCATTGCTATGTTACTACAGAGAGCTTGAATCTTCCGCCTCCTCACTCATGTCAAGGGATTAGACATCGCGCTGTGAATACGAGTAAATGCTGCACAGACTTGATAACATAATTGACGTAGATAACAGTAGACTCAGTTATAGGCTGCTCGTAAGCGATAGCAAAATTCGCGTAAAAGAATTTAAAATACTGCTATGTGCTCGGATATGGTCCTATTGTACAAGCCATTTAAGTGTGTTATAGTTTGTTAGTTTATTTTGTTAAGAATAGATAGCATTGTGTTGTTCCCCTATTATATTCTGTAACTTACTTTTAGGGGGTGATTCTACTGCCAATATATAGATAGATCGATGAGCGATCTTAGAAATTATTTAAACACTCTGTCGCACAAACGCGAAAATACCTTATACATTTTGTTTGTCAATCGAAAATTCCCACACATACAAAACTAATAAATAAGATGACTATGTATGTCGTACTACACCGTGCTACACCGGAGTTCGCGGTAACTTACCATCTCATCTGTCTTAGCAGTTCATAGCCTACTCTTGTCAATTGTTAACGTTAGTTCGATAGGAATATCTTGAAATACCAAGGCCATCTCCAAACCGAAGCTTGCGAGCTAATGATTTTGCCGTGGTGGGTAAAACACGGGAGCTAGGCACATGAATTACTCATGTGAAGAGAGTGAGATTTAAGAGGCACTCTTGTACACTAAGACTACTGTATCTTTAACAATTATGTTGTTAATATGGTACAGACAATAAAAATCGATGTTCAATTTTAAACCCTATGAAAATTAACAGACATAAAACGATTCTTTGCCGATGACTGTACATGTATTTGTTTTCTGTTACAGGAAAGCGGATTAACGATAACTCCAAAGAGGATTTTAACGATTGCCTCTGGAAAGTGTTCTGTGTATTTAACTAAGGCAGTCATCGAGTATATATGCTTGATGGCGTAGGTATACATCACTCCACCTTGTCAGAGGGCGCCCTACGCTAGGTACGCTTGCCAAGTCGCGGTTTCCACTCAAGAATACGCCTACCCCATCCGTTATTCATTCTACGGTAACTGTGACAAGACCAATGACACTTCAACTTGCGTTTATTAGAGCTAAAACATCATAATTTTATCCAAATAAAAATTACGGTTCTATTTTTCTAATAAAAACAAAGCCGACTCTTTCGACTCCCCATAGAGCAGCTTTGTTCATGATTTTTTTTCTCAATACTCCACTTGATGAGGGTCAGTTTAATTATAATTCTGCCAAAACACGTGTTAATTTTCTCACGACTTTTCCTCTTTTTCTTTTGTATAAGTATTACTATTTTTAATATCTCAGAAGTTAATTTGGGTCCAACCCTAAACTCTAAACAGTACCTAAGCAGTGTTGTTTATTTAACAAACATTACACAGAAAGAACAAAAATACGATTTGAGGAATTTCCGAGCGTTAGACTACACAAAGTAGGTAATTCATTCTTGGGAAAATATATTATTTCCTTCAATAAAGTATGTACCATAGACTAGTTAAATTACCTGTTCTCCAGTTCAATCCACATTAATAAAACCCAGAAAAATTTATTCTAATATGATAGACACTTTGCTACGAGTTCTTGGAGTTAATAGCAGTTTGTACACGCGACGCGATGTATTCATATGGACATGACCAATGCAATTTTTGTTACAAAACCAGCAAATTGCACTAGTCATATCCATATTAATATAGTAATGGGTATATCAAATCTGCTCTTATTTATATAGGGTGTTCCGTAAATAGTTAACACCTTTTTGCTATGACTTTTATAAATATACCGTGTAACTCTGAATACGTAAAACTTCTTTGGGGCTGATTCTGGTGCTCAAATACGACAACTTTTTGTATGGGACTAACAGTAAAATCTTTTAAAAAAATCATCTTCATACTGAATGTCCAATCAGGTGTTACGCTTTGTATAGAGAAACTTTTTTTTTGCGATTTTGATGCTGGTCCCTTATAAAAAGTTGTTGTGTTTTAGCACTATAATCAGCCCATAAGAGGTTTTACGTATTTAGGGTTACACGGTGTATGTTTTTCGTCTTGCTATACCAATTCAATCGGCTAGTTGGTAATTTTGTATGAAAGTCGATAAACTTTAATGAACATTTGCAAAAATCATTAATTACAAGGTTGTCCTTGATTTACAGGACAACCTCTATATTGATCAAAAAATGATAATACAAGATAAGAAAATTTAGATATATTTTTTTGTATCGTTGCCAAAGCTAATTGAATTGATGTAAGAGCCCATTCGTGGCACGCAGTACTCCATATTCATTCACAAACTATAACAGTGGAACCACAGCTGTGTTAAACTTGCAAAGCCTTCAATAACACTGCTCGTTCGATTTATTCAGGCGCACAGTTCCCCTGGATATACGTTACTTCCTAGTACCCATAAAGTTTGAGAATCGAAATAAGGAAGACTTCTATAAATAGAGCGGTATCAAATTTCTTACCAACTAATTAATTAGTAACCTTTTATGTTGTCGTCTCGTATAAATTTGTCAATCAGCTGTGAAACTTTATACATGAGCTTATAATAAAATAGCAAAATACCCACAGAAAAAAGTACGTCCAGTTTTTCCCGATTTTGTAATTTTTTCAGAAAATTTTACTATCCTAAATGTATTTTTTCAGAGATTTGTTTCTTTTGTGTGGTACAGAATAAAGAGTATCCATCTATCATTCTTTTCTAATTTTTCTTTTCCTGTCCCGATACGAACACAAATCCAAATGCCAAATCGATCGAAGCGTTCTCATGTGATGCTGCGTCATACATGTGGCATTGATTATAATGTATTAAGTATTTTCGCATTTTCGATACTAATAATATTTTTTCACTTGAATACACTATTCCATTACACTATTCCTAAATAATTCTAAGACAACATTTGTTAAAACTGTCACCATATTTTAGGCCTAATAGTCCGGCACATTATAATTAATTTGAAAAAAAATCGATTTTTAATTGTTTTAAAACCAATAAAAACTTAGTCCGTCGAGTTAAGTAAACAGTGGCGTCATAGTTTGCTACCGCCATACAAATTATACGGAAGAGTAGCGTTAAAACAGTTTTAAAAAGTATGTAAAAATAAAAAATAAAAAATTCAAAAATTGTTTATTCACATAAATGACAGTTTTATACACTAGTTGTCGAAGCCTCCTTTTAAGCATGTTAATGCCTGTGCCAGGAGACTCCGCTCCTTCTTAATAATTTTTAACAATAGTATACAATCATGTGACATATTATGCTACAAACAATGAACTAAGCAACAATACGTTTTTTTTTTTTTTTTTAACTACATTTACAAGTTTATTTTTTATTTTTTTTAAGACGATTATATTAGTTCACCATGTTTTTTGTGTAAGTATGTATATGTTTGAGAGTGTATATATGTGCTTGTATGTGTGTATATGTATGCATGTGTGTGTGTGTATGTGTGGATGTGTGTGTGTATATGTATATACATACAAATATACGTACCCTCTACATAGAAAGTACGTATATTTGGATGTATGTTAATTGAATATTTTACTTGAACGAAGAGCAAAGTTAATCCCTCAGTCACCAATATTAATGTTTACCTCTTATAATCCATAAAAGTTTCTATTTCGTTGTAGCTTAAATCCTTTACCCAATTTCTTACTATAGATTTACACTCATAAGAGGTTTTATTGTATATTTGTGTTTCTTTATTGAGTTTATTATATAAAAAAAGCTGAACGTGATTCAAATTGCACCCTAGCAAATTGTGTTTTCCTATGGGGAGCATGTACTACATTGTTCTTTCTTCTCCTACCCACTATGCAAGTCTTGTAGATAAGATTTCTGTGTTTTTTTAAAATTGTCTGTATAATGTACAATTTACGTACTGTTAATAAGTTACTAATTTGGTATAGGTTAAATAGGTAATAGGGTATGTAAATTGATTAGTAGTGTAAAATACCGTATTGCGCGTAAAGCGATGGGGTGTATTTGATTTCACTTGAGGTATACAATTGTTTTAAGTTAAATATAATCTTTACTGGCTGACTGGTATAGTGGAAACTACTAAACTAGTCGTGTCCTGGATTTGAAATTCGAATATTTATTTGTCTGATAAGCATTAGCATTAAAATTAGTAGCTTCTAAAAGTAGATTTATATAAATGTATGGTTAGAAAATTATCCTGAAGACCTTTTCATGTGTCAAACTCAAAGGGTTCCAGAAATAATGTTACCTTTTACGGCGTTTCATAAGGGCTGGACTTCAGAAGAGGATATTATGGAAAATTACAATAATTGTTTTGGGTCAAGTAAGTAGGTATTCGTTAAACTGTATATCTTGTCACAAAAATAAGTACTTGTTTTAACGAAATTCAACAGTTTTTTTATTATGGAAGTTCTAAGTAGTTTCCCAAGAGTGTTGATTTGTTGTTTGTTAATTAACTGTATGGTATTTATTTTTCTTAAATAAGCTGACCCAACAGAAGTTATCCTGTAAGAATTTGACAATCGGCTGTCTATCGACATTTGCGCACGTTGCAGCAAAAAAAATCAATTTTCTTAATATAATCTTATACATTTATCAGCTGGTTCACGTTCTTTAATCTTCATTGCACATCTATTATTTTACCTGAAAAAGGCGTACTTTGCCTACTCTGAAAAAGTCATCTACGTAAGTACCTCATAAATGAGACTACTTTCAAACTGGTTCGTACGCGCTACGAGGATGGATGAAAGTTAAAATAGACAAGTACGAGTCGGCGGACTCACACACCTAAATACCACAGCGATTTTAAATATATTTTTTAGCGCGAATCTGACTTACACTTGGCTGGTTTTTATTATTTTAGGTCCAGATACAGAGAATCACTAGCTAAGAGGGAGGGAGGAGGGATATCCGAATAAAATCAATTAGGTTTTTTTTAATGTGAACTAACTTTGGGATTCAACTACTTTGTATTATGACGCAGTGATATCAGATCGAACCACAATTGTTTTTGTGACTTTAAGACATACTATATGGGGCACACTAAAAGTTTTGCACTTCTGGCTCATCGGAACTATTTGAATTTCGAATGTTATATTTTTTTAAACGTTGCAACCTTCTTAGTAATAAAAAAACAATTGGCGAGAAATGATTTGTCAATTGTTTTTTATCATACATCAAAGTTCAACGTACGCAACGAAAATGGAATTAAGTCGAAAAGATTTTAGAGCGATGATTTTTTATGATTTTAAAAGTTCTCTCTCTCCGCAAGACTGTGCCGCTCGTCTTCAAAATGCTTTTGGGAGAGAAGCACTTTGTTTGAGCACCGTGAGGCGATAGTTTGCTGAATTTGAGAGAGGTCGAGTTCTTTACATGACGAATTTCGTGAAAGGCGGCCTTCAACTGCCGTCAACGAAAATATTGTGGCTACTGTTAAGCGGCTAATTGAAGAAAACCCGCGGATTACTTAAGAGACAATTTGAGGACTATTGGCGATTGGTATGAGCCAAATTCAGAAAATTTTACACGAAGAATTGAAAGTGCGGAAACTTTGCTGTCGTTGGATCCCTCATGAACTGACAGCGGAGCAGAAGCGGGCTCGCATGGAATGGTGCTCACAGATGCTACTGAAATACGACCACGGACATTCTAATGCTGTTTATGACATTGTCACAGGAGACGAAACGTGGATTTATTGTTTTGAACCCGAAAAAAACAGCAATCTTGTGAATGGGTGTTTGAAAATGAGAACAGGCCAACAAAAGTGAGGCAGGCGAGAAACGTTGGTAAAAAAATGATCGCGTTTTTTTTTCTCAGCTACGGGTCCCATCTGTACAATTCCACTTGAAGATCAAAAGAGTGTTAATTCCGAGTGGTATTCTACCATTTGTTTACCCAGGATGTTAGAAAAAGTTCGCGAAAGACGACCTAAAAGCCGCGTTCTCCTACATCATGAAAACGCTTCTTCACACACGGCCGACAAAACGCGTCATTTTTAGCTTCCGAAAAAGTACAACTCATCACCCATCCTGCGCATAGCCCCGACCTAGCACCCTGTGATTTCTGTATTTTCTCCAAAATCAAAGATTTGATGAGAGGTTTTACTTTTACCAACTCCAAAGAGGCAGTGATAGCGTTCAACCAGCACGTAGAAAACATGCCTTCAGATCTGTGGTCCTTCTGTTTTAAAAAATGGTTCGATCGCATGAAACAATGTTAAAAATGTAAAGAAGGGTATTTTGAAAAGCAATAAACATAATCTTTTGGTTATAACATGTTGTTTTTTAAGTTACGCAAAACTTATAGTGTGAGCTACGTATTCACCTATTTCTCAAAAAATTTAACATATCTCTGTTTTTTTATGTCTCTGTGACCAATAATGTAGTAAATAGAGGGTTGAAAAAAAAACGCGGAACATAAGTACACACATGAAGGTGCCCTGTCGCTGGGCTTGCGTTTGACACAAATTTACGGGACACCCTGTATTTGTTAGGACGAGGACTTAAAAAGAGCATTGATCGGGAATTGTGGTGGCTGCCAGATTTCAGCCAGAGTCTGCAAAGTCAGAAGAAGAAAGAGACAGACTTTGTAAAGCTTTTAAAAACAAAAGTTTTTATAGTTGCATATATTTTTACTTCGGCGTTATTAAAGTATTTATTTTATTCCAAAGCTTCAACGCCGAATTTATATCGTGTTTTCAATTTTTGCCGGGCTCCGGGTTTTAAAAATTCCTGGCTTTTAATATTATATTTAATTTTCAAGCTTCGTCGTCCCAACTGAATTTTGTATGTGAGTATCACACAAAGCTGCAAATATGATGAAAATGTTTCAAGAAAATATTTAATTTTGATAGTGAGAATAACCTTTTCGAACATGTCATGACGCTTAAGATAAACTTAAAGTTGATTATGTGTACTTTTCTTTGCAGAGCCTACTGAAAACTAGCTTTATGGTACATTGGCATCTAGAAATGACAGACCTATATTGATACTGCTTGAGGAATACATTAATGGATGCTTAAATAGCTAAACATTAAACAAAAATAGCAGTGGACGGCGTTAAAACCACGTTAAACTGACAATTGATTGGGCAGACAGGTTCTAGAATGGAGGCCACGTACCACACTGCGCTGCGTAGGACGTCCACCTACACAGGCAGGTAGACAGACGATCTGGTAAAGATTGCAGGATGCTGCTGGATGTAGGCCGCTTCTAACCAAAAAATCTGGAAGTCATTGGGGGAGGCCTATGATCAGCAGTAGACGTCTTAAGGCCTTTAGGCCTTTTAAGATCCTTTTTGGCCTTTTATGGCCTTTTATTTATGATGATAATGATGTTGAAAATGAATCTGCAAATTTATTTAAAGTGTGTTTCATTTTCGCTATTTTATCTTCCCCATTGCTTCGAACTTAGCATCTTTCATCTCTGGGCAATTGTGTGTCAGAAAAGTTAGTTCCACGAACTATTGGACAGCTTTAGTAACTTATTTAGGAACTTTTGGGATCTCGTGTAATTTGATCAAAACTCGTAATTCGAATGTTTTGTCCCAAACATGGAACCGACATTGTCTCGTGGGGATATGTCGAGACGTTAATTCAAATATTTTATAGGCTCTAGATCATAAATACGTACGTGCTACTATTAAAGGAAATTCTGTATTAAAAATATAAAATATCACTATAATATATCGTGCAAAATTTGCAAAGGTAGTGTAGGACGCCCTCTAGCTCGGTGGACCGACGACCTTAGGAAATGGCTGGCATTGGCTAGAATGGCTGGCATTGGCTAGATTTAAAAAAAACGGGAGATTGAGCTTTTTGGCGCTCTTTGGTCCCTCCTGGCTTACATCCAGCAGCCAGTGGACTGCAATAGACTGAGATGATGATGATGATGATCGTGCCAAATTAAAGAGTACAATTAACCATTTATTTGTATGTTGGTTTATGGATACCTCATTTCAACATATACTTAACTCGACTAAGCTTAATTACCTACTCGTATTTTGAGCGAAGGCACCTATATCTTGCAAAGCCAAGCCAACATTTCAAAGAAATTAAACCAATTAAAACAAAACGTTGGATACGTTATTACCATTTATTATCGCGAATTAAGAATCCAAGTTATAATGTATTGCAAAACATATATTTTCCAATTATTTTTTGCCATGGCTGTCCCACTGCACTTCACTGCAAAGGAAATGCCTCTCCTTAACTTCTCCACTTAACCATGTTGGTAAAACTAATTTATTTCTGCAATTTTACACGTCCCATTTTTTTTATTCTACCAATTTTTCGGAACAGTTGTGCGCTAGCGCCAAGAAGAAGAAGCGCAAGAAACTCGGTTACTGTTGTCAGCCTCTTTTTAAATCGTATGTTTACATTACAAAATAAAATGTACCTGCGCGAGCAGGGCAGTATTTAATTCGATACATTATATGTCATTAACTGTGTTATAACCTTTTTCATTAAAATCATCTTGACATGCGGTTTAAATGTAATAGGTAGCAATAGAATGTGTAATATATTAAAAAAAAAAACATTTCCCGTGAACGAATTAACTACTTAATGCAGTCTCATATCGAAAACGGCAAGTTTATCTTCATTCCGGGTATTAAGATTATGAATGTTACTCTATAAGTTACAATAAAGATAATATGCATACATGAACGTTCATAGTCTTCATTTATAAGCGTTTAAACAATTCCACCGTCTGCAGCATCTTGGAGAAATTGTCTAAAATGTCTCTTTAGACGGGAACTATTTTACAATCTCCGAGTTCAGTGTTTTGTAGTTATGCATAGATTAAGGTAAAGTTAGAGCGGAGTTCTTGGAGCCTGAGGAATGTGTTAGATAGTCAGCTTCATTGGCCAATAGTTTATTTTTATTACAGTCGCATCATTTATTTTCTCGAGAATTTGAAATCTGTTGATTTTAATATATATATATTTTTAACCTTATTTATAAGTGTGTAAGTGCAGTGTATGTCTTGTGAATCTTGTGATCTTATAACACCGGCAGTGTTATAAGATCATGTCAAAGTCATGGTTTGAAATTTGGTTGACCCGTTTAAGAGTGATGGTAATCGAAACAAGCGTACCCCGACTAGGAAAGATGAACTTATCATACATTAGGTATTAATCGCGTTACTTTTTTGTTAGTAAAGTGCCATTGAAAGTTAAATTTTAGGTAAAGTTAATAATATTGTCATGTCTAACAACTAACAAATGAAAATTTACCTGAACCATAGATTTATTTCAAAAGATTTTAAGTTTAAAGGAATTACAAGATAATTACAAAAACAGACAATTTCTAAAAAGCCTACCTGACATGCACTTGCGGTAACGGTCCCGAAAAGCAGTTGTTTAACGAAAAGTGGTAGGTATTTGAAAAATAAACTTCAATAATAAAATTTTATTTATTTTCAACCGAAAAGTGAATAACTGAAGATGTAAGAAAATAATATAAAGAATAATTGATTGTGCTGCATGAAAATAGAGCTTAATCACAATGGTAAGTAAGTAAGGTAAGTAAAGAGTCTCTATATATTTGAAATGGCAAAGTTCGTTAAACAGAACCCAAATTATTTTAAACAAGCCAAAGACATATATCCACGGAATACTAGAAATTGTAATAGGCTAGTCCTGGATTTTATCCCAAAAAGTTCTCGTATGCAAAAAAAATTTTTATGCATGTGTATAGCAATATATAACAGTATCCCACAAAATATAAAAGGCTTGCATTTTAATCAATTTAAAAAGACACTACACAAGTGGCTGGTCGAACAAACTTTTTATTCTCTTAAAGATTTTTTTAATTGCAAGGAGAGTCAGCAATAAGTGATATCATGTGGATGGAAATATATAATTAAAGTTTAGATAATTTATTCTGCTCCTTAAATTATATTTTTTAAGTCAATTGTATTGATTGTAAATTGTAATGTTGAAGTGGAGAAACTGTATTTGCATGCTATTTGTTAATGGTTGGATAGGCGATCATATTAATTACCTGTAAATCTTCTGTACACCCTGTTCATAAGCAAATAAACATATTCTATTCTATTCTATTCTATTCTAATAATATATTGCATAATATACCCTGTCAGTTCACTGCTGTACAGAGGCATTTCTGAAAATAATAGTTTCAATGCACGCCACAGACACGGCTATTTTTTTCCATCCATATCTACGAGCAGCTTTCCATATTCATCGCTCCACCTTTTCGGAGGACGTCCTACGCTGCGTTTTTCAATTTTTTATTTTAGTATGTCTATCCATTATGGTGTTTACCATTTATGCTGCTTAGTTTTAAGTTATTCGATTTGTGTTATATAATATTTGTGATTGTGAGAAGAATTTTAAAAAAGGTTAATAAAATCGCGCAGAAATTAATTATTTTTTTGCCAAAGATTACTGTCTCTCTTCCGGCTTTTTCCGGGAAAAATAAAAAGCCTGCTTATGTTGCGCTTTGCCAGTACTTACATTTTTAATCAAACTTTCATCGTATCCAATTTTCTTGGAATAGAAGCCTGACATTTTTATCTTTAGTGACTTAGGGCTGGCAAAAAACATTTTTATACCATACAAGTCAATTGATTTTTTTGGTTCTTTTATTATAATACAATATTGACTTAGGTATTTTTTTAAAATCCCCAGTATTTGTTTTCATGCAGAATTAGGTAATTTACTATTGAAACCAACAAGTCTTGTACTAGTGCTAGCTAGCTAAGCTATTTAAGTTTTTAAAACTCTTTAACATTTAGGTAAAATAAAATATTTTTGCTTTTAATTGTTTAAAAAAAACTTAAACTAAAGAAGTTTCGAAAATCAATCATTTCTTTCATTTGACGACCTGAAATATTTACCGGACTAATGTCTTTTTTAATTAGTAAAATTGCATCTAGTATACTTTTGTGCAAGTTATAATTGGGCCATTCTGAATTATAGAAGAACTATTATGTTACTATAACTTGTCCTGTGATGATTGATTTACTGTATAGAAAAGGACAGAGTAACTTTATGGGAAAACCAATCAGCTGACAACCCTAAGCGGGAATAGAGTTTGCATTACCGGCATATTCGTATTCAATGTAAATCCGACTGTTGCTTCTGAAAATATTATCCAGAGACGTTCCTTGTTTCACTTCATATGTATTTATATGATAAAACTCGCTATTTTGCTAGATTATAAAATTATGGGTTAGTAAATTAACTACTTGATATTTGGTATTACCTGTTTACTACGAAACATATTTTTTATTATTCAGTTGAAGAAAATAAAACATGCTTTTTTATATTTGGGGCTCGTCGAAACGAAACAAATGCACCCAAACCCGAAGGTTTTACTAGTAGTAATTGAAGAGTTCTATTATCCACCTACTGGCTCCATCATCTGATAGTATCAAGTTATTGTACTGTCATGCGAATTTCACATACTTACTCGTATAAAGTTTTAAATCAACAAAATTAATTAGAAGTAGTATTCCTAGAGTTCCAACTCGCTTGGAGTGTTAGTTTGTACCAAGTGAAACTATCAAGTGCCGTGTGGGGACGGCTGTAAATAATACACTTGCCCACTGCCAATAGGAGGCGTGTCGTAAGAGGCAACTTACTCCCTTAGCACGAGACCCGCAGCAGCGTCTTCGTGCGAAATCTTATAAAAAAATAAGCTCGCCAACCCGCCTGCCAAGCGTGGCGAGTATCGGCAATCCCTTCTGATGATAAGTCATTGGGGGAGGCATTTGTTCGGCAGTGGACGTCCTATGGCTGAAATGATGATGGTGATGATAAAGTTTTAAATCAATAAGACATTAGACAATTGATTAGAAGTAGTAAAATCGACTTTCAAGGGTTCAAACTTGCTTGGATAGTTTGTACCGAGTGAAGTTACCAAGTGCCATGTGGGGACAGCCGCAAATTACGTGTGAAATCTTATAAAAAACTGCGATTGCCAACCCGCCTGCCAAGCGTGGCGAGTCAATACTAGCTATGAGGACCTATCCTACCTACCTAATTGGGGGCTTTTGTTCAGCAGTGGACGTCCTATTGCTGAAAAGATTAAGCTATCAAAATTGTATTTAGTAATTCAATTATTTTATTTTCATTCTATGATACGCTTATAGGGTAACGTTAAATCCTCGGAGGATAATAAATACAGAGCAGCGAAGTGTTGACCTGATTATGCACGTGCGTTTAATTAGCGCTCCGTGCGAACTTACTAATTATCGGGGACTACGTGTCGTGTTCACCGACAGTTTGAGTTAAGCCAGGTATTGGTATGTAACATTTTACATACGCCCTCTCCACTGTGTGTAAGTTAATGTCAATAAAAAGTTAGTACAAATCTCTATATAATATAAAAGGCTGTCGCCCTCTGCGTCTGTCTGTGTGTTTTCCGCTAACTTTTTTAAACTACGCTACAAATTTTAAAACCGTTTTAACTATCGTGTAAATATTTTTTTTCGGAAAGCTTATATGTTTTTGTTTTCGTGATAAAAATTTCATGTAAGTAGGTAAACAAGAAAAAAGTCGCCAAAAATGTACTACCATGGCTTACGTAGGATTAGCCTAAGACACACATCGAAGTAGTGTATCAAATAATAGTATTCCATCAAAAACCAAAGGTTTATAATATGTTTTCGTGATTAAAATTTCGTGTAACTAAATAAATACAGTACTTCTTAACCAATTCGACAAAAAATTACTTTCATGGCTTATTTAGACATAAGACATACATCAAAGTAAGTACTTCATCAAAATTTCCAGAGAAAACTCCCGGGTACAAATTTTTATCCCTTAAAATACAATGTAAAATATGATCCATTGTTTCAATTCTATCATTTCACTAACGAATGTGCTTTGAACCCAAATTAAAGAGGTCCTGTTGATTACAAAGCCGGAGCGCCAGAATAATAACGATACTATACTTAATCACGAACAATTAGTACGAAGATGAGAGGTCTTGGAAATATTTAGAACTGAAATAGCTCACAAATAATTTTTGAAGAATAAAGTGAAATCAAAAAGCAGTCCTGTAACCGACAAGAAAAACAGAACCTTAAGAGTAAATATTTATTTCATCTCACGTTCTCGTTACAATTAGAAAAAGTTGGTATTTTGATTACTAATGTAAGCTGAAGGTAGCACAGTGTGCTATGGAAAGGGCTATAATGGCTATAGCACTCTGCGTTTCTTTATGAGATCGAATGTCAGAAATGAGGACTTCCATAAACAAACAAAAGTCGCTGACATAGACTAACGGATAAGCAAGCTAAAGTGTCAGTGGGCGGGGCACATAGCACGTAGAACTGATGGCTTATGGGGGAGAAAGGTTCTAGAATGGAGGCCACGTACCGGCAAACTCAGCCTAGGACGTCCACCCACAAGGTTGACACACGACCTGGTAAAGGTTGCAGAAAGTCGCTGGATGCAGGCTCTTTCCAATCGGATAATCTGAAAGTCATTGGGGGAGGCCTTGTTCAGAAGTTGACGTCCTATAGCTGAAATGATGATGACGATGATGATTATAAAGCGGTTACATGAGACCTCGTAACAATAAAATTTCTTTCATTTGTGTCTCGTTTAGCTGGGTTAAGGGGTTAAGTAAGGAAAGTTGTTGTATATGCAGCAGCAATAAGTCAAGATAAAAAAATTACAAATTGTAGACGTATCCAGTCAAATAGTCATAAATAATGTCGTATCCAGAAAGTTTTACCAAGCCTGAAAGCAATCTTGGTACAGAAGCGGTTTCTTAACTTGAAATCATGCTTACTACTTCATTTTTCAAAGTTGTTCGTCGAAATGCCAGCGCGAGTAAGTTACAGACGGCGCAATCTAGTAACAAAGTGGTAGAAGTTTCGTCTCGGCAAACGTAGTATAGGACGCTATACCAGCTCGATGTACCGGCGACCTTAGGAAGATGGCTGGCAGTGGCTAAATGAAAAAAGCGGGTGATCTTGCTCTTTGAACGGACGTGCACGTGTGGACGGCTGGAGTAAACTGCAATTGGCTGATATGATAATGATGATGATGATCAAAAGCTCAACAGTATAAGGGCTTGGTTCGTTGTAAGTAAACTTTCAGTAGAGAATGGTAATTTATTGTACAAAATTATTAATTTTTCCTGCTATAGGCACTCATACTCATTAATGCACCCTCATGTTTGTAAATGCAAAATGAAAACATTTCCCAGCGAAATAAGCCTACATTTCATGACGTATTTCATTGCAATTGCCGTTGGCTGTGTTTAAAATTTTTAATTGCTGGTTTTATTGACTTAATCCTTTCAACTTTATGACTTTTTGATTAAAAAGAAACTAAGTATTCTGAATATTTTTATTGTTCTAAATGGCCCTATAAAATAGTTATGTGTTTTTAATTTAACTTAAAACACAGTTTTATGTTTAAACAAAATGTTTTCGTTTTTACTATCATCATTTTAGCCAATAACAAAAGCTTAACGTCTCTAAAGACGTCTATTATTGAAGCCCCTTTAAACACTTCATTAATCTGTAGCAGCATGTATCGTCCATGACGGCATATCTAATTGCACAGAATGTTGCATGGATACAACATATGATACTTTGCAATGTTTATTTAGGGTGGAATAAAAGCACCTAGAATAAAATATTACGATACTAACGACCTCATTAGCATTATGGTGTGGTGATTAGCACTAAAACCTGATAAACTGGTAACCTTGTAAAGGTCGCAGGAAGACGCTGGATGCACTCCGCTTCCAACCGGCCAATCTGGAAGTCAATAGGGGAGGCCTATGTTCAGCTGTGGACGTCCTATGGCTGAAATGATGCTTAATGAATGATGACGAGCTATGAATGTAAAAGATCCCGGGTTTTCAAATGTGTCTATAAAATAAATAAAATGTGTCTGGCAGAAATCATTGACAGGTTCCTCGATACACAAGGTGGTTGGTTCCTTACCTAAAGACCATGATAATTGCTGTTGTTATGCGCATATTTATAAAAAAAGCTGAGATCATTTCACTACCGTGGTAACGAAAAAGAGAGCAACTATACATTTTTGTGCAATCGAGTTATACACCATGACTTTTTAATTACCCGAGAAAACTAAAATTTGCGTTTATAAAAATATGTATATCAGTAAGTAACACACAAATATTATAGCGTTCATACAAAAATATCGTTTTATAGGACTTCAGATAAATCCTGTTAATGCACCAAAAACATGTAAACCATCTTCGTAGTATTATAATTAGGTGGATTTTGGTTCCGTTAATTTTGGAATGATAATGATTACTATTTGGATTAGCAGGACTTTTAGGGTGCATATTTTTTACAGAATGTTAGGGACCTTTTAAATAAATTTCTCATAAAAAATTCTCGGGTAATTAAAAATTCACGGTGTATACATAGTCGGAATCAGAGAAAAAAAGCGCATACAATCAACTTTAATTTTCTCGAGTTTTAAAAAATTATAATAGAGCGCTTTTGTGTTACGATGGCAGTAAATCATAAATAGATTTTGAATCCAACATTTAAATTAGTTTAAGCAAACCTTGTTCGTACAAAGTGAAAAGACCACAAGCCCACCTTCACATTACATTTCCATTACACATCAAGAGAATGTCTGGTTTATACTCGACGATGTGTAAGTATTTTAATTACTTACGAGTACATTTCTCGTATGTAGTTTTTACGACCCAATTGGGATAGTAATGAAGGGTCGGTTTCGATTCCCAGTTAAGGACAATTCAGGAAAAGAAATATTTTATGAAATTGGCTAGGATTTGGGTGCTGGGACAAACTCTTGGTGAGATTCGTTATGGTACAGTCAGCATCAAAAGTAGAACAAATGACTACAGACTTTTCTAAATGTCACAATAACCTAACCTATTTATTAGATTTTTGGGTAGTGATTTTGTTAGACTATTGTGATATGTTTTACAATAGAGTATTGCTAACTGTACCCTTCCAGTTGTTGACTGTACCTCGTAACTTGTAACATGAGGCTGTTTATTCCTTATTTCGAGAGTCAATTGGCGTGTGATGTGAGGTATTATATATACGACTATCTGGTCTTGTGGTCCGCAATCCAGGCGGTTGCGGGTTCGAATCCCGCAAGGGTAAATAAGTCATGGATGTTTATAAATGTATTTAAGTACCCATTTAGTAGTCTATCCGTTATATAGTCGCCATATGTACAAGCTTTGCTTAGTTTGGGGCTAGTAAGCTCGTGTAGTATTCAAAGTACTTGTGTTACAGAAATCAGAAACCACGATGGCATCACAACACCCAGACTCAAGACAATATAGAAAAGTTATTTTTTTACATTGACAGACCAGGAATCGAACACGGGACCTCAGAGAAAGCTACAACAAGTCCTTTACTTCTTATTCTTACACGTACAAACAAAAGGTACAGAAATATATTTTCGTTTAGTTTAAAAGGTTATTACTTAGGTACGTATTTATTCATAGAAATTCGCATTTTCTTTTGTATAAAAGATACCAAAAACATAAGTTTAACTGTTAAATGTATATTGTAATTAGTCAAGCAACAAAATTTTAATTACATAGTAAGTAATTACAAAGTTTGTTGAGCTCGTTATAATTTTATATTTATCACGTACACTTAAGTGCAAAAATATGTGGGCAAATTTCTTAATTGCTGTTGCGGACTTTGTTCATACTTCATACTAAGTTTAGCCGACTTTTACCTTTATTGTGGTTTACATTATTTTAGCAAAATGCGGTGTAACCACATAATTAGAAACCTAATGGAAAATACAGACAATTCACGGAGAGTAAGAAATGTAAGAAAGTCCAAAAATACTTTAGTTAGTGTTTTTTGTTAAATTATATCTGGTACAGTTAAAACTTATTACCAGTCTACTAACACATACTATATTAACTACACATCTACTTTTGACTGATGGAATCAGTCAAAACTGCTTATCAAATTATTGAAATATTTAATAAAGTTGTTGTCACTGTTCTAACATAACCAAACCTATATATCCAACCTATCGTAATCTCTGAGTAGTTTTGACTGTTTATAAGTTTTGACTGTGAGATATTCAATTCAAAAAGTTGGTACATAATTTTGCTCGCGATTGTACTAACGTGTCTCGTCAAACAATTTAGTCGTGGTGTTGTTTTGATCCAATATTAATGTATGTATAAAACAATTCATTTCGCGCACGTAAATTACATCTCTTTTATTAAAAGTTCGTTATCAACAACCGCCATTGTAAGTAAGGAATTCTGGTGACATTAAACACCTTTGGGTTAACTATACGCAGCGGGCTTACAGCACTTTTGCGCGTCAATATCATGTATCATAGGTATGGGGAATACATTTTTTAAAATGTTATTTTGATGTTGATCCCTAAAAATTGTTTTTGAGCAGCAGTATCATCAATAAGAGGTTCTGCGTGTTGGAGTTACCTACTCTTTCTATTAGTGCACGCAGGCTTTCGTCAATCCAATACGTGCTCTGAGATCTAGTGCGTACTTTGCGGTAGGTCGGTGGTACAGAGAACTGGGGGTAGCGATCGACTGCATGCAGTTGCAGGTGAATTTAAGAGAATAATTTATTTACTTAGCATAAAAGTTTACATTTAGCTGATGAAATTACATTGTGCCAAAAAGGGATCTCGAAATCATACCTTACTGGTTCTGTAAAACGGAGACGAAAATGTTTTTGAGAAGGACAGGTTGTCCGTTCGTTCGATTGCAGTTTGGCGCGGTGCTGCACCCTGACGCAAAGAGTCACGGGTTCGATTAACTTTTTGATAAGAAACACTTTTCCAAATTGGCTCGGGACTGGGTGTGTTGGGAGACGCTTGTGGGTGACAAAATGCATTGTCTGGTACCTTGTCACTCGAAGATGTTAATTAATGTGTTTATCAATCGCATATTTATTAATATTATTTACTAGCTTTTGCCAGCGATTTCGTTCGAGTGATATTTGCAAAACCATAGTTTGTCTGAACTACAGACCACGGGACCGAAGTCGCGAAACAGCTCGTAATTTTTTTTTAACATTCATAAATATTTTGCCAACTGAACATCTAATTCGCCCCCAGCAACCCATCTATCCCCATAGCTGAGAAGCTGCCGCCAGGTCACAATCTTCCCTGGCCCATTTGGAAGGCGTTAAACAGACTTCGTTCAGGTGTAGGCAGGTGCAATGAACTCAGGAAAAGGTGGGGCTTCACTGAGGACGACGTGCGAGTGTGGCGCCTTACAGTCTATGCAACACTTAATGTCGTGCCCTACCTCTCCTGCCACCTGCACGCAAGAGGACCTTTACAACGCCAACCAGAAGGCCATTGATGTTGCCACTTTTTGGGCGCAGAGAGTTTAATTGCAATTGACTCGAGAAGAAGAAGAAGATCTAATGGTAATAAGCGCCATCTATATTAAAAGTTATCTTGCATTCCTGGGGAACTGTACATTTTTGGGGATAAAAAGTGTATTTGTCTGATGGCTGGTATTTATTTCTGTGCTTTTGTGTTGAACCGTTCTGGCGTGATTGAGTACCAAACATCCATCCATCCAAACTTTCGCATTTATAATATTAGTAGGATATGTTTTTGTAAGTAAGTCATCATCATCATCATCATCTCAGCCATTGGACGTCCACTGCTGAACATAGGCCTCCCCCAATGATTTTCATCGGGGGGGATTGCCAATACTCGCCACGCTTGGCAGGCGGGTTGGCGAGCGCAGTTCTTTATAAGATTTCGCACGGAGACGCTGCTGCCCGTCTCGTGCTACAGGAATTAGTCGCCTCTTACGACACGTCTCCTGTTGGCGGTGGGGAAGTGTATTCTTTACGGCCGTCCCCACACGGCACAGAAAGTAAGGCAAGTAAGTAATAGGACCTATTTCGAAATGACTTGTTTTTCTTTTGTTTATTTAATAAACCAATAAAACCAATTTATTTTTGTAAGGACCGATTTTTTTATCGCCAGATAACTTTTATTTGCTCTTTTACTCTTTTCTAATAAAGCACCCTAACGATGTTTGGTTCCATTAACTATCATGACAAAAATTCAAAATTGCTGCAAAATTACCTATTTCATCCAATGACAAACTACGAGGAAAGTTGTCAACCTCCGACGCCTGGCCGGAAACAACACGATAAAATTGTAAATGACTGAATTACAAAGTAAGCCCCGAATTAGAATAAGTTAACGACATTCCCGATACACTGCATAATTCATGGAAGACCACCGAATAAAGCATAGATAATTTTTAAATTTTTAACCTAATTTGTATAATACAACATGATACATACACATACACACAAGCAGTTAAAAATAGTCAAATTAAACAATTCATAAAACAAACTTTTCTAAATTAGTTCGGGTCTGGGTGTGCTAGGCTGGGAGATGTTAAAACGGTTAACAGTTCGCCACATAAAAGGGTTGAGCATTTTAAACATCTTGGACACCAAGTTACCGCTGACGCTGAATGAGGAATACCATCCCAGACGGAGAACCTGCTACAGACGTAGAACTGGACGTTCGGAACGCAAGGCGCCGTCTGTTATGGCGAAATGATCGCGCGCAGGTTTGCTTGTTGGTCAAAATTTTTTTTTAAGGCAATTACGTCCTTAAAAGTGTAGTCTGTCTTTACAAAGAAATAGTACGGCAACATTCGCGTCTAATATAAAGGAAAGGAAAAGAAAATAAAGGATTTGAATTGAATTAAAAACAGGGAATTAAAAACTTTTAAAAGCGTTTTCTGATAAACCCGTAGCCCCCCCTGCCCTGCAGTGGGACTTATTTATGCATACTTTTTTTTTGATAAACCAGATTTTCGGACTGATTATAGTTTTGATCAATGGAGGGGCATGAGAGTAACACTTCTATGTTTTATTAACCTTTGAGGCCTGAAAAAACATTACCTAATACTGAGTTTACTGAGTTGCTGTTACCGGTAATTTATTCAATTAACATACCAGTCCTACTTACACGTTAAAAAAGATAAGAAAAATACCAACAAGGTAACATAACTGTAGGAAAGGTACAGAATAAGTTACCGAAAGTTTATATTGATCATTAGGACACAATCAAGAATACTCAATCCAGTCTATCATCATAAATTACTACTTACTTGGAGTAGTGATCGCAAAACAGTTACATAGATCATCATCATTTCAGCCATAGGACGTCCACTGCTGAACATAGGCTTTCCCTAATGCCTTCTAAATTGGCCGGTTGGCAGCAAGCAAGCAAGCAGCCTGCATCTAGTGGCTTTCTGCAACCTTTATCAGGTCTGTCCACCTAGTGGGTGAACGTTCTATGCTTGTTTTTCCTGTTATTAAATGCAGAATAGATAATAGTATCCAATAGGTCATATGTATTAACTATTTTTAATGCGATTGTCACATCTTGACTAATTCGCAGGAATGCACGTGGAGTAGATATGCACGTCCAGATAGTTTTATGAGAATCCAGCAAAGTAGGCATCATAATGGACATGCCACCAATTCATGGGTGCGTGACTCCGCACATTAACACCGCCTATAGCGAACAGGGGGCTTACTACGATCTTTTATAGCAGTAGGATTAAAACTAACTCTTGGACTTTGTTTTTTTTTTACAATGTTTGATGCAAAAACTAAAATGCTTTGATATTGTTTAAAGTTCGTGGTAGGGTCTATCCCAGGGACTCGAGAGGAATTTATAACATCGACTAATTGATATATGTGTGCATCACCTGCGTAGAGTAGGTATACATATTGTCTTGTTTTTTTTAACTCTCATGTAAAGAGTGAAAGGCTCTTTAAGTTGATGAAATGAAAAACCGTTTGCGTGACAACTTATGAGCAAAGATTAAATTAAATGTTCCTCCAAATTGAACCATCTCCGAGAATAAGTTCTGTAATACAAACCTTTGTATTTCTCATTACATTTCCTTGTTCTTTTATCTCACTGTCCATTTCCTCAAACCCAGCTAGCTTTCTCTATTGTGCACTGGAATCGTTTTCTGAAATATTTCCCGTTTAGTTAAGAAACAACGGAACCCGAGGTTATTGTGCGAAACAAACAGATTCGCTAACAGTTTCATTCGGAATTTTCTCGCAATCAGCACTCAGCTCGAGCTGTAAGTAATCCAAACCGGATTGCGACGTAGAAAGAACAGCCAGCATTGCAATTGTTGAACTTTAGAAAAATATTGTTGTTTTACACGACTTTTGAGTGCGGTAGTCTCAGCAAGTCGCCTTGAATGCTAAAGGTCCCAGGTGCGATTTGCGATTAGGGTCAATTCAGAAAACGAAGTTTTCTAAATAGGCTCCTATTTAGAGCTGGAAAACCCTTCTGGCTTTGGTATCTCGTAATACAAGGATGTTAATTCTTTATAACAAAGTGTGTTTATGTACGGTGTGTTTAGTGCTTATTATTTAGTTTATTTGGTTATAGGTTATGGTTAAGATAATGTTTAACTGTTTGCATCCGTACTTACGATATCTTTTCCAAATACTAATGGTTGTTAAAAGTAGCCTTAGTAATATTTATAGCGTTTATTAGAACGATTTACCTTAGTCATAAGTTATTCATCATCATTATCATCGTTTGCCTGCCCTGTTCCCAGGTTATCTGGGGTCGGCGCAGTATGTCTTTCTCTTCCATGCAATCCGGTCACTCGTCATTGAGTCATGCACTCCCTTCTCAGTCATATCTCTCCTCACACAATCCATCCATCTCTTCTTAGGTCGTCCCCTACTTCTCCACCCATCAATAGTCATAATTTATTAAATGTGTTATTATCACAGGTAATGACTTGCCTAAAAGGAAATTGCCTAAATATTTGTTACTAGCTTCCGTCCGCGGCTTTGTCCGCGTGGGGTTCAGTCTGTCATTTAAAGTCTTTAACAACGACCAAATGCATTATTTTAGAACAAATTTTATTACCATGAAAGAGGTTGTGGTAAATAAACCTTAAAAGATAGACATAAGCTGTCACTTTTTTTTTTAAACTTGTAATGGTACAATATACGATAAAATACCCTATGTCAACGTATTAAGACTTACTAAAACATAAGCCGCTTAAAGCAATCAATATTTTCACCGTCTTGCTTAAGGCGACGGGTAAGGCAAGTGGCCTTGAGCATTTAGCGTCGACTTGCGCGACATCTATTACATGCCTAAGATAGTACAAATGTTTCTCGCAGATACAGACGCAGACGCAGGCAGGCAGACAGAACATCCATCCTTTGCGTTCCTGTGCAAATAGGTTATCATGGCGACCAAAATATCCGCTCATGGAAAAGTAGGCGCTAACAGTAAAATCCATTAAAAATCCTTATAATTCTTAATTTGTTGACTTTAAAAAAAACTCCAACCTTAAAAATTCTTATAATTCTTAATTTGTTGACTTTTAAAAAAAAAACCTTAAACCTAAATAACTAAACCAACTTTCAAACTAAATGAAAACGTCGTTTAAAATATAAATGTGTACAAGACCGCGGTATTCGCGGTACTTTGATATATTTTTTTGTGTTTACAAGAAATATTATAACTAGATTATTTAGACTATTTAGATACATCAGGAAAAAGTTCAACATATAAGTTACATGACACATTAATTTCCACATCTAGTATTTTCGCCATAAAACTTGTGCAAAAACACCTCTTTTACGTGTATTCTCCTTACCCTGCGCCTTAACTAACGCATGGCTTAGCGGTCGAGAAAAGTACCTCGTCGATCCGATGGACGCAAGTTCAAATCTCACATGTCGCGTAGTTTTTGTGGTTAATATTTGAAGGAATATTTAGTTTCGACAGAGATTACCTACTATTGAAATAAAATTACTAACTAGCAATGCATCGTTTAAAATTATAAGTTAAAATAATTTTAAAAGAATGTAGACCATTGCGTTTCACCAAGTGTTATTGGGCGGACCTGTGCCCGATCTTACCGACGTTTAATGTAAACAAAGTGCGACTTTGAAATCTTAAAAGGTATTTTTTGAGTTTATATTGTTATTTTTTGAGTTTATTGTTGCAGAACGGGGTAAGTCATTAGATCAATATCTAATGTGTTAGGTGATTAACATTTTTGATTCGATTAATCGTAACTTACGGGTCTTTATTGTTTTAGCCTGTGAAAACGCCCTGTACTATGGCAGTAAAAAGATCATGCAATTGGCGAAATTAAGGATTGTAGTCCACAGTTTCACACACTGTCGTGTATTACCTATGTAAATTGAAATCTTTGTACAAAAGGTAGTGCCGTGTTCTAGCCGGTTACCAAGGATTGGCTGGGTTCCTCCTTTAACATCTTTAGGAAAACCCTCCTGGCGTCCAATAAAATTAAAACAAGATAGTATTAGTAATCTTATCATTTAGTTCTTATATTTTAATTGTTTTACTTCAGAGGCGTGCACGTCCAGTGAGGAAAATAAAGAAGCTTGCATACTATTCGTGTAATTGTAAGATTATTTATTAAAATCTTGTAATCTTGCTAAATAATTGTTTTCTTCCATTTAAGTTCTACGTCATATTAAACTTTATAGAGGAACAATTCGGTCATGCATGATTTTTGCGTAACCTTAACCGTTTACGCAGCGCGCGAAGCGGAGGCTCTAAAGAGAAATCTTTTTTTCCGTTTTTAAAACATATTTGTTTATATTGGTAGCGTGATGTAATATAGTCTATAACCTTTTTCGATAAATTAATGGAGTATCTAACACAAAAATAATTTTCATTTCGGACCCTTAGTTTTGGAGATTTTAACCAAACAAAAAACAAAATTTTTGGCTTTGATTTATAGATAAAAAATCAAAATCTTCGGCCTTATAATATTAGTATAGATAAGGATAGGTTGCTGAAATAAATATTTGATTTAATTTGATCCACACTAGTAATAACGCTTGCATAAGATCAGTTACTCGCTAAGCCAAAGTACTTTGGATATAGTTTAATTTTTTTTCAATAGTAAAATAAGGTTTCATTGAGGTAAAACTCGCATTTAGCGATATTAAAGCTAAATTTTATCCAGGGCTCATTCATTTTACTCACCTTCTTAAAAAAATAAAAGAAAGTAGTAATATTCAAACTGCACATTTATTATGATTTACATTTATCAATTCCTATACCAATGTTTTTTTTTATTTTTTTTTATGGACTGACCTATCGCTGAATGCCTTTGAGGAAGACATTCGTCAGCTCTTAACCCGGGCAGTTGTGGCGTGCGCTGAAGGCGCACAGCCTAGGTCCGCCCCGCTAGCGGTCGCCGCGACCCGGCCGAGTGTGAGGCTTCGCGCAGCGAAGCCTCAGACTCGTACGCGTCGAGCCCCATACTAGCAGGCGTGATCGGGCCAATGTGGAGTGCAAAAGGCACCCTACCAAGCGGCGAACCCGCTAGTGGTGGCGCCGACGGGACCGGAACTGCCGAAACAGGCCGGACCGCTGCCGGGCTCCTTTCTAGCGGGCCCGATCTGGGGGTGAGTCGGACTCTGGCCTCAAGGGCGCCTCTATAGGCTCGGACCTCGGCTTGGGCCGTCGTCCGTAGGGTGGGCATGGGAAAAACGGCCAGGCACATGTCTGTGTCGGCCGAAATGAAATACGGGACCTCGCACCCTTCGGCGGGTGCGGTGATGCGAACTAAAATGTTGTGCAGTACTTGAAGTGCTTAAGGCGGTGTTGGCTGTTGTTCTACAGTACGCGGTGTAGGAATCGTCAGGGTCGTCCAGAACGTGCCGAGGCCGACGGAGTCGGGCAGCGACATCCTCCTGGGGCGTGTACGTGGCGGCTTTGACTATGAGCGGATTGGAATGGTTTTTTGCCTTATCGAAGAAGCGCCCTATACCAATGTTTTTGTTGACAATTTATTTAAATTATTGCCATAACCTACCGGGCCTAGAAGACGAAAACTTGACAGTATAAGTTTGTTTTTCTTTTTAAATAGTTTATTTTGTGTACCAGATACCATATGTGTTATGCAAACTCGTTCCCCGCTAAAAATAGCAAAACTTTTTAAAGGTGCATTTGACGCATGACATCTCCATTTAGTGGCTGCTCTTATCGGCATTTGCCATCTTTCTGCACGATCACAGCGGACAAAGTGAAATGCTGACGTCATCTGATCCACTCGGTCATTTTTGCTGACGTCACGCGTCATCTTCAAGTCTCATTTATGAATTATGAATATGATGGCATGATTGATATACAAAATCAGATAATTTATTTCATGGTGGTAATTAATTTGAAAGATAGAGTTTCACTTGAAGTGTCTGTACGTTGAAGTTAACTGATAGAAATTATTTTTGCCTTTAAAATTATCCGTTGTCTTTTTAAGAATTATTGAGTATTGACTATACTGAGAAATGCTTAGTTTTTGTGTACTTACACTATATAACTCGCAATTTTCTACCATTTTTAATTTGTAATCTTGCAAAAGCAACAATGAAAGTTGAAATGCAAATGCCATTAAACCCTAAATGGGAAGTCTTGATTAAACTTTTGCAGACAAAGTGCTGGAGGTCAGTTTGAACCTCTTCACTTGAATTCGCGTCCAACTTCGAAGAAAGTAGAGCAAATCTTTCCATTCCAAGATTTTTATATATGAATAAAGAGTTTTGGACCAAATAGTATGTCTCTATTTGGTTGAAACCTGTTTTTGTCCCACTTTCAGCTAAATGTAAACTTTGTTCGAAGGTTTCAAGCATCACTATTCTGAACGTGCTTAGTTGGGCTTATCTTTGTATGAGATAACAAAGTGATCTTGCAGCTGCGCACTATAATCCAGAATCCACGCAGGTCAAGCATTAGTGAAAAACAGAGACATACAAACTTCAATAGTAAACAGAACAAATCGGCTGTCGTCAAACACTAGATCTCAAAGTCGTGTCAGATAGATTCCAAAGGATGTCAACAGCCAACGGCTACGGCATGTGAGATCGCGCTCACTTCCGCCCAATGGCGCCTTCTAAATATCCGTCTGACGTTTCACCAGAACCATTTATTGCATTTGCTTGTGGCTACGTCTCAATAAATAGACGAATATCTAGCTACAGGTATATCTTTTAGATTTACTTAAGAGATATTATTACCGTGGTATGCATAACCGTAAGTTAACTCAGTTTTGATCTGAGTGCAATAATTTAGATAACATCCAGATCCGTCCAGCGGTGGACTCGCTAACTAGAGAACTGAACCGTAATTAAGTAAAACAAAAGATTTACATTTGTGCGGTTTTTTCCTATTACGAACTCTGTTACCTAATAACATTATCATCATCATGCATCATTTCTGCCATAAGACGTCCACTGCTAAACAGTGGCTTCCAAATAGGCCAGTTGAATGAGGCCTGCATCCAGCGGTTTCCTGCAACCTTTGTCAGGTCGTCTGTCCACCTTGTGGGTGGACGTCCTACGCTGCGCTTGCCGATACGTGGCTTTCATTCCATAACCTTTTAGCCCCATCGATAGTCAGTTCTACGTGCTATGTGCCCCACCCACTGCCACTTCAGCTTGCTAATCCTTCGGACTATGGCAGCGACTTTTGTTCGTAAACGGATCCCCTCATTCCTGATTCGATCTCGCAAAAAAACACCGAGCATTGGTATGTACCTAATTACATAGGACACTCAAAATATAGATCTGACTAATTGAAATGTAAAATAATACGATAGCAAAATAGCCCTACGATTGAAAATATTGTAGGATGGACTGAAAATATATCTTTTTTTATGGCGATATTTGACACCCAACGCAAAACGCACTGTCAAACCCAAAATGTTACACAAACCGCAACAACAACATTATTGCATTTTGCAGAGCCGCGCGTATTATTTTATTGCCATTGTGGGTAGCGTAATGTGCCCTGAAAAAATGAAATTTATGTTAAAGTCGCGGGGTTTAGGTTTACAAACAGATTTTCACATTCACAAAAAGATTCGCTTGTAAAGCGGGACAAAGAATTCTGAATATTTTAAAAGACCCAAATCGGATTGTAAAAACGTTTTAATCTGTTAGTATGATGTACCTACATTGGTGCAACAAAGAATACTACTGCTACTAGAAGTCTAGGACCTGGCTTGATTGCGTTGTTTTGAGTTATTTCTTAAATATCTTTTATATATATAGCTCTCTTATACATTATAATAGCATACTATATTAGTATGCTATTATAGTAGCATACTATACTAGTATGCTATTATAATATATAAAAGAAGAGAGAGCTAAGAGATATTTAAGAAATAACTCGAAACAACGCAATCAATTTATAACACAATTTGTCATTAGCTATGATGATTTTGAAAAATAGTTTAGCTAATGTCAAACTGTGGAGAGGTGGTAACTCGGTGGTTAGAGTTCCGTTAAATTCAGTTCGAATCCCAGCAGGTAGTATCTTTGGATATTTTGGATTCTATGTACGAATGAGGTGCTCGTAACTCAATGGTGGCAGCGTGTGGTAGTGATTACCAAAGTTAAGCCACCTACGCGGCGGTTGTGATTGGATGGGTGACCATTACATCGATCACAAGCATTTCCGTGCTTCGAAAGACACGTTCAAAGTTGGTCCTGGCTAGCAAAGCTTGATATTTATAGTCAGAGGTATTAAGGCGGCTTAATTACATCTGACAGTAAGGTTAAGTCACTGGCCTTATAAGTACAACACATCTCTACCAATCAGCACTAGGCACGCGTATTGGAGTATTCGCTATGTGCGCGATGACAGCGCCCCTAGTGACCACAAGTATTGTGGACTTAAGATCTCTCAAATTATGGCAACTGAATGGTATAAGAATGATTTTCGGATTGTTTTTCTTCGAAATTAGATGAAAATATCTAAAAAGTTTGTGCATATTATAATAAGTGATTTTCTTACTCGAACTAAAATATGAATGTTATAATACGAACGGGATTTGAATCGATACAACATGATATAACTTTCTAACCTCAAACTGTCCAAAAAGGGAAAAAAATAGTATAGGTACAGCATGTGAGAGACTTTGAAGAGCTTAGAACCAACAGACAAAGCTACTTAATAAGGGCTGTGATCTTAAGACAAACGTCTGTGACACAAACTTCCTACAAACTTTATTCTTTTCACAGCAGCAATCCTTTTAATACTTTGCTTCAATTTCCATCTTGATGTTGGAAACGAATAAAACATGCACGAACTGTTTCTACACCTTAAAACACAACACGTACTGTGACCCATATCGCGAATTTTAACGTGTTTGCGTAAAAATACCTAATAACGTAAGTATGAAATTCTATGGAAATATAGCAATTTGACACATGTCAGTCCAGAGTTATTTCACATTTCTGACAGATTGCGTGCTGCGATCGATTTGACGGCCCCCACCACCCACTTTGCACATAGCGAATAGCTCAAACCTCTTCACAGTTGAAGTGAAGCCTGTGCCCTGCAGTGGAACGTATGTAGGTATACATTATGCATTGACTTATATATTACTTCGTAAGGACAGGGCGGACCGCATGTTAAACTGTTGCCACTAACGTGGCCCTAATGTGATCCTCTTTAGACCGAAGTGACGTAGTCGGCTGTCGGCTGTCGTCGAGTGCGAAGGTACGTTAAAATTAGGAAAATGATAAGATTTATCGTGTTTACTACGACAAAAGCACAACTAATAAAAAGTACGATATTTAATATGTCAGGTAAGTCGAAAATATGTTAAATAAGAAACATATTTATACTGTTTTAGAAATTTACTTTACTACTATTTAAATCAATGACATTATGTACGAATTTATACCACTTGCTCTGCAGCGGTGAGGCAATCATGAGGTCACCTGCCCATTCAGATTTATAACACTAGGTGTATGTAATCTGTCAAGCTCAAACCACCCACATGGGGTCGCGTAACAATATAAAAAAACTTTAAGTAAATAGTACAAAAAATAAAACCGACTTCAAAACACTAAAAAGCTAAAAATAATATTAACACGTAAGTACCCTAATCAGTTACTTTCGGAGTCGGTGCAACAAAAACATTCAATCTCTGATCAGCTTGTACTGACTTCACAAGTAACTGATTAGGTACTTATGTGTTAATATTATTTTTAGCTTTTTAGTTTTTTTAAGACGGTTTTTTAAAATTAAAAATTTACTTATTTTATATATTTTTAGTGATACATCTTTAACAAAACGAATCATAAGAGTGCAAACAAAACTTAACTGCTGAACACCGAAGAAAAAATCATCAAAATCGGTTCACATTTGGCGAAGATATTGGGTAACATAGATATACAAAAATCAGTTGGCGCGGTATGGAGTTCATGCAAAGTTTGATGATTTTCTTATAGATCCCATCATCAAAACTTGTCAAAATGTATATTGGACCATTTCGAAAGTATTTCCTTTCGAACAAAAAAAGGAATTATCGGAATCGGTTAACGTATGATGGCTAAACATACATAAAATAAAAGATCCCGACGAATTGAGAACCTCCTCCTTTTTGAAATCGGTTAAAAATTACCATTGTCTCGTTTCCGTGCCCTAAAGGGTTAAGAAGGTATGATTGTATTAAGACTTATGCATCCAGGATTACGGTCAAGCGTACGGCTAGAAACAGGACTACGCGCTATTTAGAAAAAATCGAACGAGAGAGCCATGTCTATGTCTCGAGATCCAATTGTCTTGCGACATGTTTCCAGACATTGAAATACATTTTGCGATCATGTGAGACCGTCTTGGTAAACAACATCTTGAGATACTACCTTATAAGAACGAAGGCTTCAGCAAATAACCAGAATGGAAAAATGAATATTTAGGTTACTGTGCAAATAAAGTATGATATCAAATCTTCAGCGCTGTGTAGGTAAATAACAATACTAAACATATTGTTGATATCGTCGCTGGATAATGCTAAACTGTGGTTGCTTTGACGTCAGACAACAATGAATAAATGATAAGTATGTAATACAAATTTACCGACATTAGAAAATTTGGTAAGTTTTCCCAGAATCTATCTGATCCTTTATGAATCTGTTCCAAGAATCTTAGCTACACAAAATTTTGTGTAAAGCCAAAGGTGGTTAAACTCGCAACTTCTGGTCTTCGCTTTCACCATTATTAAATAAAACCTATGCTAAATATAGTTTTAGTATACAAGTCCCGTAACTCAAGGACTACCTATATACATCATAGTTAACAACTTTTGTTCTATGACTTGAAAATCTATATAAATACATATAAAAGAAAGTCGGGTTAGTTACACCATTTATAAGTCAAGAACCGCTGGACCGATTTTCATGATCTTGGATTTGTTGAATTTGTCACCGTCCCGAATAGCAGAATACCTCTATAAAAACACAGAAAAATTCACAAAAAAAAAACCTACCAACTCGCTGTGACAGCTGTATGCATATAATTTTTAGTTTTTCTTTATTAATTTAATCGGCTGTTATTATATGTAAACCTTTTAAAGTCTACGTAACGTGTTCAAATTATCGGAACCAACATTGTCACTAAAGCAATAAAAAATCAACGGACGGAATGTCATCGAAAAATTGTCACATTTTTCTAGGGAAATGTTTGATACTTTTGAAATTTGTGACAATTTAGTAGCCGCGTTGAATACTTCATACAGATATAGACACTAAAATAAAAGGTCTTTTTTGGGTTCCGTACTCAAAGAATAAAAACGGGACCCCCTTACTAAGAATCCACTGTCCGTTTATCTATCAGCCACCAGGCTGTATATCATGAACCGTGATAGATAGACAGTTGAAATTTTCACAGATGATGTATTTCTGTAGCCGCTGTAACAACAAATACTAAAAACAGAATAAATAAAAAAATAAGGCAGGCTTCCATACAAAAAACGTGATCTTTTGCCGTTTATTTATAATATAGTATCTAATGTTGTATAGATCATGGTACGGAACCCTTTGTGCACGAGTTCAACTCGCACTTGTCCGGTTTTTTAATAGTTACTTCCTATTAGAGGATTATACTGCTCATGTAAAGGTACTTTTGCTATGTAACATCGATATCTCTGTTGTCTGTAAATAAAATCGATCTTTAAACGACGACGCGCCCCATAATAATAAATGAAGTAATTGGCGGAGACGCTGTAATATAATTTGTCAACGTTGTTTGTAAGTGTCATCAATTCCTCAGATTTATGATCGGTGACATAAACGATGGAGTAATGATTTTTGAAGCACGACTACGGTTTCAAACGATACTATAGTATATTTAATTGCGTTCTCACAAAATTTTAACGTGTTTTCTTATAGCCCTAAACTAAGCAAAGCTTGTACTATGGCGACAAGCTAACGGATAAACATACCTAAATACTTTTATAAACATTCATTTATATTGGTGGCACAATAATTACCTTTTTTTAAAGTACTAGTTACTTAAGTTTTTTGTGTACATTGTTTGTTGACTTAAATAAACTATGGCAATTGATGGCAACTGTTATAACCAGCTGCCGATTCCAGGACCGAGTTGCCAAAAAATATTTTTTTAGGGTACCTACCTCTTTTTATGTTTTTTTTTTTTGTTGGATAGGTCGTTCAAAAATACAGTTTTATTTATTTTGCGATTCAAGCAGCCGTTTGCGCGAAAAAAAAGCAATCTTGAATCATAATTCCAAATATGTTTTTTTATGGCACTACTAAGTAGTTTAAGTTACGTGCTTTAATTAGATAGTATATTATTACATTATTTACTAAACGAACTAAGGCATTGATTGATAGATTCATTTCCTGTTATCAAAAACATGCATTTCAAATTAATCAATTTAATACTGTAATCGATGCTAAAATTAACCGACCAGCCTTTAAAACCCTTCTCGTCCCTTGCCTCGCAAGTAAAATAGATGATGGAAGTTAGTTATTCATTGGCATGATAGGCTCTTTTTATGCTGGTCGTGTAATTTGCATAGTATGATTACCTGTAGGGTGAAGTGGCCAAAAATAGACCATCATCAACTTCTGAGTACAAACGTAAATAAAAATATATTAAAATATTTTAAAATTTATTTATTAAAGATTGATTACAGTGCGAAGTTTTTTTTTAAAAATACCTAGGGCCTCACCACTTGCTGATAATTTCCAGATAACCTATTTGGCACTTTTTTGACAGCTAATTGTATGGGCTATCTGTCAAAACAAGTATCTGAAAGTGGCCCTTGGGAAGTGGTTATTTACTACCCACCGCCACTTTTGCTTGCGTAAATTAAATTCAAGGATGGCAATTTTGCAAAATTCATTTTGCAAAGACATTCTGCGCATATCTAGGTGGACTGATTCTGCTGCTCAAATACGACAAAAAAATAACTTAAGCTGAATATAAATTTATTATTATGGGCAAGTTAGTGTTAATATGTTTTAGGATATAGACTTTAAACTACATTTTTGAGTAACAATATCAGCACTTTAGAGTGTATTAATACTATATTTACATTAATTCTAATGTACGTGCACATGTGAGCATTAGTACCTGAGTCATGATGGATGTCATATGAATAATGTATTTAAGTACCTTACGTTTATCAAGTTATTAAAGTTTATTGAGTGATTATCATTGAAAAACTTAATTAGACTTATTTAAATTCCGATTTAAAAAAAAAAAACTCTTTACGTAAAACACTTAATAATAGTTTCAGTTTGGAAGCAGGGGGTTGATATTTGTCGAACTCACTCTAAAAGTTCACTGCGGCCTATCGGGCGATTTCAATTTTGTATCATATTAAAACGATTAGCGGTTATTTAGCGGGAATATTGCGATGATTGAAAATAAACCCAAGCTGTGTTTTGAATTAAATAATCTCAGGATAGCTAATCTCTATTTTAATTGAAGGGAATTCACTAAAAAACGACAATAATTTTATTATTATTCTTGCAAAATTATTTCTGACATCTGCATTTTTTTTAATCAGTTACAAACAGTTTTTTTACAGTTTGGATCAATACAAAAAATGAAGACACTTAAAAGAACTTTATAAATACATAATACAACTTAAGTAGGGTGTCCTTTTGTTCATGTACACATCAAATTATACATGTCCGGTATAAACTGAAATTTTTTTTTACTGACAATTTATAAAATGCGAGAGAAATGTGTAGCTGTACGATTAAGTATTTGAATTCAGTATAATTAGGTATTTATGATAGTGAGCATTATAAATAAAACACATAACGACGATTTGACGACCTCCGTAGCCGAGAGGCGAGTATACCGGTCTTGGTGTCGCTATCTCTGAGGTCCCGGGTTCGATTCCCGGTCGGTCAATGTAGAAGTATATTGCCTCGGGTCTGGGTGTTGTGGTACCATCGTTGTTTCTGATTTCTGTAACACAAGTGCTTTGGCTACTTACCACAGGATCAGAGCAATGTATGTGATGTTGTCCAATATTTATTTTATTTATTTTATTTATAAATTGTTAAATTAACAGCAAAACAATAACAACAACTTACAAAAGAAATGTCTATGTGTGTATGAGCAAAATATAAAATCTGAATACCGAATGTCATCTTATCATATACCACCGTCACTCTCCATCGCAGCGGGGGAGCATCTATTACAAAGAATATGACAACCAGCCTCCCTAGCATGAGCACCAAATCACGATATCGATATCACGATATGATATAGCGATATATCGACACCATCTGTAAAAATATGATAGATATAGCCGCCATAGATTGAATACCTCTGCCGGTGACGTCACATTTATGATTGCTGTTTCGATGTAAATTCAAAATGGCCGCTATATCTATCATATTTTTACCGTTGGTGGCGATAAATCGCTATATCATATCATATCGTGTTTTGATGGTCATGCTAGGGGAACAGATATGGAATCATCATCATCATCATCATGTCAGCCTATTGCAGTCCACTGATGGACGTAAGCCTTCCCCAAAGAGCGCCAAAGAGCATGATTTCCCGCTTTTTTAATACAGCCACTGCCAGCCATCGTTCTAAGGTCATCGGTCCATCGAGATGGGGGGCGTTCTACACTACTTTGGCCAAGGCGTGGTCTCCACTCGAGAACCGGTTAACTCCACCTTGATCGGTTCTGCGACAGATGAGGCCAGCCCACTGCCACTTTGGTTTGCTACATTATGCTATGGTACACAAAAAAATCGATGGTATGCGTACTAGTAAACTATAAAATTAGAGCACCAAACGTTATCATTTATCACCGTCACTATACCTACGTCTCAGCCGGGGAGTACCGCGTAGTACAGATAATATGACAACCAGTCATCGAACAATCGCGCCATCATATTAAATTACCACAACGACTTCATTTCTATTTAAAACGCTTATTATTTGAGTATAGTTCAATAACCATTTCGTGAAACTTGTTTAATTGATTTATAGTTAGGTAATTGTGATTTAATTTGTCGTATAGTTCGAATGTAACTAATAAGTAATTGTTTTGACCCTCATAGCATTGTTATTTATGTACAAAATTAGTTCATTTCAATAGATTTCCACCCTAAACTGGTTGTAAGTTGCCGGAATAAAGAGTCACCAGAACTACAGACTACTCCTTTGGCCGTCATTTGATTCGTGTTACAAAAAGTAGGTCATTCTTTCTGTCATCATCATCATCATCAGCTATAGGACGTTCACTGTTGAACAAATTCTTTCTGTAACAAAAATTACTATACATTTTGTTTCTGTACTATACATTTTGAGAAGGAGGTCAATCGTCGAATCCAACTTGGCTGGGCAGCGTTTGGAAAACTACGCAACGTCTTCTCGTCCAAAATACCTCAGTGCATAAAGACGAAAGTCTACAACCAGTATGTAACCGACCGATGTAATGTAGTGATGACATATGAAACTGAAACGTGGCCTCTCACTATGGGCCTAATAAGCACGTACATTTCTTCGTGTCATCATTATTTCGGTCTACTTTTGTAAATACGCATTGATTACTTTTCAACCGACTTCAAAAAAGGAGAAGGTTCTTAATTCGTCTGTATGTTTTTTTTGTATGTATGTTACGCGATTACTCCGCCAATTATGAATCGATTTTAATAATTCTTTTTTTGTTTGGTAGATCATACTTCAGAGGTGGTCCCATATAAATTTTATCGAAATTGATTTAGAACTTTTTGAGAAAATCAACAAATAAGATAGATAATATTTTGGTTGTGGTTCTTGTTACCTATCTTCGACAAATATGAGCCGATTTTGATGATTTTTGTTTTATTGAATAGCTTACACTTCAAAGATGCTATGATAAAAGTTTGCAAAATAAAAATCACCCCTAAGGGTAGGAAAATAGGGGATGAAATCGGTGTTCAGCAGTTAGATTAGGATTTATCACTAAAAATAGATGAAATAAGTATATTTTATTAAAAAAAATATAACCGACTTTAAAACACTAAAATGCTAAAAATAATACTAACACTTAAGTACCTAATTAGTTACTTTTGGAGTCGGTGCCAGCCGATGAGAGATTCAATGTTTTTGTTTGCACCGACTCCAAAATTAACTGATTAGGTACTAAAGTGTTAGGATTATTTTTAGCATTTTAGTGTTTTGAAGTCGGTTTTATTTTTTTTAGTAAAATTTACTTATTGTACAAACCAAATCAGTTCGTTCGCATACATCAAACCATTCAACTCACCTTACCATCAATATCCACATCTAGCTTAACAGTTCTGAATACAAGTTATTTTTACCTGTCAAACATTTCTATCATTCTAAATCAACCCTATCATCAAAACATATTCGGCAACCCCGTACAGGATTAGCAAGCTGAAGTGGTAGTGGGCGGCACATAGCACGTAGAACTGACGGCCGATGGGGCAGAAAGGTTTTGGAATGGAGGCCACGTACCGTAAATGCGACTGTAACAATTGTATAGAGTCGTATGTGAGGAGGTAAAAAGTGAAAAATTCGTGAATAGTAATCGAAGAATGTATTTTTTTATTTAATAATCGGCAAATCAATCTCGTATGACAGAAAGTAATGACTCATGTCTCGTCTTTTAGGGCATAATAAAACTAATGGCGTATATTCCAAGAAAATGTTATTCAAAGAAATACTATCTTGGCTCCAATACTAATAATGGCTTATATATTTCATGTATTAATGTTATTAGAATATTAATCAAAGCAAACTATATTATAGAAAGCAAGCTTTTTATGGCAAGCTTGCTCTACTATAAATCACATAATGTACACCATTGGACAAACATAAATCAATCATCATTACAGTAAGGTGAGGTAAAAAAAAATGCGTGGTTTAAAAATTCAATATTTATTAATATTTACTTTACCGCCGGGCAAACCATTGATTTGGATCTCTACCTCCAAGTTGAAAGAAAGCGGCCGGAATTGAACAATAAAAAGGTGTGGCCTTTCATCACGATAACGATAGACCACACACATCTTTACCCACTCAGAAAAAATTAAGAGAGTTTGGTTGCGAGGTGTTATTATTTGGTTCCTAAGAAACCAACTAATAAGCACCGCATGTAAGACTTGCAAAGTGTAATATCGTAGCAAACTATTTTTACTCTATTATTTGCACAAGAGAATCTGCCTACAATATTTCAGCGAAGCAATGAAATAAAAATCCCATTACAAGTTTACTTTTATCGGGAATCATAAATCTTTATCCTGCCTTCGGTAGCATGATGTGATGGCAGGAAGCAATAAAATTTTAATTCGCCCAGCCTTAGGCTAGAAACACTGGTTCTCAATACTAGCGCATTAGGTGGGGCCAAAGATAGGGCGAAAGTGCCGGTGCACCAATCTAAAACATTAAAGTAAGTACTTTAGTCTTCCGATTTTGTCGAACCTGTCGAAGTCCTGTCCTTTATCGGCGAGGTGTGAGTTTAAATCCCAAGATGTACCACTGGATTTTTTGAAATATATATACTTAGATTTGAAAGTACGTAAATGCTTTTATATCACACAATCGCCTAGATTTCTACAAAATTGCGTGGTTTATTTAATAAATTATTCCCACTTGTGTTAATACTATTTTTATTTTAACTGAGTACTTATAACAACGTCACCATCCTTTTTAGCCATAAGACGTCCACTTCTGTACAAAGGCCTCCTCTAATGACTTCCAGATTGGCCGGTTGGAAGCAGCCTGCATCTGGATGCAGGCTTTCAGCATTGCAGAAAGCCGCAAACTAAACGAGGTCGTCTGCCCACCTTGTGGGTGGACGTTCTATGCTGTGTTAGCCTCTACGTGGCCCATTCTAGAATCTTTCTGCCTCATCGGCATCAGTTCTACGTGCTGTTTAACAACGTGCTGTTTAACAACGTGCTACTCTAAAAATATACGATAAAATACATTTGTTAAATTTGATCTTTTATGTTAAATGGTAAATGTAGATTTTTTGTAGCTGTTCGAAATACTTTAAAAGTGAACATGGCGCAAAGGTTTTTTTTTATTCAATAAGGCACACCAACCACATATATAGTATATATAAAAGTCGTAGATAGATAGTTCTGATATATATGTCACTTACAGGTGAGCACAACATTCGTAAAAATACATTTATACTTAGGAATAATGATAACAAGACAAATAATTATATGTGCCCTGTTCAACAATTATTGTTTTCAGTTTTAATTTTATTCTGTGTTCTGAGCTTTGGGAACCTCTGGCCTTCTTGGCAGATCATCCGAGTTATCTTCGTTACATGAAGCTTACTTACGACGCGTCGTAAATCAATATTCAATCCTGTCAAAATCCGATTGAATTTTAATTATCAATTATTTCCAAACGTCCGTCCTTACGCTTACGTAAAGAAAAGATTGTGTTAATTAAATTAATTGAGGATTGTGGTCAAACGTACCCCGAGGACAAAACAGTGGAAGAAAGAAGAGATTACATTATAATGAGATACATTGCAGCCAAGACTAACTTAACTGTCACTATGATCAGTCTGGTGAGTCCGCCAGACTGGCTGCGGGTCCGCACCAACCACCTATCCACCGTCCTAACTGCTACGGCGACCTGGTTGCAGCTTACACTCTCTTGCCTATATCGGTATATAATCCGTAAGGCTAAGGCTCTAGAGATCTTGTCTGTCTTTGGGTAAAAGGGACTCTATGCTCACTAGGGAGTTAAATTTTTTGTCTGACTTTATATTATGGGCCGTCGAGAGCGGTGCCGCACAAACACTTGCTTTCCACCTTGTTCAGAGACATACCTTTTTATTTTTACAAAAATATTTGCATGTCTGACCCGGACAGAGAATGCTGAGCCTAAAAACTTGCACCATTCTATCTGTACCATGCTTTATACAAATAAACTATTTCATTTCATTTCATAACATAAGATCACTTCTCAATTTTTTGCATACAATAAAAATCACGCAATTATAGCCTAACGATGAATTTTAATCAGTACGTTAGCAGTGTTGTTTAATGTTTAATGTCTCTATACAGAAAAACCGAACAAGTGCGTGTCAGTTCGCGCGCAATTTGGGGTTTTGTAGTTTGTTGTCTCAATACGCGGTATTTGCTACCTGTTTTACATAATTAATTAACAATATCATCTAAATAATTATCTTGTTCAAGTACATACATTATACATACACCTCAACTGGGTAAATTGTAAACTCTACCTAACTGTGATAGTTTTTCTATTAACTTTGATAATTGTACATGTAGGGCAGTGTTTCTCTACCTTTTTTATGACACGACCACCATTATGGACGATTCGGATATTGCGAGAATATATCGTGCTACAGGAATTAGTCGCCTCATACGAGACGGGCAGCAGCGTGTGCCAAATGTTATGAAAAACTGCGCTCGCCAACCAGCCTCTAAGCGTGGCGAGTATTGGCAATCCCCCCGATAAAAGTAATTGGGGAAGGCCTGTGTTCAGCAGTGGACGTCCATGGCTGAAATGATGATGATGATGAGAGTATATCCTTTTGTTAAAATGTTCTTGATAAATCTGTAAAAAAAAATGATTTTATTCTACCACTTTGTTGTAGTGATTAATATTATCTATGGGTTAGCTAAATTATGACTTTCTAGTAGTAAGACTGTCTGAGCTAAAAGCCGCGTATAAACAAATAGATTATAAAAGTTCCCTTTTGACTATAAAACCCTGAAAACACTATACAAACAAAGTTGAAGCATTATAGTTTTGCTTTTAACTCACTTAATTGAATAATTTGTCCATTTCCATGTACCTGAGTCTAACTATTATATACAATTAATTGACTCACAATGTTGTATGTCGTTGTGCGATCAAAGCGTGTAATTGGGCAACGCTGGCACCCTATAGTTTGAATAATTGCCTGAATGACAGATTATAGTATCACAACAGGCTACCTTGAATAGCTAAGATAATAATATTCAACACACAGATATAAATATTTCTGACAAGATGGAGCAATGACAATGACCTTTTTTTTAAATTTAATAATGTTTTGCAATGCTAAATCTTTCTAGTGATACCTAAGTAATAGGTACTAAGAGTCTGAGCCGTGGGCAGGCAGACAGACAGACGGACGTAGGGGAGACCAGCCCAAAATGGGTAGCCTGCCTCAAACGGATAAACGTTTTAAATTTCCTGCCTTTTGCACTAGTTTTAATATGTGCTTCAACGTGCTCAAGTGTGTGTTTCAACGCTAGTGCCATCCCTCTGCACGTACACATTGAAATTAAAGCGAAAAGCAAAAATTTGAAACATTTACTTGTTTTAGGCGGCTTGCCCGTTTTGGTCTTGTCTCCCCTACATAGTAAGACTATAAGCGCTCGTTCAGAGACGGTGAAAACCCCACCGTTTTAAAATCGTAACTAAAACGCGCGGTTACGTCTGAACGATTGCGAACAATGATAAGTACATAAGAATTAGTTGGGAACGCGATTTTTAAACCGTGCGGTTCCCGCCGTGTTTAAACGAGCGTTAGAGATAGGGTACTCTAATAAAATCACTATTGGTGTTCGTCTCTTTGTGCTCTTAGTTCTTTTAACATACCTATATGTATCAAAATATATAGGACATGCATATTGTATTATTGAAAGCAAATAAAAGTCGATGGTTTTTTTGTAATCCCGTTTTTGTATTTTCCCGTAAAACGATTATTTAATCCTTAAAGAAGTTTTTAGGTCTACGCAGGCAAAGACGCGGAGAGCAGCTAGTAAGACTTATTCTGAATAGCTGCTGCTTTAATAGGAATCGTATATGCTTATGACAGTGTTTTTTTATGAACAGAGGTACTTACACTTAACAATTTTGTAAGCATATGACTTATTTTCTAGATTATTTGCAGTTTCAAAATTGTGTTTGATCCATGCATTTGTGAAGAATTATGTTTTAATTAATCAAATCTAAATATTGTTTATATTATTACACACGTTGTTTTGAACAGCAGCCAAATTTAAAGGAGTGAACTAGTTCAACATACAAACTGCTTTACCTATGGGGTCAACAAGCCATTCATGAAAAAAAAACCACTTTTCCATACATCATCGAGGTAGAGCGTTAGTTTGTATGGAGACAAAAAAAACGCGAGATACATGTAAGCCCCGTAGAAAAGTTGTTTGTATTTATGAACACATCCACCTCCTTATATTTGGCTGCTGTATTACTATCGACGACTAACACACACTAGCTGCGCTGATGAGATAAGCTGCATTGAATTTAATTTGTAACATCACTACACCGTGTTGCGGAATATTCAATGAGGATCTCCGTAGCCGAGAGGCGAGCTTACCGGACTTGGTGTCGCTATCTCTGAGGTCCCGCGTTCGATTCCCGGTCGGTCAATGTAGAAAAATAACTTTTCTATATTGTCTCGGGTCTGGCTGTTGTGGTACCGTCGTTGTTTCTGATTTCTGTAACACAATTGCTTACACACAAGCTACTTATCATAGATGTTGTCCAATATTAATATTATAATTATTTATTTAATCTTTAAATTAGTTCAAACATTGAATATTACATTTTATCATCTGCTCTGACCTTCGTTGCCGCGTTGTGGGCGTGTACACACAAACGCTGTAGGGTTGAATAGGTCCCAATCCGTTGTCGTCAAGTCCCCGCATAAAATGTGCAGTTAATAGGCCATTAGTATCGAGGGCCATAAACTCGGATGTTTGCCCACTGCGAGCCTCAATTAGCGGCACTCAAATATGGCTGCCGCTCCTTGTACGCTCAGGGAAATGGTATAGTACAAGAGAATAGCGGGAAAAGGGAAAAGCTAATAGCATTTACGGAGACAGTTTGTTTCACTGATCTGCCTTAGTAACGAGCATATGTATTTGCCCAACACGAAAACTAACTAACTACTAATACAGTGTGTGACGACAAAATCTCTTTAATAAGATGTTCTTCCAAATAAGATTAACATCTTAAATATGGCATTAAGGTTAACATTTTGATTATAAATAAATAAATATTGGACAACTTCACATACATTGCTCTGATTCTATGATAAGTGGCATAAGCACTTGTGTTACAGAAATTAGAAACAAAATTCCTTACTTCGGCACAACGAAAATAGGGGCGTTGTCTGGCGCATCGTTACGTTCTTGATCTGAATGATTCTCTATCATTATAATCAGCCATCGTTGATTGATGACGTTGATGACTGTGGATTGAAATGGACTTACGTTATATGATATTTTGGGATAAAATGCACGCCACTGAGCCTAATCCTCGGCTATTCTTTTCTATCCGCTGCCAGCAGCTTTGCTCTTAATGTTCTTAACTTGTAGGATGGCGCCCTACGCTGCGTTTGCCAAGTCTCAGTCACCACTCAAGAACATGATCCGATCACCCCATAGGTTATCCGGCAGTGACTAGTCACTGCTAAAATTATTTATTTTTGAAAACACCCTTTAGTTTTTGTCACAATTATCAATGTTGGTTACATTTTATGTAATTTTCTACAAATAATAAAAAAATACGCTTTTCGCTACCGCCCGCGCCTCAAATCAACAGGTTATTGACGGGTGTTTGCAAGCCGAGCAGCACCAGTATAAAGTTACATTTTAATCACCGTGTTTCTGACGTCAAAGTCTTTTTAGGAAGCATGATGATGCGGTAAAACAAGATGCTTTACGTAATTAATGCTCCATCGATGAGTTGGAAAATGTTTCATATTTTATCCAAAAATATATGCTTCCTTTCCAAGCAACGCAAAGAATAGGGGAGACCAGGGAAAGTTGAATAATTGTCAAAATCTGGACTTAATTGAATGTTGCGTCATTCGACCAAACGCGAGAATTGCAATGCCCGTGTCCAGCGAGTAAGCGGAAAGAGGAAACAGCTTTTCGCACCCAGTTAAACAATGCAACACATTCAAAAAGGTAAATTTTTTGACATTTAGTCAAGCTAACCCTCCACTATTCCCAGTCTTCCCTACTCCTGCAGTTCTCTTAGCGTGACTGTCCACGGAGACAAAGCCTCAAGACGAGTGTTTGTTATTTATTGTCTTAAAACAAAACTACAAAAACTGGTAAGTGCGACATTGCTTCTACGTCGATAGAGTTTCGTAGTTTTTATGTAAGCACGTACACTTAGCATCCAATGATGAAATCACGCTTAAGGAGCTAGCATCGGTGAAGTTACGCTTAGTTGTAGACAGCGCTACGCTGTTAAACGTCTATGTCTGGCTTTGGAATATTAAACAATGACGGTCGATCGAATACTCGTAGATTGATGTTTCTGTTTATATTTTGGTTTTATTTTATTTTTTTATTTTATTTATTCATAGCACACAAAACAGATTACAATCAAAGTGAATATCTTATATCATGCATATGGTACAGATCTAGATCATAATCGAAAAATATGTATGCCTAGTAGCTTACAATTTGATTTTATTTATTTATGCGCTAAAGAGCGCTACACATGCCAAGCAATGCCAAACTTAGAAAAAAATTACATAATCTAAAATTTATCATGCTACAATAAAAATCGTCTGGCTATTAGACGTCAAATAGTTATCGGACACAACCGTGAAAGTGTAATTAGATAATCATACGGATACAGTGCGTTCGTCTTCCTCATTAAGTCGTTGACATGAGCCTGAGAGTCGTTACCACCTCAATTCCTGATCCTTCTCTTAACGAAAGTTTCGTTTCCATTTCGTTTTACTGGTCTTACGGCGAATGTAGGTACTTAGTATACGTCAGATAAGTTTTTCTGAACTACCACGTACAAAACGTTAGGCATTCATTGAATTCACGTTCATATTGTAACAAAATATCAAAGCTCAAAGGAAAATTTTAAATTATTAAGAGAAGCGTAAAGTTTCTGGATAAACGGTATGAAATGTTGAAAATAACGATTATTGGACCGGCTCCGTTTCGATGCTTAGCTAGGATACAATCGGATAAGAACAGCCACTTCTTGTCCAATGTCATCATTTCAGCCATAGAATGTGCCCCGCCCATTGCCACTTCAGCTTGCTAATCCGTTGAGCTATGTCAGCGACTTTTGTTCGTTTACGGATTTCCTCATTTCTGATTCGATCTCGCAAGGAAGCACTGAGCATAGCCCTGGCCCTGGCCAAAACTACCCCATAGTATTAGCGTAACTTGTAACTAACTATGTTAAACAAATCTTGGAAGTAGTTTTTAGCCTACTTCTAGCTGACGTATTGATTTTAAACTTTGAAAGTATTTGAAATTAAATAATTTGACACCATCATGCGCATCGGATGACGGATGATGGAGGTGGATAGTGTAACTCTTCAACAGCTCATTTCATTCGTTTTTGTTATGAGTTTAAAATATATTAAAGTGTGTTTAATAGTTTTCTAACTTTATATTTTTATCTATAGTTTATGATATAAAAATGAATCCCTATTTCTCTTGGTCATCGCATTACGCGTGAACTGATGGAACAATTTCGTTGATTCTATTTTGTTGTTTTATTTATTGTCAGGAGAAGGTTCTTTTGAAAGAAAAAATTAAGAAAGTTGCAGATTTTTTTAAAAGAAAGATCACGCGGGCAAAGTCGCGGGCAACAGCTAGTTAAGATATAAATATTCTTGCTTATTGCCTCCATTGACGGAAACAGAGCCCGGACATTGTTCGATTTAATTCAATTCAAAATATATTTATTGCATTCTCTAATGTTACATATGGTTATGAATAGGTACATTAAACAGATCATTATAGACCCTGTTGGGCACAACAATAAGTCTACTTCAAAACTGGCCAGCAACAATCGCCGCCGGATTTGCGACTTTGTGATCAAGGAATATCGGTAACAGGTTTTTCGTTTTCCGCAGGAAACGAATGCCTGTTGGTTATTCCGTGATAATTAGACGTGGTACGATAAGTCACCTTGAATCCTTTTTAGGTTCGATTCCCGCTTCTAGTCAATTCATGAAACGAACTTTTCTGAATAGTTTTGGGTGTGGGTGAGCAGGAAGACGGTCATGGCAATATTTGTATGGTGCAATTCATTGTATGGTGCCTCATCATGACACAAATTAAAATTATAATGAACACTTGGTTTCCAAAATGGGCTAGCTGTTCTTCATGGAATATGACAAGAATCAACTTACCTATTTAAAAGTTAAACTCCAGCTGTTTGTGCAACACTCCATGAAACAAATTTAATTAATTGAACAAACCCCAGTTCAGCACAATAACTTGAGAAACCATTTCTGCTATCGAATGAACTTAACAATGTTACGGTGAAACCTTGTAATCTATTCGAAATAGTACTAATTGATATAGTTTAAAAAACTATAAAACATAAGTACTCGTCAAAACGAATCAAATATGCAAAAACACGAAGGTTAAGCCTTTCGTGTATAATAGATTAAATAGGTTGTGGAACATCCACACTCTAAGTTACCGAGAAGCTTAAGTAACTATTGGAACAAAACTGCTAAACTAAACCTATTAGGATTCGGAGGTTCTCCTCAAAATAATATTAAAAATAAGATTCGTTTTATCCCTACTTTGATACCTACCTAAATTAGTTCTAAGACACCATTGTTATCATCTTTCTTTTATTGCCGCCAATCTCTTTTGGATATCGTGTAAAAGCTTCTCACAGGACAGACATAGCCTAGTGTGAGAGGTTTTGTATTTTTCCCAAGAAACATTTCAAATTATCTATGCAAAGAAGTGACATACCTAAATCAAATCGCTTGTTGTAATTGTACTTTTTGGTAAATAAACATTTATTTATTTATTAGTAGTCATTGAAGAGTTCTACTACCCACCCTCTGACTCTATCATCAGATCAGCATAATGGTGTCAAATTATTGTATTGTCATCCGAATGTAAAATACAACGTTTTAAATCAATACGTCTAGTTAGAAGTAGGTTAAAAATTACTTCAAAGATTTGATCACATAGTTAGTTACAAGTGCAGCTAATACAGGGTTACATTGCAAAGGGTGCCAAATTTAAAAAATAAGAATTATGGAACAATATAAAGAAGCGTCTAAATCTTAATTATTTTTAATAATCGTATGTTTCTAAAAAATATTACTTTAAAATATCCGAAAATAATGTCAATGGAGAGGCTACGAAAGCTGCGCGGTCATTTATCAGAGGCGTAGGTACGGCGAGCCAACAAGGACCTTAGGCAGTGCACATACGGTGCATTTTTTCCATAAATGAGTAAATTATCCACGCGTACGATTTTTAACAGCAGATAGAAATAATTCGATGTAAAAAAAAAAGGGTTCTTTGCATAGTTCGATTGAGTTGCTGATTCCGAGCCACTCCTGAAGATTTGGCACCCCTTTGCAATGTAACCCTATAAAGATAGTATGAGACATGACTTACGGGACGTAGACTCTTATAGTCGTACATTAATTTAAAGATTCTCAGCAAGATATGGATGCTCAGAATTTCTCACTACAACAAAATTAGTAATGAAGCGATCTTATAGAGAACTAAAGTACCTAGTCGACTGATGGTCTCATTTGTTCGTTTCATGTAATAATTGGTACCTAACTTATTTATCTTTCACAAAGGTAAAACACTTAAGTTAATGATAATTCCTTTTTAAGAGATTGGTATCTGCACTAGGGTACAGGGCATCTTGTCTGACCGATTACCAGGCACTCAATCAGCGGACCTACACAGAGCGTAACTAATTTTGAACTTTACTTATTACGTTGAAACATGCATGCTTGTGTGTTTTATTTTGATCGTGTCTTTATTTAGATCCTCCGTCTCTAATTATTTGTGCCTACTAATTATTTCTATATGCGAATGCCTGTTAATAGCTACGTTTATATGATAACTCTGTATTCATAGATTGTATCAATGCTGTTGGTGTTCCGAATAAAATAAAATAAATAAATACCCTTCAACGTCTGTCACCTCAGGGTCGCGCACACACTGGCTTGTCGCATCGTTATTGCTACTTTCCATTTTTGGTTGTAAATGTATAATATCAATTCAATTCAATTCAATATATTTATTGCGTTCTATATTATTACATAGGTGTTATAAATAGGTACATCAAACAGAATCAGTAAGTAATAAAATCATAATACTAAAATCAGTAAGTAAAGTGGCAATGTTTTGCATGATGAGGTCCCATTTCATTTCCCAGTACGACTATAAAAAACGGAGTTGTCTTGCTCGTGTCTGGGTGTGCTGAGAGACGCGCCATGCCAAAAAGCTGTCTGGAGTCAAGGTGGAAAACTTACTTACCAAGACAATTGGTGTGCGTAGTGCCGTGTGGGGACGGCCGCCGTGCCGTGTGGGGACGGTCGTAAAGAATACACTTCCGCACCGCCAACAGGAGGCGTGTCATAAGAGGCGACCAATTCGCGCAAAAAGCGTCTGCGTGCGAACTTTTATAAAAAACTGCGCTCGCCAATCCGCCTGCCAAGCGTGGCGAGTATTGGCTATCTCCCCCGATAAAAGTAATCGGGGGAGGCCTGTGTTCAGCAGTAGACGTTTTATGGCTGAATTGATGAATTGATGATAAACAGATTTTTCGTTTTTACCGCAACACAGACAATTAACTAAGCACGTTAGTGTTTCGGTTCGATGAAAGTAGAACGGCTTGTTTTGTCAAAGTATCAGTTTCAGGGAATACTTAGAAATGCCACTGGAATCCTATTTTGTTCGAAACTGTTTTGTTATAGTATTTATTGAATACTAGCTTTTGTCCGCGACTTCGTCTGCGTTGACCTTACCTGTTAAAAGTCCTTTGTGTTAATTCTGGCCATGGTCTTGTATGCCAAATTTTATTAAAATCTGTTTAGTAGTTTTTAACCGACTTCAAAAAAGGAGGAGGTTCTCAATTCGTCGGTATCTTTTTTTATTTTATTCATGTTCAGCGATCATTCTTTACCAGGTTAACCGATTTCGATAGTTGTTTTTTTGTTTGAAAGGGAATACTTTCGGAATGGTCCTATATAAATTTGATTAAGATTAAGTCACCTGATTTTTGCACCTATGTTGCCCAATAGTTTTCAGTTTTTTGAAGTCGTTTTACTTTTTTTTTATTCGTTAAAGAGTAACAAACATCCATCAAACAAACATTCGCTTATATATAATACTTCCTTACTAATATTATAATATATACAGGTAAAAGGAAGAAGGAGAATACATGTTTATTTATTTATTAACTTTTATTTAATTGACGGAATAATAGACTATTTTGTATCATGGCTATTCTAAAGCAGTACTGAGCTGTCGGCTGAGCTATTTGTTGTTCTGTCTCTGCCATATCGTTATTCTTTTATTTCTTTCTCATTCTTTTTTCCTTTACAACAATTTTGAGTTAGGTGTGTACTTATTTTAATTTTATTTATCCGTTTTTATTAGGTCATTTTTTTGTTCTTGTGAGGTTTTGTGTTAATAATAGTTACTTTATGATGTTAATGTATTTTATCTTATTTTTATTTTTTTGTTTGAATGAAAATATGTATTAACTTTTTAATTGTCACTAATTTAAATTAATTCAGTTAAATAGTTTGTAATTAATAATTTTCTTGAATGTATTCGAAAATCAATTTTAATCTAATTTTAATTGTTGTTATTATAAATAAACCTCATTTCTATTCTTACTCTTAAATAGGTAGAGATAGAGCAAAGTTTTGATCCTTATCTATTTTGAATTACTATTTACTTTGTTGACAATTTCATGTGTGTTTCATTTACACTGAACCCACAAATCAGATTGTTCAGTTTACAGAAATACTTGTTCTATAGTGGTTCAAAGTTCAAAGGCAAAAAAGCTGTAAAATAAAATTACTCACGTACAAAGCCTTTTTAGTTAAAGCCCGTACAAAATGCAGTTATTAATTAGGTCGGCCATTGTAACGGCGCTACTTGCAGCGCTAAAGCGGGAAAACCTCAACTGTTGCTGGCTATGTTCACATTAATAAGCGGAGCGTAAATTAATTCTATCAACAATCTCACTAATTATCTAGCCCTAAACTAAGCAAAGCTTACACTATGACTAGATAACGCATAAAAATACTAAATACATTTTTAAACTTCCATGGCGTAGGAAAAATTACTCGTGGTCATCATACAAACAATAGCTCCTTGCGGGATTTGAACCCGCAACCACCTGGCCTTGTAGTCTGGGGCGTGAACCACGAGATAGTTGTTGAAAGCAGAGAGATGTGAGAATGTACTAGTATAATGTACTTTGCAAGAGCGAAAACTCATAGCAAATTTTCCCAGCTAAATTTAAGGTAAAATTATCGAGTTACGAATCAAATTTCTATATGAATTATATGTTTTATACTGAATATTAGGTTATACGAAGAAATATCTATGCAGAGTTACTTTACAAGATAGAGCTAAATTTACAGGATCGACTCAGAATAAGTAACTTCTACGTAAATAACAAAAAAAAATATAACTTTTAATTATTCCTATCCGCTTTTAAAAATATAAGACTCGTGAATTATTAACAGTTAGTCTATTAAATTGCACCGTATATACACTGAATTATGGTCTTTGTTGGTTTGGCGACGACATATAGGTATGTTCTCTGATAAATGAGCGCGAACCTTGCATTTTATTTTTCGGAAATTTTAAGGTACTTCCATATTACTTAAAACAAAGATTATACACAAATCGAGAAAAGAAAATCAGCTTATTCATACATTTTGTTTGAGTAGCAATTGTACTTTGTATGGTGTACCTATTTGCTATTTTTTGATAGATATTACCATCCCATGTAACTATTTACTATTCATTCCGCACTCGTTTGTCTTGTAAGTGTGCTCAAAGTTTTAGGCTCTTACCAACGAAATCGTCTGGTTCAAGATTAACTTAAACTAAGAGAGAGTCTTTACGGTTTCGGCTTAATTTCTACGACATTACTCGATATTAATAGAACGAACAGGTATAACCGTTGTTTAACATCCATCAAAATATTTCGGCACAAAATGTAACAATGTTAATCCATTAATATCCTAAGGGCACATTTCTGAGGGTACGTATCCCAATTGAATGGCAACGGCCATCCCAACGCTATTCAAAAATTTTGGCAGACAAAAGAGGCTCGGAAATTGTGAAACCAAACTGAATTGAAATTCTGAATAGTAGAGGAAATGATTAACCCATGTATTATACCATACTTGAGTTAAAATGTTCTTGAAAAGGTATAAAGACATCAACCGTGTGATTAAAAACCTTTTTTAAAAATCGCAGTCTCATAATTGGAGTGAATTAAACATATTTATTTGGATTCAATCCATATTGTAAGATACAAAATTTAAAAATATTTATATAGATACTAGCTGTTGCCTGCGACTTCGTCTGCGTGGTCTTTAGGGGTATGAAAAATAGATGTTGGCCGATTCTCAGACCTACTCAATATCTTCACAAAATTTCATGAGAATCGGTCAAGCCGTTTCGGAGGAGTACGGGAACGAACATTGTGACACGAGAATTTTATATATAAGATAGATACTTTTTAAAACAAACTCAACACACAATTTGTACTTATTTCAGTCTGACTATGCAGGCTAACCTCCAAAACTACTGAAGCGATTTGGATGCGGTTTATGCATCCATAATACAGATTTATAAAAAGTATTTTTTATATATAACAAGCTGTCCTGGCGAACCATACCGCCTCTTTATATATTTTTTTTCGTGAATTTCTCCGTGATTTTTATAGTTATTCTGCTATTTGGAGCGGAGACAAATTCAATAAATCAAAGATCATAAAAATCGGTCATGCCGTTCTTGACATATAAATGGTGTTACTAATCCGACTTTGTTTTATATAGTTCTTTTTTTGTTTATTATTAGTGCTACCTATATGACGGTAGGAACTAATTAACGACATGAACTTCTAAGTGGATATTTGAAAAGAAAATATTATCATGTTACTGTAAGCATTGTAAATGATTCCAATAAGTAGCATTGTAATCCATAAACAGCAGGAATGAGATTCAACAACAATACGAAGTTGCTCAAATCCAATCGTATCGCTTATTTTGTAAATAAGGCTTGGTGTACACAGATAAAGTGACAAAGAAGTTTTTATAATCCGTTTCCGTCTATTGGAATCATATTCGTTATTAGCGCACATCAGTCGTCATTGGCTTCTCTCTCCGCTGTGTTGCTGCTATGTTAACTAACGAAAGGCTTTCCCGTTCACTCGTAATACTACAGTGTCCAAACATACGAAAATTTTATTTAAAAATTTCAAAAAAAATAAGTGAACGTCCCACCCTTTTCTTACCGTGCAAGCAACACAAAAAAGCGACGTAGCCAGTTTGCGGATTGTAATAATTACGCTAGATGGGTACTATTCCCTTTACGATTTTGGTTTTAAAAAGGCGTTTCGTTTTTTTTTAGCATATTGTTGTAAATTTTTATTTTAATGTCTATTTATTTATGATGTAGATAAACTAACTCTGAAAGGAACGCCCTCTGTTATTTTACATACTGTAAAACTCAAATAATATATGCAAGCTGAAGTAGCAGACTTCTACGGTTTGCCGTAGAATTCGAGGTTAAGTACTAGGGAATATTCAAAAGCAACGATAGTATTGTGACATAAAGTAAATCGCGCAATATTCAGACAACTATTTGAAAAGATCTCGTGACTGAAAGGCGACCCAGCAAAGATTTGACTATCAAAATACGGCGTGTTTATTTTGCGTTCTCTGTTGGGCTGTACCTGTAAAACTGTTATAATGGATTCAAGTTATATGCGTTATAAGAAGCTAGTACGTAAACCTAAGCGCTAAGACTTCGTTGCTTCCACATTTGAATAGTTCTTAAATATATTTGTTTTTATTTCAAAAAGGCTTAAATGTGTGTGTGTGCTTTGTGTTATCTTTGGTTTGTTCATTTTACCATAAATCTGTTACAGTAAATACAATATTTCTATATTGTTCTTTATCTTTTATTTTGCTGTTATCATCATTTAGAACATTATTTATTCACGCCTGAAGATTTAACTAAAACATTGTAGACTTGAATAGAAAGCTATAAAATGGCGTTTAATGGTAAGTTATAACTTAAACACCACCTAAGATTTCATTATTGGATATGATGACGATTTGTAACATACCATTAATTGTTTTGATATCTGTGTGTAAATAATTTTATATTAATATTTAAAATCATTGACAATTTATTCATTAATATTGTATTAATTCGTTGTTTAAAATCCTAGATTTTGTAATTTTTGATAGTGATTTAATTCAATTAAGCATTTTGCATGTCTTACCCAGACGAAACACGTGGGGCAATAAAATTATTTTAGTCACCTCGTCTGTCCATTTTTCTAAGCTTTTTTTTTTCATTTAATTTACATATCCTGTTTTTGAGTTTCATTGGGAAGACTCTTCATTCCCTTTTGGCTTAATTCTGAAGTCTGCGCGGACGAAGCTGAAGGCAAAAGTGAGAATAAAATAAGTTCATTTCATCGCCTAGTAAAAGGCGAAAAAAAATCTTTAAAAACTAAATCGCGACCAGCTTTCGATCAGTTTGTATGGAGATAATTTTTTGTTTTAGAATTCAATGGTTTTTAAAAAAAAAAGTTGTTATATAGGGTGTTTGGTAAAACGATACATTCCTCTCAGGAGGTGAAAGAGAAGCAAAATTGCAACCACTTTTTTTTATTAAACTACCGTTGAAACGTAAAAAAAACTAACCTTTCCATAGAAATGTTAACAACTAATCTTGAAGTAAGTATGTAAAAGCAATCATTTTTTTAGGATTGCAATTTTTCTCCTCTGTCACCTCCTGAGAAGAATGTATTGTTTTACCATTCACCCATTATTTGAGCACTTGAGATCAATCCCTAAGAGGTTTAGTGTTATTTCATTAATATCTTGTAATAAATACTTTGGGATACATTTATTTATTGATTGGTAATAAAAATTTTGTTGTTGTGTCCACGGGTTAACGAATAATTCTGATCAAAGCCCGTTTACAAACCGCAAAAGCTTTTCATTTAACATTATCAACCTCAAAGGGGAATTTGAAACACGACATTTGAAATACAGTTGTATCATAATAGAGGCGGGAACAGCAGGCTTGCCTTCCACGAGGTTACATTATGAAGCTTGCAAAGGGGCGTACACTGACTTATTTTCGACTGCTTGGACAGAAACATACTACCTCTACAAACAGGGTTATTTTAAATGAGTTGTTAAGGCGAATGTGTTTATTAATACAAACCACTTTTTCTATAGAAATGAAATCGCGAATTTCGCTGTTTTTTAGTTTCTTGTTCTTGTTGTTGTTTTGTTGTTTCTTTAAACAAAATAACGCTCTACCTCGATGATAATGAAGCAGCATTTTTTCCATGATTTTAATGCCTCTTAGTAAAAGTTGTTTGTTGTTTTGATTACATTCGTTTCCTTAAATTTAGCAACAGGTTAAAAGTAACTCTGCTGTTAAGGCTGTCCCAAAATGTAGGCTAGGCTGTAATGTCAAGTAGACGTCTACATCACCCATACGGGTGAACCACTTTTATGTACGTCCTGTGGTTTTATGTAGTTTACGACTCCCGTCAGGCCACGGAAACGAGACACAATAGAAAGTTGTATTGTTACGCGGCCACATGTAGTTTGAGCTTGACAGATTAAAGTGAAAAAATTAAAAACAAAACAAAGTTAAGGCGCAGGGTAAGGAGAATATATGTAAAAGAAGTGTTTTTGGACAAGTGGCGAAAATACTGGATAAAGGATGTGGAAATCAATATATCATGTAACTTATATGTTGAAGTTTTTCCTGTTGTTTATAAATACTAGTTCTTATTTCTTATTAACACTAAAATATTTAAGCTGTACCGCAAATATCGCGAGCTTGTACACATTTATATTTTAAACGACGTTTTTGTTTAGTTTAAAAGTTGGTTTAGTTATTTATAACATTCGTACCTTTGGGATGTTTTTTTTTAAATAGTCAACAAATTAAGAATTATAAGGATTTTTAATGGATTTTACTCTTAGCGCCTACTTTTCCATAAGCGGATATTTTGCTCGCAATGATAATCTATTTGCACAGGTGGGCAACGGATGGATGTTTAGTCTGCGAGAAGCATTTGTATTATCTTAGGCACGTAATAGAAGTCGCATTAGTCGACGCTTAATGCTCAAGATCACTTGCCTTACCACCTCACCTTAAAGTAAAGTTGGTGTAAGAGCTCAATGTTTTTACCCTGTGCATAATTTTGACGATCTCCGTAGCCATAGGGGCATACCAGACTTGGTGTCGATATCTCTGATTCGATGCCCGGTCCCGAAAAATTGCTTTTATATATTGTCTCGGGTCTGGGTGTTGTGGTAACGCTGTTGTTTTTTAACAAGTGTAAGTAACACAAGTGCTTTGAATATTTACCATAGAATCAGAGCAATGTATGTGATGTTTTCCAATATTTATTTATTCATAAATATAAACCATTTTTCCTCTGCACTTTAGACTGGGCTTACTGTTTTTGCCTCTATTATACAGGAACTCTGAATCTCTAAGTTATTATTCGTCTTTGTGGTAGTTACCAAATTATTTTTATGGCCCGAGGTGAATTGTTGGACAACTTCTGCTTCCATTTTGAATATAATTTCTAAGATAAGCGAAGATAAAAGTTTATTTTTTAAATTCACAGACAAGAAAATATTGTTTAGGGTCCATGTATTATGTAATTTTATAATTATGTCGTAAACCAAACATATACAAAAGGCCGCAAGATATAGAAAACTTCAGAATTGTTAGGTACTTTTAACAATTCTGTTCTTGGCCAAAATTAAATTTTGACAGTTGAAGTAAATTTGTTAACTTTAATAAAATAATGATAATGATCTTTATTGCAGGCATAACACATATAATAAACAATTTTAAAATACGAAAATGAATAGCTAATAATAAACAAGTACATACAAGTTAGAGCATTTAATATATATACTGATACATTCATAATATTAATTTGTTGAATTTAGTTAATACCCTTAATTTTTACCATTTCTATTTTGTGGTAAATGTCCAAATGTTTTAGTAGTTTACAAAATGATTGCCTAATTTATTCTGAAATTCTTATAGTCATTCTGAAACGTGGAAATAAAGTAAGAAGAAATAATCGTTTTCTAAATTGTTCCAAACCGGGAATCGATCAACAATTAACTTTCGACAGGTAGCTTAGTTGGAAGAGCATTCATCTGGATAGCGTGGGTTTTCGTTAGTCGATTGATTTTTCTAATGGTATAGATCTTATTTCAGGATTCACTAAAGACTGAAACCACAGATTCGACGTTTGTCTGTAAAATTGGTCGGTCTACCCTTAAACTAAAATTAGCCACACTCCACGTATTCTCATGCAAATGATAGCCATTCCAAAACAAATTCCACAATGTTATCCGTCTTACAACGTTCCGGGAATCTTGACAAACCTCGTTCCCGTCGCGGGCCATTTTGGTGACTTTACGACTGAACTTGATTTTATGTCTAGTGTTGTTCCAAGAATATTCAAAATTTATTGAATATTTAAACGAGCAAAAAAGTTTAATGAACTTAACCTGTGGTTAAGCTGTGCGTCCGTCACTTAGTACTATAAAAGTGAAGTTAAATATGCCTATACAGGGTTACATTGCAAAGGGGTGCCAAATCTTTAGAAGTGGCTCAGAATCAGTAACTTAATCGAACTCTGCAAAGAACAACAATTTTTTTTTCACATTATTTCTATCCGCTGTTAAAAATCGTACGCGTGGATAATTTAACTCATTCATGAAAAAAATGCACCGTATGTGCACTACGGAAGGTCCTTGTCCTTGTTAGCTTGCCGTACCTACTCCTCTGATGAATGACCGCGCGGCTTTCGTAGTCTCTCTGTTGACTTTATTTCCGGATATTTTAAAGGAATTTTTTTTCGTAACATACGATAACAATTCAGACACTTCTTTAATATTGTTCCCTGAATCTTATTTTTTTAATTTGGCACCCCTTTGCTAAGGAACCCCTCTATTTACGTCCTACTGCAGGGTACAGGCTTGACCTCAACTATAAGGTGGTTTGGGCCATACTCCACCCTGCGGGCCCAGTGCGGGTTGGTGGAGGGGTGACTTAATCTTCCTATCGATATTATTAAGCCGCCCTAAGGCCCTTAGTCAGAGGCCTTAGGGCGGCTAGTATCAAGCGATATTAGCCAGGACCAACTTTGAATGTGCCTTCCGAAGCGCGGAGATGCTTGTGATAAATGTCACTAATATGGTTGGAATGGTCACCCATCCACTCACAACCGCGGAGTAGGTGCCTTAACTTTGGTAATCACTACCAAAGCGCTGACACCACTGAGCTACAAGCACCTCTGTATTGTAGTTTCAAAATACTATCTAGTGGAGTCGATTAGAGCACTGTGTCGTTTTCTGGTATCGTCCAAATATTGGATTAATCTGTCTAACTCAAACCTTGTATCTTGTTTCCATGGCCTACGGGTTTAACCTTATATTTTGATCATCATTATCATCATTTCAGCGATCCGACGTCCATTGCTGAACGTAGGCTTCCCTCAATGACTTCCACTATCTGGTAGGGGGGTTTCCAATACTGGCCACGCTTGGCAAGCGGATTGGCCCTCGCAGTTTTTTTATAAAATTTCGCACGCAGACGCTGCTGCCCGTCTCGTATTACAGAAATTAGTGTATTCTTTACGGCCGCCCCCATAAGGCATATATTATGATAATCTACCTGATAGACAAAGAAAAAAAAGTTAGTCGTCATCCCCATTATAATGTTATTGTAATGTCCAAGAAAACACTAGTTAGGGACGTGTAAGTTTGTATTATAAAATAGTAGATATTTTATTTTCTTCGTACTCAAGTAAACTTTTCTTCGTTTTCCAGATATACAATAGGCAATAGCAAGACCCATCACTAGTTATGCTCAACGTAAACTGTTCCTAGGCTTAAACGTATTGTATTTATTGCACAGCCTACAAAAGGTTTGTACGTTAGAGTCCGACTCACCCCCAGATCGGGCCCGCTAGAAAGGAGCCCGGCAGCGGTCCGGCCTGTTTCGGCAGTTCCGGTCCCGTCGGCGCCACCACTAGCGGGTTCGCCGCTTGGTAGGGTGCCTTTTGCACTCCACATTGGCCCGATCACGCCTGCTAGTATGGGGCTCGACACGTACGAGTCTGAGGCTTCGCTGCGCGAAGCCTCACACTCGGCCGGGTCGCGGCGACCGCTAGCGGGGCGGACCTAGGCTGTGCGCCTTCAGCGCACGCCACAACTGCCCGGGTTAAGCTGGCGAATGTCTTCCTCAAAGACACTCAGCGATAGGTCCGTCCATAAAAAAAAAAAAAAAAAGGTTTGTACGTCATTTCACATAGAGTTTCTTCCCTTCGCGTGCCACGTAAAATTTTCTCCATTGTTTTCCATTGTTTTTCCGGTCTGCTAGGGCCAATCTAAACCACCTACCAAATTTTATTTTGAAAAAATCTTAATTTCAGATTCTGTGCACTTTACCCACGAAGGAACGAATAAGGTTTAAGCGTTTAGGATGAGAGATTGTTTGTTTGTTCGTTTGTGTGGGCACTCGAATGCTTCTATTCATCTCTTCCATATAATGTTATTATTGACGTTCATAAGTGGCAGTTTTCTGTCCTAAACTGAATAAATGATTTTTGACTTTGACTTTTACTCTAAAACGGGTTGATCGATTCAGATGCAGTTTTATGCAAAGGGTTGGTAAGTCATCAGCAATGGTTCTTAGATAGGTATTATGGTATTAACTCAGCAGGGGGCAATAGAGTATATAATATAATATTTTTTTCGTATTTTTTGCTCAATAGTAGGTTTTGATGTATGCAACCCCCGCACGATCCTCACAAATACCCGTGCCTCAACATCAATAATTAATAAAAAATCTCAATGAATTTTTAATAATTATTATTAACTAGACTTATAAGTAGCCACTATCATCTGTTAACTTGTTTTTTCTTTTTGTTGTGCTATTATAGGGAGATTTTTGACCAGTGCAAGTAGTAATAAGCAGGTATTTTTAAAAAACCAGTACATTGGACTAAATTCGTCTCATGACTCCTGTTTATTTTGGAGTCACGTACGTAACAATTTGACGGGTCCGTGGATGGGTGGTCGTGTCGTGTGTCCGATTATGTCTAACAAGGGTCACTGCCGTGGCACGAGGGTAAGAGGTATGTTGGGAGAAGGAGTATGTCCTGAATATGTAATGCTCTTTTTAGTTGTTTATTTTTCGGGTTTAGGAATCTTGTAATACCTGTCCGTATGTCACATACATAATTATAATAACAGATATCTATAACGCCTGTAGCGTACTTTCACACAAATAATTATTTACATACAAAATTAATAACAAAAATAGGCGACTCATCATCATTTCAGCCATAGGACGTCCTCTGCTGAACACGGGCCTCCCCCAGTGAGTTCCAGATTGGCCGGTTGGAAGCGGCCTGCATCCAGCGGCTTCCTGCAACCTTTACCAGGTCGTCTTGTAAGTTTCCAATCCGTCGTCGTCGAGTGGACGTCCGTCCTACGCTGCTAATAGACTAGAAGACTTAAATTGTTTTGTTGAATAAATAAATTAAATAATAAATAGTAATACTCAATAATACTCAATAATACTCATTTATTTTGTACACAGGCCCTCTTCCGGGCACTTATACACGTCCCAAAAGTATAGCTTAGTCCTACCACCGCTTCTACATATTGGCTGGTGATGAGAAGAAACGGCGCAACAAACTCAGTCACCTTTGTCAGCCTTATTTTACATGAAATACAGTTTACAAGACATGTAGTAAGTGTGAGCCAAGCAGGTTAAGTCCATGCACTCTTGTCGTTTAAATAATTGTCTATTTTATAATATCCTTTTTTCATAAGGATTTTTTTAATCGAACCCACTTCTATCTCAGATGTTGACTCTACTACTTAAGTATATGTATAGCCACAACATTGATCAAATAAAATGCTGGCTTCGACAGCGAGAAACTTCGAAGAGTAAGCTGACGTCCTAGTACTCGTAGCTTAGTTGGAAAAGCATTTAATAAAAAGTGGGTTCAATTCACACCTGCGGCAGTCGAGATCTTAGTTATTAATTACCATGAAATTAAAAAAAAACTATGACATAGTTTTAGAATTAGCGGATTAAGGATATGGATGGCTAAAATACTTCCTAAATCATTTTTCCTTTGGGACTAACAACGGAATTGCATTTTTTTTAATCTGGCGCATTTATTCACCGAACCATAATCTAAATGATTTTATTTGTAAAGTCAACAGCTGGTCTACCTATAAAGGTCATGGAACTGATTTTCAACTTTAAGTCCGACATATAATAATAATAATATACCTTTATAATATGTGTGCCGTTGTGTACACAATAAATAAACAAACGACTATTCACTAGTATTAAGAAAACATTGTAGGGCTTGTAAACATGATATCTACATAGTAGAAATACGACGTAAACAAATTCAAGAAGGAAAATGTAATTTCTTTTATCTGTACTAAGTATTTCCTGTATTTCCTACACTGTACTCTAGTATCAAATACATTGTATTGTAAATGTGTCGCTTCATCTCTTGGCTTCTTTTTACCATGCTACAGATTTTCAAATTCTAGTCATTGGAAATTAGGCTTTATCATAACGAAACACGGTGTAAAATATATTTTGCTTGGTTTCCCAACGATTTGTATTCGATAGCTGAGAAGGATACGCCTTTGTAATAATGCTATGGCTTCGGAATATTTATTATACATACATGTCAGATCTCGTACTCAAAGGAAAAAAACCCTTTGTTCCGTCTGTAGAGACCGTAAGGGAAAGTGTCTTAAAATTATTAATATTAAACGTTTTACAAAAGAATTAATTTAAATATATTTACGACCAGGTAATGTTTTTTTTTCAATTATACTCTAAAAAATTTAGAATAATTGATAATCTTCTTCTTCTCAGTCGATTCGCTCTTGACAGAGCGGTCGTGGTCGTTATGTAGTAGGATCGGAGGGGGCAAATTCTATGCGCTTCACGATGTCTCGCCATCTTTCTCTGCTGGAGGTCATCCTGCTGCATTCGTTAAGGGAACCACATACAGGAGACTTTAATATCATAGTTAAAAATCTTAATCTTTACTTACTATACGTATAAGACTTGTCAGAACAGATCATATGAGCCCAAATACGCATGTTTTACTAGTAGTTCAAGAGTTGTATTATCCACCTCCTGACCTCCCATTAGGTCACCATGATGGCGACATTATAAAAAAAAACATACTTCAGTTAGAAGTAGGTGGAAAACTTCTTCTAAGATTCTAAGATGACGACTGTCTGGTGTAGTGGTTTGCGCTTCGGACTACAAAGCCAGCGGTTGCGGGTTCGAATCCCGCAAGGGGAAAATGTTTGTGTGATGAGCACCACAATTGATGTTTATAAAACTGTGTAGTTATATTTATCTATTACCTAGTTTCCTTAGCTTTGCTTAGTTGGGATCTAGATAATTGGTGTGATTGTGAAAACTATTTATTTATTAATAAGATTTGATTACATAGTAAATTAGTTACAAATGAAGCAAAAAAAGTGTGTTAAAAATATCTTAACCGGGAACTGAACCTGTATTTATGGCAATAATTGCGCTACTACGCCAATCAGGTTGTTGCTATCATTGTATCCAAAGGTACAGTCTATCAAATCAAAGGCCGTTCTTCAGCACCAATTTCCCCTGAGACACTTGTACAGTCGCTCATAAATAAAACATGCGACCTCGACGTTTTGTCCAAAAACGCCATCTGTAATGCAGATCGCCGCGGTCACGGCTTTATTGAAATCTATTGTTTTCTATCAGTCTTCATTTGGGGGGATTTTTTTCTCGTTTTTTAGGCGCCCAAATCGACAATCTAACTTTCTGGACACGACAGCCCGATTAATTTTAAATTAAAATGGGTTGAGGTTAATATTTTCATTTTAGATTTGGGACTTGGAACGTGCAACGTGAACCGTAAGGATTTTACTAAAGTGACTTAGTAAAAAATTTAAATAAACTCTTTGAAAAGTTAGCAATGTTGTAAAGTAAAATGTATTTTGAACTTTTAACTCCAATTTTTGTTAAAATTAGTTATGTGTGTGCGTAAACATGTGTCGTGTGGGGACGGCCGTAAAGAATACACTTCCCCACGGCCAACATGAGGCGTGTTGTAAGAGGCGACTAATTACTATAGCACGAGACGGGCAGCAGTGTCTACGTGCGAAATCTTATAAAAAAAACTGCGCTCGCCAACCCGCCTGCCAAGCGTGGCGAGTATTGGCAATCCCCCCTGATGAACTAGGTCATTGGGGGAGGCCTATGTTCAGCAATGGACTTCCTATGGCTGAAATGATGATGATGATGAAGTATGAACCAGAGATAACATTATAAGTGGAAAAGCTTTGTGGCTGCCGTCTAGCTTTACATCCGTGGGCAGTGAGTTGGAATCCCAGCGTGTACCACTGGATTTTCTGGAATTTATTTGTACGCTAGCTAATTGTATTAGCTCAACTGTGAGGGAAAACATCGTCAGAAAACCTGCACATTCACATAACATTATGTGTGTAGCTATTGCCCAAAAATGTCCGGTCAAAGGGTAAACTCTCCTAATGTATGTAATGGGTTACATTATCGTAAACCTTAGGGCCGGTTTTTCAATAGCCAGATAACCCTAATTTTGTATCGGTTTGCCCTGTTGACAGTTTTCGTATAGAAAATGTTTAAAAACTTTAACTTTTTCGTCGTATAAAAATTGTCTGGCGTTTGTAAAATCGGGCCTCACCAATCTCTGCCAGTTGACCATTGGGTCATGCTTTGTACCACTTTAAAAAATGAACCAGTTCGCATGTGGTGGTGTGGTGGTTCAAAGTGTGTTAAATAAATAATAAATATTGAACAACATTACATAAATTGCTCTGATCCTACGATAAGCAGCTTAAGCAAGTGCTTACGTTACAGAAACTTATGTTACAGAAATCAGAAACAACGATGGTACTACAACACCCAGATCCGAGACAATGTAGAAAAGTGTAGAAAAGAAAAAAAATGTCTGCATTTACCGACCGGGAATCGAACCCGGGACCTCGGATATAGCGTCACCAAATCAGGTATGCTCGCTTTTTGGCTACGGAGGTCGTCGAAAGTAAAAATTAAACTGCAATCCAAGAGAGATACTCAAACCTACTATACTACAGGGAATCGTTGTAATAATTAGTTATGTACACTAATTAAAAATTCAATTAGCAAACTTTGTTTTGTTACCAGCAATGTCTAATACGTACAATGTGAGGGATAAACAGGGGAGTAAGGACATTAATTATGTACGGAGTTGATGGCTCATCAAAGAGTTTCAAAACACAAATTTAATTCTGGTTATACCGAGAATCATCCTTTTTGTAACAATTAAACACCTCTGTTAATACATTAAAGCGTTATGAGGGCGAAAAATAATAAAGCCCAAAGTACCTTTTGAATTTTAATTGCGATATTTTGTTATATCCTATTAATATCAGGTTAATTTTAGCTAAGGTTTCGGATTTAGGATTACCAGTAACCGGGATTTTTTACTAACTTCAAAAAAGGTTGGGTTCTCAATTTGGTTGTTTAATTATATTTTTAAATGTTTGTTACTTCAGAGGTTCGCCATATAAGAACCGATTAAGTATTTTTTATTTGGTATACATCCGGATCCCTTTTTTTTCAAAATGCACTTTTGATAATGGAATCATTACAAGTATTTATCTGGCTTTTGAAAATATATACCTAAAACCGCATAAAGTTATTTGGACGTGTATTTAAAAAATAATAACAACATGTTAGTATGTTATTATAAAAATACCGTTTGTATTTGTAACCAATAATAAATAATATAGATTAACAGGTGAACATATTTATTGGAAAAGGGACATTTTGTAAAAGGGATAAGTTAATTTATTCACACTCTGTGTGAATAAATTAACTTATCCCTTTATTAAATTATTAAATTGTTTTCGAAATAATAAAATAAATAAAAAGTAGGTACATTTTGAAACAAACTTATAAAAGATAGTATAAGTACATATTTTATTTATATAATATTATTTGCTTGACATTAATGATATTTGCTTGTCAATCAGACATTTCTTGAGATGGTGTTATAAAGGCATCAGATTTTGAGTTTTGAGGAAGGGAAATTCAGGTAAAGGGAAATTATGAACCCAAAGGACATAATAGGATAGGTATTATGAACCCTCATTATGAACCGAAATGGTCCTATGGTAAGGATTTTGATAATGGACCCATAGATAGTTAGTAAGTAATAAATTTGAAAACAATGACATTATTCTGTTATCTAACCATAAATATTAAACGACCGGATAAGGTCTAGTCGACGAAAAAGGAAACAACTTGATAAAGCGCATCGACGACTATAAATAAAGTCTAGCTAGAATCTCAGACGGGTTTATCCGTCTAGTAGAATAAGCACAGTTCAATGCAAAAATCTTGGATTCAATCGTGACAATGGCATCGGCACCGCAAGTAGGGACTGCGATTTATTCTCATAGCAATAGACAGCCAAGCTTTTTATTATTTTAGTTTTAAGTTAGAATCCTAAGAATTAAGTTATTATTTTTAGTTAGGTAAAAAAAAGTAAAGTAAACCTACATATTATGTCCCACTGCTGGGCACAGGACTCACCTATAACTATGAGGTGGTTTGGGTCATACTCTACCATACAAGCAGGGCTTTAAATACCGTTAAAAATCAGGTATCGTTACCCTCACCATACCAAGATAACGTTAATAGCAAAAGTAACGTTATGCTTGGTAACGATACTTGGCCGGCCTTTTACCGGTAAACTGACTTAACGTTATTGATAATTTTACCGGTAAATGGTAACGTTACCAAATTAATACTATAAGTACCGTTAATTAACTTCATTAATTTTCATCTTTTTCTTTTAATATTTATATATTATGTAAAGAAAACACAGCCAGGGTAATCAAGACTACGAAAGAAGCCTACTACTCTAATTTGTTGTAAAACTAACCGCACGGGTTGGCAACGACGGATTTAGGTAACGGAAAAAGTATTGATACTCAATTATAACGTTAATTTTTAACATTATCATATTGGTATCGATACTATACTACCGTTACCTGTATTATCGTTACAATTTTAACATTATGAAAATCTTGTTACTTAACGATACTTATGGTGTGAATTTGGTAACGTTAACAAGCCCTGCATACGAGTGCTAACTGCCCAGTGTGATGTTCAAATACAACATTTTTTTAAATGGGACCAACATAAAATATCTAGTAATAAATAAACCATACAAACTGATGTCAGCTGGTCGCTTGGTATGGGGAAGTGTTCTTTTTTTGCGTTTTCAATATTGGTCCCATAGAAAAAGTTATTGTATTGGAGCACCATAATCAGCCCCTTGGATGTTGTTTATGTTTTACAAATAACCCTGTATGTAAGAAGTAAAGTAAGATTACGTCTGTACTCACTTATATTACCTGTCTAGTCTTTTAGTTATTAAATAGTGATTTTCGTTTACTTAGCTAAAAATATGTGTTTTATTTTCCCTACTCAAACTTATTGACATATTTATCATACATTTTCTCTTATGCCTAATACTTAACATACATTACATAACGAAACAAGTTAGCGTTTCTATTCTTACAAACAGATAAATATATTTTGTCTAGACCCTCTAGTGACGTACTGTTGCGTTAACATCATTAATATTAACACGTTAAACGCCACGCGACGGCCCAGTGAGCCACAAAAACAGATTTTCTATTGTGTCTAGTTTTTAGGCAATTGAAGACTCACCGTTATATTAATAAACTCATTTGTTCCTCGGAATAACATTCGCACCAAGATTAGTCTATGGATTTTACAACTTAAAGTATTGTCTTTTACATATCTTGGTAATAGTGTCGTACATCATAAATTCGGTGGAATATCCTATCTTGTCTATATTTTGAATATTATGGGCGTTAAGGTATGGTTTGGTAGAATAATAGAGTTTGTGGGTCTCCTGGTCGTCCTGCAAAAGTCTAATTTCTTGAATAGGTACCATTATTTATGTAATCTTATCTGTTGTATCTGTAATCAGCTCAGATTCACATTTTTCTTCATTGTTGTTTTTTAAGATAAGCGGGACTTACCGGTCGTAACCATGTTGTCACTTCAGTTACAAATCTATAGGCTAGAAGAGTGCGTTGATAATATTCTGAGGCAAAAACATTTTGATTCATTCAGGACTTTTCTAATAGAGGGTTTACTGCAAAAACCAGTTATGGCGTTTATAAGATCAAGACTCAAATTAGAATACACATGATTCAAGTTTTTTTATAATAATATTTTGGAAGTATCAGTTTTAGAACTCTCTTTTAAGTTAATTTATAAAAACGCTTAGCGCTTTACCAGTTAATAAAATAGAGCTGGATTTTATTTTTATTTTGCAGGTATGAGCAATAAACCCTCGACATAATTATGTACGAATATACATACAAATAAACTTATTATACTTTTACTTATTACGCAAAGGTCAAGTTTGCGTGATGACCACGAGCATTTGTACCTTAGTAAGTGGATGTTTATTAAAATGGATTTGAGTATGTCTATCCGTTATTTAGTCGCCACTGTACAATATTTGCTTAGTTTGGGGCTAGATAATTTAGGTGATTATTGAATTTATTTATTTATGACCCAAAACCGTTACTTTAATTGAAATGTTGTATCAATCATTTTATTGAGATAATTATTGTGATCACATTGTTATAAATAAATCAAATGAAAAACAGCCCGATTGTTAACCGAATAAATAGACAGTTGAAGTCTTTTGGTTTTCAATTTATCGCGTAAACAGAACAATAGCCTACTTCGACGAAACACAAAAATATAATTATTGAAAATAATCGTTCAGTTACTAATAATAAAACCTCGAAAACATATTACATTAAATGTAGTTAAGGTAGCTTAATTCATACCTACATTTCAGTATATGTTCAATAATAAATACTGGACAACATCACATACATTGTTCTGATCTTATGGTAAGTAGCCAAGCCACTTGTTTTTGCCGGGAATCGAACCTAAAATAAATGTTTATTATTTTTTGATAATCTAACTGACGGACTTATAGAAATTATTTTTTTTTACCTAGAAGTCATCCCTCCTCCGTTGCCGAGAGGCCAGCATACCAGACTCGGTGTCGCTATTTCTAAGGTTCCGGGTTTGATGCTTATAAAAACAATTCCAGTCCATTAAAAACAAACCAACTTTTATCATAAATTCAGATCTTCGAGTGTTTTTTCAAGACTCAGACAATAAAACTCCAGTAAAGTGGTCTGGGAGACAGAACAAGTGGTAACATGATTCTAATAGCCCAGAGGAATTTTATTTAGAACCAAACTGTCTCGCATTACTTACAAGTACCTATTTAGCTTTTAGCTGCAGCTTCGTCGGTGTGGATATTGCTAGAACAATATTTAGTTACTCTAAGAATAAATTGTTAGGTATGCCGTTAAAGTTTCATTCCTTTTCAATTAAAGTAAGTGTTATTGTCCTTTTTGTGATCTTTTAACACTTGAAATCCAGATTATAAGTCGTTACCCTGTGAATAGTTTAAGTGGTAAGAGGCTGAATGTAGCCAGATTGTGCTAACAAAAGAATATTTTGTGTAAAATCTATAGCTCGTCTTATTTTCATTATCACAATGCAGTTATAATTTATAGTATTTTTGACCTAATGCTCATTTCCAAAACACGATTCCCCAAATTTACTTGATGGAAAAGATTAATAAATTTGCCTCTGAAAATACCTAAATTCTTATGCAAAATTATGGCTAATATATTACTTAAACAATTAGCTACTTTTGATTTTCAATAAAGTCGTTATTTTCATTAAAATCGTGGATTTCGCGGTTTGTCACTTAACACATTGAACGCCACGAGGCTCACCGGTGAGCCCCGAACAATATATTTTCTATTGTGTCTAGTTTATTGCAGTCAAAGTCTTTAGCCCTTTCATCCCAAGCAGCAGCAGCAGATGCAAACGATGTAGGGGAGGCCTATGTCCAACAGTGGACTTCCAAAGGCTGATAAACTCTCGTATACAAGACGCTATTTGAAGTTTCACAATGCACAAGAGTATACAATACAGTAGAGTACAGATACAATACAGCCAATGACACCAACTAATTTAGCTCAAAGTTTTCGATTGTTGATTCAGAATACAAAGTAATAACTACAAAACATTTACTGCCCAAAAATACATAACAATGTTATCAAAAAATAATTTTGTAGTATTTTAAGAGAACTTATTATTTACGATCAACATTCCCAACACTCCCAGGAACGCTGACCCCGTTGCTTTCAAGGCGAATCTTCTCGCGAAGTTTTATGTAAACATTTTCTTTTGAAATACAATTTAAGCTAATAAAAATTGATTATTTAGAAAATATTATTGTTATAATTACATTTACAACCAATTGTTATTTTGTTAGTACAAAGTTTTAAACCTTTTTTACTACTATGTACACTATTTATATTTTATGGTCTTATTTATAATCTGTTAATCTTCCATGTTCAATCAAATTTAATAAGCGCTGGAAATCATCAAAGTAGAAGTTTAATACCAGCTTTTCATTGGCAAATCTATGCCAATCTTAGCATAATAATCAAAGTTAGAATTAAATGTCTCATTTATAGCAAATAGTTGTTCTAAAATTTATTACAGTGGATATCTTTCAAAGTCCTTTGACGAGGTCCAGGCACAAAACGGGTTTTAGTAATAAAGTCTACATTGAGAACGAATATTATTACTTTATGGCTAAATTGCAGAAAAGTATTAAGACCGAATGAATAGACAAGGTTTCCAATTGTTTTTGAAGCGAGAGAGATTAGTTAGAGACAAATGACTGTCGCTTAGGAGGGCGTGAGACATACACAAGAAGCGTCGGGCGTCGACATAGCCTAACAAATCAAATACCATCTACTAACGTCAGAAAATGTATGAACAACCAGTTGTTCCAGTGAACTTCATACCTACTCTTCATTCGTTTTTTTTTCCGTGAATTACCCCATGATTTTATAGTTATTTTGTTATTCGGGGCGGAAACAAATCCAACAAATCAAAGATAATAAAAATCAGTTCAGTTTATTGATTTATAAATCGTGTAACTAACCCGACTTTGTTTTTTTATTATTGAAAAAGATTATGTTTTTTACCTGGCTAGTTTCAGATGATTATATTTTGTGAAAGGTCTTCGACCCACCGAAACAATTTCCTAGTAGTACGTAGTAGACCTACTGGCACGGACGTGACGCGAGCGAGGTGTAGAAGAGGTGCGGAAGAGGTCCGGAAAAGGCGCGGAAGAGGTACGGCGCGGGCGCGGTCACCACGTCGCTTTTATATATTGGTTGGGGAAAAATGCTTTTTAATAAAAGCTTCTACGCATTTTAAATGAAAACTTGGGCGACCAGAGCTAGGTACATCTTTGACATCAAAATTCCCAGATTGAAAACCCCTTAACCAACTGTTTGCTACTCTTATTGACACTTAATTGGGTTCATAAACGTCCGACGACGTAAAAAACGAACTTATTTCGCGGCTTGCGTTGCATTTTTAAAATGAATCGTATTATCTTCATATGATACACTTATTTTGACAGAACGAAAACAAATGAACAATAGGTAACAATTTTTTTTAATGTTACCTTTTATTGAAATCAAAACCAGTCAGTAACAAATAGTACAGCCAAAGAGATTCTACATGGGGCACACTAAAAGTTTTGCACTTCTAGCTACGAGTGATCGGAACTATTTGAATTTCGAATGTTATATTTTTTTAAACGTTGCAATCTTCTCAGTAATAAAAAAAACAATTGGCGGGAAATTATTTGTCAATTGTTTTTTATCACACATCAAAGGTTCTACGTACGCAACGAAAATGGAATTAAGTCGAAAAGATTTTAGAGCGATGATTTTTTATGATTTTAAAAATTCTCTCTCTCCGCAAGACTGTGCCGCTCGTCTTCAAAATGCTTTTGGGAGGGAAGCACCTTGTTTGAGCACCGTGAGGCGATGGTTTTCTGAATTTGAGAGAGGTCGAGTTTCTTTACATGACGAATTTCGTAAAGGGCGGCCTTCAGCTGCCGTCACCCATCCTGCGCATAGCCCCGACCTAGCACCCTGTGATTTCTGTATTTTCCCCAAAATCAAAGATTTGATGAGAGGTTTTACTTTTACCAACTCCGAAGAGGCAGTGATAGCGTTCAATCAGGACGTAGAAAACATGCCTTCAGATCTGTGGTCCGCCTGTTTTAAAAAATGGTTCGATCGCATGGAAAAATGTTTAAATGTAAAGGAGAGTATTTTGAAAAGCAATAAATATAAAATTTTGGTTATAACATGTTGTTTTTTTAAGTTACGCAAAACTTATAGTGTGACCTACGTATTACAAGTATAAACATGCAAGGTCGGCCAAGAAAGTGGTCTACCAGTTTTGGCAATATTTCATAATATGTTAGTCAAATAGCGATAAGGTTGAACTCATGGACTTATTACGCCACTAAGTAATAAACAAACAAAGTTAAGCCACCTAAGCTGCGGTTGAGATTGGATGGGTGACCATTCCAACCATATTTAGTGACATTTATCACAAGCATCTTTGTGCTTCGGAAGGCACTTTAATAGTTGGTCTCGGCTACTATCGCTTGATACCAGTCGTGAAGCCTAGTCAGAGACCTTAGGGCTTAATAACATCTAATAGTAAGACACTGGCTTTGCAACACCCCTTCACTAATCCGCACTGGGCCCGCGTGGTGGAGTATGGGCCAAACCACCTTATAGTTGAGGTGGGGCCTGTACCCTGCAGTAGGAAGTATTGTATTCAATTCAATTCAATTCAATTCACTATATTTATTGCATTCTATATTGTTACACAGGTGTTATAAACCTGAGAACAGCAACAAGATACACAACAGATCATTATAGACCCTGTAGGGCACAACAATAAGATAGGTATTGTGGGCAGAGAGGATGACGCCATGCATAATTAGATCAATTTGTTTATTTTAAGAAGCTGTAAAGAATTAAAATACATTAAGAAATCATATGATAATTATTGAATAATATATTGAATAACATAATCAAATAAATAGTATTTTTAGGCATTTAAATATTTATTTATCTTTGGATTTCATTTATTGTTTTAGATTATTGTCATTTAAGTCTTCGTTTATTGTGTAATAACATTTTTGTATTAACATTAATTTTAATTGTTTTATAAATTTTAAATCATTTACTTCATTTTTCATAAACTCCGGCAATCTGTTATAATATAAATTCGTGTGGACATAACGTATGGGCTGGAAGAATGAAGCTTTAGACGGACAGTAGGTAGAATCAATTTATTTTTATATCTTAGCGAGTAATGTAGATTAGCGCGGTTTTGATATAAGTTTGGGTGTTTCCTAACAAATTTACACATTTCTAGAATGTACATACATGGCAGGGGAAGTATTGTATAGGCATGCTTTCGTTACTTTTATTTTGTATGCAATACGAAAGAAGAAGCTTTGCTCCTGCGAAGCGCTCGTGCCGCTAGCGCTCGCCTGCTGCACGCTTGCGCCGCATCTGAGGCTCGCCCACGTCATACACTACATATTATTTACGTTTCTTTTGTCGCTTACCTACAACGGATCATGTAAAACTGACGAAATTTCACTTTGCAACGCAAATACTACTTTGAAAGTACAATGTAAGTAATAGGATGCTAATATCGGCTCCCCAAGTTTTTCTACCAAGACGGTGAATGACCTAAGTCAATGATTGGTGTATAACTGGCACTTGAATGGCTTAACGAGTGCAATTAATTTAGATGGAAAAGTTTAAGTCCTTTTGCACCTAGCCAGTTAGTTCTCCCCCACTCCCTCCTGATTTAGGCGAAAGGTGAAAAAAAAATGACTGGGGCTTACAAAAGGTTTACGTTTAGTACATTATTGAATGCTTGATTTAAAAAGGCAAGGATTTCGTTGGTGTAACCATTAGCTATTATAACAGTGTGTTATTTCAACCTTGTTTTGTTTTTTATGTAAAAAGTTTCACGCAAAAAATACACTGCGTAGGTACTTTTTGAGTTCTTGCTTGGGGCCTAACCAAGGTTAAATGTTTCTTAGAATCAGTAATTTTATCTACTCTAATAAATAATAATACGAAACTAGATACAGTGTAAACTCTTTATAACGAAACTCAAGGGACTGAGCATTTTTTGTCGTTATAGAGAGTTATCGTTATATGGAGTGAACAAAAAAACAACCAAATTAACAAGAATTTTTAATATGTATGTCTTAGATAATAAATGCTTATAAATTATTGTTTACACATATAAGGTGTTAAAAAATCAGTGTCAAATATTTTAAGGGTAATGAGTTTACGTTGTGACTAACAATTTTTGTATGAATTTTTTTTTAATTTAAGCCTTAGTTTTCGAGAAAAACACGATCGAAAGTTTGATAATAAACTCAAATATCAACATCCTATAACACCTGATCACTACTACGGACAAACTACTCCGTACAGCAAGTAACGCTCGCTTGTGTGCGTGCTACTATGATTTATTGCCAAAATCTGCCGAAGGACGAACGACTTTTATTCAATTATAAACTCTAAATCGATGTAATTCGATTGAAATTTCAAAATTTTAGTGTAAAGGCGGCATTTGTCCAAATGCGAGTCAAAGATACCGCTTTAAAAACAGTCGATATTCAATTTTAGATTCTAATTCGTTATCATAAGGTTGATTTTATTTTTTAAGTTTCTGAGGGCGGCGGAACACACACGATTTAGGAAATGCCGAAAGACCGAGAAAGTACTGTTAACAAAAACAGTTTCTTATTTTACATTTCTTATGAATTAAAAAAGGATTGATGGCAAAGTGCTTTTAGGGTAAGGTTAAGGTCTTGGATCCGATCCCCGGCAAACTAGTTATGTTTCGGAGTACTCTTACTGACCTTGATCTAAGGTTAAGGACGAGTACGCTTATCTAAAATAAATAACAATTAATTTGAACCTGCTTTTTAGATGATTTTTTATGCTTTGTGTTGTGCGTTGGTTTATTTACTAAGAACTAAAAGTAAAGTCAATGAGCCAGACGTTGCGTAGGTACGCAATAATTTATAGGTATCAATAAGGTTAAACTGGGGTATACCCTGTACAACGAAACTGTTATTCGTCTCCCAAACACTCAAACGGGGCATAATTTAACACATTTTTCTGAATCCCGTCTGGAAGTTGACTGCGACTACTTCACCACATGTAGATACATAGTAAATTTACATGATAAATGCATTTTAGTGATTAGACAGATACATTTTTGATTGCTGTTTATTCAACGTAAAGGATAAAATGTTGAATACTTGTACTTACAGTATCCGGCGGTAGGGAATGCACGCACATGGAGCTAAAGAGGGAGGGAGGGAGGGTACAACTGGCTAGTACCTTCAAAACTTAAGATTGCTAAGCTACTAGTTAATACCAATTATAACAAGTTAAATAATTAGTAGGTACAATACGCGGCGCTAGAATGAACATCAAGCTAACGAGTAAGATAATCGGTTAGTTTCGGCTTTCATAGAACGTCGTTTCTGTCGCACGGATTATCTCTCTTTTTAGCTCGATGTGCATACTGCATACTACCGCCGCGTACTGTACCTATTATTTGATTTGGTATCACTGGTAAGAACTAGTAGCAATCTTAATTTGTAGTTTAGCATGGTAATACAAGATTCGAATTGATAAGTAAAAAATAATTACACCAAAAAAACAATAACACCAAATAATTGAGTGATTTTTTTTTGCTAACGCTACACTTACACGTGCCATAGGTATGCGCTTTTTATTTATTATTACTCCTGCAAATTGCAAAACAGTCACAACAATCAATCAATCGGCGCTAGACCTTCTCTTGTGTTTGACGTTAATTGCGAAGTCTCACCATGCCATACAGGTATTCGGACTCTGATTACCTCAACATGGTTATGTGCTACCATGAGGCAAACTACAGTTTAGTGGAAGCAGTAAGGCTGTTCCACGAACGGCACGGTGTGCGCGTGTGTCCACGCACAATCTTAGGGGCTGAACAACGGTTTCGTGAAAGTGGTAGGTTCATGCCTTCTGGTGACGCTGGCAGACCTCGCACTTCAGTACAGCTTGAAGAGGACGTGCTGAATTTCTTCGAGCTCCACCCGACCGCCAGTACGAGGGATGCTGCTGCCGTTTTCAACACTAACCATGTGTACGTGTGGAAAGTGCTGAAGAGGGAGCGAAGACACCCCTACCACTTCACGAGAGTGCAGGAGCTGATGCCGCAGGACTACGCGCCACGCGTGGAGTTCTGTCAGTGGATCCGGCGTAACAGCCTAGCCAACATATTGTGGACGGATGAGTGCACCTTCACCAGAGTGGGCATGTTCAATATCCACAATGCTCACTACTGGTCTGAGGAGAACCCACATCTGGCGCGTCCAGATCATTTTCAGACGCGGTTCAGCGTGAATGTTTGGGCTGGGCTACTAGGACATCAGCTGATAGGACCAGTATTTTTTAATCGGCTGAATGGCGCCGTTTACTTGGAATTCCTTGAAAGAGAGTTGGAGGAGTTGTTAGAAGATGTGCCGCTAAATCTTATGCAGCAGATGCACTACCAACACGACGGCGCGCCCGCGCATTACGACCGCCATGTCCGCGAGTACCTGACGGCACGTTTTCAGGATCGGTGGATCGGACGCGGTGGGCCTATTGCTTGGCCAGCACGCTCGCCAGACCTGACGCCGCTGGACTTCCACGTCTGGGGCCGTGCTAAGGATCTCGTGTATGGTCAAGATGGCCACACCATCACCAGTGCCGAGCAATTAAAAGCACGAATCATTAGTGCTTTTGAAACAATGCGCGGCGACAGTGAAAGTTTAGTGCGTGTGCATAGGCATATTTTAAAAAGGGCTGCGCTTTGCAATCAGGAGAATGGGGGGCACTTCCAACAACTATTGTAAATAATTTTGTAAATAAGTGACTGTGATTTTGTACATAATAATGAACTACCTTTAAACACGCCAAGTAAGAGTAAGTAAACCTTGTTATCTGCATTGACTGATAGAAATAGCCTAGTAGTACCTATCTCCATAGAATTATGTTGCATTAAATCAGGTGATGAGTAATAAATTATTTTACGCTTACTTGCTAGTCCAAAGCCTGGAAAAGTGTGATGGGAGGTGGAAATTCTTTATTTGTTTTGTGTTCTTAAAATAAAAGTGATATTTTTAGTAATAAGTGTATTTATTAATTGTCAACATGTGTAATTTAATTAAAAATGTTTTTTTCAATTTAACTGTATTTTTATTTTACCGTAAGAACTGATAGAAGTAATTAACATTAAAATTACAACATAAAGTGACAAACTGTCAGTTGCTGAAGAATGTATTATCTTTAAAGACAGCATTAACACTTATTTTTCTATTTTGTGTACGAACGTTATGTTACAGACCTGCATTATAGCTATAAGTCGTCTTTAAAGATAATAAGGCCCAGTTTCAATACTTGCTGATAAGTTCTGGATAACCTATCTGGCACTTGTTTTGACAGATAACCCATACAATTAGCTTTCTTAAGCCTTTCTGCAACTCGCGGCAATTATCTAAAAGGAGTAGGTACGTCGCACATGCACACACACACACACACACACACACAATGACATGAAACGAGTGAGACAGAAATGATAACAGTGTTTCTATCTCAAAGAAAATTCATTCATACACACACACCCAATGTCTAGCATGAGCTTGTGTGTCGTATGATTTTATGTGCGCATGAATGAGATCCTAGGGATTATGAATGGGTTTTGACTAGTATTAGCATCGTGCGAGAGTGTTTGTTTGCGTTTGTGGGAGTTTGCGATCATGTACAGGATGATATAAATTATTTATATCAATAAACATTTTCTTTTTTCGATTTATTCAAATCCGTTCTATAGTTTTAAATTTCTCTTAAATATGATCCATGTGGTAGTCTCAGTTACCCCTTAAAATATTTGACATTGATTTTTTAACACCTTATATAGTCAAATAGCTTTATCTGACGTTTTTTGCTATGCCAGTACTTGTTTTGTATTATTTTATGTATTCTATTCATATCTAGATATGTGGTGGAATCGTCTTGATTAAACAACAAAAAAATTCTACCAACTTAGCGGCATCTAGGACTTGTTGAATTGTTGGTGGTGATTCGGCTTTTTAGGTTTACGACTGATAATACGATAGGTATGCTTGGTCGAAGACCATCACTTCCGAGAAAACAATGCGTCATACTGCACGTGTTCAAGGCTATTAAGGATAACAAAAGCTAGACCGACGTCGGATGTTTCGGAGCTTCAAAGTCTTTTGTTACCTGATAACATAACATAAACAATAATACCGATAATAAATATTTACTGTCTAAAAATATGAACACATTTCTTCGTAATAGTGAATGACGTATCGCTATAAAGAGTGTTTCAATATGTGGGTTTTAACGCAAACCAACCAAGTTGGGCTCACTTCAACGTTATAGGGAGTTTATCGTTATAAAGGATAACGTTATAAAGAGTTTACACTGTATATATAAAAAAATTGACGTGGGATCATCAGTTCTTATAGAGATACCAAAGATAGATCGTGGACCATTGGATCAAAAAAATGATAAAAGTTTTAGAAAAGCGAAATGAAAGTCACAAAATTGGAACATCAGTTGGTATCCTAAAAGATTGGTTACCCAGAAATGCAATACAGCTTTCAAACATTACTTTGAATGATTCTATACCAAATGAAAACTTGTCTGAGAAACTGAGAGAAATTTTAATTGTATTGTTTGATTAGTTTTAATTGTATTGTTAATGTTTAAATTTAAAAAAATATGATCGTTTTAATTAATATTAAAATTACTTTAATACGTGTTAATGTCACAAAGTATTGTAGTTAGTTACAGGATACATAAAGTTGATTTTTTAATAAAGATAAAACCAATATAATATTGTTTTATTTAATTATATATGGTAGATTTCTATTTCACTAAGCTTAATCAAGTAATATATTTATAACACTGAACTTAATCTAGTAATATAAGTATATCACTAAACTTGGACCGTTTTATAACTATATTCCTAGTGAGATAGTAATGAATCGCTTTCGTATGTATAACTATGTTACGGTATATAATTATATCCCTAGGGATATAACTATATTACGGCTTTATCTATCTTACTGCGACGTATGCACTGCATAAGGTCCATGTTGACCTCGGCGTCGGCTTACGCCTTTGATAAATCTAATGAATGACCGCTCACGTCACGTATTTTTTTTTCAGATAACTTAAAATTGATTTTTTAACAATACGAACATAAAAAACGTATTTTTTATTGTTCTGTAGACTTATTTTTTTAAAATTTTTACTACCTTGTAGCCCTGTGTAAGAACTTTGATAAAAAAATCACCTGTAACTAGCCATTTAAGTATTCTACTTTCTAAATTTAGCCTATCTTACATCAAAACAACCTTAATAGAGCATGCGCCATCGAAAGCTTACTAATTATTATTTGCAGTCGGAAACAATACTTTCCTTAGCATAAAAGGGTCTCATTTCAAAGACAAAAGTATGCCTCTATATGTCCCACTGCAGGGCACAGGCCCAACCTCAACTATGAGGTTGCTTGGGTCATACTCTACCATGTGGGCCCGGTGAGAATGGGCTAGTTTCCTAAAAAATCGAATTAGTCCGTCAGTTGGATTAACAGAATTAAATTAATTAATTAAATTGTGCATAACTTCTTTGTATGGTGTACAATAAAGAGGGTCTATCTATCTATCTATTGGACACATTTTTTCTTTTCTTCATTATCTATGATAAAGATATAACCCGTTAAAGTTCCGCGTAACGTCACGCCTTGCAACACTTTTTAACAAGGCGTGACGTCACGTGCACACTTTGATGCACTTTATCTTCGTAGTTTTTTGTTTGATTTACAAATGACAAAAGACAAAATATGAGTCCAACATTTTTTAATAATCTAACTGACGGACTAAATAGAATAATTCTTTTTTTGACCCAGGAAACTAGCATATTGGTGGAGGGGTGGTGTTGCAAGGCCAGTGACTTAACCTTACTGTCAGATGTTATTAAGCCGCCTAAAGGCCTCTGACTACTGATAATATTAATTATTAAATAACCCCTGCTTGCAGTCGGAAACAATACTTTCCGCAGCATAAAAGGGTCTCATATCAAAGACAGACCCGAAACTTTATACCTATTAATAACCCACGGTTATACAGTACTTATAAGCCAGAGCATTGACAAAGGAAACAAGGTGGGAAATGGGGATTAATTAAGAATGCCTTTAGCAAGTTGGGCAAAGGTTACAAAAGGTATCCCTTTGACGACAGCACCAAAGTTTCGTTCCAATATTGAAGATTTTCGGGTAGCAGCTAACCACAGAATACATTTTGTATCGTTGTATTATATTTGGGGGGATTATTAGGATTATAGTGCCGAAGTTCTTGTTGTCATTTCTCCGTTTATAGATCTACGTGTAAGTCTGATTGGATAGTAAAATAAATAAAGCCTTTGTATTATAAACTTATAGATGTATCCCAACTTCAGATGGCATAGTTTTAAATGATAAGTTGACTATTTATGTCCGTTCTAGTTTATAAAGATCTACGAGACGTATGAAATATTGTATGTCTTCCACCAGATTACCTAGCTAAACTATTGTTACACTTCAAAAAGTTACACAGATAGCTGACAAATAAATAAATAGGAATGCACCAGAAAACACACTTATTTTAATTTACTTTCTTCACTACTAGTGCTACAAGTTACCAGACAATGAGTTTCGCAAGAACCTTCCCTTAAAACACACGTAAGTTTATTCAACGTGGCATCCCGCTATACATGTCAATTACTCGTATATGCTGACTGTTACTTGTATCAAATGTCTTTTTGATTCGAGGTCGGCTTATACGGAAAATATATCCTTGATGTCAACTATATTTGAATCTTGACGAGTATGTATCCGATACAGAAATATTTTCTCCGAACAATAAAACTTTTTCGCCAAATTATTCCGTGAAGGCGGATCATCATAAATTATGACAAGCAAAACGGGTTCAGCGAAAGGTTAAATGGGCAGAAAGTTTTTCTACTTTCATTTACTTTGAGAGGGTTGACATGATCTTAGCTCTCCTTTTTTATTAGTAAATAAATAAGTAAACTTACTTATATGTTAAGTTTTGGTAAAGTGAAAGCAGTGTGTTTTGTCCACATAAATCAGCGGCATACAGTCAGCATTAATTAGTTCATCATTCATCATTTCAGTCATAGGACGTCCACTGCTGAACAAAGGCCTCCCCCAGCGACTTCCCGATTGGCCGGCTAAAACGGCCTGCATCCAGCAGCTTCCTGCAACCTTTACCAGGTCGTCTGTCCACCTTGCGGGTGAACGTCCATTAAAATTATTAAATTTAAAAAAAAACAACTTAAAATTTATTTTTCATCCTAAGTGAAACACCTATTTTTAAAATGTTTAACTGTTTAACTAGCCCTGGTGCCGTAGTGTTAAATTAAAATTTGTGTGATTAGATGTTGTTAACGATTTGACCCTGATGTGCCGATATTATTAAGTACTTCGGTTGTATTTATTAATAACTAGCTGTCCCGGCGAACTTCGTACCGCCTCTTCATACTTTTTTTTTTCGTAAATTTTTCAGATTTTTTAGTGTTTATTCTGCTATTCGGGGCGAAGACAAATTCAACAAATCAAAGATCATACAAATCAGTCCAGCCGTTCTCGAGTTATAAATGGTGTAACTAACGCGACTTTGTTTTATATATTAATAGATAATATGATCATTTTGACTGTCATCTATTTCATACTGACTGTACTAAAATAATCAGTTCTTTTATCAATCAATCTAAATTATATTTATGAAGGAATACCAAACATAAAAGTTACCACATTTCCTAAAGGACGAAACATTATTACTTACTTATTATTATTATTTTTTAAATTTGGTGACAGATTTGAAGACAGCATTTTATTTTGTACAAAGTAAACTCATATTAAAACGTTCAGACAGTTTCAACACCAATGCTGTTCTAAAGATGCTTTGGTAGTAATAACTCGCAGACTCGAATTACCTCCTCCAGGCTATTGTCGGCAAATGTCGGTTCTACGCGATGTTAGGCTAAAGTCACACTACGAGCACTAGTTACTGTAGGATTTTGAGTTCTCACAAATCGCGTTCTCGTAGTCTAGTGATTTCACCTGATTTCAACCGTTTCTTAAACAGAACGAATACCACCAATCACTCCCACTCTAACTTTCTGGTGAACAGGATCTACAGTACGTCGCGTAACTCAAAGAAGTCAAAGATAACCTTGTAAGAACATATTATTCTATACGTCTTGATCTACAACTTTTGTTTTATGATTTTTGCAAATTGGCATGTAAGTTTATTGACTTCCTACAGCCAGCCGATTAAATTTGTATGAAAGAAAAAAAACATATTTTTAAAGGTCATAGAACAAAAGTTATTCACTTTGATAAATAGAACATGTAATGACAAGGTTATCCTTGATTTATGGCACTCACTGTACGAGTATAAGCTTCTATCAAGCAGCCCATGTTTTTACTCCTGAGTAAGACCTTATTTTTACTCCGCCACTTCTTACGGTACTATGTCGATCTTTCCTAGTCTTAACCTATCTTTCGCATAACAGCTATGGTTCAGTATACTGATTGAAAGAAAGAAAGAAAGAATAAACATTGTTTGGTTCATATCACAAATACTTAATTACTTGCAATTAATTAATTCGTCCCAATGTCCTTCGTCCTTCTCTTGGCCAGCACTATGCTATTGCTTTGGTCGTCTTCTCTTCTTGCTGTGTTGATACATATAGCTTGACCTTGAGATGGTAGACGTAGATGATAAATAAATAAATAAATAAATCATTTATTTGCCAGCATATGGTTCAATGCAAAGATGAAAGGTGCTGTTTGAAGGATAATGGATGGATGGATGATGGATAAGAGAAAAGAAGAACTAGGCCAGGTGCGGTCATTCTAAACGTTGGTTTTTAGCTGAATCAGCTTGGCGGTGCGGTTGCCAGATGTCACATCATTATGTCAGTCTATTGCAGTCCACTGCTGGACGTAAGCCCTCAAAGCCACCGCCAGCCATCTTTCTAAGATCGTCGGTCCATCGAGCTAGGGGCGTCCTACACTAAATTTGCACAGACATGGTTTTTAGGTAGTGGGCCAGCCACATCTGTCGCAGAACCGATGAAAGGTGAAGGCTCACAAAATAACAATAATTTTGCACTTTTAACGCGATGAATTTATAAGATCCTGAGTTTGTTCAGTTCCAACCCAATAGTGTGGCCGGAGCTTTACTAGCGATATCTCTTCAGGAACTGCGTTGGGCGGTGTTATCGGGATTATTAGAGTATTAGTAAGGAGATTGAGGAAAAAGTCTTCGCATTATCGTAAGGACAAAGGAAAATCTCGTGATGTGTTATTATATTACATGCCATTAAAGATTATATCTGTTAACATATTGACTTCATGAATCACTATTTCTTTTTGTCACTTGTGAAGATATCATCATCATCATTTAAGCCATAGAACGTCCACTGCTGAACATAGGCTTTTACCAACGAAAGTCATTGGAGATTGCCAATACTCGCCACGTTTGGCAGGTGGGTTTGGCGAGCGCAGTTTATAATAATGTTTCGCACGCAGACGCTGCTGCCCGTCTCATGCTATAGGAATTAGTCGCCTCTTACGACACGCCTCCTGTTGGCGGTAGGGGATTGTACTCTTTACGGATGTCCCCATACGGCATCGCACTTGTGAAGATATGGATTAACCGAAAAATTACCAACTTGCTATGGTCTTGAAGTTTACTACTTCGAGGACATGACATAAACCTGCCAGAGGTGCCATGTAGCATTCCCAGAACCTAGCCAATGCAAGGAAAATTTACCTTAACTGTTATTTGAACCCGGAAACCTTTGTCTTCAAGGCAATCATCGCGTAACTAAATTACTTCAATGTAGTGACGCGACAGATATATTTTTTTCAAAGAATTCAATGAATGTGTTTTTATCTTGAATTTTCCCGTTTTTAAATGGTCTTTCTAGTCCTATGGATGCAGTTAATAATGGTCTATGACTAAGCGAATAATTTCGTAAACTACTTATTTATCGACCGTGTGAAAAACCAATACAATGCTATAATGTCTTATCCTGTAAAAGCTCTCAAAGCTAAGCAATCGTACCAGAAATCCTCAAGATTTCGCTCGAGAGCGCAGCCTTTTTCACAGATAACACATTAGAGCAATTTGCTCCGTCATTCACGCGCACCAAAGCACCCAACTAAATCGAGGTATACTGACGAGCAGTGAAATATACACTGTAAGAGCTCTAACATATAGGCATATTTTGAGAGTAGTTGATGAAGCCATTGTACAGCCGCCAAATGATTGAGAAGAAAAATTAGCTGTTCCTTCAACATGCCAAGTGTTAGGTACTCTCCCAAAATTTATTTAAATGTATAAACTGCTTTATACAAAGCTTCTTTTATTTATATAAAGCAGTATGTGAAGGTTCTAGAAAACCCTTAGCTCACTGCCCCCAAAGTTCTAGTAAGACTAGACAAGGTAATATTTCAAGTGCATCTCGGAAATAAAACGTAGTAAACAATGCAATTTTAGTACCTTGGACCCACGCTTCAGCTACGAGTATTTAATAGTCGTAAATGGGGGTGATAGGAACAGGGTGTAAAGTTCCTCATCCCTCATTGAATAGGGAGGTTCCTCCGACCAGACGGTGTGTTGTGTCTTGTGGGCAACTGTCCGACGGTTGTTTGTCGGGTTCTTGTATATATGGTTCAATGGCTCCAATAATATCGCGATGTAGGATACGTCAGATTAGTTCGTATGTGGCAAGATAGATGTCGCTACAGCCCCAATAAGAGACTTCCAACCAAACCATGAGCGAGGACGGAAAATGACCTCGTTGGACACGCGGAATACGGTTGCTAGCTTCTTCACTGCTGTGTGCGTACACCTTATCAATTTGTTTGTTGTAGCTCTCTTCTACGGTGAAAATTTTTTCATCCGAAAAAGAATTTCCCGATGCTTTTTTCCCGCGTACCGCTTCAACAAAGCGCGGCATCTCTTCAGTCTCAGGTCCATTAAACGAGCGTCCAAACGATGTCCTGTTTTTCTTCGATATGCCCTAAGCCCTAAGTCTTCATCTAACACCCTTTTCACCGTGGCCCTGCTTAACCCCATCTCAAGGGCCAACAGTTTCTGCTTACGTATGGGATTTCTTTGAATTCGCGCCTTCACAGCTTTTATCACTGCTGGAGTCCTAACAGAGCGAGGGCGACCACTTCTTGGCCTGTCATCTACGCTAGGAGTCATTATTGTATCGTTTTATGGTACGATAAACGAATCTTTTGGTTATATTAAAATTTTTCAGTAAGTCGAAAATCTGAATTGGCGCGTAACCGCAACGATGCAACGCAATAACCGCGACACGGTCTTCTTTAAGTGTCCACTCCATATTTAAAAATTAGGAAAATTCTAAAAAGTACACATTTTTATTTTCATGAAATATTCGAAATTCAAATTCAATAAACTTTTTTGTGGCCAGCATTCTAAATTCAAAAGTTTTTATTGTGTGACAGAACTTATGACCTGACTATGTATAAATATCGTTACTGCAGTATAGTAAAAAATTTATGACGTGAAGCTTTTTTGGGACAAGTTTATAGGTAGGGTGCGTACTTTGGCGATTTCGCGTTCCTGACAATTCATAGCGCATTCGCCAGATCTGTACAGCCAACGGCAAGTCAACCTACCCAAAAAGTTAAAAGACATTGGATTGATTTCCAACTTTAAGTCCGACATGAAGAGATCAATATCAATTGAGAAAATTTGATGTTTTGTGGTAGGTTGACGTGCTGTTCTCTGTGCGTACCCTTAGCCATTTGTAATTATCACTACAGAGTACCATTTACTACCATCGCTTTGGGACTACATATCTATCGGCTGGCGATGAGAAAAAAACGCCCCAGCGCAACAAACTCAGTCATCTAATAGTTCGTATTATTTTATATTCTCTGCTTCTACGACATCGTTGTGCTACGACTGTGTACTGGTGAGACTGGAAAATATCTAAGGAGCCATTATGTATTTATAATGGTTATTTTTGTTACATAAATGAATCGTGTGTCGGTAACACTAAAAGATTACAGGTAATTATTTGGATATAACTTTTAAAAAGTCAATAATTGTAAAACAGAGCTAAAATTAATTTTTACTAAATAAAACTAAACAATAATTAACACCTGTCAACAGAAGTTTCGCTATAAAATCTTGCACAGTGGTATGGGTTCACAGCCGGGGCACTCAGGTGGGGTGTATACCACACACATCTCTTCTCCTCGACAGATGTGGTCCCTGCATACGTCAAATGGTGACAGGCAGGATCTGTAAGCTGAAATAAAGTAAAGTATGCCTGTACAATGTGTAGTTTTTTGGACCCGACAAACTTTAAGGGTGGATTCTACGAGCAATTTCATCGAGAAAACACCGTCATATGTGGGGTCAAATCTCAATATTTTAGGAATGGCGGCCATTTTAAAATTTAAAATTTTATAATGTTAAATTTGTGTTTTTTCTCGTAAAATTTAATTATGCTATGCTAATTATTTTTATTAAAGTACATGCCACATTTTTTGGTATTTCTTTCATACTTTTAAGTTAAAGACTTCCGTTTGTAAGTGAATAATAATTATTGACTGCCTCGACGTAGAGATACGGTTTTGGTATCATTGTTTAGCTTATATCAAATACTTTTAAGGGAATAAATGAAAATACCTTCAAAGGGGGGGACTCTTTTCAAAGTTATTCAAGTAATTATCAAAATTTTAAAATGGCCGCCATTCCTAAAATATTGAGATTTGACCCCACATATCAGGGTGTTTTCTCGATGAAATTACTCGTAGAATCCACCCTTAAAGTTTGTCGGGTCCAAAAAATTACACATTGTATACGTCCCAGTGCAGGGCACAGGCCTGACCTTAACTATGAGGTGGTTTGGGCCATACCCCAACACGCGGGTCCATTGCGGATTGCTGGAGGGATGTTGTAACACCCGTGACTTACCTTACTGTCAGATATTATTAGCCGCTAAGGCCTCTGAGTAGGCTTCACGACTAGTATCAAGCGGTATTAGCCGGGACCACCTTTTAACGTGCCTACCAAATAATAATAATAAAAAAGTAGTACTTCATAGGCTTCATAGGTTATTTAAAAAAAATCGTAACTCGAAAACTACTAAAAATCGTAAAACTACTCTACTCGAAAACTACGAAACTACGAAAAATACATAGGGGTGATTCAGATACCTCATAACACAAGACACCTAAAAAAAATTGTTGTACGTCACTTTTCTGGCCAACCTGTATAAAAAGTAAACAAGTCTACCCACGTGTAGGTATGTTTATCGCTATAAGTAATGCTACACATGCCTACAATACACTGAATCCTAGGGCACTTTCGTTATTAAATAAGTTTACTCATTCGGCGATTTGTTTGCCAGTTTTCTAGTACTTTATAATAGATTAAGATTGTTTTTTCTACTAACCATTAATAGAATAAGTTACTAACAATATGAATGTATGTATTTTTAACCGACTTCACAAAAAGGAGGAGGTTCTCAATACGGTTGTGTTTTTTTAAATGTTTGTTACCTCAGAACTCCGCCATTAATGAACCGATTTGAAAAATTATTTTCTTAATTGAAAGGTCAAAATTCAATTATGATGATGGGATCCATGAGGAATTGAGGGAAATCCTAGTATATTATAGGTATACATATAGCGATTTTAGTATATTTAACAACAAGTCAAGCATATGCATTCAGAAAGTATCATTTGCGGAGGAGGAGGAGGAGACCATAGTTGGCCACAATAGTCTTCCACGAGTAGCGACAAGGTATTTTCATTAAGACAGTTTAGGCTTGCCATAGTCGACGAATCAAATTTTATAAATGATTCTGGTGAGAATGGTACCATCAAACTGACCTGATGAAGAAGGCGGAAGGTAAGCACCGGAACTCTGTGATGAAACAATGTATCATAGCCGTGTTTGGACTTATTTGAATCGTCATGGGAAGCAATTTAGTATAATTACATGACAGATCGCAATTTAGAGTGGAAAAAACACAAAAAAACAGACAAAACAAATTTTTATAAAAAAAATAACCGACTTCAAAAACACTAAAAACAGTGATTTCTAGCTTTTTAGTGTTTTTGAAGTCGGTTATTTTTTTTACCGTACCGGGCCCTACGCACTCAGTATAACAACGCATTCAGGGGGTTGATAGGGCTGCCACGTCACTGAAGTGCATCAGGGATGCTAGCGGATGCCGAAGTCGATAGCCTCTGGGCTATCATAGGAAGCGCATTTCGTCCCTGTTGAAGCAGGTACGGGGCAGCACCAACAGCCTCCTGAAGACGGTCGCGGCGAGGCTGGACGTGGACAGTGCCATTATGCAGCACTGGACGCGTGTCCAGATCGCCAAAGAAACCAAAATAAATTATAATACGTTTTTGCAGTAACATAGTTTTTTAAGAATAATTGTTACTAACACTCTGGACTATTTTATTTTATTTTATTAGGTATTTTAAACGCTTGAGAGTTATTAAAGTAAAACGTCTTAAGCACTTAAACGCACCATGTGGCATAGCGGCAACCGCGCGTTTAACAAAATGTATAAAACTGAGGTATGCAGCATCGCAGTGTAAATTAAAATAAGTATCACATTTTTAAGGTTCCATACCTCAAAAGGTGAAAAGGAACCCTTATTACATTGTTCTACTGTTTGTCTGCCTGTCAAGACTCTTGTAATCAGGAACGAGAGTCTCTGAGCTAAGTTGCGGACAGACAGAGAGACGGACATAGTGTAAATAAATAAATAAATAAATATTGGACAACATCACATACATTTCTCTGATCCTATGATTAGTAGCTTAAGCACTTGTGTTACAGAGATCAAAAACAACGACGGTACCACAACAGCCAGACCTGACAAAATATAGAAAAGTATTTTTTCTACATTGACCGACCGCGAATCAAACCCGGGACCTCAGAGATAGCGACATCAAATCCTGTATGCTCGCCTCTCGGCAACGAGGATGTCAACGTAACTATAAAGACCTAAAATATGGGCTTATAGTTATGATGATTATCACAATGTCAGGGGTATTGAAATTTGCTAAACAGAAACGTATCAAAAATATAAAATTTAAACTATATCTCACTAACAAGGCATCTATTATTTACTGAGTATTTAATTATCATTCGAATAGGTGAATCAAAATATTTGATGGATGGGTATTACTAATCTAGAAGAGACAACGGCAGGTCAACCTACCCAATAAGTTAAAGGTCATTAAACCGATTTTCAACTTTAAGTCCGACACATAGAGATCAATACCAATTGACAAAATTTAACGTTTTGTCGTAAGTTGACAAGCTGATGTCTGTACATGAAAATAAACGTTTCTTTTTAACAAAATAGAAAACAATCAGTTTAGTTTTTGGCAATTAACCAGACTAGTCAGCCGTTTGAGAAATATTACACTTGCTCTCGACTTCGAAATTACTCACTTAGTTTTGCTACATAAAAACAACGTTATTGTTTTTGACATGTAATACATTACACTCTATTTAATTAAATTAGCTAACTGATATTTATTTGTCCATTAAGTTCATTTAGCTCGCATTGAAGAAAATAGCTCTAATAATGAGTGAGATTGTGAGATTGTTTAATTCGATTCAGTTGTTTTTCTGTGTGTAGATTTTTATTTTATTTTTAATTATAACTATACAAAAATATTAAGTATCAACTAAAACAAATCTGTAATATAAATAGGGAATACAAGAAATACACTGTTTTGTTGTTTTCATATAAAATGTAGTTGTATTTGCTGTTACGATCACGTTCTAATTTTTGCGGCTCCAAAACCAATAAAAAATTACCATGTGGACACTAGCGATTCAAAACATTAAAAAGTGTGTTTCATAGTTTATTTTTACAAAAATTTTAACCAAACAAAGTTTAAGTTAACTCACTATCAACACACTCTCCGTAGAAACAGCAGCCTCCACAACACTGTTCATGATCGGCACACTGTAAACAGATAATAATTTTGTTAACAAATAAAATAGTGTGTGCTATTTATTTGACTAAGTTCAGAAATAAACAATTCGTAATTCGTTTTCTAGCTGAAATAACAATTTAATCTCTTACTAAAAGAACCGCCTGCGTATGTACAAGTATGCACTAAAAGAAGTTTGTAATGGAAACGTGTGTAGAATCAACTCAATACAAAAGAGTAAAAAAAATACCAATTTGCCGCCAACTTTGCAGTCTTGAGCGTGCGCTACCAACACAAACATTTCAAAAAATAATAATAATTTTATCATTATTACACAGATAAACTCGTATAAAATATTAAAAAAACTATTTAAAAGTTAAAAACAAATTAAATATTTTCACTGTAACTGCAACAATCTGTACGTTTCGCTATTCTTTTTTCATAAAAAAACTGTCTATTCCTAAACTTAAATAGTCGTAGTATCGGCGTACGCGCAGCCGACCTCGCGAATCGTGACCGACTTAGTGCAGAAGGTATTACGTATTCATTGGTTGTGATGGACGTGAATTGTTAGTTATGCCATTGCATTGGGAAGTATTCTTCTGAACTATGCATAGAAAATGAAACGGTATGCAGATAAATGCAAATTAGTGTCACTATGGAAATCAGCTTTCAGGAAAATGTCATAGTGTTCTTTGTTAGACGTTTTTAACTATACCGTAAATAAGCACACACGTGCGTTTTAATAATTAATAGGTTTAAAAGGTTGTTGTTGTAGGTAGGTCGTTATTTCACTTTGTTCTTTGACAAACAATTTGATATTTAACAAACTTTCTCTATTTTTAAACTTCTTTAGGTGTGGCGAACTCCAAACGGTTGATTTTTTATTTTTTGTTTGGCTGTTTTTTTGTTTATTGCAGCTTTACGCTAACCTCGACCGATTGGGATAAAATATTTTGTATTTAAAGGTTCATGATTATACTTAAAAATACTACAATTAGACATTTTTATCTTACTTAAGATACTACAGCGCGTTGTGTATCATCGAAACATAGGTATAGTTCAATACATAAACATGATTTCAATCATGAAAAATATAAAATAACATTATAAAAAAACTATAAAAATATGAAAAGGCAAATAATGAGACACGATTTTCAACAAAAACAAGACCCAAATAAATAAATCCCTTTCACATTCAATTTCTATTTCATTTCACATTCATAGAAATCGACATATAAAGGTTTAAAGGTCCCTAATAAGTCAGCAGGTTGATGTTGAAACCGTGACCAATTCCACGCGACCCCTCGTCGTGTATACGGTCTGCACCTGTGTTTACAATTCAGTTCACCGCAAGAGGGGCCAGGGGTCTTGTCGTTTGGTCGTGTCATCGATATGCGTGAACTAGTCTATTGTGCGGGTAATTTATAATTCCAATTCAGAGATATAAGTCGGATCAATGCCGGTATTACGTTATGAGGACGATAATTTACACTGTTAGCAGACGTTAGACAAAATAAATGAGAATGTTTAAACTTTCTTTTCAGCAATTTAAAAATACGATATACAGGGTTTCCTTGCAAGTTATGTTGCCAATTTTTAGTGGTGACTCAGAATCAGTAATTAATCGATTTGCGTAAAGTGTTTTTTTAATTTTAAGTATTTCCATCTTCTGTTAAAAATATAAGTCGTGGATAAATATAATTAGTCAATTAAATTTCATCGTACTGAATAAGATCTTTCTAAGCTTAAAATCAATGATGAATGACTGCGCAATTCGCGTTTTTATTTTCGTTTTTTTTTCCCTAAAAATATTGAGATTAAAATTTAAATACGATAAAGTCGTTTTTATGGATTGTTGTCTAGGTCTTATTTTTAAAATTAGGTTTTTCTCAGAGTTTGACATTTTATATAGTTTGACATCAAACAATACTATTAACGTAATGTTTTTAGTAAGTCCCGGGGGACTTAACTTGTATTATATTGTTATCATTTTTTCTCCTGGCACATTGCTCGGTACCGTGTGTATGCTTCAACGTGATCCGTCTGGTGTAGTGGTTCGCGCTCCGGACTACGAAGCCAGCGGCTGCGAGTTCGAATCCCGCAAGGGGCAAATGTTTGTGTCATGAGCACGAGAATTTGTAACTGAGTCATGGATGTCTACAAAAATATTTAAGTATGTTTATCCATTATCTAGTTACCATAGTACAAGCTTTGCTTAGTTTGGGGCTAGATGATTGGAGTGATTGTGAAAAATAATTTAATTTAAATTTAATCTAGTTGCTATACATCATATTTGTAGCGATTGCCATATTCAGACTCCCGTAATCCTTAAATACAACCACACCATTTTTGACAATGGCTACCAACAATAGGGATAATGACTAACTTTTTTTCTTCGTCTATCAGGTAGATTATTAAAAAGTCATCATTCATCATCATTTCAGCCACAGGACGTCCACTGCTGAACATAGGCCTCCCCCAGTGACTTCCAGATTGGCCGGTTGGAAGCGGCCCGCCAAGAGCGGCTCCCTGCACCTTTACCACGTCAACTGTCTACCTTGTAGGTGGACGTTCTACGCTGCGCTTGATGGTACGTGGCCTCCATTCCAGAACCTTTCTGCCCCATCGGCCGTCAGTTCTACGTGCTATGTGCCCCGCTCACTGCCATTTCAGCTTGCTAATCCGTGGGGCTATGTCAGCAACTTTTGTTCGTTTACGAATCTGCTCAATTCTGATTCGATCTCGCAAAGAAAAACCGAGCATAGCCCTTTCCATAGCACGTTGTGCAACCTTGAGCTTTCTTATGAGGCACATAGTGAGAAGCCACGTTTCAGTTCCATATGTCATCACCGGTAACACACACTGGTTGTAGACTTTCATCTTTAGGCACTGAGGTAATTTTGGACGAGAAGACGAAGAAGATAAGAATATTAAAAGGTATTGTAGACGTATTTTTTCTTTTTTCACATAATTAAAAAATTACAGAGATACTTTGATTTGAAATGTCGCAAGACGTCACGCCTTGGTACAGTTTTTACTTGACTTGAGTTTTTACTTGGTACAGTTTTTTAAAGTGTCGTCACTAGCTCCCACTCCCAAACTTTGACGCGCTTTATCTTTGTAATGTTTTTGGTGGATTGACAAAATAATAAATAAGTGATTATTATTTTTGATTATTTAATTGATGGATTAAATAGAATTTAATTTTCTTTATTCAGTCATCATCCCTAACATGATATGGTAATATTAATTGTGATCCAGTACATTTCTCCTTCTACGACCTTCTTTGGAATAAATCTATGTTCTTATTTTTAATGATTATTCTATAAAATTGTAGTAGTAGGTACACAAATAGAATACGAAAGAAAGATTTTTGCATCAAATTATATGTTGATGACATCTCGTTTTCGCTCGTGTCTCGCGGATCAGACCTAATCTTTAGAGTATCCCCCAATAGGATAAGACAAAGACGTAGGTAGCTTAATATAACTCAAGAAATCACCCCATTAGGCTATGCGTACACTAGACTACTTATTTGACACAGAGCTGAAGCCCTACTTTATCTGCTTATTATTCGGACTGTAACTAAATATTTTTATACGACTTATTAAATTGACCTTATTATTTTTAATGTGTTCTAGAAAACACTTTCAAATCTATCCGGTTTCATCATCATAATCATCATCTCAGCCATAAGACGTCGACTGCTGAAAATAGGCCTGCACCTAGTAAACATTTACCAGGTCGTCTGTCCACCTTGTGGGTAGACGTCCTACGCTGAGCTTGCTTGTACGTGACCTCCATTCCAAAACCTTTCTGCTCTATCGGCTGTCAGTTCTACGTGCTGAGTGCCCTGCCCACTCCCACCTCAGCTTGCTAATCCGTTTATTCCGACTGAAACTCTTGTGACATTAATATCGCTGTGACTATCGCACCGTGCAGTTGGACGAAACTCCGTTAATACTTTCCAAATGGCACAGGCGTAATGGTGGGATCAAAGTTTATACACACATACCCTATAGAGTAGAAATGTCGTATGTTTTGTTTCACAAAATTTTCCGCCATTTTTTAATCTGTATCTGTGCTGTTTTTGTATGGGCGAGCGTTGACAGAAGTTGTCATTTCATACTAAATGTAAGTGAAAATCACTTACTAGTTTAGGAGAAACATGGTTTGTATTGCTGCTCTATAGAGTATGTACTCTATGGCCTCATCTGTCTAGGACAGCGCTATAAGTATATCTTACTATCTCTACGTTTATTAAAGATTTTTTTGTTTACATTTACTACGTATGATGAGATGATTTTTAAGTAAGGTGGAGACAAAAAAGGTAGTCTTCAAAGGTTAAGATAAGTTTATAATTTACGATTCCCACTTCCTTTTTGACCCTTCTCCTTTTTTAAAATTGGTTGGTTGGAAAATAGGTAAGATGGCGCAGATCCGACTCCAAGTTAATATTCAAGTGTACGACGACCCTTAGTGTACTACCTCACCTTAAAGTCACTCGGAGAAAATGGACTAAAAATGTCAGTTTAGAGATCTATTTTGCCGCAATATTTCGTTAGAGGCACCAGGGCTTCTCACAAATGTATGCATTAGGATGAAAAAGGGTCGGGATGACCTTTATAGAGATTTTAGAGTTTACCTGACACTAATGCCGGAGGATAATGGAGCTTTGTGAGGAAGATCTTGGGAATAATTTATAAGGCAAAGTGGGACCAGAACGCTCGCACATTACATATACGATGACATAGGATTGTGCATTGGATTAGGATTAGAGTTAAATTTTTGTGAACTTGCACTATCATGCCACTAGTCTCAGTAAGATATTGCACATTGAAAGTTATTTACGAACTTTATCAAAAATATATAAAAAAAATATAAGGATAAGTATGTGAATTATAATACTGTAGGTTTTTTAACTTAGCTTCACTACTCAATTTAAATTAATGAGACATTCAATTTGTAGTAGTCAGTATAATCTAAGTACAAAAAAATCAGTCTGACACTTTTTCTAGATAAAACTTAAATCTCTTAGTAAAATGGGATGCAAATTTAAACTGACATGTTTGTCTGCCTTTTTTGCATATTATTCACTTGCAATTGCCTGCAGCTTAACGCGAAGCATTTAAAATAGAATTATTTTTAAAATTTGTTCGGAATAGGAATCTACTTCTTCAAACTGTCTTCTGTCTGAGTGTAGGATCCATGGCACGATATTCAAGCGGTTTAAAGCATCTATTTATCTTTTCCCCGTACATTGATCAGGTTGTCGGTCTACCTAGCGCGAGACTTTGCCAAGCTTTAACATCCAGTTCTCGGCTCCCACTCCAACAATTATCTACCTCATCTACTGATGGTTCTTCGGAAAATGAAGTCCACATCTACTTCTTTCGCGCTATTTCTAGGTCTGTATCGGTCCGCTTAATTTTTCTTCTCATCTCTGCGTTTTTGTGTGATCACGAAGAGAGATCCCCAACCTCAATAAAGCTCTTTCCACAGCCCCCCGATTGACTTGCAGTTTGGTGATCCTCAGCTTGGTGAGCAGCCATGTCTCTGCTTCATATACCATGATAAATAAATAATAATAAATATTGGACAACATCATATACATTGCTGTGATCCTAAGGTAAGTAGCTTAAGCACCTGTGTACTATGTACCATGTACTATGTACCGTCGTTATTTCTGAATTCTATAAATTCAGAAACAACGACGGTACATACAGAAAAGTAATTTATATATATATATTGCCCGACCGGGAATCGATTCCGAACCTCAGAGATAGCGACACCAAGTCCAGTATGCTCGCTTCTCGGCTACGGAGGTCGTCAAATAGGAATGATAGGAATACTTGTTGGCAATAATGGGTACTAATGCCAAGAACTATTGCCTATCAGAAGAGAAAATCGAAAATCCTGTTTTATATCTTGTTTTCTATTTACCACTTGCTCGGTATGCTTGCTATGTATATTTACAGCCGCTTTTAGGCGTGCTTATACCCAATATGAATAAATACTAACTATTCAGTATTCAGACCGTTTACATTTCAGGCCAAATGTTTGTTGATCATACAGCTATTTGCTTTAGGAGCGGGATCGTGTGGTTCAGACCCCTTTCATACTAAACTTGTCGAATGTCAAAGATGACTAAATCGACTTTTTATTTACAGCACTTTCAATACGCTGTTTTAAGATACGGAAAAAAGTCGCGAAAGACGCAAATAAGTAGATTTAATTTACTTTTTACATAATAAAACAAGCATACTATCCCAAAAATCTCTATTTCCCTTGGTCATCGCATCACGCGTGAACGGATTGAACAATTTCGCTAATTCTTTTTTTGTTGTGGTAATTATTGTCAGGAGAAGGTTCTTTTCAAAGAAAACATTAAGAAAGTTGCGCTCAAAATGCTTTACGGATAAACTAAAGGCCACGCGAACGAAGCAGCGGGCAACAGCTAGTTTAGAATAAATACACACATTTCCATAGTAAACTAAATTATTTTACGTATTATTGTTAGTAGAGAAAACCTTTTTTTTTAACAAAGTTAGGTACCTCGAATAGCTAGACAGTAAAACGACGACTTGGACGATTTGAGTAAACGTGCTCTAGAAGGCTACGAATCGGTGTGCTGAAGGCATGCTGAATGGCAAGGCCTCAAACAACTCGGTGCTAATAGATTAGATGGTAATAGGGAATATGCAAGAAAAAAAAAATGTTTTTAATATATTTATAAGAAAACATGAAATTATAGTGCTAATAGTGAAAACAAAATTGATTTTAGGTAAAAAAAAACCGTAATATAGTAATTAGAAATTAAGGTATACATACCTATCTCTTTCTAAAATAACTTTTAGTATGAAAAATGTGTAGCGCGCGTGAAATCTGACGTCACGGAACATATTGGATCTCCTTGTCTAACACGCGACTTTAATGGGCTGTAAGTCAGGTATTTATCAATAGTTTTCGAAATTTCTTAAAGTTTTACTAATTATAATTAAGTACTATTTATTTTAGGACCAAATAAAAAAACATGCATATTCCCCATTGTTGAGATCTAACTAGTCAGCATGACTATTGGACAAAAAAATTAGTTGGACCTTGCTAATGGTAACGATCTCTTACACTTTGTACTTGCTTTAGCAACTTAATTTAGTTTAGCGTAGTTCCGGGTGAATGCGATGCTATCTGGATTATTTACTGTTGGCTACAAAAGAGTTTGTATCACTACACGCGCATTGTACAAAATTTATTTTAAATGGATCTGTCAAGTTTCTAGAATTTACTCTCATTAGAAAAGTCGACCGTCTGGTGTAGTGGTTCGCGCTCCGGACTACAAAGCCAGCGGTTGCGGGTTCGAATCCCGCAAGGTACCAATGTTTGTGTGATGAGCACGAGCATTTGTACCTAAGTCATGGATGTTTATAAAAAGTATTTAAGTATGTTTATCCGTTATCTAGCCGCTATAATACAAGCCTTGCTTAGTTTGGGTCTAGATAATTGGTGTGATTGTGAAAACAATTTATTATTTAATTTATTTATTTAAAGGGTTTTAAAATTTTGTTATTAAAGTTTAGCAGTGATAGCCCAGTGTTCGGAATCTCCCCTATTATGATGCTAAATAATAAAATAGCATGGACGTGGGTATATCTACATGTTTGTAGATATACAACGTACGTCGTCGTACGTCAACGTAACGTAAGAATTTATACCACATGAAAAAAATCGCGAGGTTGTCAGACTTCAGTCGTCTAATTGGCAAAGGCCTATGTCATGCGGTACACGATGAAGGCTGATTAAGATGATAATAAATGGTTACTCTTGACTTAAATGGGTGGAAGCAATATTTAAACAGACTAAAATGTTTAAAAAAACTTTAATACCTATTTATTGATTTACGAACCTCTTCTCCAGAATCGTCACAGTCATCTGCGCAAACACCAATCAAGAGCACAGCCAAAAAAATCCACGTTACGCGTCCAAACATAGCTTCTGATTTATGACAAACAGTTCATCAGCTCCTAACATATACGGCCATTTATTTAAAACCACATTTACTTAATAATGAACTTTAAACTTTGTAAAATAAAGTTGAATATAAAAAATAAAGCCAACATTCAAACCAAGGATGACAATTGAATACTTCAGTGGGCAAGGTTGTCATACCGCATTTGCAGACCATTCGTAATTTTCAAACAAAATTGATGAAAAGGTAACTCTTTCGCAATTCTTTTTGTTACCTCGAACAATGACCGGCTTTGTTCCTAAAATGATATTGTTAGCAAAGGTCGAGACAACCCTAATATTAGAGATTTTACATAATATAGAAAGGTGCAGTTGGCCACCTCAATGGTATGCACAGGCCACAATTAATACTCAAATAAATTTATATCAAGATTAATGATTTCACTTGACGACCTCCGTAGCCCAGAGGCGAGCATATCGGACTTAGTGTCGCTATCTCTGTGGTCCCCGGTTCGATTCCCGGTCGGTCAACATAGAAAAATAACGTTACTATATTGTCTTGGGTGAGTATTGTGGTGCCGTCGTTGTTTCTGTTTGTAATAAGTGCTTAAGCTACTTATCAGAGCAATGTAAGTGATGTTGTCCAATATTTATTTATTTATTTAATTTGGGATTCGAACCCACGACCTTTTGCCATCCGGGCGACTGCTCTTACCAACTGAGCTACGGAGGACATATGAGTTATGTTGGTGAATTTCTTCAAGTTATTAAAGCTAATAGTAAGCCAGCGTTTTTTTAATCAATGTCTTGGATTTTATACCCACAAACATCCGAAAGAAACATTATTGCAAATATTTAACAAAGATGAAACAGCTTAGTGAACCTCAGACCTTTATAGATAGTTAGAGTCTAAGTATGGTATCTGAGACATTGAAAAAAACATTGTCTGGTACTCACACAAAGATGACTTTGAGATATTTTTGGTCCTTCATTTTAATATTTGCACTCAGACACAAATAAGACTGCTCAATCTTTCTATTTTGTAGATAAGGTTCTGACAAAAATAATATTGTAGTTGATTGAAATAAGAAAAGATACGAAAAATGCCGTATAGTGCACGAAACTTTATGTTTCTTGTCCAAATTATATTACAATGCTTCGTATTGGGTAGCAATGTATCACATTTTTTATGTTTAGTCTAGGACGTATTATTTGTCCCTGTCTAAAGCAATATACTTTTGGGGATATAGGGATGCACCGAAAACAATAAGCAGTCTTAGTCGTAGGCGTTACATGTTGTGTATTCTCGTATGTTTAGTAAGGAAGGTTTGCTTGGAGGGTCTTAATAATAAACTAAATAAAGTCTACTGTTATTAATAACAACATTTTTTGATCATGAACCTAAGAAACTATGAACGGTTACTTACGTCCCGGGTGAAAACATGAGCTATAAGAAAGAGCTCATAAAGCCCATTTGCACTTTATCGCGCGCGCGTGGCGATTCAAGCCAGAGTGTAAGCGGTGTGCTAGTCACTACAGTTCCCGTTAACATTCCCCATGCTAAGAAAATTATAGGGAATAGATACATATTTTTTATTGTACACCACACAAAAGAGATAAATCACATGAATCACTTGATAATACATTAAGAGTAGCACAATTTAGGCGGTGCTATCGCTAGAAGCAATCTCTTCCATACAGAGAGTAGAGGACAGTTGAATTAAAATTGAGAGGGGGAGGAAATATTTCCCGCTCAGGGAATGTTCCCGGGAACGGCACATCTCTACTCGTGACTCGCTTCGTGGCTCGTCTCGCTACTTGCAGCGCAACGCATCGTGAGCGTTTTTATCGGCATCGCGCTATTCCATCATTTACCCTCACCACCGAGCAAGTGGTATAAATCCATAGATTCTGAAAAATCTAGAGGTACATGCTGAGATGCGAACTCACGACCTATAGAAGTGACGCGAGACGCCGAATACTGACTACCACCGCGCTTAAAATTTTAAATAAAAGGTAAATATCATGACACACGAACACAATTTGCTGCTTAGCTCTTAAACCAGGCATAGTTAGTTAATATATCTATCGGAGTAATGGTACCCTAAGGGCCAATCTCAGAGCGAGGCCATGTGTAAAGGGCCGTCCAGGCCCCTGAGCCCCACGGTCTGTGACTAACCTAAGTGCTACTTTATTATTATCGTCTTTTAGTGCTTTATTTTCGCTACAGCTGGTTTTTATGTAAAGAGCGACATTACTTCAATTTTCTAGATTAGTATTAGTTAAACTCTAAATTATGTTTGATTTTAAGCTGAGAATCGGATGTTACTTGTACTAAACTAACCGGGTTTTAATTTTCATAAAAAACAAGGCACATTTAGTAACACGACGAAATAGAGAAGATGTATGCGTTTAGGTTGAGAGTTTGTTTATGTGTGTGCACTCGAATGTTGCCATTTATCTATAAAACGGTTCGTCAGATTTGGATGCGGTTTTCTGTAAAGGGTTCATGATATATCAATGGCAATAGCAATGGTTCTTAGATAGTTGATATTGTGTTAACTTGCCAGGGGGCGCTGCAGTAAATATTTTTCACATTTTGTGCTCGATAAATGGGTGTGATATTCTCCAATTCTTAATTCAAGGCAACGTATGGTAGTACCCGGCGGATTTTCTTTGGTAACTTTTTTTAGTCAGGGAAAAACAGCAAATTTGTTCTCATCAAAATAAAAAAATATTTTCACATACAAATTGTAACAGGTGATCGACAATCAAGTATGAAAATGTAACTTTTTTTGATATAAAAAATAACCGACCTCGAAAATACTAAAATGTTAAAAATAACATTTACACAAACATACCGATTTTGATAGTGATGTTACTGAAAGCGAATCGACACTGGATTGCGATTTCTGTTAAGGGTCTCTAAAAGTATACCCTTCCAATTAAATAAGATTTTTTTCGAATTGGTATAATTATTAATTGCGGAGTTCTGGGGTAACAAATGTTTCAAAAAAGAAGCCTCCTTCTTTGAAGTCAATTAAAAACTATAAATCAGTAAAACTAAACTTTAACTTCAGTGCACGTGTAACTCAAACTTTTGTCATCAAATTATTATGAAATTTGATGACCTACTTTTCAACCAGAGATATTAATGAAACGACTCACCATCTCTTTCACATGACTTACTGCCTTTTTAATGACATCGTTATTTAATATCTGCGTCATAAAAGCAAAAATGTGTCGGCGGTTCTGTGTCATGTCATTAGGAATATATCTTTAAAGGTTAACGAAATTGATGGGCACATTTCTTCAAATATACTAGTTTTAGTTCTTGACCCCATCCGCATTTTCTCGGAATAAAATGTAGCATAAGTTATACAGGGTTACAGGGAAAGTCGTACAGAATATTGAAGGACGTTATTATTCAGGTCATTTCTGATCGAATTGATCCTATAATATGGTATCCGAAACCTAACCGTTATGGAGATATTGAATTTTAAAGATATTTTTTTATAATCTTTTTTCTTTTAGCTTTTCTATAGATTTTTTTGCGATTGGAGCTACTAGGGCCCGGTTTTTTTATGTTTCCAGTTAGAAGACATGTCAATTAATAAAAATGATCAACAAAAACTGAACCTATTACTAACAGCTTCATAAAACTGCTCGACAACGGTTGAAATTAAAGAATTTTCACTAATTGTTTCTAACTTTGAAGACCTTTTTTTTTAAAAAAAATTATAGTACTTGTCCTGCAAGTAATTAATATACCAAAAGAAAAAAGATTGTAAAAAATATCTTTAAAATTCAATATCTCCATAACAGTTAGGTTTCGGATACCATATTATAGGATCAATTCGATCAGAAATGACCCGAATACTAACGTCCTTCAATATTCTGTACGACTTTCCCTGTAACCCTGTATATCATTCAAAATTAATTACATTTGAAAGTTCCATCAAAATCAGCTTAGCCACTCTGATAACTAGCCTAGATACAGGCTGACAAAAATAAATAAAAAATCCGGTGTGTTATACAGGGTTACATTGCAAAACAAGTGGCTTAGAATCAGTAACATAGTCGAACTATGCAAACGACAAAAAAAATTTTTTCATATTTAATTATTCCTACTGGCTGTTTAAAATCGTACGCGTGGATAATTTTAAAAAACAAAAAGACAAAAATTGCACCGTATGTGCACTGCGTAAGGTCCTTGTAGGCTCGCCGTACCTACGCCTCTGATGAATGACCGTGCGGCTTTCGTAGTTTCTCTATAGACTTTAGCTTCAGTTTTTTTTGCGTTAAATACGATTATTAAAAATAATAACGATTAAGACGCCTCTTTATATTGTTCCCTAGATCCTATATTTTGAATTTGGCACCCCTTTGCAATGTAACTCTGTATAATCTTTTGTATTGTTCATCATTTTAACGTCATAAGAAGACATAATATTTTATAACTTTTATATGTTGAACTACCCACAAAACAATTCTGTTTAGCCTAATCGACTGGCAGATAAAGCTTCATAGCATTTAGTCCACTCTTTGTACGTTTTTTAATCTGTACATATAGAACTCATATAAATAAAATAAAAACGTTTTAATATCATTGCAATAAGATTCATATGAATATTTTGTATTGTGTCAATAACTTCATACATAAATCAGTTGTAGATTTATTCATAATAATGTACTAGCCGTTCCATTTCAGATTATCTGTAAGCCGTCCCACGGGCAATTTAACTGATACGAAAGACAAACAGCTCTTTCTGGATGATCCGCTCTATCCCTTGGACAGAAACTCTAAGTAAAGGGTAAATAATTTGCTAATTAACGCGTCAATGGAGACTTCACTTTTCATTAACGTCGTTTGCATAGTCTTTTGTTTATTTTCTTTGTTCAATTAGGGATTAGATGAACTCATAGCCGAGAGGCGACTACGCCGGACTTGGCGTTTGCCATCTCTAAGGTTCCGGTTTCGATTCTCGGAGGTCAATGTAGAAATAAAGTTTTCTTTGTTGGGTTCAGTCTGGGTGTTGTAGTACTGTCGTTGTTTCTGGTTTCTATAACACAAGTGCTTTAGCTACTTACTTTAGGATCAGAGCAATGTATGTGATGTTGTCCAATATTTACTTATTTATTACTGCATAGCAATATATTAACACACTTATTAGCTTCATTGTTACTAGATGTAATCAGATCTTAAAAGTATTTTTCGACTTACTTGTACTGACGTTTCAATTTAAAACATTGTTAGTATCTGTCATTCGGATGACAACACAATAATTTCACACCAACCTGCTGCTAAACAATACTTTGTTTTTACTTAGAATTTAGAAAAAATCGTTTTCTAAATTGATCCGATGAAGATTCAAACCAGGGACCTTTGCGGTCAAAACAAAACACTGCACCACTACGCCAATTGGGTCTACGAAATTAATTTTGAAGTGATTGATTGTATTTTACATACGAGTAACTTTTACATCGTCTTCCTTATTGGAACGACCCTTCAAATATAAAAGACATTTTTTATTTCCATTTTATGAAAATTGAGGATACCACAGTCTTGGGAGGGAAAAAGGAAATTGGGCGAAACTAGTGTTATAATAAAGAGCGTTGAATATTGCTTTGTGAGAGGAAATAAACCCATCTTCGGGATAAGACGATAAAACTGAAAGTGTTGATGGGAAGATAAAAACAATATATGTATATTATAAAGGTGTGGCGGGTTCGTAACTAGCCCGACTTTGTTTTATATACTTAGTCTGGCCATAAATACTGTTACAATTAAAAATAAACAAAAAATTAAATTTGAATTTAGAATCTGTCATTTTTATATGATTGTTCATTGAATTTTCTCGTTTTGGCGCCAATACATTTTACAATATTGTGCGATATTAAAATGGAGTGGGGTGATAAAGAGAACCGAATCGCTGTGATTGCATTACACAAAGTAGGTATGGAGGCAAATGCAATTTTTAAAACTCTCCATACGCTGATATTAGTAAAATGTTTGTGTACCGGGCTATTAATAGGTACAATGAGACCTCCTCTGTTTGTGACAGAAAAAGATCTGGCCCTCCACGTAGTGTTCGTACGAAATAGGTGGTCAAAGCAGTAAGGGAAAGAATTCGAAGAAATCCTGCCCCTTAACAACACCATGTTCAATAACCAAGAATGGTCCTTCCAGCAAGACTCGGCGCCGGGTCATAAAGCTCGATCTACGCAGTCTTGGTTGGAAACAAACGTTTCGGACTTCATCAGAGCTGAAGACTGGCCGTCGTCTAGTTCCAATCTTAATCCGCTGGGTTATGATTGATAGTCAGTTTAGAGAGCTTACGGCTTGCTATAAACATCATGATAATTTGGAGTCCCTAAAACAATCCGTACGATTGGCAGTGAAGAATTTTCCCATGGATAGAGTGCGTGCTTCTATTGATAACAGGTCTCAACGTTTAAAGGACTGTATTGCAGCCAAAGATTTTTGACGCTGTGTCTATTGACACTAGATACCCAATACGCGCGCAAAATTTGAAGCAACTAAATTGGAGCCGCAGCAGGCTCCAAACGCCGTAGTGTTAAATTTTATGTCAATCCGCTCGGAACGCGTCTCTTGGAAAAAAAAATATATTGACGAAATGTGCTATTAAATGGTATCAATACACATTGGATAAATATTAAAACTGTGATAACTTCACTTTTTACTTACGAGCTATCAATATTATTTAGTATTTCGACTATAAAAGCTAATAAAATTCATCGCTATATTTTACATTTTGTAAAAGGTTAGTGTTGCCAGTAGGAAATTATTTTCCCATTTCATTTTTACATTATTGTCCCTATTGATTAATTTTAAAAGTACTAACTGATATTTTTGTCTGTGATAAGTAGGTGCAGTGTAATTTAAATATTATACATACTTGAAAATATATTAGTTTAAAGTTGAAAAGCTTAAATGAACATCACTTGTTAAAATCAAAACATTCACATCTTTTTGTTTTAAGGAACAAGAACAACAAAAAAAGGAAAGGTAAAATAATAATAATAAAATAATAGTAAAATAGTAAAAAAATATTTACGTCGTGCACATAACAATCTAGATGTAGGCATTGTTTTTATTTAATTTTCCCCAAGTTTAGGGAGAACTACTATTATGAGCAACCCTCTTTTGTAGTGGTTTGCGTGTGTCTCTGTGTAAACGAACTGTGTAAAGTTGCTTCAAATTTAGAATCGTCGTAGGTACCGAATTATCCTTCTATGGTATTCTATGATTGTAGCCAATGGAGACCACTTCGAATAAGCTTTTTATATTTTAAATCGTTTTATATTTATGTATTAAACCAACACACTGTAAAAGTAATAAATGTTATTTGCAATAAAATTTTGTTTTTTCTTTATTTCAGTATTTATGGCAAGACTAGGTATATACTAGCTGTCCCGGCGAATTTCATACCGCCCCTTCATACATTTTTTTAAATTTTTTTCCTTGTTTTGTATAGTTATTCTGCTATTCGTGGCGGAGACAAATTTAACAAATTAAAGATCATAAAAATCGGTCTAGCCGTTCTTGACTTACAAATGGTATAACTAACCCGACTTTTTTATATCAATAGATAAGATTTACAACCGATTTTCTTTTTTTGACATTTAAAAAAATACATACTTATTATATTATATTGCAATTTGAACTCTTGTGATAATAGGCTACATCTTACCTTAGTGACATGCAAAATATTTTAACATATAAAAATAACAGAAATTTCAGGATTTTTATGATTGATAAAAGATGGCGTATTTCGTATTCATTAAAAACACGTATATCTGCAATTTCTAATATGTATTATAATACTTAAATGTTTATCTTACTACACTATGGACAGATGTAGGAAAACGACAATACATTTTCAAGATGGCAGTACATTACATTCTAAAAAAAAATATTTTGCGTCTAGGTTCTCGAACGGCACGAACCTTTGGTGCATGAGTACGATTCACACTTGCTCGGTTTTTACTAATATTTAATATTGAGTGACATTTTCTGAAAGGCGTTCGGAAAGGCAAATCAGTCGGAACACTTTATCAAACAAATTTCTTTTACCTTTTTTCTTTGTGGATTTCATGAGCGTAGCCTTGGTAAGTTAAATTATTTTATTTTTATGATTTTCGAGGTCAAACCTTATTAATAATAATAAACCTTTTTCACGTCTTTTGCCTTTTTTGTCTTTTCATATATTGTGGCACATTAAGAGTGTGCGCGCACGGAAGACTTTTGTCGCTGCGACTTTTTTGTCACTCATATGAAATCTTTGGATATCCAAGACATATCTAAGGATTTCATATGAGTGACAAAAATGTCGCAGCGACAAAAGTCACCCGTGCGCGCAGGCTCTTAAAATGACTAAAAAAACTTTATATGTGAAGAGACATAAAACAATATTATTGCAAAAAAAAAATAATTGTTCCGTGAAAACAGTTGTTAGAAAACAAAAATAGTTTAGTCATCTAAAAACCTTAAGTTACTTGTCGAAAATTTACAAGTGTTTCTTCATGCCAGCCAGCGTTAAGTCGGATCAATGTTGCGGTTATACACCCTATAGAAATATTGTTGCAAATATTAAACTATAATATTTATTTTCAAGTTTAGTTGAACCGATGATTCTTTCTGTATCAAATAGCTTATACTTTAAAGATAGTACATTAAAAAATGTTTGGAAAAATTTCACCTCTATGGTAGGAACAATAAGGGATGAAATCGGTGTTCAGCCGTTAACGTTTGCACTCAAATGATTTGTTTTGTTGAGGATGTATCACTAAAAATAGATAATATATCTAATATTTATTTGGTAAGGTTTAGTATTAAATTTAGTTTTAGTTTTCAAAGCTAGGAGGTTTCGGGTTCGAATCCCGCAAGGGGCGAATGTTTTTGTGATGAGCACGAGCATTAGGTATAAAACGTACCCAAATCATGGATATAAATAAAAGTATTTTAGTATGTTTATCCGTTAACTAACTGCTATAGTACAAGCTTTGGTCAGTTTAGAGCCAGATTACTATTGGTGTGATTGTTAAAAACCATTTTTTATTTGTGTGTCGGGAGAACTAAATTAAAAGCCTAGGCCACACATCCGACGGGACAGCGACGGAGCAGCAGCGCGGCGCACAGTGGGACAGATTTCGGATTTGCGGACATTAGACTTTTTTGTTACATGTAATTATTATATTTATGCGAATAGAATATATTACCGAAAGTTCAGTTTTATATATCTGAAAACCGGGGCAGTCCGGGACAATGCTATGTATGTGGCGTTATATATAAACATCCATAGATTAACCCTGCAAAATATCAAGCTGAGATCTGCCAATACTTGGTACTTATAGAGCATGTTAGATATCATCCCATTTTTTTTATGTTCACTTTTTCTCTTATAATATAATATTTACAAAAAAATTGCTGTAATAACATCTCCTTTATTAGGCTTTATTAGGCTCCTGATTGCCTTTATTAGGCTTTAATGAAAATAGTTATATATATGTCACAAAAAAGTCCAATGTCCGCAAATCCGAAATCCGTCCCACTGTGCGGCGTGCACGTCACACTGCGAGCGTGACGGTTTCGTTGACTTTCCTAATAAGACGTTCGATTTTTCCACTATCCATTATTAAATCACTAAAAAAATAACAAATACAGAACGCAACGTGACTACTTATTACGATTACCATACAACATCTAACCGTCCCGCTTACACCCGAAGACAGCGCGTCGCGTCGCGCCCCTTTGCAGGCATGCCTGGCGGGACGGTGACGGCCGACGGGTCGCGTCACGCCGAGCGCGACGTTGCTAGTAGCAGTTACTGCTACGTGTAGTCTTCTATCCGCTGTGTGCGCAATGACAGCGCCCCTAGTGACCACAATTATTGTGGACCTAATATCTCTAAAATTATAGCGCCTGGAAGGATTGAGAATGATTTTCGGATTGTTTTTCCTCGAAATTAGATGAAAATAACTAAAAAGTTTGTGCATATAGTGTTTTTCTTACTTGAACTAAAATACGAATTTTATAATACCTACGGGATTTTAATCAATACAACATGATATAACTTTCCAACCTCAAAATGTGCAAAAAATGGAAAAAAATTGTATTAGCACAGCGTGTCAGAGATTTTGAAGAGCTCAGAATCAACGGACAAAGCTACTAAATAAGAGCTGTGATCATAAGACAAACGTCTGTGACACAAACCCCCTACAAACTTTTTTCTTTTCACAGCAGCTATCTATTTATTTCTTTGCTCCATCCTATCCATCTTGATGTTGGAAATGAATAAAACATGCACGAACTGTTTTTCCCATTGCTTCTATACTTTATATCATAACACGTACTGTGACCCATACCGATAATAAAACGTTTTTACTTAAAAAAAATTAATAACGTTAGTATGGAATTCTATGGAAATATAGCAATTTGCCACATGGCAGTCCAGAGTTATTTCACATTTCTGCCAAATAGCGTGCTGCGATCGATTTGACGGCCCCCACCACCCACTTTGCACACAGCGAATAGTCATCACATAACATACATTCACATTCACATTACAAACACTGGCATCGTGCTAGCGTCCCGTCGCCTTCGCGCCCCGTCGGCTGTGTGCCCATGGCTGTAACATGAACGGCCAGGATAAATATAATTATTTTGTTATCTCTACGTGTTCTCTCTGTGAAAGCGAACACTGAAAAAGATATTATAAATTTGTTATTTTCTAAAACTTCCGCAGCATCGTAAAACAATATTATGAACTACATAAATTAATTAAGAAGTGAGCCGAGCTTAATTAACTTTTTATAAAATTATAATTAATTAACTGAACTCTATCAACTGTTTAGTTCAGAAGAAATTTTCTTAAGTAGAGTTTCTGGAAAATCAGGAAGGATTTTAATAATGTTTTTATCATTTTTAACACATATTTATAGCTTCACTTGGCTTGGCTTAGCTTTACACACACAACTATTTATTTCTTGGGATTTGATTTTAATCTGCTTCTTTTTGTTAAATTGATTAAAAACTTTGTAAAGGCTTTAAACCCATTAAAAAACAATAAAACCAATTTATTTCTGTAAATAGGCTTAAATTAAGCTCTTTTACACGTCCCAATTAATTTTTTTATGTTAGAAATAGCGAAGTTACGTGAACCGTGCAAACTATATATATGTAGTTCAACGCGCTGACGGCTAACAGTGCATCTCAGCTGTTTGTATTTTTTTCTAAAATAAACTATATTAGTGTCCAATTAGTTCGTTTTATTCACGGCCAAACATTTTATCTTACCACTGCTTAAGGACAATATTGTGGGAGCTGTGTAGAACTTCAATTGTTATTGTAAATCCTGATATTTTGATTAGTTTTGACGAGTCACATAACGGACTAGTTTCCTGAAAAAATCTAATTGTAGTTCGTCAGTTGGATTAATATAAAATATTGGACACGTATTTTTTCTTTTCTCAATCAATCAAAAAATGATAAAGATATAGCCCGTTAAAGTTCCGCGTAACGCCTTGTGACACTTTTTTTTAGCAAGAATTTAGATTTTTAGATTACAATAATTCTTTTTTGATTCAGGAAACTAGCCTATTATAAGCGCGCTTAATTTTACTTACTTACTTACTTTGTTGTCGCCACATTTTTTAAAAAAATGTTATTACTATCAAAAGCATACGATGATAGTTTTCTTTAGTGTGCTAGTAGAAAGTTAGCAAAATCGTCAAAAATGGCAAACTTAACATTTTCTACAACACGATTTCCATTAATACGATAAGAAAGCAATAAGTCAAGCATTGTCTTTTCAGATTAAGTAATTTATCTTGTTTTTTCAACCGATTGCAAAGAAGAAAGAAGTACCCATTTCATCGCCTATGTTTTGAAGACCTGTTTGGCGTAATGGCTTGGTGAAAAACCTTGAAAGCAAACAGTCCCAGGTTCGATTCCTGGTTTGAGTCATTAAATTGACTACTTCTACTCCTAAATTGAGATCCTTCTCCTTTTTTTAAGTCATTTGATAACATACTTTAAAATCTATTCGAATAATTACAATACACCTAAGATATTTACAAAATCTTATTTTCAAAGACATCTTTACTACAAAGTAATAAAGAGACCCAACAGAATTGAATAGTGGCCATGTTTGTATAAGGACCCATTATCACTTACAACTTGATGTTGACTAAGGCTCGGACACACGACTCGCAAACTTGGCCAATTAGTGGCGACTAACTTAGCCCAAAGTTCGGCGATATCTTTTGTGTGGGGCCTAAGGTTGCTTGATATGTAACTTAATTATTTCAAGAAATTCTATCCTATGAACTTTACTTTGGCAATGACAAATTTTCAATTACGAATTAATAAGGGTCATTGACAGACTTTGCTATCAAGAATAAATACCATTTCAGATGTTCTTGCTAAAAAGTGTCGCAAGGCGTGACGTTACGCGGAACTTTAACTGACTATATCTTCATCGTTTTTTGTTTGATTGAGAAAGAAAAATACGTGTCCAATATTTTCTGTTAATCGACCTGACGGACTAATTAGATTTTTTTAGGAAACTAGCCCATTGTGTCAATATTTGTAATAGTTTTCAAGTTACAGCTTACAGCTACTCAAAATTTAACGCATAAACGTAAGATAAAAAAGATATTTTATAGATAAAAAAAAAAAAAAGTTAAGGTCGTTAACTATCATAAAACTGTTGTACAGATAACGGCAGGTCAACCTACCCAGAAAGTTAAAGGTCACAACGGATTTTCAACTTTAAGCCAGACACGTAGATATCAATATCAATTGAGAAAAAATGACGTTTTGTTGTAGGTTAACGAGCTGTTGTCTGTACATCGGTAAATAATAACGGTATTTCAGACATAGTCGGCACTTTAATGCTACCCGGTATACATTTTTTTAACAGTATCACGTTATTTTTCCATTTTCAAAGTAATTTAAAAAGCTCATGTTTTATATGGTTAGCAGAGGACGTCCTATGGTTAAAAAGATGATGATGATGACCTATAAGTTACAAATAACTACCTACTATTCCTAGAATGTATCTTTCTCGTATTTTTCTAAGTTTCTAATAAAAAATCAACTTTGTTGGACATCTTTGAATAAACACTTACAGGGACCTTACCACGACCTAGACGTTCTATTCAATTTCCGCCCAAAATTGAGCTGTTTTGCTAATTTCGTACTACGAGGTCTCTTTGCCACTCAATTTTCGGTTTACGTTTTTGACAGCTATTCAGAAATATATTTCCTTCTCTCTGAATCGCAAATGCATTATTTTGTTCATTCAATGAATGCAATTTTTATGATTCCATTGGGCAAATATCACTTTGCCTAATTTCTAAAAGCTTATGGTAAGGTCCCAGTATATCTACAGAAATTACCTGCTTTAAAGCACTATATAGCAGGCTTATTTCGAGTGTTAGCGCCTATATTATGCACAGCAGCTAGCGGGCAGCCGCATCGCGTGGATATAAAAATCAGTTTCACACAATTATTTTCTTGCAGTAACATTTTTTAGTTTGCGGTAACTGCATGGCTACTAGCAAAATGGCTAGCAGCCGCGTCTTGGATATAAAGCCTAGCCTAGCCTGATATCACGTCAATGAAATCTTCTCAATTAATGCAGATCCGTATTGTATTTACGCTCCCTTCAATTATCATTATAAGTGCCTTGCATAAAATTTGACGAAGCTGTGCACTAAACAGTTGCAGTAACTACTTGTGTGCAGCGCGTATATTGAACCGGTGCAGTGCCTTCGCCAGACAGTTCTAATCGCGTACAGACTAACCACTCGTTCGTAGCTCGTCAAACTACCATATAACGCCAAATTTTCTCAATTGATATTGATCTTAGTATGTCGGACTTAAAGTTGAAAATCGGTTCAATAACCTTAACTATTTGGGTAGGTTGGCCTGCCCTTGGACATGGGTCTTCACAAATGCATGCCACTGAGTCTAACCCTCGGCTATTCTTTTCCATTTATTGACAAGCTTTATATTATCGCAACACACTCTAGGAGGGTGCCACACGCTGAGTATGCCAAGACGCGGTCTACACTCAAGAACACGTCTACCCCATCTATTATTAGTTCCACAAACCCTTTGCACTCTCATTACTACAAGTTGTTGATCAAGACCCGCACGTATAGGTTTACCCAACTTGGGTAATTAGAGGCGTCGAATTTTGTCCAAAATTTCAAAAGTGTCAGTCACGTATTCCTCTGTTGAATCCGTAAAATTTGTAGCAATTGCAGTTTGCGTGCAAGTAGTGAAACTACGAGTAACCTTGAGTTAAGAAGAATTGGTCCTAAGATAAGATAAGATAAGATCCAAGACACAATGATAGCTTTCGGTGTGCATACGACAAGCAAGCATGACACCTACCTAAAGGAAGAATTCTGGCTGTAAGATGTGGTCTATGTACCTTTTGTGGAAGATTACTGGTTGTCTCCACCAGAACGGTTTCGAAAACAAAGCAACAATAATAAATAAACTACTAACTGCCGCACTCAGAGACTCCAATTAACAATAAAGTGTAGATTAATATTTTTGTTTATTCAATCATTGTCTTTATTCGTATCTACTTAAGTATCACAATTATTCATAAGTAACGTCTCTTGAGTGCGGCAGTAAGTTTAATTTTTTTTATGTACAGTTGACAGCACGTCAACCTACCAAAAAACGTCAAATTTTCTTAATTGGTATTGATCTCTACATGTTGACTTAAAGTTAAACAAGTCAATGACCTTGGGTAGGTTGACCTGCCGTCGTCTTTAATTATTACATAATTAATCACTATTATTACATAAAAACTGCAAAGTTTTTATAATAGTTTTCATTGATAGACAGACTGTGCTATCAAGAATAAATACCATTTCAGTCTTACTTTAAGTCATTATTGTTAATGGCCAACTAATAATAGATCACGTCACTAAACTCAAATTATTTTGCCTTTGTTAAAAAAAATATCAATGAAATATTACATATAAATCATATTATAATATATCATAGTTGAGGTGAGGTCTGTGCCCTGCAGTGGGACGTATTTAGGCATACTTTACTTTTACTATAATTAAGTCAATGTTTGTAATAGTTTTAAGTTTAAAGCATAAACGTAAGATTTTATAATAGTCATAGATTAGTAAGATTCTACTGTTTTTTATTATTTACTTTGTAAGCGTGTTTTTTCGGCTCCACTAAATGTTGAATCCATGGTCAATTAGGCAACGAACTTCAACTCCGCACGACGACAGCCGCGTTCGGGCGAATTTGATTTATCGCCGGCACTTAAGAATGAGGGATGCGGGCAAACGTGGAGAAAATCAGAGCTTGTTACATTTCTTGCCAACAATTTGTCTTTAATTTTTCATTATAATATTATAAATATTTAAAAAAATATATCAACAATTAGACCAATTTTACAGCAGCCCCAAAACAAATTTATTTCTGCTACCCAAATTAGCTCTGGTTAGACAGAGATTGTCTAATTGTCAATAATTGAACTGTATAATGATTTGATTGTTGAATAGGCTATCTATTGGCTAATCTTAGAGAAATTCCTTTTCAGTACAAACAGAATCATCATTCATCATCATTTCAGCCATAGGACGTCCACTGCTGAACATAGGCCTCCCCCATTGACTTCCAGATTGGCCGGTTGTAAGCGGCCTGCATTCAGCGTCTTCCTGCGACCCTTACCAGGTCGTCTGACCACCTTGTGAGTGGACGTCCTACGCTGCGCTTGCCGGTACGCGGCCGATGGGGCAGAAAGGTCCATTCTAGAACCTTTCTGCCCCATCGGCCGTCAGTTCTACGTGCTATGTGCCCCGCCCACTGCCACTTCAGCTTACTAATCCGTTGGGCTATGTCAGCGACTTTTGTTCGTTTACGGATCTCCTCATTTTTGATTCGATCTCGCAAGGAAACACCGAGCATAGCCATTTCCATAGCACGCTGTGTGTGTACAAACATAATATTGCACATAAAATTTTCTTGATGAATTAAGTGATAAGACATTATAATCTGTTACCTGCTTTTTACCCTGTTATGTCCCATTGCTAGGCAAGGGTAGCTCCCAAATCCTTATATGCTTATCCGATGAGGACTAAGGTGTGCCAATCCTTGATGTGGTGCTCTAATTATCACCATCGATTTTTTAACAATCCTACGACGATACTAATTATCAAGAATCCAGACAAATGGACCCAGAACGGTGACTACATCGTTGAGTTATCTGAAACTATTTGTCTAGATTAATTAGTTAGCAGCAAACATGACCTGCCCACTCCCACTTAAGTTTTTCCTATTTATGAAAATCTGTAAAGTGTATGTCGACTCCCAATGAACCAAAAACCCTTAACTTGAGTGATGAAGGTCACGTTCGAATACAGATGAATTTAATACCACTTAGTGGTAAGGGTTAGAGGCCAAAACGGAGGATTTAAGGTATAGGTTTTTTGCCCATATGAATTAAAACGTTATTCGTTAACGTATAGACGGATTGATAACTTGGGATTCTAATTAATTAATTCGAAGGCTCAATACGTTATTCTACTGGAGCTACTATTTTGAATAGAGCTTGTTTTGAATTGCAGATTTTTGAAGTGCAAAAAAAATGAGGCACGTGTTTTTACATTTTTTTTCACAGTGCGCGTAATCTGTGGAGAATCTGTGGTTGAAATAGAAAAACTTTCACTAAAGAAAAATATGTTAATTTATAAAAAGCTTCCTCATATGTAGGTTCTTAATTATATAAATAAATGTTGGTCCCATGTAAGTATATAGGTATTTCTATTTGAGTTAGAATCTCCCCTCAAAATATGTGCAATATTATAAATCACCTGTAAAATTAAAACTGCGATGAGTCTGAATTAACATATTTTAATTATAGCTGTTCTTTACTGGAATGGTCGTAGAAGTACTTACCTGAAGTCCTAGAAATTAGCCCATCCTAAGTATACTAAAGACAACGGAGCGCATGCACCCGATTTGCAGAAATTAATCTTCATAAAGACGCATTCTCATTGGGGCTATTCATTCGCGAACTCTACAAAATACTAATAAATAAAAATAAAAATAAATAATATTAAAATAATAATTAATTAAAGGCGGGAGCTTAGTGTAGCACTATATTATAAGTATCTACGATTGAAAATAAATAATACGTGTTACTATGAAAACATTTGACAAATTCAAGATGGTGAATATGTTTATAAATACAATCAACGTTTTTTTTATGGATTTGGCATCGTAATTTTGTTTTTCATTGTTACCTCATACAAACTAACGCTCACCTTGTTGAGAATTTATTTTGGAGTTGGACATAAACAACACTGCTTAGGTACTGTTTTGCGTTCATGGTCTTAACCATTTCTTTCTGTATTGGGGCCTAAGGTACTTTATGTCCTAATTTATTGAAACTTTCTTGCACAGATTAAGTTTTGCGAATAAAGAAATTTGAATTTGAATTTGAATTTGATTTAGTAAACGCACAAGAGTACTTTTTCTATTTGTATTTTATCTGTCTCAGTGGATTTCATGTTAAAATGCCTGTAGTTAATTGCAATTTGCTAATTCAAGTAGATACCTACGCTTTTCTGATGTAAGCATTAAAGAGTACCGCGAATATTACTTTAAACGTCACGTAGGAGTGACGTATATTACAATGTCACATAAATTATCGCTGGCGAATGATCATTACACTCGTGTGTATGCTCCTTTATCACAATTTTGCTGGAATCCCGAAGATTCCTACAACAAAACCAGTCTGCTGAGTTTTAGAAATTCAAGGATTGCAATTTGCAAATGAAAACTTTTGCTATTTAAAAGCCATTTTGGAAGGAAAACGACGTTAGCGACAGTTAAATGGTTATAGTTACATTTTGCGATAGAAATTATTCCAAGTATTTCTTGAAAAGTACTTTTTGTACTGGTAACTTGAAAGGTATCACTGTAGGACTATTTTAATTTAATTTTTTTGTCTTTTTGATAAACTAATCAATAATTTCACTAAGCTCTGTAAATCATTTAGAGATTATTCGTTAATTTGACGGACTGTCAGTATAATCTTATTTATTATTTATATTTAACTTAGTTTAAGTGAAAAATGAATCCATGACACTATTGGCGCCTTGCGCAAAAACCACCTCATAACCCGGAGAGAACTATCCTCATCGGAAAAAGACAGGACAAGACAGGGAAATTTCCTTGTAAAAAAAAAATTATACTTTAACGAGTACGGCTCAGGAATTTTATCCATTTTTACTTTTTACATATATATTCGTAGATAAACAATAGTTTGCAATATTATTTTAATAAAACGATTAAATCTTTGGTAACCTTTATTTATTAGATGACAGCGAAATTGCACATATTTCCTCCATTGACACTAATTACAAGGCCTTGCTTTGTAAACATAATTATACACATTAGTCTATCATTTACATTTACAAAAATAATTTTAGCATAATTTACAAATCTAAATAGTCGAAAAAGTACTTTCATCAATGGGCTCACAGTTCGCGTGGAACTTTAATTGATGTAAATACTTTTTGTTAATTACAGTTTTATTTACACATTTAGACACTAAAACAATAACATTCTAAGTTTATACAACGTTGATATTCGTACGTTTAATTATTTACAAAACTAAGTCACAAATGCTATGTTTAGGATTGTCCAGACGATGTTTACACCTTAATAGGTTTAATTATATACAGTTTACATAGCTCTTTGACAACATATCAATTTTATTGAAAATTTTGATGTGGGTACATTAAATATGAATAATAAATAACGCTTGCAGCTTTTTAGATATTCAATCTGGTATAATAATAGCAAACAAAATACAGTTTAAGCTCGTCTTGACAGTTTTCTATTACACTTACATAAATATAATAGAATAAAATAGAATTTATTTATTTGACACAAAAGAATATACATAACAAAAGAGATAACTGATGTGTCATAAAATAAATTACCTATGCCACATGCCCAGATACGCGAGAAGAACATAACACATAATTATGTTTGCCGTCGCGAAGTCGTAGAAACACTTTCATAGACAATCATAAGCATAGGCCATTTTGTTTTCGATATTGTGATATTGGTTCTATGTATGTATTATGAGGGTTTAAAAGCATTTTTTCAATTTATCTGTTACGTTATTACCTTATAAATGCAATAACGGTGAAAACTCAGTAGTCACACACATATGAAAACAGCATATCTCATCTAAAGCTATCGTTACATTGCTCGGAAGTTCTGTCGCTTATGTTGCGGGGCGCTAACATTGAATTGCATACTAAACTAGGGTCACTCTATATGATGGATGACACTTATGATAGTTTTTAAGATTGAAAACTATTACAAATAAATTCTCGATAAAAATTCTGTCAATTGTGGGTTGTTGTAACTTAATTAACTTAAGCGTTTTGACCTTAAATGTTTAGTTATAGTCAAACACTTATAAAAGTAGTAAATAGATGTAAATCTATTCTGATTTATCCGCATTACTTTAATAGGTCGGTTAAATAATTTAAAAGGCTGTAATTGTCGTCTTCTGTCGTTGAATAGGTAAGTAGCGGTTTTGTTAACAACTTATCCCAGTCTATTTTAACCAAGCCCATATAATATTGCTTAATTAGGAGCTACACTATTACGCCACAGTGCAGCAATTGTTCGTTGATATTTAGCTGTCATAATAAATTTACGAAAATGAGCGTGCTACGTCAAAAGTGCCATTTAATCGTGATGTTAGTATTCAATTTATCAGCACACTGCGCAGAATAACCAAACTTCCATAGCCCTACTATATCTACTATTCGTTGTTTTGTTTTTTTCTGTAAGAGTTTGACATAAAAACAAAACTGCTTACTGGCTGCTTAGTGTTTGGTGCACATAGTAGGGCTCCTGATATGGACACATTATAACGTCTCGCTGCGAAACCACAGAATTGGGATTTTTACTTAATATACGAGCTGTATTTGTCTCTATTATTAGTACCTCTGTTGTAAAGTGTAAACCAACTTTCTCTAAAACTCCCAAAATTATATAGTCTAAAACCACTTCAACATAAAATGACTTCTCAGCGTATTTTCCGTTACGGTTTCATGGAGCCAGTTGTTGCAGAACAATGACCCTTTAAGTTTTGTGATATTTCATTAGCTCTCTGTAGATGCAAATAAAGTTAAATTATAATATTTCGTATTGGAGTTATTGAAGTTTTAAATTACTGCAGCCACTCGAACAGAAAATGCCTGGAACAAAGATAAATTAAATTTTTAAAATGAGTTTATTTTGCTTAATGAAGTTTCGACAGTTGAAATATTTACCAACATCGAATTATGGGTTTAACAAATTAAAATCAATAAAAAGCGTAGGTAACTTGAAACTCAAACGTGATCTATTCATTATTGTTTAGTTACATTATGTTTTATTTTTACTGTTGAGTAGGTAATGTTAACAAGCCTATGGTCTAACTATAAAACATTAGTGTCTGAAAATTTATCAGATAGTTTAAAAAGCATTCTATAGTTAGTTAGTTATTTTACAAAACTTACGAAATTAAAAACCTGGAATTTTTGTAAAATTGTCACAAATTTTAAGTAACCTCAAATGTATTTTATAATTAAACTGTCCTCAAATCGCTATTTTTATAATCTTCTTTACTTTATATTAAATTAATCATTCAATTACATCAAATTAAATAAAGTTGGTAAACTAACCCAGACAGGTTACTTTAAAAAAGATTTAGTGAAAGATAACGTCATTCAATTTTCGGTCTCTCTGAATAAAATATAGGATATAATAGAATTAGATCTCTAATAGAGAGACCGAAAAATTATTGACGTTATCTTTGTTATTATAAGTTTCGCTACTCCAAAAAAAGAATGTAGTTTATTAGAATGCAAAAACGATAGACGTTAGCTACTCAACAGAATACAAATAAAGCAAATGTCTACCTAAAGTAAATCTACCTATAAAACATTGATCGTAAAATGCCGATCACTGACAGACTCGAACTCTACGAATAAACACACAAAATTTATTTCGAAGCAATTCCAAGACTACGTAACCAATCGAGGTGGGGTTTGTGTAAACAGAAGTATTTTTTTAGAACATCATTTTGTCAGTCTTTTGTTCTTATGCTGAAAACAAAAGAGACGTGTATTTTGTGTGATTCAGAGTTTTTTACTGTTTTTAATTTATCTGTTATACTGCATCATCTGTATTAGATATAACGTCCAAATAATGATAATGTGTGTGATATCATTTAAATAACATAATTTATGTGTTTACTTCTATAAAGCCGCTATGGGACCTTTGCCATTTTAAATAATCTTAAAGCAGGCATTCATACAAATGTGAGCATATAAAATACATTTTATTTGAATAATCGAGTCGCGCACCGAACTAAAAATAGCTTTTTTCATTTAGTACGGAACTCTTGAAACGAGAGCGGCTTACACTTCTTGTTTATGCATTTTAGTAAGGCACTCAGTTTTGTAGGACCTGTCATTATCGAATGTTTATCTTATGGCTATAAAAATGTCAAGATTTTTAATCTGAGCATTGTCTTTGGACGATACGACTGATGGATGGCTTATTTATTCCAAAAAATCTATGGCATTTAATCAAATTACATTATATATTTTGGATAGTCACTTGGTGAATTTCAATTATTAATATCTTGATAGATTTTTTTATTGTCATGGGTTTAGCATAAAATATTTAAGTTGGTGATATCAGACGGAAAATTAACTTTTTTCTTACGTCTAAATCAATCAATCATGGTTCATAACCAAAATGATTGAATGCCGATAGTTTTAATATTTTTTTAACATTTCAAACTAGATAAAATAAAAAATGAGCTGCGTGAATAAGTACACATCAAAAGCAGACTTTATTTTTCTATAATGTTTAATTTATTCGTAATTTTGAAATATTTGACATTCAAATTAATGCTAGGTTAAAAATGCAAGAAGACATTGATGATAATGAACTATTCTTACCAGTAAAGTTATAGTGCTGACACGATCGGTTCCTTATCTGAAGTTGTAACTGACTTATCTACAAACATATACATATTAACACAGTCTTCGTTAGGACTCGGATTGTCTTCGGGTTTTTCGTCTGGACTTATATTTTCTATTCCTTCATCATCGAATTCCTTTAGCTTATCATTAAATTCAATTTTGTATCTCACTGACGGCATTTTATTTACAGTCGACGTCAGCAATGACTCTTGGACCGTGTCGTTACCATTACATGTCTTCTCTGAACGAAATGCACCGGTTCTCTCTGATTGGTTAAATTTTCTCTTGGACTTCTTAGTTACTAGCGCCCCTAAGCATGGCAATATCTGTTTGAACTCCTTCCTAAAGTTTTCATTCAACCAAGCGTACAAAAATGGGTTATAGCAAGTGGAAGACATAGCGATGAAGTGCGCAATGAAAAATAACACCATGTAATAAGTCCAGTCTTCGGCTAATGAGTAGAAGTCACTGCTGATGTTTATCAAATTCAGAGGCAGCCACGACAAACCGAAGATGGCCACCATTGCTATCAGCATTCTATTTGTTCGTCTCTTTCTTTCTCTTTCTGCGTCTTCTTTTTTACTATTTTTACTGCCAGGCCTAGACTTAAGTCGGTCATTCAGTTTTACACTGACGCATGTGTAGCAAAACGCCATGACTATAAATGGTAGCACAAATTGCATGATAGTAGTGACAGCACCAAAAGCTTTGCGTATTTGGTCTGATGGCCATTTCTCTGCGCAGTAAACATCTTGTAAAGCCATGTAGTACCCGTAGGGGAAAGTGACCGATAAAGCGAATACCCAGATGAAAATGATCAGGCCAATGCAGGTTTTGATTTTCATCCGGGGTTTGAATGGATAGATGATGACGAAGAACCTATCTATTGCGATCGAAGTGAGAGTGAGTGTTGAGATGTAGACGCTGCAGCCTTGGGCGTACGGCATGATATGGCATAGAAGGCCACCGAAGACCCATCGTCCGAGGAAAGTGTAAAGAGGTGTAAATGGTACTGCAAATACGCAGAGTAGTATGTCTGATAACGCGAGGTTCGTGATGAAGAGATTAGTGACGGTTTGCATGGCTCGGTTTCTTATGACCGCGTAGCATACTAAGGCGTTCCCGAATATGCCGACAACGAATATGATGGTGTAAGCGACGCAGAAGGCCGCTTGTATAGCTTTGTCCTCGATCGGGTCTGTGGCGTTCGTGTGGTTATTTTCGGTGTATGTGCTAAAGCTGTCATTGTACAACGGTTCATCTGTGGCCCATTCTTCGGTCGGCATAATTTAGCTTTATTTTTAACGTGGCATCATAAACCAGCCGGGTTTGCTGTCATCGTGCTTGAGTAATTGTTTTATCCTATTCTGTGTTCTCTTTTCTTTAATTTCAATGCGTCTCATAGTGTTTGGAATATTTCGTTAATTTGATTTTTGTAGTTGCGCTATTGTCACAAGGTCTGGATAGACATGTGAAATAACATAATTTGTTTAATCGGTCATGCCTCCATGGTGTTAGCCGTTAATATTATCTGAAACAAATGAAAAGTGTAATTAATGATAAGTAATATTTTAAACTCAACGCAAAACTACTTAGCTCCCTATTGTACTATGAGATTGTGCTTCAAATACCTACAATAAAACAGTACAAAAAAATTACAGCTTTTATTTAAAATAGTGTTGTATTTTTTTGACATTGATGATCCTAAAAAAAATGTTGTTTTTTTTGTACAGAATCAATTTCTTAGAGGTTTTGCGTTCATTTATACAATATATTAAAGAAAACAATTTCTAATGTGTCACTATTCTGGAGAGATGTTAAAGTGAAATCTTGACAATTTGAAATTTGTTCGGCTTTTCTTCAGTTATGAACTCTACAAAGAACCTACGTAGTGTGGTTTTACGTCAAACTCTATATAAAAAAACAAGCTTGAAGTAATACTGTTTTAAGAGCTCATAGGATAGTTCCCTGGTAAATTTAGTTTTTTTTACGGGAAAATATATTTATTTGCCCATATTTTCGGTAGTTCTGATTAAATGTTACTTAGGGTCAGATACCAAAATATGCATAAAAATATTAATGAGACATTACTTACCTACATAATTATTATAACAAGAATGTTAGTATGTTAAATAATATACTATCTCAGAATTATCATTTGGAGTGTAAGTAAACTAGGTAAATAATATTCAGTATTTGTTAACATAGATTTATTATTTGCAAAAAGTAAAGTATCATAACTGAAGTGATAGCTAAAGTATTGTTTTACCTAATTCAAGTAGTCTTTTTTCCATTGATAATTTTATAAGTTTATAGTCAAGAGGCAAGTGCATAAATTATTATCCGCATTGTAAACTTAAATACTAAATCACATACTAAAACTATTAGTTTCAAAACTAGTCATACGCGTATGTGCCATCTAAAACAGCATTATACAAATTGTTTCTCAATTATTATTGTTATAATCTCGTATTGTATTACCACTTAAACCAAGAGTTATGGGATAAATTAATAGTTGTGTTGGTATAAACCCGAATAGTTGGGCATATTAAACATACTAAGCCACAGTCAAATGAACACAGCTTGTTCATTGATCTGTACACTTTACAAAAAAAAAAATTGTAACAAAGTACCTTGACTGCATATAAGCCTAGTAAGACGTTAAGTACATAGAATAAGATGAATTTGATTGTTTTTACTATTATATTATATAACTAAGATAATTTAGATATTATTCAACACTAACATAATCAATGATAGACCCATTAATCCATCTTAGTAAATCCAACAAAGCTTAGTCAATATTAACTTAATTGATTCAACATACTTATTTGTTTATGCTTACTTTTAAATTGATCGAATCATTCAAAAAAGTAACTAATGCAATGATAGAGGCAACAATTATACTTGTTAGAGTTAATAAACGCACCTAATTAATTGTTTCGGTAAATCACATAAAAGTTGTTGCAGCTATAACTATAAAGCATGGTTTAATTTTAGTGTTATTAGGATTATTTCATTCAATTTAACGTTAACTAAAAGATATTCGCTCTTTGTAGGCTCTAATTTTTTGAATGTAAAATAAAGAAAATGACAGTTCCCCAGCCACTATGTAACAAAACAGACAATTTGGACAGGCCCTTTATATTTTTATTTTTTTAAAATTAAATCACGTACAGACGGACGTCACGTACAAACAGATAACAAAACTGGTGCTAAAATATTGGTATTATAGTTGACCGGCTTGTATGGTAAGTCAACTTCCTTGTGCAATTTTAAATATTCTTAAAAAAGGTAATGACTATTCAAACCTGTTGACCGAAAGAGCTTAATTTTGCATTTCCCACAGGATAGGGAATTTAATTTCGCGCGAGCAACGCTGTGAATGGTCGTTAGAATTTTTTAAACGTATGAATTGTTACAGTTAATTTTAAAAACGCACTCCTAAATTCTTGATTCTTTTTTGAACAACACAACACAAAATGAGCTAGCCGAGTTCTATAGGCTGTGGTTTCAGTCTGTCTGGTAGTCGTGATACATAAATCATCTCCGATCGTGACACAATAGGTTTAGATGTTGAAAATAAATAGACGTCGATTATTATCTATAAAAGTCGATGATGACGTCTGAAGCAAATTTGGTGGTGTAAGAGAAAAAATGTTATTAGAGATTCAAATATGTCGATAAAAATGTAATTTGAATAGTATTGTAATAAATACTTATCATCAGACTAGATTCTGCCAGAGACTTCATCTGCGTAGTCTACAGATTATTAAGCCAAATAGTAGGTAATGCATACTTATAATTTAAAGTAATAATTTTATAAAGTTTTGTTTTGTGATCGCTGCTAAATAAAAATATTTATATCCTAGTAGCAATTGTTCTACTGTCTCACTTAATAGGCTAGTTAGCTAGGGTCAAAAAAAGATTATTCTATTTAGTCCGTTAGTTAGATTATCAAAAAACATTGGACCCATATTTTGTCTTTTGTCAATCAAACAAAAAACGACGAAGATAAAGCGCATCAAAGTTTGGGAGTGACGTCACGTCTTGCTAAAAAGTGTCGAAAGGCGTGACGTTACGCGGAACTTTAACGGGATATATCTTTATAATTTTTTGTTTAATTGAGAAAAGAAAAAAATACGTGTCCAATATTTTCTGTTAATCCAACTGACGGACTAATTAGATTTTTTTAGGAAACTAGCCCATTATCTCAAATTATCGTTTCTATTGGTTAGTTGTTATCTGACCCTTAGTACAGAAGTTGCTATACTGAAGGACCTTACATTTTTTTTAAACAAAGATTCAAACAAACCAGGAGAAAATAGTACTTATAAGTTCAGCATGCGTCCGTCTGTCTGTCAAGACCCTTTTTCTCAAGTACGCGTAAAGGTATCAAGCTGGAATTTGTACCAAATACCCAAGTCTACTGTCCCTTGGAGCTAAAAAAAACTAACTTCTAATCCAACGCAATCAAAAGATACAGCCGTTTATGCCGCAAATTTCCGCAATTTTTTGACACTTGCAAGGGAATCAAAACCTTCCCGTGAACTTAGAATCTTGAAATTCGGTACGAAGCAACGTCTTATAGAACAAATAAAGAAAAAATTGCAAAAATCGTTAATTTTTAGTTACGTCATATAGTAAAAGTATTTTTAATAATCTTAAACTTACTACACCTTTCCTCATGAACGAGTAGAGGTATTAAATTAAAATTTATGATAGGTGAACTTTTACTTATATACCTAAAGGTTTGTACGGAACCCTCGGTGCGCGAGTCCGACTTGCACTTGGCCGGTTTTTATTCTTAATTCCTCAAGTAACTTCTTTCTTGACATTTCATTTCCTATTGCCAATAAAAGAATGCGAGCTGTTTTCAACAACACAAAACATTGTAACTTTGGCATTCCAAAAAATAAAATACATCAAAGATTAATTCCTTCTTTGTAACGATTTGGGAATTTACAAGCTTCAATTAAATTTTGTTTTGTATCTTTGAAGTACAGTCAACGGAGATCAACCTCCCCAAAACTGTTGAATTTCAAACAACTTTAAACTTAAAGTCTAAAACATAGAGTCTAATATCGCTAGAGGAAATTTGTCGTTTGTATTAGATATTGAGCTGCAGACTGTACAATTGTTGTTTTACTGACTTCTGCTTAAGGGCAGAAGTCCACGTCCAGATGTTGCATTTAGTTTTGAAGTTATTCGAATTTAGTTTACTAGATAGATATTATTAACAAGCTTTGTAAATTCATTCTGTTTTTACTGCTCTAAGAAAATTAAGGTATGTTATTACTTGTTTAGATTTTTGTTTATACAATTTAGTGAACGGAGGTTTATGATAATAGTTTAGATGACTTCGGGCGTATTGAATCTTCTGCGTTCCAGACCAGATTAATCACCCGAGTAGGCACACTTTCCTTTTAAGGGGCAATTCACACGGTGGTGATTTTAAAGGCCTTACCCATGGAATAAGAATGCTTACTCTTCGCGTGCCACTAAAATTTTCATTATTGTCTTCCATTGTTTTTCCGGTCTACTGCGGGTAAGTGGAACGCGAAGCCTTAAGTGCTCGTATATTTGGGCGTTCGGAGAACTACGTAACGTCTTCTCGTCCAAAATACCTCAGTGCCTAAAGACGTAAGTCTACAACCAGTGTGTGTTACCAGTGATGACATATGGAACTGAAACGTGGCCTCTCACTATGGGCCTCATAAGAAAGCTCAAGGTCGCACAGCGTGCTATGGAAAGGGCTATGCTCGGCATTTCTTTGCGAGATCGAATATGGAATGAGGAGATTCGTAAACGAACAAAAGTTGCTGACATAGCCCAACGGATAAGCAAGCTGAAGTGGCAGTGGGTGGGGCACATGGCACGTAGAACTGACGGCCGATGGGGCAGAAAGGTTCTGGAATGGAGGCCACGTACCGGCAAGCGCAGCGTAGGACGTCCACCTACAAGGTGGACAGACGACCTGGTAAAGGTTGCAGGAAGCCGCTGGATGCGAGCCGCTTTCAACCGGCCAATCTGGAAGTCACTGGAGGAGGCCTATGTTCAGCAGTGGACGTCCTATGGCTGAAATGATGAAATGATGATATTTGGGCGATTTATACCATAATCCGAATAGCATGTGGTGCGAAACGCCTAAGGGATTTTAGACAAACAGAGCAAAATTTTACATGCAAGGCAAATAATGATTTTAATTAAACATCTCATGATTAAATTTATAAATTGTATTTTGTATTGTCTAGGTGCACGCTTTGTTGGCTGTCCTTGATTAAATAAATAAATTTCTTTAAAAAAATATGCTGCATAATCGGCCGTATGATTGTGTTAACTTAGAAGTTTGTTTTTTCACAACTCAAAAGCAATTGCATACTTAATATTTTATATTATTTGTTAGATGACCGTCTGGTAATAGTAGTTCGCGCTCCGGACTACAAAGCCAGCGGTTGCGGGTTCGAATCCCGCAGGGGGAAAATGTTTGTGTGATGAGCACGAGCATTTGTACCTAAGTCACGGATGTTTTTATAAGTATTTAAGTATGTTTATCCGTTATCTAGTCGCCTTAATACAAGGTTTACTCAGTTTGGGCCTAGATAGGTAGTTAATTGGTGTGATTATAAAAACAAATTATTTATATATTTATCAATTTTATTTACAACTTGTTACTTTAAAAAAAAAGTCTTGACAGACAGACAGACAGTTGGACAACGAAGTGATCTTCTAAGGGTTTCTCTTTTACTTTTGAGGTACGAAACCCTAAGAATACGATAAAAAATCTAAATTTTAAAACTTAACACCCGACGCTATATCAAAACTTCATCTTTTTTTAAGGAAACCCTGTATACATACTTGCAAAGAAAAAACGACGAGCAATACAGTCGCTGACCGCAAGCGATACCAACGAATTCCTATAAATTTGGAAGATTCACTTGTATGTCAATAGCCACCGTTTCTTGCCGCTGCCATTGAAATCGAAAAAATTGCCTTAGTGCCTTAATCTAACACTCCTAAATTCAGATAAACCGAATGTTTTTTCAAAGATTTCAACTGCATTTTTAGATCTGACTCATTACTTAACTCTGTTAGTTCAATCTAATTTATAGTGAATATTTCGAGTGCGTACTTTATTACGTACATGTGGTATTCGTTTGCCGATAAAATATTTAAGGTGTTGCGACCAATGATATAACTCCTATTTGGAATGTGTTTAAGGGCCGGTTCACATGGAACGTTGCGTTTATACACATACAAATCGTCATTGACATACGAAATTGACATCAAACAAGATATTTTATTCAATAACAATTAAAATTCTAATAACACAAAAATAAACAAACCTAAAACTAAAAAACTGTCTAAATTGACAATGGGGCATTTTAAATTATTCAAAATCATTTTTGCAGTTCGCAACTGCCGGCTCTGCCAACAATTTACACTGCCGCAAATCTGTTTTGTGTCCCAAAGCAGAAGTAGGGTAAAAATAATCATTATAGGGACGTGTAAAAGTGCTTAATTCAGGCCTATTTTAATAAATATGTACCAGACAACACTCCAACTGTCATGGTCTCGAAACAGGGAATGAAACTCCTTGTGGTGCGAGGTATCAGACAGTGAATTTTGCCAGGGTCGTATTTCAGGACACACTCAAACGCAAGCTTATATAGAAAATTTTGATAAAAATTCACTAGTGATCCAGTTAGCACCGACTTGTCTAAATATCTAATCTATAATAACTTTGATAATCATCGTCTACCATCTTCTTCATCGTCCAAATACTCGTCATGATTATTCCTTGCACACGATACAGAAAACCAAACCATTAGGTACAGCAAACGGGTTGTCAATGCGTTAGGCACAGAGCCATTTGGTATGTATAGTGATTTTAAGGGTATTTTCATATTATTATTTTCAGAAAATTATTAACATATTTAAAGACACAAAATACTATATATATATATTTTTTAACTATTAGATTTTTTTTTTAATTTTGGCCTGATGGCGCACTTTGTAAGGCATATTAAATTAGGCATTAAAAATTATTTAATAAATTTCCTGTGATGGTTCGGGTTCATTTGAAGCAGGTGGCAGTCTAGCAGAATATAACAGTAGCTATTAAAATACTTACAAAATATAACACGTAATAATATTTATAACTTCATACATTAATAATGTAAATTTTTAATTTGGAAAATTACTTTGGCACTTAATTTAATAAATGGCAATAATCAAATAGGCACGAATTGATTTTGACAGCAGGCTGCTTAGTTTAATATAGGTCAGTGCACGGGACATACACACACACGCAATGAAGGTGACTTAAGCTGCAAGCTTCTCCGTGATTAGAGGTCATGTGAATGGCAAATATTTCATTTCATTTTATTAAAGCTAAACCTGATCTTGTAAATAGCAAAACACAGTTTAGAAGCATAAAATGATGATGATCTCACAACTAGAGACGCTCAAGACCGCGCGAAGTGGAGGAGCAAATCAAGGAAAGCGGACCCTGGGCTCCAAAGCAATGGCTTTGGACGCAACCGGGATTGACCGTATAGATGATGATGATGAGTTTAGAAGCATAAAATCTCCAAAAGGTTTTGGAATTAGCATTATGTTATATTTTACTTTAAATACCGAATTTTGCCACGCAAGTTTTAGCGCCGCACGGTGTGTGTCGGCCCTTAGTCATGGATGAGTTGGGAAGATGCCAGGAAGCTATGATTTATTAGCAGATATGTGAATGGCAAATTTATTGCCGTTCGAGCGGATTTTTGTATAGTACTATTAGATAGCAACATCAGGTACTCATAAGGAAATAGCAGTAGGTACATGCTAAATAATTATAAAATATGAAGGTTTACTTTAAAATAAAATATCAACGATCAGAATTTATAAGATGTTTGTGTATGGCTAGCTAGTCTGGGCGAACAGCACTACTTGTATATATTCAGTGGGTAAGATATGTTGTTTATGTTGCAAATTAACCCTTTTCAAGACATTGTGAATTTTTTAACAACTTTAATACAGTAAAACAATAATACATGTATTGTTAGATCGTTTATGTTTATGAGTTTTGTGGGCAAAACTATATTTTAAAATATGGATGACCCTTTTTGTTGCAAGCTGTTTATCCTTACAGTTTTTCTCGTATGGAAATCTTTGTTCGATAGATAGATAGATACTCTTTATTGCACACCATACAAGTAAATTACACATGATTTTTACAGAAAGACTTGCAATGTTTTTTTGTTAGTAATACTGGCTTGAATTTTTGGTAAAAACAACACACGTTCTACATAAAAATATAAAATGGAAACGTGCCTACATTGCAAGGGATATAACGTGATATTATTATTTGTATTTCTACCAGGAAATACAGAATCCATTTGTATCTACTCTATCTAATATTACACCATGTTTTACTGTTTAATATTAAAAAGAGGTTGATGCAAACTGATAGCATTTTATGAGCAAAATGATGAAATAATATTAAGAAAACATATTGAAAAACTTTAGAATCTTGATACTAACGTACTGAGATTTTAACGATGCCTCAAAATCAGTTAAGGCGTTTTGTCGTTTTGGTGGAATAAAGAAACACACATAATATCCTATTTTATCCTATCCTATTATCAAAACTCCTATTTTGAGAGACGTGCAAAAATACTACAATCACAATAAATCTTCTGATCTCTAATATCTTTGCAAAATAAAAACGTAATGCAATCTACCTATCACTAGAGAAAACCCAACTCACCTACACCCAACCGAGCTTAGCCGTAAGCATGTATTTTGAAATTCCACTTTTGTCGAGTTTCCTAATACAACTTTGGTGGAATATTCCAAAAACCGGTATCATGTTACATACTCGAATAATTCGATTGTCGCCGATATTTACGCCCGAACGTACAAGTCGGCTGCTGCTAATAAATTTATTATCTTTACACTTATGGAGCACACAATTTTGGAGCGATGACGCAAAATGCTTTTTTAGTGTTATGTAATCGAATATGAATATTGCATCGCCTGAAATTTGCTCTAAAGCACCAATTATGTCTCGTGATGCAGCTATTTTGCTATCTCCATAGTTTCTGCTCACTGCCCACATTCAACGCACGTGATTCATAGCGGTCTGCATCCAATCACTCTCTGAGAAATCAGATCATCTGTTTTCAGAAGAGGATGGAGACCACCTCCCCGTGGGTGGACTCTATTCGACAACCTTATTGCTTAGTCATGGTTTTTAGAGCTGACAACCGTTAAAGGAGAAAGGTTCTCGAGTGGTGACCATGAGCGGGAGACGCAGTATAGGCACTGACCTGGTGGACTAACCCTATTTAAAGTTGGACAAAGCAGTGAAGTGAGTGAATAAATTAATAAATAAATAAATAATAAATATTGGATAACATCACATACATTGCTCTGATCCTATGATAAGTAGCTTAAGCAATTATATTACAGAAATCAGAAACAACGACGGTACCACAACACCCAGACCCGAGACAATATAGAGAAGTTATTTTCCTATATTGACTGACCGGGAATCGAACCTGGAACTTTAGAGATAGCGACACCAAGTCCGGTATGCTGGCCTCACGGCTACGGAGGTCGTCAGATGTTAATGTTGGACAACATCACATAAATTGCTATAATCCTAAGGAAATTAGCCAAAGCAATTGTGTTATAGAAATCAGAAACGACGACCAACACACCCACACCAATCAAACCCGAGACAATATAGAAAAGTTCGCATTCTACATTGACTCCACCGGGAATTGAACCCGAGACCTCAGAGACGGTGAAGCCGAATCCGGCGTGCTCGTCTCTTGGCTACGGAGGTCGTCTATGATGGATGATTACATTATAGTAGCCTTTATTTTTCTGCGTTAATCTGTGGTCTTCTTTATCAGTTCCACGTCTCCAAATGATATATTGGTAGGCAAATGCCGAACTTGTTTCTGAATCAACTAACATCATTGTATGTGTATGCCTATAATATGAGGAATTCCCTCAATTACTCATGGATCTCATCATCAAAAATAGATTTTTAGACAAATCTGAAAGTATTCAAATAAAAAAAAGTTCCACCAAAGATTCCGGAACAACCCTACTAAGCATGCACAAAACTATTTCACCATCCCTTCATCTTTCTAGAAGGAGTCCTACATCCCTTATACCACAGCTACACTCAAACTATTCTCTAAACACTTAAATACTTGATACAACCATTCTTCGCCCAAAAGAGATGACGCAGACATACTGTACACCTAACTAAAACGAATGTTTCACAATTTCCGTCCAAGTTGCACACTGTAAAGGGACAAATGGACGTTTAAGATGTTTCCTTGGGGCTTTATTCTACCCGCGAGACCAATTTATTGCAAGAACTAAAGTATATCACTTTCTACACGTCTTGGTGCTACGAAGCAGGTAAAATATAGTGCACAGCATACATTTTTATATCCTCTAGTGCTCACACTTTTATTTGTGCAGTACTACGAGAGACTGTCATTTATAGACAGGCAGAGAGACAGACGAATAGCGATGTGACCCTTTCAAGTTATTTTTACCTTTTTAAACACTGTTTTAAGAGCTGATGATTACGACTTAGCCCTACAAAGATCAAATATAACAACATCTCGCGTATCATTCTCCGTCTAGTCGTAGGTAGCGTTTTGTATGTCAAAAACATACAACACGCCCGAAAAACACTACGCTCATTTCAAGAGACATATAACAGGACATCATTGAAAACAGCGAACATAAAAAACGACCGATAAGGTTATCAATGCCCAATATCGGATTTTGCCTTGCTTTACCACAGCTTGTATGCGTCACTCTGTATCAGTTGCTGTGAGTATAGCACTTAACACTTGGATCAAATGTTCGGAACACTAAAAGTACTAAAACATTTGAAGATAAGATAGGTCGTGCACGAGAAATTACGCTCGCAAGTAGAAGTTGAATTGTTCCAATATAAAATCCCTGATAGATGCAGTTCTAGCAGATGATAGATGCAGTTCAGACGAAAATACATATGAGAGTTTCGTTTGTGCGGACATTTTATAGGTAATAGATCTATCAAAATGAAATTGTCTGTGAAAATAAAGTATATTATAAAGCTGTACTGTAAGTTAAACAAGAACAACCTAAACAAGATTTGCTTGAATTAACATCAATCAAAATTAATTGGATAAATTTATGTTGCAAAAATGTAGCCTTTCGTGCATTCTTTTTCCTTTTCTTATATTGACAAAAATATTGCCAGGTGTGCAAAATAGGCATTTTTATCGTGATAAAATTTTAAGAAATCGTTGGTAATAAACCGTTATGCTCTGCTAATCCCACAGTTTTTTTAAAGATATATATAATTTACAATTCACTAGATACTTTCATATCAATAAATGGTTTATCAGAAAATTACAAGATAGTAATTATCTTAGTAATATAAAATGAGTTGTAGTCAAAATATATTTTAAATATAAATATTAAGTCAAGGTTTTTTCAATCACATCAATTAAATCATCATCATCATCATGTCAGCCTATTGCAGTCCACTGCTGGACGTAAGCCTCCAAAGAACGCCAAAGAACACGACATCCCGCTTTTTTCATCTATCTACCACCAGCCATCTTCCTAAGGGCGTCCTGCTCTACGTTTGGCAAGATGTGATCGCCATTCGAGAACCCGTTTACTCCACCATTCATCGGTTCTACGACAGATGTGGCTCACTGCCACTTTAACTTGCTACATTTTAGGACTATTTACATTTCTTTGGTCTGCTGTCGGATAACCTCGTTTCGGATTTTATCTCTTAACGAAATCCCAATCATTGACCTTTCCATAAACTTATATCTATAAAGATTGTTTCTTAAATCGCTGAAAAAAAGATGCTACATGAAAAATTACAATTGTCAGCGCCCCGAAGTAATTCATTGCCATTATTGTATACCGGGATACGATGTACGAATTTATCAGAGGCGTCCCTTAGCATACACTTATATATTCTTAATCTAGACTTGAGCTGATTTAGATGAAATCGATTCTAAAATAACTCAAACTGGGTATCAGATCCGGGACAAGTTGCGTTCAAGGCGTACAAAATGGGCAACTAAGCCAATCTACTCATTAACTACAAATTAGAGAATATGTCCAAGGATCGTCAACTGTGCACACACTGTCCACATGGTCCCCTTTTCCCCATTTCGGCCGTATCAGCTGGTAACAGCAAAACAATGCAATCAAAATTCAACATGACAGCCAACGTCAAACAGATGACTTCTAAAGATTTATAAAAATATCTTATTATGAATTGTCAAATGTTAGATTTAGTTCTAAATTCCCGGATGAATCGCATTGTAAAATTGCCATAACAACCAGTTTAGACTCTCCCGAGTCAATTACACTAAGTTACCTACATCTTAAGACTATCGGGATCTTTTCTTCTTTAGTTCACTCGTATCGTCAGCCATTTCAAGATTCGACGGAAGTAGAATCGACCATTTTTAATCTCAGGCTGTAAACCGCTTGTCTAGTAAATTTTTTAATACCCTGTTTTTAAGTGCTCAAATGCAATGAGCTCCGGGCTTGACATCATGATTATTGCCTTTTTATTGACCCATAAACTTTTATATCTAGCGTTAAAGACTGGTGAAACGGAACTTGTACTTAAAGTTCAAAAGTTCCGAGCTGACTCTGCATTGACCTTTCCGATTAATCAACTGAATTGGATTAGTTTGCTCAAACGACCAACTATTTTATGATTTCAAAGCAATTCAAAATATTTTTTTCACAAAAAAAATATATAAAGGAATAGTGCCATGAATTATAATTTACAATTCGTCATGGCCAGATCATAGAATAGATAGATCACTGGACATTTCTAGCATATGAATGATATGATATAATAAAATAGATGAATAGTTAGTTAGCAATGAAGTACCAGAAAATATTAGGTTTTTATGTTAAGGTTTAATCTGGGGGGCCAGAAAATATTGACGACCCAATTGGTGTTAAGGCGCGGTGATTTGGCCCGAAAACAAAATATCACTGTCTTTTATTAAATGTATTTTTGTTTTGTTGTACTACCCACATAAACAACAAGAATGTGTTAAAGAGGTACACCACACAGTCAATATCAAAAGTGCCTTAATATCTGAATTTTCTAAAAATAATAATCTCATGTACGATACGTAGCGTATGCTAAGTCTATGTACGATACAATCATAAATAAGAACTATAAGTACGCTTGTAGATTTTATATAGGCTTTTGTGCTTCGATTTCACATAAATTTGCAGACCAATAACTTCAGGCTTTAATTACTCACACATCTGCGTGTATTCAGCCCTCGCGCGAGACTGAGGGTCCGAAGTGATAGCCTATCGGAGCTTAGCTGGAGGCACAAGAATAAATCGGAAGATCCCACGAATTTATGACGGCAAAAAATACCTAGATTACTTATGTAGCCCATACGCGTACTCTAGTTTTAAAGGCACAAATATAGAATAAAATTCGACACATTTACACAAAATTGTTAACTAGGTTTCACGTTAAAATTAAATTCCGGTTTTAATTCATCATCACCATTTTAGCCGTAGGACGACCACTGCTGTCACGTGAAATAGGCGAAGGCCAATGACTTCCAGATTGGCCGGTTGGAAGCGGCCTACATTCAGCGGCTTCTTGCAACCTTTACAAGGTCGTCTGTCCATCTTGTGGTCAACGTTCTACGCTGCGCTTGCCGGTACGTGGCCTATATTCCAAAACCTTTATGCCCCATCAGCCGTCAGTTCTATATGCTATGTTGCCCGCCCACTGCCACTTCTGCTTGCTAATCCTTTGGGCTATGTTGGCGAGTTTATACATAGTACAGTGTTCACATAGAAAAAAATAGGGTTATCGCGATAAGCCTTTACGCGATTATACTAATTCTCACGACACTGATACTGTCATCATCATCATCATCATTCCAGCCATAGGAGATCCACTGCTGAACAAAGGCCTCCCCCAATGACTGATCATCGGGGGGGATTGCCAATACTCGCCACGCTTGGCAGGCGGGTTGGCGAGCGCAGTTTTTTTATAGGATTTCGCACGAAGACGCTGCTGCCCATCTTGTGCTACAGGAGTTAGTTGACTCTTACGACACGCCTCCTGTTGGCGGTGGGGAAATGTATTCTTTACTGATACTGTGTTTTTAGAAAAATAATTGAATGTAGTGTTTTCGCGAATTCGTAATTAGTTTTTACACGAAAACGATCTGAATTTTGCGTTTTCACAAAGTAGCAAAGCAGTCTAATATTTTAGTTTAGAAAGCTGGCTGAGCAACAGTAAATTGATGTACTAGTGGATCAGACATTCGATCACCGTATTATTTGTAAAAAAGTCATATCAAACACTCTAGAACTTTGACCAACTTATCTATTTCACGATAACGATGCGAATACAAATATAATCGAAACAGTATACCTAATTGAACTCTTTCGATAAGTGTTTTCCAATAATTTGTTTGTTTAGTAAAGTAGAAATTACAGTTAACCATTGCTTGGGTTTAGTCGGTAATTTATCATCATTTTGTCTGCCCCATGAGCCCATAGCGCAAACGTATTATAATTATAAGATTAAACGAACTTACCTTAAGTGAAGTTCAATCTTAATTATACGCAGCTGATTGTTTGAGATATATTTACGAGTAGATGTTTGAAGTTCGGTTGCGAATAAGTTGCTTATTAGTTTAGAAAATGCAAAAAACATTTTGACACTAAAAACTAAGTACAATCCGGAGACGTTTGATGGCAAATCAAAACAAAAAAGGTACTTATATTTAATCATATCTTTTTAGTGCTAAGGCTGAGTAACTAATGAATTCACGTAGAATGTCTGAAATTCTGAATGCGTCAAGAGTAAAATTACGTTCCATTTAGGTCTCACATAATATACTGCACAAGCCAGGCCACAAAATAATAACTAGTCTATTACGATAGTGTTACATCACTTTTTTTTTTTTTGTTTTTTTTTTGTAAATATATTTTTATTTTATTATCTGATTATAACAACAATGTCCATTGTTAGCAAATTCCATAATTGAGTGATTAAACATCGAAAACAATTGTTCCTGAAGACCGGTTGTAAGACAAATATGTTGTCATAAGTACTGTAAATACTTATTTCAATAGTGTTCTAACAAAAAAAAAAAACAAATAAAAAGATTAAAATGAATATAACGAAAGGAGAGTATCTTATAAAAAAAAAAATGCAGGTGCGCAATCATAATATCTTAGCGTATGATTACAATTAATATTTTTACTAAAGGTGGCAATAATGATTAAAAATATTTATACTTTAAATGATAAAAGTCTTTGAGTGCCACAAACTAGACACAATAGAAAATCTATTGTTTGCGGCTCCGCGTAGCGCTCAACGTGTTAACAATCAATTATTATATTCTTTTATTTTTTATCTCAGCTAAGGCCGGTAATCTATAGAATCAGTACGGGAAATTCCAAGTAACTGACCTATGTAATTAAGTTGGCATATTTGTTATTGTTGAGGGTTCATCCTGTAAAAAGTTTTTTTTTATTTTTTTTTTATTGGTTAAAAACATCAATCGTTATGCATTATGCAACTTTTAATCTAGTCACTTAATGAATGGGTGACCGTGGTCAAACAACTTCAAGTTTAATCACTTTAGTTACTTATTGGATCAACCTCAGGTTTAGTCACTAAATGGATGGGTGACCGGGGTTCTAGAAACCTCAATTTTGGTCACAAATGTACGGATGACCATAGTTAAGATACATCCTTATTGCTACCGAATGTTAATATTATGGAAATAATATTGTATAATTTGGTTGAAAATATCGATTGAATTCAATACGGTAGCTTATGCTTTATATTTAGCAAGATAGAGCGTATAATCGGATCATAAAACCAAATATTTTATCAGTTGATAATATTGTAAACTAACAGAAAAAATTTTCTTTAACAGACTCAGTTATAGCTTTATTTGAATGCAGCAATGTAGGCATAATTTTAATAAATGTAACATTAAGTTATAATGTGAAAGAATGTGTAATTTTTTTTTTTTTTTTTTTTAATTTAAATTATTATTTTTTTATTTGCTATGGTAGAAAATATGATTGAATACGATAAATGTATTTATCAGTTCGACTTATCTGTTTTAGCTCTATATTGCCCATCTCTTATTTTTATTGACTGTTATTGGGCAGTCAACGGGTTAAGTGTTTACCAACAGGGAATGGTTCTATCTGAGACATGTTTCTACATGTACAGGTTAATTATGGTATCTACTAAAATGTCTGGTTACTAGGCTTTGTTTTTGGAATTTACTTCCATATTTTTTATTTATACCTATTTGATTTAAATTAAGTTTTCTACATGAATTAATTAATTGAAGTACAATTATTCTTAATGTATTATTTTCCATGACACATTATTGTCAAGATTGTCATCTTCTTTAGTAATTAGTAATTACAAGAATACTTTGTTCAGAAATTTAGTTTCAATATGTCTTAATTAAGGAAATTCAAGCCCTGACATTATGTAATTTTTATCAGGACAACAGGTATTAGACTGTTCCTGTTTTAGTGACTTAAATGAAATAAAAGTAATCTCTAAGATTATATTTAAGGTGATATACCAATAAGTACATATGTAGGGGTACCTACTATGTTCTTATTGTGAATTTATCTATTCTTAATGTTGAGAAATGTCTGTTTTAATGGTAATTTAAAAGGGATATTTCAATTTTAAGAAATTGAATAGGTATAATGATTTTGTTAGATTATGATCAGAACTTTTAAGTGATTAGAAGCAGTTCCTTAGCATGTGATAGGGGTCACAGCGTTATTTTATTTTATTATCATAAATATATAAAAAACAAAAGATCTATTGAAATAACTAAATTAGTATTAGGTAAATGATCATCACATAGCCTTTATGTTAATTCAGCGGTTACAGAAGTCTACCTTAATAAGGTTTTATTACATTAATTTTTTATAGTCCTCAATTAATCATAACAAGATATTCAGAAGAAGGTCAGCCAAAGAAAAGATGGTTCCACACATATAGCTTGGGCTTGACTGGAAAAAGACTCAGCACAAAAGGCTTAATAAATAATAAATAAATAGTTATATACATATTACTAATCTTACAGACTTTTGTCCATCTTATACTTATTTCATATCGTTATGATGGAGGACTGAACAAATCAAGCGTTCCCAATAGTTTTAAAATGTATCTTATTTTGAATAATGGTACTTATGTAAGTACATATTTATAAATAGGTAGGTATTCTTAGTACATTACATTGTTTACCACAATGAAGTAAAGGAAAGGAATCTGGAATATCTAGGTTATTATTTAATTAAATAATGTAAGCCTAATATTTTAAGGGTTTTTATGGTACTTCCATAACACCTTTACTTTTCAATTTGTTTGTGGCATTAACTTTGGATTAGGGTTAATAAATTTTAACCTTAAGGATTTCTATGCAAAAATTCTTTAACATGAAGTATAAGCTGATAAGATGGTATCTGATTTGTCACAAGCTGGATTTTATAAACGTTGTCTTGTCAAAATCCTTGTTTCACTGCAATTTTGCAGGACTATTTATTTCTTCCAAGAATTGCATAAGTGCAATAATACCTTTAAATACTAATTAATTAGTAAAAGATTGGGTTAGTTATATAATTTCTTGATAAATTATTCAGTAGTGCAACTTCATTATCTGACTATGGTAAAAACCAAGAAAGGGTTATTTTGGAGTTTTGAACCAAACAATGGATTCATTAGCGCAATGGCTAAGACTTTATAATAGAGATTTGTGATTAATAAGATGGCCAGTAAAGTAATCCATAGCTTTGATAAGTAAGTATCTGTATCTCTATTGTAACCTTCTTTCTTGAGGTAAAGGGCTTTTCACAATAATTCCGGTTTGAGTTTTCTATCTCCATCCAATCCCTTAGGAACTAGTTAAAACCATCTTTGTTTATTTGTAATAGTATTTATCAGATATTAGCACTATTGTCTGACAATAGTAATATTATAGTGTTGTGTTGATTTTGTACAATTGGTTTTACAATTTTATATATTATTGTTTCATACTGTCATCACATCAGCTTACAGTGCAAGATTTCAAATAATTTGTTTGATTTTTCATTTGTTATGTAATATGTAATATAACACTAATTGCATAGCAATAGGTTAGTTAATATAACAAGTGAGCCTGCTTGTTTGTCCATAATTTATTTTTATTCTCTTAGTATATTAGCGCTAATAATGAGTGAGCCTGCCCATTTCTATATACTGCCTATTTGCTTAGTAACAGTAGGACTTGGTGTTTAAAAATGAGTGATCCTGCTCATTTGTCCATACGATTTGTTGTCTCATGATAGTAGCGCTAGTTGATTGAAATTGAGTGGGTATGCTTGTCTGTCCATACTATTCTATCCACTTGGTGGTGGCGTTAGCCATCTAATATTTTTGTGTACTTGTTCAAATTTAATTTTCATGGTATTGCAACATATACTGTCATACTGTCTTCCCGCTTTGTGAAAGCGCTTAATGTCAGGTCATTAGTGCACCGGCTCAATTTTTAGTTTTCCTGGTATTGCAACATACTGTCTATCCGCACTGTGATAGCGCTAGATGGCAATTAATTGGTGCACTGGATCAATTTCCATTTTCATGGTATAGCAACATACTCTCTATCCGATAAGTGATAGAGCTAGATGTCAAATAATGGGTGCATTGGCTCAATTTTCATGGTATTGTCTATTGCCCATTATGTATATACTACCCAGGCGTTTGAAGTTTATTTCAGTAGATAATTTTTAAAGTTTTCTCAACACCCAGCCATTGCGTTTCCACTTCAATTTCATTGATATAGACTGAAGCCTGAGGAGGCTGCTTCAATATTTTCTATGTGAGTCTCCATACTTGTGTCATGGTTTCTTCATCTTGCTGTTTTCTAAATTTCTTAAGTTTTCCTTATTTTCATAAATTGTATATTTACTAGGTATCTTCAGTTTTGGGGCGAACTGGAGCTTAAACTTGATAGCTCTGTATTTCATTCTCAACTTCTATTAAGTTTTTTAGAAGAAAAAGTAACAAGATTATAATTTAAAAATGACTTTTAGGTTAGATTCTATCAATCAATTATACGTTAGGTACCTAAGTAATTCCTTCATAGGAGAATATCTATAATTCACAAAAGGAAGTAAAGTATTTGATTGTACATACCTGTACCTGGAACTAATGAATATATAAGTTGATTCCATTAATATAGCGTTAAAAAACAAACCATAACCGCGCCTGATTATGGTGCTCATCCCTTGTTGATTTTTGGCTGAAATTCACTATAAACCTTATTGTAAACACAATCCACATAGAGAACTGTATAATAGCATTCTAAACACTAACTTCTAAGCTACAAATAGAGTAAATAATAGTTATTTTACACATTTTATTGCAAGGACTACGTGCCCCCGCTGTCACAAACAATCGTAATGACATTACCAACAAATGTTGCCATTTGCAGGGATAAATGTTTTTTCTTTTCCAGCTTTAAAACATTGTGACCCGACGCTGTTGTAGAACATCGGTACTACTCGTAAATATATCTCAAACAATCAGCAAGTATAATCAATTATGAATGAAACAAAAGTGCTAACTATGCCCCTAATGGTGGTATGAAACTCAGTCACTATTGTCAGTCTTTTTTTAAACAAGTAAGTATGTTTACAAGATAAAAGTACCAAAAAATCTGGATTTAAAGACGGCCTAGCTTACACAAGCTAGGCCGTCTTTAAATCCAGATTTTTTTGTTTATCATTTATTTTATTTATGTTTACATTCTCTCACAGCCAGTTATGTGGTCAAAGATAGTACGGGCGGTGCAACGAATTTTAATTAGTGTTGGACAAAATCTAGTAAACCGAACGCAGACTAGATGAATACATTATACTAGAAGAGATGGTTCTCTTTGTCAAAGCCTTATTGAATTTTTTTTTTAAAGTATTTTTATTTTATTCCATTGACAGTGTTGTAGCCTTTTTGTTTATTAAATTCATCTTTGAGTTTACATGTTCAGCAATAGATTATGGTAATTTATTACAAATTTTGATAAGAATACATATTTCCCAACTTGTGCAATGAAAAAATATGGAATTGTAAGTTGTGTTTTATAATAAGTTTATAAGATTTGAATACTATGACTGTGATCCAACTTTCGTAGTAACAAATACGAGTACATATTTCCCAACTTGTGCAATCTGATTTTTTAAAAATTGTAAGTTCTTTTGTATAATAAAGTTTATAAGTTTTTTAATACTATGACTTTGATCTAAGTTTCGTAATAGAAAGACCGTCCTGCCTCCGCCCAAAGATTGATCTGCTCTACTGGCTCCATATTAGGTATATTATAACTGCCAACATTGTAAGATCTTGCTATTAATATGGTAAGCAATAAATAATTGTTCAATCGTCGAATCCAACTCGGCTGGGCAGCGTTCGGGAAATTACACAACGTCTTCTCGTCCAATATACCTCAGTGTCTAAAGACGAAAGTCTACAACCAGTGTGTGTTACCAGTGATGACATATGGAACTGAAACGTGGCCTCTCACTATTGGCCTCATAAGAAAGCTCAAGGTCGCACAGCGTGCTATGAAAAGGGCTATGCTTGGTGTTTCCTTGCGAGATCGAATCAGAAATGAGGAGATCCGTAAACAAACAAAAGTCGCTGACATACCCCAACGGATTAGCAATGCTGAAGTGGCAGTGGGCGGGGCACATAGCACGTTGAACTGACGGCCGATGGGGCAGAAAGGTCTTAGAATGGAGGCCGCCTACTGGCAAGCGCAGCGTAGGACGTCCACTCACAAGTTGGTCAGACGACCTGGTAAGGGTCGCAGGAAGACGCTGGATGCAGGCCGCTTCCAACCGGCTAATCTGGAAGTCAATGGGGGAGGCCTATGTTCAGCAGTGGACGTCATATGGCTGAAATGATGATCATGATGAATAAATAATTGAGAATAGTTAAGGTAAACCCAGTGCCCTCTAGTAGACGTATACCGGCTTACTTTACTTTTTTAAAAGCTTTTATTTAGCGTGCAATGTAACGTAACTATTTTTGTTCAGGTGGTATCTTTGAAGCAAATTTTGAAGCAGATATCTTAAACCCATTGAGCTGAAATTTTGTATACTCATTTCCAAATCCAAATCCAATCCAATTTGAATTGTTTGGATGACAATGCATGCTTAACTCTGTGACGTTATTCTAAATACAACATGGCGGAACACCCAACATGGCGGATTGGAATTTTTTTTAAGGCACTCCTACAATATGGGTATCTAATAAAAGGACTTGCTGAGAACGACTCGAAAAATGAAGTGACGTCACTCTAAATCCAATATGGCGGACATTTGAAGATGGCTGACTAAGTTTTTTATGCTTTCCTATAATATGGGTATTTAATGAAAGGACTTGCTGAGAATACGAATGCGAGTTCAACTCTTTAATTCTTTTCGACGCGTTTAAATAAAATATTGTTTTAAAAAACGTTTTTTTACTAATACATTATTATATTTAACGATTCCAGATGGGTTGCCTCATCGTATAGCATGATCATCATAGTTCGGATATTAGGTATATTTGAATGATTAATGAGTTCCTATCAATGTTCCTATTTATCGCTAGTGGTACAATTACAATTCATTATACAAAATCTTTTGTTTCATCAGCATGTTTTTAAAAACCCAATTGATTTATTTGATTTAATTTAATATCTGTTTAGTACAAAAGGAATGTGAATAAAGCTTTGATTGTTTACTTTAAGTTATGAGTTATTGTAATAATAGTGCGTTTTTGTATTCTTTAAACAACTAATAAATTAGGTTAAATTTGTTTATTGTAAAACTATAAATCGAGCAGTTTCCTTAACCATAACAATTCATCGTTATAATAGTGATTCATAAAGCAATAATTTTGGATTTAGTGATTTACAAACAAATGTGTCAGAATACATAAAATTGACCATAGAATAGAAAAAGTTTATTTCCATTAACTTATTTATTACTTTTCCATAAAGTCCATTCCAGTTTCAGTTCTTACGTGGCCTCATAGTGAGAAATGTACGTGTGTTACTAAACTCCAGTCATTTTTTATTGACGGAAGTGTCTCCAATCATTCTCACGCGGAAGCAAATATACAAAAGTTTGTTTGTAGGGTTGTCATTACAGAGAATCAAACCTAGAACTTAACGTTCAAGGCACCAGTACGCAAATCTAGTCGTCAAAAACAACGTAAAGCATCTAAAGTTTCTACACGCCTCGCCATAAAACGACTCACAAGTACAGTAACTATAAAAGCCTTGTAAAATCTTAGAAAGTATGCTAATTTTAACGTAAGAAAGAATCCTATTATTTTAAAACACAGCTTTGAAAAGAATCCTGTATTTTATTTTCATCACGCGCGAAGAGAGTCCGACTTAACGGTCAACTGAGAGATTACGGCCGCGGTGGAACTACACAGCTTACAGAGCCATAAACACCATTTACGATTGCGAATACACAGCTTCTTTTACCGAAAGTGCTCGTACCTATTCTCTTAAATATTTTGTTTTTGGATTAGTGTTCTTTACAAGTAGTAGCAGATTGACTTCGGTAAAGTTATTCCACTAAAAATTATGATCAGCCTTTTAGAAGTTTACTGCTGGACATAGGCCTTCGCTACAAAACGCCATAGCAATCGGCTATAGGCCCATCAAGCGGCTTCTCGCAATCTTGACTAGGTAGTCGCCACTTGAGAAGTTTTTGTCCCAACGGTTCACAGCTCTGCGAGGGATTACAGCCAAAATTCTAAGACCATCATCATTTCAGCCATAGGACGTCTACTGCTGTAAATAGACATCTCCCCAAGGACTTCCAGATTGTCCGGTTGGAAGCGGCCTGCGTCCAGCGGCTTCCTACAATCTTAACCAGGTTGTCTGTCCACCTTGGTATTAGGGTACAGCAAGAAATGATGATAGTATTGATGTGATCTGCCCATTGCCACTTTACGAAGAATTCTTGTCAAGGAACGCATGCATAACCCATTTCCATAGCACGGTGGGTGACTTTGAGCTTATCGAAGAGGCCAAAAGTCAATTAATAAAAAAATATAAATTATAGTCCCTAGCCGTGTTTCATAATTTCAGCCATAGGACGTCTGTACATAACCTGGGGCAATACTCGCCATGCTTGGCATGCGGGTTGGCGAGTGGAGCTTTTTGTAATAGTTCTTCAGAAATTAGTCACCTCCTGTAAGCGGTGGAGAAGTGTATTATTTACAGCCGTCCCCGGCCCCACACGGCACGTGTTTCTCTGTCATTTATTTTTAAATATGCGTCAGTTCAATTGTCATGGGCTCAAAGTAAGGAATGAATATCCTTTTATTACGAGGTACTAGACAACGCTAGTTGCTAATGCTAAGGGCATCTCCCAGGACCCCCAGACTCGAGCCATTTTAGAGAAGGTTGCATTCTTATTAACCATCTGTCCTGTCTGTCTGTACAGACTGATCTCTGAAACTATTGTAAGAATTTCGATGCGGTTTTCACTTTTGAAATACTGATTTATTAGAATAATCAGTGCATAACTATGCAATTTATAAAAGCCGGGGTGGGTAGTTAGTTTGTTTTATCTTTGTCCAAATGAATTAACATCTTTGTTCAAGCGAAAGATGTACATAAAAACTAACCGACTTATACAATTTAATACTATGCAATTTTTCTGTTAAACGAAGAATAATGTTATGTACTTCTAAAATATTTTACAAAAGATATCATTACTCTAACAAGACAGTGTTCCGTTCTCGCAAAGATCGCGATCCATTGTTTTCATGTATTACTAGAGAAAGGCGACGTTTTGCGTGGCGTTGCGAGTCAGTCGCATGTGGTAGACATTAAATTACGAGTGGCTCCTTGCTATGCGTGTGCAGTAAGTCCTTACAAAATGTATGAAAAATCATGTAATCTGCTTGTCGCTAGTTACCAATGGCTTGTTTGCGCAGACCAATTATACGTTTCTGTATCGACTCGCAGCACACATATTGTGTAGCATGTGACGGCCACTTACAGCTCAGTGTCTGCCACTGGCGAAAAGTCGCGAGTGGCATAAGTGCCGTGGCCACCACTCACAACACAAAACGCCGACATTCTACAAATCGACGCACCGCTGTACCCCTTTCACCTTTCAAATTGTGGCCGTCAACGACCACTTGTGGCGGCCACCAATCACTTGTGGCGGCCACTGACCATTTGTCGTGGCCTCCGACTATTTGTGGTGGCCTCCGACCACTTGAGGCAGCCACCAACCAATTAATAGTGCGTGCATTGCTGCACTATTTCTGAAAACCGTAATTATAAAAAGCTGTACAGTTCACAAAATTAATACCCAGGTTAAAAATTATAGCCAAGTAACATTACCTCTAAGTAATATTTATATTTTTAAGTCACTTCCATTAAATGAAAAGTTCAGGTAGTTTAGTCACGTGCACAGTGAGTCGGTCACTTAACAATGAGTTAAGGGCATTACAGTAGCTCAGGAAGCCATTTTAAAATATAGCTCACAGAATAACATTGTTCATATTTACGATTAAACATAATCATCATCATCATCATTTCAGCCATAGGACGTCCACTGCTGAACAAAGGCCTTCCCCAGTGATTTGTCTTGACAAATTGGCTGGTTGAAAGCGGCCCGCATCCAGCGGCTTCCTGCAACCCTTACCAGGTCGTCTATCCACCTTGTAGGTGGACGTCCTACGCTGCGCTTGCCGGTAAGTGGCCTCCATTCCAGAACCTTTCTGCCCCATCGGCCGTCAGTTCTACGTGCTATGTGCCCCGCCCACTGCTACTTCAGCTTGCTTATCCGTTGGGCTATGTCAGCAACTTTTGTTCGTTTACGAATCTCCTCATTCCTGATTCGATCTCGCAAAGAAATGCCAAGCATAGCCCTTTCCATAGCACGCTGTGCAACCTTGAGATTTCTTATGAGGCCCATAGTGAGAGGCCACGTTTCAGTTCCATATGTCATCACTTACCAGTGTTACCACACACACTGGTTGTAGACTTTAGTCTTTAGGCACTGAGGTATTTTGGACGAGAAGAAGTTCTACTCTCGAAATTGTTAGCAAATATGTCTACCTGGGACAAGTGATCCAGTTGGGTAGGTCAAATTTTGAGAAACAGGTCAATCGTCGAATCCAACTCGGCTGGACAGCGTTCGGAAAACTACGATTAAATATGTAACTAAGTAAATGTGCCTTATGAATTTATAAGATACCATAGCCACTATGGGGTTGGACGGGTACTGGCTCCTTTCTTGACGACCGTCTGGTGTAGTGGTTCGCGATCTGGGCTACAAAACCAGCGGTTGCGGGTTCGAATTCCGCAAGGGGCAAATGTTTGTGTAATAAGCACGAGCATTTGTACCTAAGTCATGGATGTTTATAAACGTATTTAAGTATGTTCATTTATTTCTTGACCCGATTTTGTACAAGGTTTTTCATAATGCTATTTCACTCGAGAATAACTTAATAGTAATGGCGTCTAGAATAGCATTGCAATGAAATTTCAAAGTATTATATTTAGAATAGTAGTAACTAGTTTGATTTAACATCAAAGTTGTTTTCGCCAAAAAATACAAAGGTTTAATTTAATTTTTATGATTTTGGTATTCCTATTTTAGTAATGTGTTGAATAACAGCAGGTATACGTGATTTTAAGGTATCTCTCATTCTTTTGTACACTGTATCATTCGGTAAAACTACCTCCAAAAATAAGTTTAAGCCATACAATCTTCTCGTCCTTACAATACGTCATTCACGCCACAAAACAGCGAAAAGAAATGGCCCGGTCACGCGTTCATTGTTGTCATATAAATCATCACACAATGGTGTATGTCAGATAAAAGGGACATTCTGGTATATTCTGACAACACTGACCTATCGTTTCTCGCTAAACATAACTTAACACAAATAAAAGGTCTTGCTATAGAATTTTTTCGTCAAGATGACAATGACTGACACTTTTTAAATGTTTTATAGGCTAGCTCTTGATCACAATCTCATTTTTGGGACTTTTCAGAGTTTGTCTTGAAGATGCCTATTCAGTTACCATAGAGCGACGACCTCCGTAGCCGAGAGGCGAGCATATCGGACTTGGTGTCGCTATCTCTGAGGTTCCGAGTTTGACTCCCGGTCGGTCAACGTAGAACTAATAACTTTTCTATATTGTCTCGGGTCTGGGTCTGGTACCGTCGTTGTTTCTGATTACTGTAACACAAGTGCTTTGGCTGCTTACAATATGGTCAGAGAAACGTATGTTGTGTTATCCAAAATTTATTTATCTATACAAGGTGGTTTTATAAATCAACGCCCATCTCAGGGGTGGTAGTATACACGATACTGATGCCAAAAAAAAAACCTTAAGTTTTATTGGAAAAATCCATGAAATCAGGAAATTATGGTATTATTACGCGGGCGAGCTTTTCTTCTTCAGTCTTCTTCTTCTCTCGGGGCGGCTGCCGCATACTCGGTGGTGTAGCGGAGTATGCGAGGGTGGTACTCGTAGCATTATCGCCTCTCGTGCAACACGCACGGGTCACGTCTCAAAAGTTTTAGGAAACTTTTGAACAATGTTTTTTACTGATGAAGTAATGGTTAAATATTTATTTCTGTCACCCCTGAGTCGGGCGTTGCTGTTCAAAACTACACCTGTATATCGCCTTTGAATAATTGTGTATTAGTAAATAAATGTACGACATACAGCACACCAACTTTCAAGGTCTCTAAGTAAGGAACTAACACCCTTGTGTTATGAGGTATTAGTTAATAGAAATAGAAAACGTTTATTTGACACACATGTATTTGAAATACATATCATACAACAACGATTTTTTTCAGTTACGACTCACAGTAAGCCCAGACTCGAGCCAATTTAGAAAATATTTTTTTCTGGTAAGTACCCAAACTACTTGTGTTACAGCAATCAGAAACAACGACTGAACTACAACATCTAGACTCGAGAAAATATAGAAAAGTTATTTTCCTACATTGACCGACCAGGAATGGAACCCGGGACTTCAGAAATAGCGACACCAAGTCCGGTATGCTCGTCTCTCAGCTACTACAAAAGTCGATCAGATTAGCTAAACACGAATGTTTTACTAGTATTGAAAAGTTCCACTATCTATCACGTAGCTCTATCTTTAGATCTGCTCATCATCATTTTAGCCATAGAACGTCCACTGCTGAACATAGGCCTCCCCCAGTGACTTCCAGATTGGCCGGTTGGACGCGGTCAGTATCATACGGCTTCCTGCAACCTTTACCAGGTCGTCTGTCTACCATGTGGGTGGACGTCCAACGCTGCGCTTGCCAGTAGGTGGCCTCTATTCAGGAACCTTTCTGTCCCATCGGCCGTCAGTTCTACGTGCTATTTGCTCGATAAGCAAATTATTGTAGGCATTGTCATCTGGATCATACATTTTCAAAGTTTCAAATATATTTTCAAACTTGAGTTTCAAGATTCATAAGTAGATAGATAGATAGATACTCTTTATAGCATACCACACAAAACAAACAGTACAGAGGAAAAAAATACATTTAGAATAGTACAATTTACAATTAGTTAGTTACAATTAAATGTAGTGTGTTAATTCATTAAACGCGTGAAAGAGCGCCACGGTGTAGCACTACCAATTTTCATACATTAAACAAGAACATACATTTAATAACAACACTCACAGCACCACTATTTGACTACATTTTCAGTCAGAACAAATGGTTAATTTATTCAATTATTAATAATTTATTTAAGGAGCTTTGTCAGACTGCCAATTTCACTCCGAAATAAAATTTAATAATTTTGCGATCATTGTTATATCATACACTCTCAGGCCCAAGCTTTAGGACAAACAATTACACAACTTGATAGTACTAAGCTTCAGTGTAGCCATTGCATTTGTATTATTTGTCGATTCTAATATGAGCTGCAGTAATGATTTACTTATCAAAATAAACTTTTTATTTTATAATATACGAGTACCTATTCATTGATGCGCTAAAAACATGTGTCCTAACACATATCTTACTTCTAAGCTCCAAGCTCCCGTCTGTATGGTTTGGACTTTAAAGAATCGCGATTTTTGTCGGCGATTATATATTTTACGTTTTAAATAAGATTCTTTTGTAATTTAGTTCTCTAGCTGAAGTTATTCTTTGCCAGCGTTCTTTTTATATTTTCCTCTGATCGCATAGCACGCCATTTGTGCCGCGACACGCGCGTAACGACCGCTTTGTTCTAGCTTATACGTTTTCAAAGAATGGATAATATTTTTAAAGAACATTTCCGGAAATAAAGCATTGAGGAAAATGTTTGCAACCTCTGTCCAAATGTGATTTTAAAATGACGGCGGAAAAAATTAATGACGGTGCTATCTTTTGTTTTTTGGGCCTATGATGTTTATTTGGTCCATATTTGTTTATCGCATTTAATATGTGCCTCTTAAGTTTTAAAATTTTTCAATAAACAATTTATTGTAAGTACAATATTTTAAGTGTAAACTAACTCTGTTACGAGATGCATATCAGTTCTTAGGATAGGGCTCGTGCGGAGTGACAGCGACTAGCGATCAGTGGGTGTTTGACTTGCAGGGACCAAAAGTCTGAGGTAGGTTGATCCCTGCAAGTCGAACATCCTAGCAGGAATCAATATCTACCTCAGACTATTGATCAACTGTCTCAACTTAAAATTGACAGAGAGCGGCAAATAATAAAAACGATCAGGTAACTCTGATCGCCAAACCATTAGCAATCCATAAAATACGATACACCAAAGGTAAAACAAATGTATGGTGGTAGCTTTATCGCATCGCAGTCTCCTGCGCACTGGACTTTGTCGCTTTATGTCATAAAAACATCATGTCTAAAACATGCTACCCAAGCTCTATTTATAGCGTCAGAAAGAGGCTAGCTAACCTTACACTTATCTGCCTAAGCATTGTCATGCCCTTTGTTCTTTTAATTTTTGCTCCACTCCAGCCACCTAGGACAGTATTCAACTATTAACGTCTGTCACGGGTCTAAAGCCTCCACACTACTAGGCTTCAAAAATGTTAATAAAACCGCAATTATGCGACCAGCCGACGTAACGTTTGATAGTAGCAAAATTCCAACGACGTACACTAGCAATATAAAGGTGCCTCCAAAATCCTACTTAAGGGAAGAAATTTCAGTTTGCTCAGTAAGTATGCACTACGGTCAGGTTGCATCGTGCACATACTTTCGTTATCGGAATCTAATAACGACGCGTTGGACGGCCATAATACTGGGTCGCCCGACCTTTCAGGTTTTTTAAAAATAGTGTTACACTACCTGATTTTTACTCGTTTGCGAAACTAAATAGTGTTACCTGAAATGTCAACATTATCTGGTGTTTCGAAGCTACAGGCCGATCTTTTTGGAAAGCGTAGACGGATGGCGTTATTAAAGCTTAGAATGTAGGTATATGGACAACATTTTTGATAGAAAATTCAATTTTGTTGCAATTTACTAATTTATTTCTTGCCCATGACTAGACAGCCACAGTTCGCGCACTCTTCGACTCCTCTGCATATTGTTGGTTCAAGTTTAAAGACATAATAGAATAAACTGTTAGAATATGGCAATATAATTACATTTTATAAGGTTGGTAGGTATTGTGTGTTTAAAGTAGTTTTTTTTGTTAAGTTGCCTATCTTGTCTATTGGTCACCTCCGGTCTGTCTCTGAATCTATGTGCGAATTTCGTGAAGTACAAATAAACTCAAAGCTTGATTATAAATCTACTTTTATTTAGAAAATCTCAACATAAACAGGACAGAACCTGTTAATGCTAGAATTCGTAAACTAATTTTGAATTTATAAATCGTATGTGTAATGTGGCAGATGTGTAAATATACTTGCAAATAAATGGGTTTTAATTGTTTAATGAATCCTTAATTTCATAATTTTGGGTTGGAAAGCGTTTCTACTATTGAATAACATAAGTTGTATCAATAAAAGTAAAGTAAGTAAAGGATATTTGAATCTTTAAACATTCCAATAAACCTCTACATACTTTATATATCAAGTCAAAGTCAAAGTCAAAAATCATTTATTCAGTTTAGGACAGAAAACTGCCACTTATGAACGTCAATAATAACATTATTGGCCCATATGGGGCAGAACATGTCTTCTTATTTTTTGGGCCCTACTAGCGCTTCGAGACAAGACACAGACAATCTGGCAAGTGCTGAGAAGAAACGCCGGAACAAACTCAGTCACCACTAGCAGCCACAAAAAAAATAATTAAAGAAAATAATGTATACCTGTGCGAGCAGGGCAGTATTTAATTCCAGACATTTTTGTCATTTAAATAGTCATTAACAGTATAATAACCCTTTTTCATTAAAATAATCTTAACATGCGATTTAAACTCGAACATGGGTAGTTCAACAATAGACTGTGGTAATTTGTTAAAAAAGCGAATACATTTCCCCATGAACGAATTACTCACTTTATGCAGTCTGAAATTTGAAACAGCAAATTTATCTTTATTCCGGGTATTAAAATTATGTTTGTCACTTTTTTTAGGGAAAAGATGCAGGTTTTTGGGAATGTACATAATATTTTCATAAATGAATTGAGAGGCCACTGTAAGTATATTAATTTCCTTAAACAGTTCTTTTAACGAGTCTCGGGGTCTAAGCTTGTAAATTGCCCGTACAGCTCTCTTTTATAGTACAAAGATAGATTAAATATCTGCTGCTGAGCCCCATAACAATATTCCGTATGACATTATACTATGAAAGTAGCTAAAATACACTAATCTTGCCGTTCCAACATACAACAGTCAACCAATACACATTTCAAGTCTGAAATAAGCCAAAGATCTCAAGTAATAAAAAGTTCCTTTGATTTTTCGCCTCAACTGAAAAATCGTATGTAAATATCAAAGAACAGACAAGTAAGTAGCATTATGCTAGCTCGTTCGTTTCAGCCTGCACAGAGAAAATAAAAAATGCATACGAATCACGACGAACCACCAATATGCAAAGAAGTTGCTGAGTGCGCGAATTGAGGCTATAAGTCTGCTAAATTGAACGATGTGTGGCAACATTTGCATTGTTAGAATTCGAGCTAAAATAATACCAGTAGCGCTTGAGTTGCATTTTGTACGATTTATTACATACCAGGCAGCCCCTAGCATGAGCACAAAAACACGATATGATATAGCGATATATCGACACCAACTATAAAAATATAATAGATATAGCCGCCATGTTAAATCGTCGTGCCAATGACGTCACATATTCTGATGGCTGTTTCGAGAGAAATTCAACTTGGCGGCTAATATCTATCATATTTTTACAGTTGTTGTCGATATATCGCTATATCATATCGTGTTTTGGTGTTCATGCTGGCTGGTTTAGCTGAATGGTCGTATGGATATAATGGCAGATTAGTATTATGTGGTCTTGTGCACTTCTTAGTCAATGAAATCAACGGTTGCAAGTTTAGTCTCTTATGAAGAAATGATTTTAACGCAACAGTAACACGACGTCCCTCCAGACGACAGTCCTCATGTTTGATTAAAGATGCTTATTTTATTTTAGTGTTTCTATCTGTTATCTTGACGCTACAGTATAATCTTCAGGTGACCAGCTCAAACCAAACATGTGGCCGCGTAACGATAAAATGTCCATGGTGTCTCGTTTCCGTAATCTGACAGGTTAATTTGAAACTAGATAGGTAATTGGTGTTATTGTTAAATGAATTTATTAAAAAAATATTAGCTAGCAAACCGCTGCCGTTATTAAGCTTGAAAAACGCGTACCTATCACAACGAACAATATGTAGACGATTCGCTGAGTGCGCGGTCCGTGGCAATAAATCAGGCGAACGAATGTGTGGCAACATTGTATTTTGCTAGACTGGAAGTTCGTTTGTTGCAGTTGGATGGATAGCACTTGATACTTGCTGGATATTGGTTAGCTTTCCAGGCGCCTGGAACAAGTTTTCTGAGAATTTATTTATTTCTGGCCTTAATTTGGAAACCTTTTTAGCTTTGTGTGCTATTAATTTACCATTTTTGGGTTCTACACTAAAACCTTGATAGTTTTGCGATGTCCGTCAGTATATCTGTCATGTATAAGTCATAGCCATCTTCTTCGCAGCCTGCTAGTGAAGAATGTAAGATTAAGACAAATAGAAATCCTCTCAAGCGGAGCCAAGTGCAAAGGCTTATACTTCTGCGGGACTGTAATTAGAAACATTAATAAATAATAATAAATATTGGACAACATCATCATACATTGTTCTGATCCTATAGTAAGTAGCTTAAGCACTTGTGTTACAGAAATCAGAAACAACCACGGTAACATATGATAACACCCAGATCCGAGACATTATAAAAAAGTTATTTTTCTACATTGACCGACTGGGAATCGAACCCAGGACCTCAGAGATAGCGACACCAAGCCCGGTGTGCTCGCCTCTCGGCTACGGAGGTCGAAGAGTAAGAATGTTAGATTTGGACAAAATGATATTCTCTCAAGCGGAGCCACGTGTAAAGGCTTATTTCTGCGTGACTGTAATTTGAAACATTGACAATATAATGTGCAGTACGTGACGAGACATTATTGACATTGTTAGTCTTGTCACACATTTCTCTGTTTGATCACTGGTTGACTGGTAGAGAATGTATCTTGGCATTAAGTCCGCCATTTGGACAATTATTTTTAAATGTGCAATAAAGTATAAATAAAAAAATAATATTCGCATTGCCATTATGTATGTTTATATGTATATGTAGTGTTGCGGCATATATGATGAAATTTTTTTGCGTTCCCATACTATAGCAGACAAGCAATAATCCTTTAAACTGTCGGTACTAGGTAACTATTATTTACTGTATTAGCTCATTCAAGTTTGTATATGCTTAACCTTCTGTCCTCCATTCCAATAACACGGCATTTATACGACTGCTTTTCAGCGACGGCGCTCGCAAACTGAAATAAAACATCCTGTTTGACAATTACAGTAAGTGCCATGCCGTTCTGAAATAAGTCGGCTTAACCGACGAACGCGCCAATATTTGCAGTTCTATTGTGAGCGAGCTTTGCAACCATTCACTCTTTCGGATTTAGACAGGACGAGTGTTTGATATTGCGAATTGATGGCAAAAATTTTAGCAAAATGACAAAAACGGAGTGTTAGACGTTTGAAGTACCTATGGTTTTTAGGGATGCGAATGCGGATAAAATATAACGGTAAGGATAGAATTAAAAAACAAAATAAGAGTAATAAATAATATAATCTAGAGGTCTTTTAATGCATTTACGTCATTTTGAAGTTAATATACATCTTTAATTTAGTAATTTTTCAATAGATATTTACTACTTTTGTTAAAATTACACGTTGTTATTTTAGATTATTTGACTTGCATTAATTAATCTCACACGCGTAGCAATATCTTTGTTTTCCGTGTCAAAAACTAGAGTACCTTTTAGGTAGTTTAGGAGTGTCTTATTGCTCTGTACACCTCGAAGGGAAATCGTGGACAGTTGACTTTATGGTTAGGGTGTATAACTGTCAAAAGTTGGACACATTTCAAAGTGTTGCGTCATTTAACTAAGCGCAACAAATGCAATGCTACGTGTCCGGCGAATGAGCGAAGCTTTTTGGACCCAGTTGAATAATGCAACACTTTCAAAAAGGTATTTTTTTTACAGTTGGTAGAACTTGAATTGTTAATGATAATGTGGTTCTGTAGAATATTAACAATCCACAAATAAACCTTACGCGTGTTTGTAAATTGAAGAAAAAGAAAACCATTCATTCACATTTGGAGTTGCAAGAATCTATTCGGCATATTACATTTCAAGAAACTGTCGCAGTGTCAATTATTCAGCAAACCATGAGCTTTGAGGTTTGGAGGTATGGCTGAATAACTAAAAAGATCTAACCTTGATTTGTTTTCAAGGTACTTGTTTATATTGCATTTACTACTACAGAATTAGACGTTTGGGAATGTTTTATTTAACATTTTCACACAAAATTTCAATACGACATTGCAAGGAAAACAATAATCATTAAAAATAACTTGAAAAACTAGAACATATCTATGGTCTTGAAGACAAACATGCTAATCCCACCAAAAACATTCTGTAAAAAACTAGCCAAGTCTCGATGGAGCTGCATGTATATCTCTAAAAAGTAATGAAATCTAGACAAAGTCGTGCCAAGTCTAAGGTTCCTTACTGCGATTTCTTTATTATTATAGTTAATGTTGTGTGACTTGGCCGTTGAAGGGTACACAAGGGTACAAAACCAGGTGATCCATGACACCATCACACATTGATATGGCCAAACGTGGATTGACATTTCATCGAATGTTGACGTTTAAACGATACAATCAGTTTTAGTTGGCCATATCATGAAATACCACCATTTTATAAAATGATCGGTCACATCATGAAGTGGTCAATTTTACGATCTGGCTATGACATATACCTATACTGCCTATACTTAGGTCAGAGAGTGACGGAATTATGGCATTTGGATAAGTGCGAACAGTAGTGCATGCTCATTTAATACATTTGACATTAAAATGTTACATTATAAAAAAAATGTAATTGTCTCATAGACCATCGATATTTTTTAACTCATTCATTAACTCTATCTTTGACTCCATGTAATAAAGATAGAGTTAAAAATACTTAATGGTCATACATTTTGAGTTAAATGAAAAAAAAAAATTAAGGTTATCGACCTGAGCAAAGTTATGTTCTAGGGCTAAAGTAACCCACCTTTACGGTACATTTTTAAGAGAGAAACAGAGAGAGAGTTATGACAAACAGCTTAAGCTTAGAATTTGGGTTTCTTTGGCATCTTTTGTGAACTGAATAATAAGGTAATAATTACAACTCGTCATCATCAATTATCTTAGCCTATTTCAGTCTACTGCTGGACGTAACCCTTTCCCAAAAAGCGCCAAAGAGCACGATTTCCTTTTTTTCCCTTTCCCTTTTCGGTCCGTAATTACAAATTCTTCATTATCATCATCTCAGTCTATTTCCGTCTACTGCTGGACGTAACCCTTTCCCAAAAAGAGCCAAAGAGTACGATGTCCTTTTTTTCCCTTTCCCTTTTTGGTCCTTTAAAAAAAAAGGGGCACGATCTCTTTTTTTTCCCTTTCCATTTTGGTCTCATGAAAATAATTATTGAAATCAACCTAGGAGGTAATAGGATAGTTTCCTGGGTCAAAAAAAGATTATTCTATTTAGCGGCCTAAACTTAAATTATCAAAAAATATTGGACCCATATTTTGTCTTTTGTCAATCAAACAAAAATTACGAAGATAAAGCTCATCAAAGTGAGCACGTGACGTCACGCCTTGGTTAAAAGTGTCGCAAGGCGTGACGTTTCGTGGAACTTTACCGGGCTATATCTTCATATTTTTTTGTTTCATTAAGAAAAGAAAAAATACGTGTCCAATATTTTCTGTTAATCTAACTGACGGACTAATTAGATTTTTTAGGAAACTAGCCCATTGGTGAGTTAAAAATAACTCTGTATCAATCAGTGATAAGTGTTCACTCTCTGTCTTTCTTCATAAAACTTGATACCTATGTAGTTTATTAATATTAGAGTTATTCAACATTAATTATATTTGAGGACTGCTTTGTAATTTACAGCGAACAGCGAATACAATCAGGGTGTTAAAAAAACAAATGTTTTCCCATCACTCATAAAATTTGGCCGATACTTTTTTGACTTTCCTATGTAATAGTTATTCTACATTTCCATTAAGCTGTCTTGATGGCTAGATAAAAGTGATGTATCGATGAGTTTTGATTTGACACGTTACTAATTTTGTAGTTTTTGTTTACGATATTGTGCTATCAGATATTTTTCCAAAAACATATGTTTCAAATTGCAGTCTTATTTGGACGTTTACATCACGTGGACATAATAATAATAAAAAATAATACATTATTTCCACCATCACATGATCATCACATTGATTATGGCGACTAGGTTATGATAAACACACTTAAATACGTTTATAAACATTCATGATTTAGGTACAAATCATCACACAAACTTTTCCCTTGCGGAATTCAAACCCGCAACCTTTGGCTTTGTGGTCTGGAGCGCGAACCACTACACCTGACGGAATCAGCTCTACATAACTCTATCAGCCTTCCTAAACAGGTTGTCCCGAAATAGTCAAAACTCGAAAACTACAGAAGAATCCCGGAACGTAACATTGGGATGAATAATATAATAAAATAGAATTTGTTTATTTGTCACAAAATAAATACATTACAATAAATCGGCCGATGGGGCAGAAAGGTTCTGGAATGGAGGCCACGTACCGGCAAGCGCAGCGTAGGACGTCCACCTACAAGGTGGACAGACGACCTGGTAAAGGTTGCAGGAAGCCGCTGGATGCGGGCCGCTTCCAACCGGCCAATCTGGAAGTCACTGGGGGAGGCCTATGTTCAGCAGTGGACGTACTATGGCTGAAATGATGACGATGATGATGATGACAAGGAAGAAAAAACAAAAAAAAAAGTTGTTGCAGTTCTATCTCTTGCTGCTTTTCTTCACACAAATTATTAGAATTATTGTGGGCTATACTTAACGGGTTACAAAGCCCTTGGGATATACAGCAGCTTTATGCCTGTAATCAGTATAATAATTTAAAATGTAAGTATTCAAAACCCAGACATCAAAATCCTTTTCATAGCAAACTACGAAGACCCAAGGCCATTTTTCATACGTACTTAAAGCTATTCCCCCTTTTAAACACCACGTGTTACATGTAGGTATTACATTCCACAAAATGTGTTTGTTACAGTACCAGTACCACACGTGGGGTCCAAACTCCTGAATGTAATACTTCTCCTTTTGAGAGATTGTATGTTAAAACAAACTAAGGAGTCTTGTTTGTCTCACCAAATAATTTTGACCTTGAAAAACTTTTTGGGCTCCGTACTAAGTCTGATTTATGATGGAATAATTTACGTTTAAAGATAATATTTGTTTCTTATAAAACTTGTTAATAGTTCACTTACAATAATAAAATTTTTAAGTTAAATATTCTGCCTCTGGGGAATTACAATTTACAATTTATGAACAGTGTTTGTTATGTATTTTTTGTACATAATTATTTAATGGTGTTCAGTTATTTTACGTTTTTGACGCCGATTACTTTTAAAAAAGTATTCAAGCAGGACAATGTAACGGTTAATCTAACCAATAAAATTAATCGTGTTATAAAATATTTCAGTCGTGGCCAGATCTTAGAATTGATGATTTCATATTACTTAACATTTCATGAAATAGTGGCATATCATTTATAAAACAGTACTGGCTGCCCACATCGTCATGTAATCTAGCCAGATTAATAATCACTATTTGACGATACGATTAGCCAAACGCATGACTACTACTTCATGGTATGAGTATAGTCTATCATTAGTGATCATATCGGTTAATTAGATTTAGTTTCCCTTATAACTAATGTGGAATTGTAATAAACTGGTCAAAGTCAAAGTCAAAAATCATTTATTCATTAAATGACAGAAAATTGCCACTGAACGTCAATAATATTATAGGCCCATATGGGGCCAGAACATGTCTCCTTATTTTTTAGTTAGAACGTTAAAACAGTTTTTAAATTAATACACCTTTAGAAATATCATTAAAGTAGCTGCTTTCATTAAGATATATTTCATTTCGACAACACAATCTAGTTTCTCTTGTTCTCGTGAAAAACTTATTTTGTATGAATGAAAATCGTTTAGTAATTCTAAATAAAGTTTAGAATATTTGCCAATGAATCAAGACGATTTTTATTGACTTTATATTGAATTTCAAAAACGAGGTTGGTGTTAGGATTTTACTAGGGTTAAAATGTCAGTCACGTAATTTTTTTGATGATTGTTAAATATTATACAAGTGTCGCATGATAATAGTTTGTGTTATTATCACACACGCCCACACACACACAATATCGTATCACAATATTAATAATAATAGAGATATATTGAAACCTATTTGCAGAAATAAATAAGTTCTATGGGGTTATAAAAACAATGAATAGAAATATGTATTATTTACCTTCAGAAACGATAATTCTGATGACGGATGATACAGTTGGTCTTGTAAAATTATCTGAAAAAAAAAACAAGCAATTATTAAAAAATATAATCGTCCATTATTACATTATTGCGTATCGGGTTAAACGAGGGACATACACACTTATTCTGCTGAATGACACAATCATATTTTTGTCATATAAATATGGAAACGTTTATAAACGTTCGGCATAAGCTTATTTATTAGGTGTGACAGATAATAAGACTGCCGTCAATAGGCGTCGACGTCACAGAGCTAGAACGTCTTACAACGTCGACGTCCAGTAACGTTCCGCCGCATTCTGCCAGTATTTCACGAAAGAATAAAAAAGACCGTCTAATAAAGGCGACGTTTATTTACGTACCGCCTTGGAACTAAACTATTATATGCAACTACGATGACGTTAATGAACGTTGTGCCACGAATGAAATGAAAGATAAAGAGTGCCTAACTCCTCTGATCTGTCTTGTTTGCAGGCGGCGGTAGACAAGTTATCACCTCGATTCAGAACCATACGATAACTCTGCTATCGACGGATTCGGTTAGGTATTGGCTGATTTCTAATAATTTCAATTCACAACCACCGTATCGTCGATCATATTGACATATACCATACCGAATTGAAATGACGTCACACCCGTGCAATTACATATATTTCTCTATTTCTCTTTCTAAAAATCTGTGAAAAATTTACTAAACAAACAAAAAAATAATTTGTAATTGCGAATCAGTGTGATAATAAGTATTCATTATGAAAGTCATGACCGTCATAAGGCGACAAAACAGGCGGCAGGAAGAATTGGTGCTGTCCCGTAGACGAATCCCTAAGTCTTTGCGGGACGCATCAAACCCATTCGTCATGTCTGCCAGTGTATTCATATGAAAATACCGCCTTACCCAATACATGGCACTTTCATTAATTGCGAAATAAATCTGAAATAAAAGGGTCTCTATCTGGAGGAAACAAAAGTTTTGCCATACCAGCAGAACTAATGTAATCTTTTTATTTCTTCTTGTACTTTTGTGATCCACATTAAAATTATATCTAAAGTTTTAGTTACATAAGTATTTAAGCTACTGAAAATGTATAGGTAGCTTCTAAACTTGTCCTTTTTAGCGCCATTAATAGTATTAGGTAAATTCATGATTTTTATGCTTTTTATTTTTTTCAATTAATATACAAATTGTATTTGAAATTATTAGCATTCATTGAACCTAATATTCTACACATAATTAATGAGAATTATTTTGAAAAGACAGGATAAAATTTATTTACTAAATAAAATTGTTTATCAAATAAAGATAAAATACTATCAAAAGCCTTAGTATAAAATTATATTTTTAACAGGTTTTATGCGCCCTACATTTCTTCGCTTATGGAAGTGATCTAAAGTTGTTTGCTGAAGAGTATGATACTCCCATGAGCCAAGCCAGCTTCAGTAGAGTCAATCAAGAGGTCACCGAGGAATTAAACCTCCCCGAGGTTTTATTTAAATACCTCAATTTTACTAATATGGAAAGAAGAAGACAGCTTATTCTCGAGTTATTGTTGAGTTTACAGCCTAAAATAATTATTTGTGCGAAAACTAGAAGGTATTAAATAAAAAGAGTTTGATAACCAGAACAACATTTTATTTTTATTTTTTCTAGATTTAATCGGTCGGTCACAAGATTGGCATTTTGTGTTGACATCATATTTCAGATTTTTTTTGGGACTCAGAATTACCCTGGCTCCTGACCTACATGGACAATACTTCTGAGCCTAAATCGGCCAATCTACCTAACTGTGCTGCTATATGTGATGCAGCAACAGCTTGTTTTTCCATCGCGTCTAGCATCCTTACGTCGGTTAAATCTGAAAATTGAAAATAACAAATTAAGTTAACGCCATTGGTGAAGAGCGCCCATCCTTATAATAATAAACTTAGGTAAGTTATTTTATAAAAAACAACTTCTTGTTTATAAATAATCTGGAAATCTGAGCAATTTGTCAAAATGAATCGCATTTCACAACACATCATCACAACATCGAAATCAATAATATTATTATAGTTATATTAAAAATAGTTAGCTAGCCCAGTCCGATTTTGTAATGTTGTTTGACTGTTTGGTTTACACTAAATAACACATGTTTGAGCCATTGTGTGCATTACAGTTCTTGTTAGAGTAACACATATTCATGATGAAATTTTATAAGTGTAAACTATTGAAGGGTTTGGATTTATTTATGATAACAAATATATTTGCCCAATAAACTTTTACCTATCTCAACTTAATTTTGTTATTATACGCATTCCGTTGTAATCATCATTTCAGTCATATGACGTCCACTGCTGAACATAACCCTCCCCCAATGACCGATCTATCATCAAGGGGGATTGCCAATACTCGCCACGCTTGGCAGGCGGTTGGCGAGCGCAGTTTTTTTATAAAAATTCGCACGCAGACGCTGCTGCCCATCTCGTGCTTCAGGAATTAGTCGCCTCTTACGACACGCCTCCTGTTGGTGGTGAGGAAATGTATTCTTTACAGTTGTCTCCACACGGCACGCTTTCCGTTAGCGTTCACGTTATAACATAGTTTTCGCACACTAACAAAATTAAGTTGAGATAGATAATTAGTTTATTGGGTAAAGTTGTTTGTTTTCATGAGTATACACTCTGACTTACTGACTTAAAGGTTTTTATACATAAACACTTAAGTCATCATCATCATCATCATCGTGTCAGCCTATTGCAGTCCAGTGCTAGACGTAAGCCTCCCCAAACGAGCGTCAAAGAGTCGTAACCTTTTTTCATCCTTTCACTGCCAGCCATCTTCCTAAGGTCGTCGGTGCATCGAGCTGGGGGCGTCATACGTCGTCTTTTGCCAAGACGTGGTCTCCGCTCGAGAACCTGTTTATTGCCCCTACAGTATTTTACACTAATAAACATTCATTTACGCTAATTATTCTGTGACAATTGAATGGACTATCAAGTTTATAAAGTAGGTACGATTTTTAAGGTAGGATAGACAAACAGACACATGGCGTAAAATAAGTTATAGTTTGAGAACGTAACTCTAAAGGTCGCTTACCATTATTATGTTTTCGTTTTTTTTGAGGCTCTTGTTCCAATGGTGGTGGACGTGGTGATGGTGACTTAAAGGGATTCTGGTCGATGTGTCTACCAGCCACTTTGATGATAGGTACTTCCTCAACCACCACGTCCTGTTCCACATATTGGTTGTAGGGCTCGCTTGTAAGCTCCAGAGGGTCAGGAACATTAATAAAACCAGTGAAGCTCGCTCTTCCAGCTCCGTTAATACTAACAATCGGGGAGGGCCACCGCCTATCCCTCGCACGTGATGCGCTATTTCCGTTGCTTTCTTTTTAATATCTGACTTCCAATCTTGCCACGACTTCAGAAAAACAATAACATTTTAACAGGTAATTAATTTAATTTATCTAGAACCATGACAACACTGTAAAAGTTTTTTTCATGAACTTACTCGTAGCCACTTTTCTGGACTCTTCGTGGCGCCATTGCCTTGGCTATTTAAGATTGTGGCCATCTGATTCAAAAGGTTGGAGCGCACCCTTGCTCCATCAGGGCCATCGAAGCGACCAGTGGCTATCGCAGGGTAATGCTTGACAAATTCAAGCATAAGCCTGCGTTGTTCAGTGGTTATACGGTTGCGGCTTACAGACTGAAAAAGTTTTTATATGAGGTGAAAGGTCTTTGTATTATGTCCGGTTGTTGCAAAGATTAAACCATTTTGTTGATGTATTTGTGTTTATTTACCATTGCTAGTCACAACTTCCACAAGTACCTAAAGAAAAACAGCGACATTGACAATCACTGACAGTAGTGACAGTCCATTATACAAATGTACTCTATGGTGACAGTAGAGAAATTTTGACAACAATAACTGCCATTTTTGGTACTTAGTAAATATTTACAAAGCATGTATTTTTATGTAAATTTAAACTTACTATTTTATTAAAGGTAATCATTTTTTATCTTTTAATTTAAATAAAAAAGTTTTATTTTGTAGAGCATTAATTTTAAGCGTAAATTCTTATTTGTATAAGGCTTAATTTTTTAAAAATTATTATTATAAATATTTTATAACAAATGGCTTCGTAAATGCAACATGTAATCAAACCAAAACCGTTATCATACTTGAATTTGATTCGAATGCAAAATCGAAAATCTGACATTTGGTTCGAGAACGATATCAAATCGTAAGATTCGGTTAAATTACCCTATCTCCTCATATTAGGTATGCGTGGGAATTTTCCTTCGTTGTAAAAAGTCACACTGATTAGCATGTTCTCTCAAGCATGAAGAAGTTATCAGAACTATCTTATCAGTTATCACTTCTACAGCTATGCGATCGATAGACGCAATGAGTCAAGGGTAAAGAAGTCACCAAAAAGTTATGCTATTTATTACATTATTAGAAACAATAGGTAGTTTAACACCAAGTTTACTAAAGAAAAAAACCTATGGAATTGGAACGTGGCCTCTCACTATGGGCGTCACAAGAAAGCTGAAGGTTGCACAGCGTGCTATGGAAAGGGATATACTCAGTGTTTCGGCCGTGTACCGTCAAGCGTAGCGTAGAACGTTCACACGCGACCTGGTAAAGGTTGCAAAATGCGTTCGATGTAGGCTCTTTGGGTTACGTTCAGCAGTGCACGTCCTATGGCTCAAATGATGATGATGATGAACACCAATTTTCACCAAAACTCTGTTTTTCACGAATAGACGACTAGTTCATTATACGGCTTATCAGTGGCACTTGAAATATTCAGTTTATAATTTCTGTTTGCGATATTGGATTGTCCTTTGATTGGACGTCCAATTGCATTGTGAATCAATAACGCCGGCTTCGGTGACAAATACTACAGATTGTATAAAATCACCGCAAACAATTTTCATTTATACGATTTCAAGGTGCATGTCAAAAGCGAAACGTTTGATGTACTAACTTTAACATTACAGTTCTTTAAAATTCATTGAATAAGAGTCATACATGGGGCACACTAAAAGTTTTGCACTTCTAGCTAATAGGAACTATTTGAATTTCGAATGTTATATTGTATATGTTTTTAACGTTGCAACCTTCTTAGTAATAAAAAAAAAACAATTGGCGGGAAATGATTTGTCAATTGTTTTTTATCACAGCGGAAGCAGGCTCGCGTGGAATGGTGCTCACAGATGCTACTGAAGTACGACCACGGACATTCTAATGCTGTTTATGACATTGTCACAGGAGACAAAACGTGGATTTATTGTTTTGAACCCGAAAAAAAACAGCAATCTCGTGAATGGGTGTTTGAAATTGAGAACAGGCCAACAAAAATGAGGCAAGCGAGAAACGTTGGTAAAAAAATTATCGCGTTTTTTTTTCTCAGCTACATTCTACTTGAAGATCAAAAGAGTGTTAATGCCGAGTGGTATTCTACCATTTGTTTACCCAGGGTGTTAGAAAAAGTTCGCGAAAGACGACCCAAAAGCCGCGTTCTCCTACATCATGACAACGCTTCTTCACACACGGCCAACAAAAACAAAGTCATTTTTAGCTTCCGAAAAAGTACAACTCGTTACCCATCCTGCGCATAGCCCCGACCTAGCACCCTGTGATTTCTGTATTTTCCCCAAAATCAAAGATTTGATGAGAGGTTTTACTTTTACCAACTCCGAAGAAGCAGTGATAGCGTTCAATCAGCACGTAGAAAACATGCCTTCAGATCTGTGGTCCTCCTGTTTTAAAAAATGGTTCGACCGCATGAAAAAAATTTTAAAATGTGAAGGAGAGTATTTTGAAAAGCAATAAACATAATATTTTGGTTATGACATGTTGTTTTTTTAAGTTACGCAAAACTTATAGCGTGACCTACGTAATAGTGGATTTTGTCCTCACGCACAGCTCTCTAGTGAAATGCACTTTAGATTTGGTCACTGCCGCATTAAAAGTCAAAGTATATACTTAAAGGTGCCTTCAGTGAAAGCATGTTACGTCGAAGGTTAAAAAAATAAAACTCTTTTTTATGGATACAATAAAATTCTCTTAACGCAATGATGGTGATTTCTTATACACATATTTGCCTAATATAAAATTTTGCAGTTTTGAATTCGGTTCAAAACATTTTTAGGGTGATGAATTCGTTCTAGCATCGACCAAATCTTTATCCCTGTTATCAAGGGCAAGAGCATTATTCTTTAATTAATCAGTATAAAAGAAATGGGAAAAATTCGCAGACAGCAAACATTAATTATATTCACGTTACAACTCAAGAATAGTGCGTCATTCAGTCAAGTAGAAGTCAAATAATACTTACCTGACTCCCCTCTATTTGCACAGCCTTGAGTCAATAAAAGTTCGTTTAGGTTTAATGTCGTGTTTACACATTTGCGCCAGGTGCTAGGCGAGAAGGGAATCAAGTAGCGATGATACTTGTCCTTTAACCTTGTTTTATCCTATATAGATGGTGATTTTTTATTAGTGTTGAGCTACAAAGGACACATTCTACTGCGTAAGCTTTTGACATGCGTTTTTGCCAATGCATGATAGAGTTAGAGAAGGGAGATTTTTATGTTGGTCCCATAGAAAAAAGAGTGTGACTTTGCGGGTCCAAAACCACTGAAAACTAACTGATCATGTAGAGTTTGATGTGCTGTTTATATTTCATGGTATGGCCCTGCTTATAGCTTTCTGGCCTATCGGCCGTCTGTTCTATACGTGTGCCCCGCCCATGAAATTCGACTGGCTATGCCAGCGATTTTTGTTCGTTTAAAAATCTCCTAGTTTTTGATTCGATCTCGCAAAGAAACACCGAGCATTCTGCATAGCCCTTTCCATGAAATGCCGTGCAACCTTAAGCTTTTTCATGAGCTTTGAGCGAATGTTTAATCCTCAGATTTACGTTTATTTTTCATTTAAACAAAAAGGTCAACGTAGGTATCGAAAAGGCCACAGAAACGAGACACACAAATTTTTACTGCTACGTGGCCACACGTTTATGGTTTTAGCTTGACAGACTTAGGCCCGATTTGACCAAACACAAAATTAAACCAGAACAAAACCATAACAGAAATAATTGTACTTCTTGAACTTACTTCAGGTATACACTATACTCAGTTTTATTTTTCTACTACTAAAATCCATGTTATCTTTTTCTTCTAGGTTGTCATCAAATGCCACTACAATTAAATTTTGTAGGATAACAGAATGCCAATGGTAGATTATACAACTTGACAACTTCGACATTTACTTATTCTCAGTATAATTTATTTACTGTCAAAATCGCTCGTTTAAATATTTTTCATAGATTAGTGGTTGATAGAATGAAAAATCAGCTTACTCTAGATTAAGCAGTGGTATACTCTCAAGTTACAACTTACACCAGCTTGGTCGAATCCGGTCTCAGACTACAAGAGAAATTAAGTTTTAAACAATGCACGCTAGAACAACGCACACAATGTGCGCCACACAGACATCGCCTGACGACCGTCTGGTCTAGTGGTACGCGCTCCGGATTACAAAGCCAGCGGTTGCAGGTTCGAATTCCGCTAGGAGCTAACGTTTGTGTGATGAGTACGAGCATTTGTACCTAAGTCATGGATGTTTATAAAAGTATTTAAGTATGTTAGTTCTTTATTTAGTCGCCATGTATTATTATATGTGTGCGTTGCTCGAGCATGCTCTGTATGAAGCTGACCTTCTGACTACTCATAACTTCTGTTTATTCTGTGCTACAGGTGCCTCACGATTAAAAAAAAAACCTAATATTATTGGCGTCTTATCGATCTTTCAGCTTTCAAGTAATTATATATAAATGGCTGTAAACTAAATCAAGTTACGAATCATGAATGTGTTGTTTAACCCTGGTTTTTATGTTACACTGTTACGTTAAAAATAATAGACATAAAGACAATACTAAAAAGGTTTCATTTTTGACTTTTGTTATGAAAACTTTTTAAAGACATTTGCTCTTGACTTGCACCGAGCCCTGCGGTCAGTTGGCTGTTTCGAAGAGTGCCATTACCAATTTATATTCTTTTGTACGAACTGGGAACGGGCTCGATTATTGCTCCATTCAGTGTTATGCTGAATAGCAACGGTCAAAGTATTGGTATCGTAAAGCCAATATGTTTTGAATTTTATCTATCACTCGGTTCGATTTAATTAACTGTCGCTACCATAGATGGCGGTTCACTTCTTGTTTTTTCTAACGCTTTGTCTCGTTCTTATTAGGATATATTGTCTGGATACGCTAGACCATGATTATAGAGCAATACTGGTTTACATTTTCACTTAGATAACATCACAATTTTCTTTAAACCTCTTTAACGAGAGAACCAGACTATTTCGGACCATGACGACCATGTCGCCAGTGTTTTTTATCTTACATTGTTTTCTTACACTGCCAAGTAAAAAGTTGTAAAATTCATGCATAAATTCCCCAAAAATCCGGTGGTAAATGATAGGATACACATAGTAAGATAAGTTTTTGACCATAAATAATAGTTTATGTGTATCAGAAGTTAATCTTCATAAAAGCAACGCACACATAGACATCGCTCACGGATACAAAATCTCGGAACACTCTTACACTGAGTACGTTGCTTCAACGCACATTGTATGATGCTTAACTTCTAAAACCCATTATTAATTATTATTTGTTCTGTGACACTTAGTTACCAGCGCTTGATGGAGATAGCTTTTTTACAATTTAGGTAAACCTAGTATCAAGATGATTGTGTTGACCTAAGGCTGGGCGTAAAAGTTAGTTATTATTGTATTTTTAGTTAAAAAACCCACGGTGTATTCACTGTTGTTTTTTAACCGTCTTAATGACGTGTAACGGGATATTCTCCCCATGAATATAAACAACATTTTCTATGGGATCAACGTCAAAATCCCAAATCCCATGACCTACACGCCTAACATTCAGGTCAACACAATCATCATAAGGCGAGTTGTGCCCCTAAATTGGTGATTTGACGAATGTTAGTACGAATATCGCACGAAAAGTCATTAAAATACGATTCATAACAGCGCGCAATGAATCGTGGCTGTTACGATAGTCGCTGCGTCTTTAGGTTGCGAAAATTGAGAAAAATAATACTTTTCGCATGGACGCAATTGTTCGATAAAAATCCTATGCTCAGTTTGCAGCTATTAAGTTGGCCTATCAATCGACGTATAAACGAATTAAATCGGTCAAGCAGTTAAAAAGAAGAAAGGGAACTAGCATATTTTTAGTTATTTTTTTCAATGATTTCAACATTTTGTTTCTCCTGAAGTATCAGTATTAGAAACAAACACTATGATCAGAATGTTGTGTAGGTTTTGCCAGTTATTTTTTTTAGCATAATTTTTTTATATTTTTCTGACAAACTGGGCTTAAGTATAAGGCTTTTACATTTGACGACTATACTCGCCTTAAAACTCGATTTATGTGCCTTTAGTGTAAAAGATTGTTTTCACGTTACCATCCATCAATACAAACAAACCTATAATTTTAAATCCATTTACTTCGTTTCTATATATTTAACGAGCGTTGAGGTTGATTCTACTACAATTATGAGTAATTTGCTTAGACTTTATCAAGACGTATATAAATTATTACACCCAGTATTTATAGGTGTTGTGTACCCACTTTTCAGGGTTCCGTCTACCTATGAATAAATATCGACAAAAACGTTATGTTATGTCGTGGCCAGATCGTAAAATTGATCATTTCATGATGTGATCGATTATTTCATAAAATGGTGGTGTTTTATAGAAACTGACCTGCTGCCTACATCATGATGTGGTCTGGCCAGAGCAATGAATACTCAGCGTTTGACGATATAAACAGCTAAACGCACAACTACTTCACGAAATGGTCAAACTCTAGTGATCATATCTGATTAATCTGATATCAAATTTACTGAGCAATAAAGATTTTTTTTTTAATATCGTATAATGGTTACATTACTCACCGGTAGAGGCGCTAATGTTGCTGTGCTTATAGATAGATAGATAGATAGATACTCTTTATTGCACACCACACAAAAAAACAGTACAGAGAAACAATAAAATTAGAATGGTACAATTTAGGCGGTCTTATCGCTAAGAGCGATCTCTTCCAGACAACCTTCAGGTAGAGAAAAGTTGAAAAAAAAACCTTATGAGGGGGAGGCGGTGAAGAGTTTAGAGTAATTTTATATTTCATATATTACATAATATATTATATATTTATTACATAGATACTAAAAAATAAAATAATATACATACTTACACATTGTTATAAATAATGATCATAGATAATATAAATACATATAAGTACTTACACTGTAAGTGTAGCAAAGCTCGGTATTCTGAGACATGGTCGTACTTACGTAGACCATAGATGATACGAATGCAGAAATTATAAAGGCGCTCGGGCTTGCTAAGAAGATATTCGTTAAGATCTGGGTAGCAACAATCTGCATAATCAAGAATAGGAAAAAGTAGGGCCTGTACAAGCGCAATTTTAGTAGGTATTGGTTTATGTGATGAATAATGGCGGCGGACAAATATTTTATGCTAAAAGTGAATAATAATGTGTAAATTGAAGGTGAAAGTGCAGTGAATTACGATACCAAGCTAGGCTTTTTTTTTATTGAAGTCACTCAAAAAACGAACGCAACGTTAAAAAAATGGAGAAGTTCGGAATGTAATTTGAGAGGTTAGTTAGGTTAGTTATTTAAGTCTTTTTATTTATTAGTTTTGTGTAAAAATAAAACCTACTTAAAATGTTAATTTATCTATCAACCAAGATTTAAAATATTAACAAATTCAGGTAACTTGTAAACGTATTTTTATTTCAATGATATGGCAAAACTGGATTGACATTTCATCGAATGTTGACGTTTAAACGATATGGTCAGTGTTAGTTGGCCATATCATGAAATACCACCATTTTATGAAATTATCGGTCACATCATGAAGTGGTCAATTTAACGACATATACAACAAATTAAGTAAGCGTTACAGCAAAAAATTGCTATTTGCGAAATTATTTCATATCAAATTCCATTTTTCCGAGAAGTGTTTGCTAGAAGCAAATTAATAATTTTATCTCGCATTATTAATTTTCGACTTTCCCAACTTATAATTACTCATTTCATTCGAAGCCCGGTACTTGTTTTTCACAGCAGCAAATTAACTTGCGATTGAATTGGGCTTAAGTCAATTACGTTTTTTGTTTATTTTTTTCATCTGCTTCACTTTCAGAGTAAATTCTCGTTTAATGCTGCATTGATTTGGCTTCGCGGGTGTTAATTTTGTCATGATAAATAATCGAAACTGTAAAGTATATAGTAGGCGATTGTAAGTTTTTTAAATTTCGGCTAAATTAGTTTGGTTTCTTTAAAACCACGTAATCAGCTGCTGATTTATAAAAGTGTAACTTCAAATACAGAAAGCAGAACGTTTCTAGAATGGAGGCCACGTACTTGCATGCGCAGCGTAAGACGTCCACCCAAAACTTTCCTGCAACCTTTAACAGATGACCTGGTAAAGGTTGCAGCTGCTGAATGCAGGCCGCTTCCAACCGGCCAATCTGAGAGTCATTGGACGAGGCCTGTATTCAGCAGTGGACGGCCTATGACTGAAATGATGATAATGAACTCTAAATACCCAAAACGTCTTTAGGAAAACAAACACAGCAACTTTTTAATCGGATTAACATTGAAACAAAATTGATTCCTCAAACATAGTACCTATGATAATTCACGTGACCAAAAAGTTCATCATTTCAGCCATAGGACGTCTACTGCTGAACACAGGCCTCCCCCAATGACTTTCAACGGGGGGATTGCCAATACTCGCCACGCTTGGCAGGCGGGTTGGCGAGCGCAGTTTTTTATAACATTTCGCACGCAGACGCTGCTGCCTATCTCGTGCTACAGGAATTAGTCGCCTCTTACGACACGCCTCCGGTTAGCGGTAGGGAAGTGTATTCTATACGGTCGTGCTCACACGGCACGGCAGACCAAAAAGATATTATGGGACATCGAGATTCCAATGGTGGTTGGTCTGTTGTATTTGTGCACCAGAATTAGCCTTTTAGAGGTTTTGCGTATTTTGAGTTACAAGTTGTTTAACAAATTCTATTAAAAACAAAATCAAGATTGCGAAAAAAAGTATATTCGAAACAGTATTAGCATCAAGGTAGTAGTTCGTTCGTAAAGATTTTTTTAGATGCTCGAAGATGTTTAAGATGTTAATGTTGCTTGTATAGCAAGAGTAGTTGCATAGCACAGACAACAGCTCAATCACTTACCACAAAACGTCAAAATTTTCATAATTGATATTGATCTCTCTACATGTCGGACTTAAAGTTTAAAATCGGTTCAATGACCTTTAACTTTTTGGGTAGGTTGACCTGCCGTTGACTGTACTTATACATCTGATTACTTTAGAGAAGTGTGTTTTTTTGTACTTTCTGAATTGTAAAGAAAAGTGTAGATAGTAAGGTTATGTACCACATGTTCAATAACATTGCGCTTGTTTGCACTTTGTCTAAAACAGGCTATAGGAATTTGATTTTTTTTTAAGCCTTATACAGTGTGTGGCCTGAGCGACACAAGCAGGAGCTGCGTGTCACGGAGATGAATATGCTGCGGTGGATGTGCGGAGTCACGCGTAAGGACCGCGTGAGGAACTCGCGCATCCGCGGTAGCCTTCGTGTCCGTGATATTGCAGACAAACTGCAGGAGAGTCGCCTACGCTGGTACGGCCATGTTTTGCGGAAACCGGCAAGCTACGTAGGAAACAAATGTCTGGCCATGCCGCCACCGCCAGGTCCTGGCAAAAGGGGTAGACCCAAGAAATGCTGGCTTGACGTTGTGAGGGCTGACATGCGTGCCAATGATCTCACAACTAGAGACGCTCAAGACCGCGCGAAGTGGAGGAGCAAATCAAGGAAAGCGGACCCTGGGCTCCAAAGCAATGGCTTTGGACGCAACCGGGATTGACCGTATAGATGATGATGATGACAGTGTGTGGCCTGAAACCAGGGATAATATTGAAAACAGAGACTCTATAGGTCACTAGTAATTCAATCATTATGGTCCTAACTAATTAAAATCAAAACTTTACTTTTTGATTTTTTCTAACAAACTTAATCGTAAATTAAATGTGATGCAAACAATGCAATAGTTTCGCTCAACTCGATCGATTAAGTTTATTCTGCATCGTACTTATTCGGAGCTACTCGGAACGTCTCTTTGACAATTAGTTGACAACGTTAGCGATAATATTGGTTTGCAATTCGCTGTGTGCAAAGTGGGTGGTGGGGGCCGTCAAATCGATCGCAGCACGCAATGTAGCAGAAATGTGAAAACTCTGGACTGTTATGTGTCAAATTGCTATATTTCCATAGAATTCCATACTAACGTTATTAAGTATTTTTAAGTAAAAACGTTAAAATTAGCGATATGGGTCATAGGTGCTGTGTTATAAAGTGTAGAAACAATGGGAAAAATAGTTTGTGCATGTTTTATTCGTTTTCAATATCAGAATGGAAATTGGAGCAAAGAAATAAATGGATATAGCAGCTGTGAAAAGGAAAAAGTTTGTAGGAAGTTTGTGTCACAGACGATTGTCTTATGATCACAGCTCTTATTAAGTAGCTTTGTCCGTTAGTTCTAAGCTCTTCAAAGTCTCTCACATGCTGTGCTAATACTATTTTTTTCCCTTTTTGCACAGTTTGAGGTTGGAAAGTTATATTACGCTGTATCGATTCAAATCCCGTACGTATTAGAACATTCATATTTTAGTTCAAGTAAGAAAATCATTTATTATAAAATAGGCACAAACTCTTTAGATATTTTCATCTAATTTCGAAGAAAATCAATCCGAAAATCATTCTCTAACCATCCAGTTGCCATAATTTGAGAGATCTTAAGTCCACAATAATTGTGGTCACTAGGGGCGCTGTCATCGCGCACACTGCGAATACCTGAGGCCCAATTCCCCTAATTTGACAATTGTCGCAATCCGGTGTCGATCCGGTCCCAGTAACATTACTATCACAAACGGTATTCTCGTAAACTTTCAATTTGACGTAAAATTATTAAAACTATCCCAATAAGACTAAAAACAGAGCAAAAAAATTTCTAACTTTGGTTTCTTCCATTTTCAGTCGCATTATGAACTATAATTGCATTTTTTGGGTTTACGAGAATACCGTTTGGGATCGTAATGTTACTGGGAGCGGATCGACACCGGATTGCGACTATTGTCAAATTACGGGAATTGACCCTCTGATTATGAATCGTAACTTTAAATTCTTATTATGTGTAATGCATGGGTTTTGGTTATAGTTAACCTAAGTTAAGTTAAGTTAATATTTTAAAAAAACTGAGCTGAATTTCCCGACTCCGTATTTCTGGGACTTCCGAAAAACAGGATAAAAATCGCAGCTCACTGTCGAACTTTCAAGTTTTCTTTGAGAGAAATTGTCTTTTTTATTTGCAAATTCGGGGTCACCAGCCAGAATTTAGAAGAGCACTTATACATCTATAGATGTATAATATGTAGGTGTCAGAAATAGATTTTTATAATAAGTAACTCTTCTGATAAAATTAGGCTGCTGCATCAATTCATACATAAAATACACATCGAATTATATGACAAATATCACGAAATCTTCTACTTATTACGATTTTGCATTTTTTAAGCCGTTCAAAACCTACACAAACACATTTTATTGAAATAACAAAGACTAAATTGGTAGGTCTTTACTTTTTATCGCGTTTCGGCAAAATGTTAAGCGCACATGAGATAAAATTAATTCTGCAGATAACGGGTCTTGCGCAATTTTGGAAGACAACGATTATTTAATAGATTGTCGGCAAATTGTTGTGAGTAGGCAAATTTTGCTTTAACCTAATTTACAACGTTTATGTGGTTATTGCCGCCTTTCCTATATGCCTTTTTCGGCGGTACTAAGACAGTACTAAGGCGGTACTATTCTCCTTTTTAATAGTCGCAAATATAATTTCAATTTTTGGAAAAAAGAAAAGAAAAATGTTGCTTTTACTATTTTTTTAATATAATCAGGTTCATCATCATCATTTCAGCCATAGGACGTCCACTGCTGAACATAGGCCTCCCCCAGTGACTTATTTTTTTCTTCGGAGTTGGTAAAAGTAAAACCTCTCATCAAATCTTTGATTTTGGGGAAAATACAGACATCGCAGGGTGCTAGGTCGGGGCTATGCGCAGGATGGGTGACGAGTTGTACTTTTTTCTCTTCGGAGTTGGTAAAAGTAAAACCTCTCATCAAATCTTTGATTTTGGGGAAATTACAGACATCGCAGGGTGCTAGGTCGGGGCTATGCGCAGGATGGGTGACGAGTTGTACTTTTTTCTCTTCGGAGTTGGTAAAAGTAAAACCTCTCATCAAATCTTTGATTTTGGGGAAAATACAGACATCGCAGGGTGCTAGGTCGGGGCTATGCGCAGGATGGGTGACGAGTTGTACTTTTTTGGAAGCTAAAAATGACTTCGTTTTGTTGGCCGTGTTTGAAGAAGCGTTGTCATGATGTAGGAGAACGTGGCTTTTGGGTTGTCTTTCGCGAACTTTTTCTAACACACTGGGTAAACAAATGGTAGAATACGGCATTAACACTCTTCTGATCTTCAAGTAGAATTGTACAGATGGGACCCGTAGCTGAGAAAAAAACGCGACCTTTTTTTTACCAACGTTTCTCGCCTGCCTCACTTTTGTTGGCCTGTTCTCATTTTCAAACACCCATTCACAAGATTGCTGTTTTTTTTCGGGTTCAAAACAATAAATCCACATTTCGTCTCTAGTAAAAATGTCATAAACAGCATTAGAATGTCCCGTACTTCAGTAGCATCTGTGAGCACCATTCCACGCGAGCCCGCTTCTTCTCCGCTGTCAGTTCATGAGGGATCCAACGATAGCAAAGTTTCCGAACTTTCAATTCTTCGTGTAAAATTTTCTGAGTTTGGCTCATACTAATCCCCAGTAGTCCTGGAATTGTCTCATAGGTAATCCGCGGGTTTTCTTCAATTAGCCGCTTAACAGTAGCCACATTATTTTCGTTGACGGCAGTTGAAGGCCGCCCTTCACGAAATTCGTCATGTAAAGAAACTCGACCTCTCTCAAATTCAGCAAACCATCGCCTCACGGTGCTCAAACAAGGTGCTTCTCTCCCAAAATCATTTTGAAGACGAGCGGCACAGTCTTGCGGAGAGAGAGAATTTTTTAAATCATAAAAAATCATCGCTCTAAAATCTTTTCGACTTAATTCCATTTTCGTTGCGTACGTAGAACTTTGATGTGTAATAAAAAACAATTGACAAATCATTTCCCGCCAATTATTTTTTTTATTACTAAGAAGGTTGCAACGTTTAAAAAATATAACATTCGAAATTCAAATAGTTCCGATTAGCTAGAAGTGCAAAACTTTTAGTGTGCCCCATGTATTAATAACGGAAACAGGTAGAAGCTTGAAATATTCACAGAATATTATAGATAATGGTACGGAACCCTCCATGCGCGAGTCCGACTCGCAATTGGCCGGTTTTTTTATGATCTTTTGTAGGTACATCTTAAAATTTTCGTAAAAAATAACCGCAAAAAAAACATTGTTTTGCTATTTCTTAGTCCTGGCATAACCTAAAATACTTTTTAAAATTAGCACGAGTCTGAAATGTATTCCAGAAATGTGGAATTTTACCCGTAATGGCATACCTATGTTCTACTGCCCGGGACTCCCAAAAGGGATTACATGTGCGAAGTTTCGGTCACGTAGTTGTACAGTCATTAGCAAAAGTAAGTATACTCATTCCATTTAAATTAATTAAATTTACTTGGTACTTGTGGACTCGGATGTACACAAAATTCGTGAGTAAAAAAACTAACTTAAACGAGGTGTTAATAAATTTTTATAAAAATAGTTTTTTTATTGCCATAAATATGTATAATATCAATAAAAAATATCGATACCGTCAAAACCTAGCATGGGAAACGATTTTAATTGTGTAAAGCAAGTTACCTTATTGTAAAAGTCGTTATAACATTGTCTCGATAAAAAAAACGACTTCAATAAACTAAAACGCTAAAAATAAAATTAACACTTAAGTACCTAATCAGTTACTTTTGGAGTCGGTGCTAGTCGATGAGAGATTCTATGTTTTCTGTTTTCGTTTGAAGTCGGTTTTTTTTTTTATAAAATTAACTTATTTCATCTATTTTAGTGATAAATTCTAATCAAAATAAATCTTGCGAGTGCTGAACACCGATTTCATTCCCTATTTTTCAACCCTAGGGGTAATTTTTTTTCCGAATGCTATTCATTAAAAGAATCATCAAAATCGGTCCACATTTGGCATAGATATTAGGTAAGATAGATACTAAAATCAGTTGGCGTGGTACGGAGTTCATGCAACGTTTGATGATTTTCTTATAGATTCCATTATCAGAATTTAACCAAATTTATATGGGACCATTCTGAAAATATTACCTTTCAAACAAAAAAATAATTATCGAAATCGGTCAACGTAGTAACGAATGATCGCTGAACATACATAAAAAAAAGATTCCGACGAATTGAGAACCTCCTTTTTTGAAAAACAGTAATCATTCCTCTTTATCTATCTACTAGGCCCATCTCACATATTTCAAATCGCCTATTTTCCAACCCTCTGAAACAAGAAAACAGTGTGACTTAAATTTTGCCAAACATCACAATGTTTTTTCAGTTATTTTGCAAACAAACTCCATTAACTTCCTGAAAGCTTAATCGGGAAAATGTTAACTTTGAATCAGAGTTCTGATTACGAAAATGCCCAAGGGTCCAGAAGATTGTTCTTTTAAATATTAGCGGTCCTCATTATTGTCGTTAGCATCAGTAGCTTCTTTTTAAAAAAAATATTTATTTAAAATGTATTGTTGTGTTTAGGACTTTTGGTTGTGATTATACATACGAATTCACAGTGTTTTTTTTCTGTTAACAAAAATGAGAGGTTTGTGAAAGTAAAATGTACGGTAACATTAAAACTTTAAGTAATTGAATTTGTTAAGTTAGTCCAAGCAATCAAACTAAAATTTCAAAGCACTTGTTTATCTATGAAACTTTGGAGAAGTGTTGCTTAACTCACTTACGGGTATACTTATATATTTTAATGTAAGTATACTTTTAATGAAATTTTGTTAATTTACAAAACAAACAAAAAAAAGATTTTGAATCTTGGTCAGAACGTGAAATAGATATATGTACTACACTACTACTACATAAAATTACTGATACAATTAATGCTCATGCTAATCACTGACTCTCCCATTGTGGGATTTGAACCTGTAACTACTTGGACCTTGGTGTGTTCCGAACTGCAAAACACTAGACTAAGATGGTTGTCGTGTAATGTGTTTTTTTTGGTGGAAGTAATTATTTGTTCTTTGCGTTTATTTAATTTGTTGTTCCAAGTCAGAATTGCTATACAAACGTGGTGTAGTATCCTTCTTATACTAAAACCATAATAAGTGAATAAATTGTTATCGCAATTACACCATTTATCTAGCTTCAAGCTAAGCAAAGCTTGTACTTTGGCGACAAGATAACAGATAAACATACTTAAATACATTTTATACATATTAATAGCTCGTGCTTATCACACAACCATTTGCCCCTTGCGGGATGAAACCCGCAACCACTGGCTTTGTAGTCCGGAGCGTGAACTACACCAGACTATCGTCAACGATAATAAACGTGTACCCCCTTCCTTACACGGCAAAAGTTAATGAGGCATTAAAATTTCCGCTTTTATAAATCACGTAGGTACTTTAACGTCCTTAATTATACGAGCTTTATTAATTTTACTGAACCTTGGTACTTTTCAGTAAAAATAAGTAACACGTTCGTTTAATAAGTACACATAAACATACTTGAAGAGCTTGTTCGTTCCTCTTATTATGTTACCGCAGGTAATTTTAATTAACTTACAGGTGAACGCTGTTGCATCGAATTGGAAAGCTATGGTATCCACATCGCTCGCAGAACTGACTACTTTTGGGTGAGAAAAGTTTTTGAGTGGTGAGGGCCCAGGGCCGCTCTCTGTGGCGTTCTATAGGGGAGGCCTATGTCCAGCCATGGACTTCAAAATGCTGATGATTATGATGTTAAATTACAATGACGGTTAATTAACAAACAAATCTAATTAAATAAAAATAAATTGCCCCATGTATGACGGTGTACCACAAGAATGGGTCGACCGATTTGGCTGATTTAATTCCATTGTGCTAGTAATAGGCAAGTTTACTAAAAAAATCTAATCAGTCCGACAGTTGGATTAACAGAAAATATTAAACACGTATTTTTTCTTTTCTCAATCAAACAAAAATTATGAAGATATAGCCCGTTAAAATTCCGCGAACCGTCACGCCTTGCGACACTTTTTAGCAAGGCGTGAAGTCACGTGCTCACTTTGATGCGCTTTATCTTCGTCATTTTTGGTTTCATTGACAAGAGACAAAATATGGGTCCAATATTTTTTGATAATCTAACTATCGGACTGAAAAGAATAATATTTATTTGACCCAGGAAACTAACCTATTGTTAGGGCAAGGTTTGTATGAATAAAAAATTACGAAACTTTCCCGGAAATTTTCAATTCGAAAAAAAAATTTACGTACTTATTTCTTGGGGAGTTTAATATCGTTTGACAGGTGATAGTCTGTCTAGACACCTAGTTATCTTGAAGTGCCGAAGGTTTAACTTTATCTGCTTGATTCTAGCGGACGGTGTCACTTATTTATGTAAAATAAAATTTAAGTGTAACAGAGCATAACGAGAAGAATAAGGTCCAATAACAGTTCGTATGCCGGAGTAGTAATCCACGCAAATCTATTCTCATTTATTGTGTGCTGATCATAGTGAGATGATGGCATACGTAAGGTTAAAATATCATGTTTTTAATTAATCATCATTTCAGCTCTAGGACGTCCACTGCCGAACATAGGCCTCCTCCAATGACTTCCAGATTGATCAATATTATGCTACTATTTAACGAAAATCTAATATACTTAGGTACTCTTTATGGCGCAGAGAACGGCTGGTTAATAAATAATTAAACACACAAATTATATCGTGTCATTGCCTGTTTCTTTTGTATCGTTTAAAATAAAAAGGTTTCTTGGCAATCATAAACACGTAAGCTTTTTAGACAGTATTACATCCACCTTGTTTTGTTTTACCTTTTTAATAGCTCGACGTAGACTACGCAATCTTAACGTGAAACTTTCCACTCTAAATAGTGCCTAAGTCATGCTGCTTAGGCCTATTTTCAGTAGAAAGGCCCGTATGCAGTCACCAGCTAATTCTAGTCTATAATAATGTTTGTTTACCTTGAAAGAGCGATATATAAAGGTATCTGTTTATTTTTAGGCGCATTTACAATTCAGAATTTATAACTCAGATTTTATAGTTAGCCGAAAGCTATTTTTCCTGTGTCTAATGCACGTTTTATTTACATCGTAAAAGAAGCGGTAAAAGTAAACAGTAAAAAGATTTGTAAACAAGATTTTGTTTCAGAGCTCTTTTGATAATATACTCGTATACAGGGTTACATTTCACGGTAGTGACAATTTTTCAGGGACCACTCAGAATCAGTAACTAAATCGATCTACGTAAAAATACGCCTTTTTAAATTTTTAATTCTTCCACTCTTCATTTGAAAAATAGAATACGTGATTACTTATCTTATGTTCGAAAATTAGTTTACCGAATTTTATTTCACCGAAAACTTTTCGACTTATTTCGTTTCGCCTTTTTTCATAGTCTTATTATATACGCAGTATTCTGATAAATGAAAAAAGTTCAAAAGAGACTTCGGCCAACAGTAAAAAGTTATTTTGAAAATCGATAAAGCGTAGTTCGATAAAATGATACTTATGTCAAGAGATATTTCGATAGACTAAAAATATGTCAAATGTTACATAATATAGCAAAAGAAATGTCGTTCTATCATTTTCGGCCAACTGAAATTCTGTCAAGTAAAATACGGACAAGTAATCGGTTACCAGAATAATACGTAGAAAATTTACGATAACTCGATTAAATTGCACCGTATGTGCACTGCATGAGGTTTTTGTTGAAGCGGCGTCGACGTACGCCTGTGATCTCTGATGTATGACGGCGCATCTCGAGTTTTCTTTTTTTTTCGATAATTGTTAGGTATATTTTATTCCAGAAATATGACGACTGAAATTAATTATAATAAATTAGTATTTTTATACTGTTCTATAGAACTTTTAAAAAAAATGTACTACCTAGAAATGTATATGTATAATGTATAAATGTGTTACATATTTTATGTATAATGTGACGAATAAAATCTACTACTTGGTATTGCCACCTTCAAATACTTTCTATTTAGCACTTAGTGAAATGCTATGTCACTATGAAAATTTGAGATTTTTTTTTATCGTCGCTTATTTTTATGAAGTAAAAGATTGTACTGTCAAGGATTTCATAAGTCATGATTTACAGCTGACTCATTAACCTACCATAACGTTTACGGAACACCAGAATGACCTACTTTGTCGAAAACGCCGTATTATATTGCAGGGAAACGAGACACAACGGAAATTCTACTGTTACTCAGTCACTTATAGGTCCGCTTGGCATTTGACGATTTAAAATGATTTGACTGGGAATCGAACCAGCTTGCGTTTAAGACGAAACACCTCACCACTCCGCTAATCAGGTCATTACGTATTTCGTATTAAAACTAGCTGTACTCGCGAATTCGCTCTAATGGAACACGGCTTATCACCGCCGAATTTCACACCCTGCGTAGAATAAAAAGTACCCAAAAATTTTCCCTTTTTCTGAGCCAAGTTTCATTAAAATCGTTTCCGTGGTTTTGCCGTGAAAAAATAGACTGATATAATTGTTTTCGCGTTTAGAATACTTAAAATTATAATTATACTCGTATCGTTATATTTTTATTCTACCATGTTGGTGGTAGGTATTAACAATAAACGTAATATTCATCATAAAGCCGACAATACAATTTCATACATTCATGAGGGTGTTGATGCCATTCAAAACGACAATAAAATTAAGCGAATTGCTTTTGGGGCGTACACATAGTCCAAGAAACACGGCAAGCCCAATTTTTGTAAGTCTAGTCTAAGTAGGTAAGATCAGCAAAGAACTGCGAATGACAGCGAGCAACTTTCGTCTCGCAAGCGAACATCGATGCTCGGTCGAATACTCTTCAACTCGCTTTAATGTATTTTGTCAGGTATTTTACTCAAGTTTTACTTAGCCGTCCGTTTTTTCATTTATATCTCCTCTATCATTGATGGAACCAAGCACTCCTATCACTAAGATTTCACAAGTCTTCTTCTTTAAAATTAATTCTTCTCAAAACTTTTTCACCTCGTCATAACACTGTATAATATTATCTGTTATAGTTTAAAATTCAGAAGTTAACTGAAATATCTTAGTAATATTTAACAAGATATTAAAGATAACTTGGGTTTGTCGTTCTATTTGAGCTGTCCACAGAGATCGTCATTATTTCGGCTTAATAACTGTGTAACGCTGCATTTTAATATACCCATTGCCAAGTCTCGACCTTGACATTTGAAGCGTTTTACGTAATGAGAATCGAATATTGTCACTGAATTAATCTGCTCAACTCATTGTACATTATTGTGTCTTGTTTGGAATTTCATATTTTGTTAAAAAAATACGAGATTTACGGGCTGTTCAAAATTTCTGCAAAACCGAAAGGCATTCTTTTAGTGTTTAATGTCAGTCTCATGTAGCCTTACATTAAAAATATTTCTTATTAAATTATTATCTTTTAATAATTATTAATTAAATTACTAATGATTAAAATATACAGATAATTATATTTTTATAACACAACAGTTATGTTAAAATTATAAGTTTTTTTTAAATTCACCCTTTCACTTTCGAAAGCGGAAAATTTTAATCCATCTTACAAATTCGTAACGAGTCGTCTCTGGAGGGCGCACGGGCGGTTCTAAATTATTTTAAAACAAAAACTGAGAAAATAATGAACTGCCACTTCTTTGTAGACAGCATTAATATTAATTTCAATCTATGTTAATCTGTGCCGACATTTTCTATGAAAAAATCCACTTAGAGTAAAAAGTTCTGTAAATTATAAATTATTTAGACTTTAGAGATTTATTTGCACATTAAACTTCATTCGAAGAAGATTGATAAACAGCAAAGTATAAAAATCTTATACAAGAAAGAAAGACCTTAAACAAGGTTTAAATTATGGAAACATCATGAATTTCTCTTCAGTTTATCAACTCTCGATGTAAACGTAAAAGTGGCAGTAGGCGGGACATATAACACGTAGAACTGACGGCCGATGGGGCAGAAAGGTTCTTGAATGGAGGCCACGTACCGGCAAGCTCAGCGTAGGTCATTCACAACTGAACAGACGACCTAGTAAAGGTTGCAGGAATCCGCTGTATGCAGGCCACTTCTAACCGGCCAATCTGGAAGTCATTGGGGGAGGCATATGTTCAGCAGTGGACATCGTATGACTGAAATAATATTGATAATGATGACTAGATATAAAGGGTTACAGGGAAAGTTGTACAGAATATTGAAGGACGTTATTATTCAGGTCATTTCTGATCGAAATGATCCTATAATATGGTATCCGAAACCTAACCGTTATGGAGATATTGAATTTCAAAGATATTTCTTTAAATCTTTTTTCCTTTGGCTTTTCTATCGATTTTTTTGCGATTAGAACTACTAGGGCCCGGTTTTTTTATGTTTCCAGTTAGAAGACATTTCAATTAATAAAAATGATCAACAAAAACTGAACCTATTACTAACAGCTTCATAAAACTGCTCGACAACGGTTGAAATTAAAGAATTTTCACTAATAAAACCACTAAACTTTGAAGACCTTTTGAAAAAAAAAATGTATGTAATGTTTTTTTAGCTATTCAAAAAGGTATAACACTTGCTATTAAATAGGCCAAACATTGACAAAATATTAGTTAAGGTAGCAGAGGGTACATGTTTAGTTTGAGGTAAAAATAGCTAAAATGGTAAATAAAACAAAAAAAATATAATACTTTTATAATTCGTGTTCCACATGTCCGTCTTTATTTCTTACGCACATTCTCATTCTTTTTCTTAAATTACTTTTTACAACAGAAGTTCGCAGGTTCCGTCTCATTTCCTCAGCCGCATCCATAATTTTTTGTTTTAATTTTGTAAAACAATTTGAGGACTTCTGGGGATTGGTATGAGCCAAATTCAAAAAATTTTACACGAAGAATTGAAAGTTCGGAAACTTTGCTTTCGTTGGATTCCTCATGAACTGACAGCGGAGCAGAAGCGGACTCGCGTGGAATGGTGCTCACAGATGCTACTGAAGTACGACCACGGACATTCTAATGCTGTTTATGACATTTTTACTAGAGACGAAATGTGGATTTATTGTTTTGAACCCGAAAAAACAAACAGCCATCTCGTGAATGGGTGTTTGAAAATGAGAACTGGCCAACAAAAGTGAGGCAGGCGAGAAACGTTGGTAAATAAATGATCGCGTTTTTTGGGTCCCACTTGAAGATCAAAAGAGTGTTAATGCCGTTTCTATTAAGTTCAAGTATTCTACCATTTGTTTACCCAGGGTGTTAGAAAAAGTTCGCGAAAGACGACCTAAAAGTCGCGTTCTCCTACATCATGACAACGCTTCTTTACACGGCCAACAAAACAAAGTCATTTTTAGCTTCCGAAAAAGTACAACTCGTCACCCATCCTGCGCATAGCCCCGACCTAGCACCCTGTGATTTCTGTATTTTTCCCAAAATCAAAGATTTGAAGAGAGGTTTTACTTTTACCAACTCCGAAGAGGCAGTGATAGCGTTCAATCAACACGTAGAAAACATGCCTTCAGATCTGTGGTCCTCCTGTTTTAAAAAATGGTTCGATCGCATGAAAAAATGTTTAAAATGTAAAGAAGAGTATTTTGAAAAACAATAAACATAATATTTTGGTTATAACATGTTGTTTTTTTAAGTTACGCAAAACTTATAGTGTGACCTACGTATAGATTCGATGATACTAAAGCATGACTATGGTTAACAAATTTTTTAGTGTTGACAAATTGTATATGTCTCTATAGTGGAGGCACGTGATAAAATTGGTTGGTTCATTTTCAGCCGTGGTATAAATTTAGTCTTTATATAAATTACTAACGGGGGTATGAGTTTACATTTTTAACTTTCATCATCATCATCATGTCAGCCTATTGCAGTCCACGTCTGGACGTTGGCTTCCCTCCCCAAAGAGCGCGATCTCCCGCTTTTTCATCCATCTACTGTCAGCCATCTGCCTAACGTCCCGGTCCATCGACCTGGGGGGCGTCTCACACTACATTTACGTTTATACACGCCCGTCATCAAAATAATTAATTAATTCTCTTTAGAGTTTTCAAAAAAGTTCTGTGCTTGATATATCACCAAGTAAATCGCGATATTGATATAAAAAGAATAACTTTAAGTCCACACTAAATACAATTAAATAAATAATCGAATAAATATTGGACAACATCACATACATTGCTCTGATCCTTTGGTAGCTTAAGCACTCGTAACTTAAGTTACGTAAATCAGAAACGACGGTACCACACAATTTACGCTAACTAAGCCTAAACGCAGTTCATTTTTTGAAAAGCATTTAATAAACCAAATCACATTATAACTCAAGCAAAATTACTGTGAATCAGCTTTTACATTTTTATATTTCATATAAAAAGGGAACGTAACTTACGTCAGCGAAAAATTTCAGGCAATTATTTAAGGGTTGAGGTGAAGAGAGGTCAACATGTTAAGTAATTTGCAAGAGAGGATATTTTAACTAAATGATTTTTAATTTGATGTTGAAACACATTGTTGAGAATAAAATTAAATTTAGGAAATGCTGCAATTAACTTCAAGCAGTATAATTAGTCTACGAATTCAATTTTAATTAGTTACAAAACAGTTACAAACAGTTCAGGGATATTACTAGAAAATTAGTCAAAGTTTAGAATTTTTATTCGCTAATGAATTGAAAGTATCTGAGATATACCTTAATGATTAATTTAATATTAAAAACTTATTTACTTTAATTATTTTACTGCTAAACTGGACACATCAAAAAATACAAACAAATAAAAAAACAACTTATCACCGGTTGCATTGTAAATAACCGTATTTTCGATTGTTTTATTTGGAAATTAGTTTAATTATTACCGAGATTAAGGGCCTCTTTTACCACTAACTGATAAGTTCCAGATAACCTTTTGAGCACTTTTTTGACAGCTAATTGTATAGGTTATCTGTCAAAACAAGTGCAAGATAGGTTATCCGGAACTTATCAGCAAGTGGTGAAAGAGGCCCTCAAACTATTAGCTGGTTTTTTTTTGTTTAAAAAAGGTCGTTTACATTTTGACATAATATGACATTCGCACATCTGACACATGCCACTAAAGTTCATATACATTTTTCAACGTGGACCAATCGGGTTATTTTGAAAATGGAAGAAAACGCAACTACTGGTATATTTCAGGGAATAGATTGATTGTATTTCAGTGTTATTCAACCCTAATTAAGCAGTTTTTTCTGTAGCTTTTTGTGGGCAGTTTCTAATAGTTCTCTAGTTTTACTTCGTATATTAAATTCTGTACTATTTCCATCTCTTAGTAACACTACGTGTATACCGAAGCTCAAACAATATTAACCTTTTAAAAGCTCCCAGGTGAGGTACGTGTATTTTCTCTATGTAGTCGTATGTTGGCTTTAGTGTCATGAGTTTCATAATTAAAATCGTAAATTACTTTAGGAATTGTTACAACGTTATAATCCTTGTGAACTACCAACATGCTGTGTATTTCATACAAAACTTTAACTTGGGACAAGCTGTCCTTGGTTAAGCGTAGTTAATACGTTCAACAATATTCATAGATATTATGTAGGTCTTCATTAAATTCTACAACTTGATCTATTTTTTGTCTCAATTCAGATTTGGACGGAGTTGAGTCTGAACTAAAGCCTTGAGCGTAACACACATCGCGCATTAAATAGGCGCCCACACACAGCCGCGGCGCACGTTGGCTGTCTGTGGGCGCCCATTTAAACGTATGTTAATAGACCCGCCGTACTCCCGACCTGACCCGTCGCCGCCCGCTTACGCTTTCTGTATGTGTTGCGCTTTAGATTCTACAACTTGATCTATCTTGTGTGTCTCATCTTTTATTTTGAACGAAGTTAATCTGACCAGAAAATTTCTCCCCCTCCTTCCTTCCTGTGCTATCGGGTCGGCCATAAAGAATACACTTCCCTACCACCAACAGGAGGCGTGTCGTAAGAGGCGACTAATTCTTGGAGTACGAGACGGGCAGCAGCATCTGCGTGCAAAATCTTATAAAAAACTGCGCTCGCCAACCTGCCTGCCAAGCGTGGCGAGTATTGGCAATCCTCCCCGATGGTAGTTCATTGTGGCTGTAATCAGTCCTGTGGCTGAAATGATGATGATGATGATGATGATGATGATGAAAAACTTCCTAAGTCGATTGCCGCGGCAGCACGTGTCTGTAGGACAGGAATCTGGATAATTGTGCAATACTTATAAAAATACCACACTACACTTAATGGTGAAGCATGGAGAATCTCCGAGAATCGGCTTATTGTGACGCATTGGGAGAGACTTATGCCCGGCAGTGGGATGACTTTGGCTGATTATGATGATGATGCTTCCCGGTGAACTGACGACCCAGCCAAGGTTGCAGGCAGCCGCTGGATGGAAACGACTTAGGCCGGAGGCCTGTGGCCGCTACCAACCTCTTCAGCGTGCGTCGATGGTTCACGCGCGGTCATGCGTGACATATGTCAGGTTCTTTCCTTCTGCTGACGGGCTCGCGTGTGATTTGTCTTTTCCATTGACTTGTATATTTACTTTTTAAATTAATAGTCTTTTCCTCATTTTATATTGTGAATAATTATTTCTCTTTATATATACAAGGTGTTCATGAAATTACGCAAAACCTCTTGAGGGGCTAATTCTGGTGCTCAAATATAACGACTTTTTAGATGGGATCAACATCGAATTCTCAAAAAAACTATCGACGTTTCCATACAAACTAATGTCAGCTGATCGCGGTTTAGTATGGGAAAGTGTGGGTATATTTTTTGCAATTTCGATGTTGCCCTCATAGAAAAAGTTACTGCATTTTAGCAGTAGAATCACCCCCTAAAAGGTTTTGCGTTATTTTATTAACACCTTGTATATAAAACAAAGTCGGGTTAGTTACACTATTTAAAAGTCAAAAACAGCCAGGGTCTGCGTCCCGAATAGCAGAATAACTATTAAAACAACGAAAAATTCACAAAAAATTTAACCAGGCAGTACGAAGTTTGCCGGGACAGCTAGTGTTATAATATAATTGTACTTCTCGATGTACCTTATTCTCTTGTGTCTGCGCTTCTATTCCTTAACTAAAAGTAGCTTGATCTAACTTAGATAACTTCTATCATCGGGTTTGAGTCCCGATATCGTGTGGGAAGATAGTCGATATTACCCCCATAAGCCTATGTCCAGCAGTGAACTTCTAAAGGCTGATGATGATGATGATCATGATGATAATAGTTATGTGTGGACATACCTAGGTTGCAAATAGTCCATTCGGACTTATGATTACACGCATTTTGGGTGAGACTCCAACCAGTCTGCTGCAACTTTTCTCAAATCTTTTCTTATCTAATCATATAGGTACAGGGTGTTAGGTAAATGGTACATCAAGCTGAAACTAGCCTATGTTAACTTAAGCATTTAAATGCTATGGTAAAGACAGAAATTTGATATGATAATATTTTTTTCTTAGAATCCAATTTGTATATATTTTTTTAAATGCATCAAATTTCTGACTTCACCATAATATTTATATGCATATGTTAACATAGGCTAGTTTCGGCTGGATATACCATTTACCTTACACCCTGTATAAACCCAATATTTATGAACAATTTGAAAAAGTCGGCCATAACGGCGTTCTTAAATAAAGGCTACTAATAAAACATTAAAATATTTTATTACAACGCAAAGCAAGAAAACCGAAAAAGGTAGGCGAGAACTCATTCGTTTCAGTTTCATTATTCTCTTAAATGCAAGCCAAAAAACATGGATATTACTCGTATTAAAATTTAAAAAATGATGTTGGAGATGTTTCTGAACACCAACGTTTATTTTGCATGTTTTGGGTGCAAATAAAATCCGTGTAAAGTATATAGAATTGGAATTACGCGACACATCCCAATTACTTGATTCTTAATAGTGCGAAGATATGCCTTAAATGCAAAGGCCAGGGTTGGATTCTAAAAATAGAACTTATTTCTAAATTGGTTTATATAAACGAGAAATGCTGGGATACGCTCCTGGCAAAATTATTAGCCTGGTATCTGGTCAACTGGTATAGTAGTAGACCATGACAATTGGTGTTTTCTGACGCATGTATTATCACGATCATTTCAGCCAATGACTTTCATCGGAGGGGATAGCCAATATTCGCCACGCTTGGCAGGCGGATTGGCGAGTGCAGTTTTTTATAACATATTGCACGCAGACGCTGCTACCCGTCTCGTGCTACAGGAATACAAACTAAGAAGAAATGATAAATGGAATTAGTCGCCTCTTATTGATTTTCGTTAGAGTACTTATTTGACTTATTCACGTCCTTTGACATACATATTTTAAACCAATGTTTACGTCATTTCAAGACATTGCATTTTAGTTATTGTCAACCGACTTCAAAAAAGGAGGAGGTTCTCAATTCGACTGTATGTTTTTTTTTTGTATGTTTGTTACGCGATTACTCCGCCAATTATGAATCGATTTTAATGATTCTTTTTTTGTTTGGTAGATCATACTTCAGAGGTGGTCCCATATAAATTTTATCGAAATTGATTTAGAACTTTTTGAGAAGATCTACAAATATATACCCAGATAGTATTTTGGTTGTGGTTCTTGTTACCTATCTTCGACAAATATGAGCCGATTTTGATGATTTTTGTTTTATTGAATAGCTTATACTTCAAAGATAATATGCTAAAAGTTTACAAAATAAAAATCACCCCTAAGGGTAGGAAAATAGGGGATAAAATCGGTGTTCAGCAGTTAGATTAGGATTTATCACTAAAAATTGATGAAATAAGTAAATTTTATTTAAAAAAATAAAACCGACTTCAAAACACTAAAATGCTAAAAATAATCCTAACACTTAAGTACCTAATCAGTTACTTTTGGAGTCGGTGCAAACAAAAACATTGAATCTCTCATCGGCTGGCACCGACTCCAAAAGTAACTGATTAGGTACTTAAGTGTTAGGATTATTTTTAGAATTTTAGTGTTTTGAAGTCGGTTTTATTTTTTTATATAATTACATAACCGGTCTAAAGTAGTTTACGTTTACCATGATTTCTATCATTGATTTGTGTGTACAAAAAGATTGCGTTTATCATGAAATAGTCTGAAACCTCAAATTTACTGGCGTTTGTTTACCATACTTGTTGGCGTCACTTGACGGTGGTGCCTACAGTCAAGTTAGGAGCGGTAGCTCCGCTCTCAACGGCTAGCAGTAAAATCCGTTTTTCTTTCATCACATCATCATCATTTTAGCCATAGGACCGTCCACTGCTGAACATAGGCCTCCCCCATAACTTTCAGATTGGCCGGTTTGAAGTTTTTCTTTGCTAGGTGTAGGAGTTACACCGTACATTCATCTGCTGCGCCGTCAGCGACCTAGAAACCGGCGAATGACCCATGGACCCTGCACATGCACCGTCGGCACTCTACACCGACGGCGCATTGATATAATAACTGTATACACTTTGTAACTTTACTATATAAACATGACTTTTGACTTAATAAATCAGATATCAACCGTCCGTGTTGGTTCTCATTTCCCTCCGCTGCGGCCAAGACTACCTTAGCCGTCACTATAATCAGTCTGGTTTGTCTGCCAGACTGGCAGTGGGTCCACACCGCCTACCTATCTCAACGCTGCAACCCTAGGCGACCCGGGAGCAGCTCTTCACTCCTCTTTCTGCATCTTTATTATAATTATGTATTTACGTATCTATTGTTACGTGGGGCTAGGGCTCTAAGGACTTAGTGTCTTAGATTAAAAGGGACTCTACGGTCACTAGGGAGTTAGTTTCCTGTCTGACCGTATATTCTGGACGTCGGGAGCGGTGCCTTATAACCAATTGCTACCCGCCTATTCACTACTAGTCCAATATTGAAAATAGTGTCTTTTTACAAAAATAATGGTGTATAAAATCAACGAACTGTTAGAATAAAAAATACTTTGTGTTAAATGATTGATTTATGATAGATTACTATTTTTGTGTCTATCTTATTTTTAAACGAATAATTACGTTAAAAAGGAATAGTCAAGATTGTCTTCAATGTTCGAGAAGCAAAGAAAAACGAACTATACAAGCCTTGATTAAATAGCGTTAGCAATACAATAAAATGATAACTGCGCGAAAAGCAATTAGCTTTTATCTTGTTAAATTTTTCAAACTACTCAGCCTTTTATTAAATTTTATGTAAGATTGCTAGGACGGAACTCGTAAGCATCAAAACAAATATTTTCGTCTAGAGAGAGCAAATTAATTCATATAGTAAAATATACCCGTGGAACATTTTAGCAACAAAAAGTTACTGTTTGTTTTTGTGATACGTATATTTTAGAAATAATTAAATACTAAGTCTTTGTAAGCCAAGTCAACCCACTTTATTTCGGGACCATAACAACATTGATTTAAAAAAAATACATTTTAACGTTAAGTACCAGTCTAACTCTCAAAAAATAGATTTTAAAAAAAACGTGCACGAGTGATTAGCAAAAAAAATAAAATAATGGTGTTTCCGGATTTTTCATTTATTTAACTATTAAAAAGAAATGAAAAACAGGAAGTGTTGCCTGGATTCAACACTGAGCTATAAGCTTAAAAATGGGTGTTGCCTACAGTCTAAACTTTTAAATAAATTAATTAATTTAAATTAAGGGTTATACTTATACAGAGCTTTAAAGCCCTTTAAGTCATAGGTATGCCGAATATTTTTGTAGCTAGTTTAGATTTTTAGATTAGATGTTGCGAATTATTATTAAAAAAAGCGTAAATTTTGTCAGGACTTTTGAATCTCATTCTTTTGTGTCATTTTCAAGAAATGAGCGAGCTGCTAGACAGTACAAATACGAGGTAATTGAGTACAAACATGCTCACTTCGTCATCCAGACTTTAAACGAGATTAGCTCACGTATTGCGAAATATTTAGTTATCATGTAGCCTGGGCGCAGACGTATGATGACTGATAATATCAGATAACATCATTAAAGATTTCAACAAGAATCACTGCTCTAGTAGATATTGTTTTGAGAAACTGAAACTTAAAATACGAGTTCATTTGAATTATAAATGCCATATTATGTATGTTTGCTAGTCGCCATAGTACAAGCTCTATTTTGTTTGGGAATATGAATTTGGTGAGTTTATTATTACTTAAATAAATTAACTTATTCGGTGCGTTGTTGGCCCGTTTCCAATCAACAAGAATAACAAGTCTTGCAAGTTTCTGTAGACAGTGATTATTGGATGACAATGGGCTTGTTGAAACCAATTTTAAGTCTAAGTACTTTGCCTAGGAACTGGAGGTACTTATGCTGAGCCCGAATAAAGAAAAATACAGTATGTAGGACATAATATATAATCTAGACAGTAATGATAAAAAAGGATAAAGTTATTAAGTTTTTACCAGATACTAAAAGCAGTTTTAAATTACATCACGTGGTAAAATTACAATGAAAATAGTTGTTGCTGCAAGTTGCAACTACCCTACGACGAAGTTTTGCAACTATACTCTTAGCTGCATCTTCACGACTTGAGGCTTGTTTAGAGAGAAAACGGAGAGTTTAGAGTGACTTAAATACATTCTTTGTTTATTAAAAATTAGCTGTCCCGGCGAACGTACCGTACCGCCTCTTTTTTTTGTGAATTTTAAGATTTTTTATTAGTTATTCTGCTATTCGGGGCGACAAATTCAACAAATCAAAGATAATAAAAATCAGTCCCGCCGTTTTTGACTTATAAATGGTGTAACTAACCCGACTTTGTTTTATATATATACTAGATGTCCCGGCGCACTTCATACCGTCCCATAATATATATATTTTTTGTGAATTTTTCGTTTTTTTTTTTGTTATTCTGCTATGCGGGGCGGAGACAAATCTAACAAATCAAAGATCATAAAAATCGGTCCAGCTGTTCTTGACTTATAAATGGTGTAACTAACGCGACTTTGTTTTATACAGGGTGTAACGAAAAGGTGAAATAAAACAAAAAAAAAAAACACTTTCCCATACCAAAACGCGACCAGCTGGCATCAGTTTGTATGGAAACGTCAATTTTTTTTTTGAGATTTTGATGTTGGTCCCATAGAAAAAGTTGATGTAATTTAGCCGTAGAATAACCCCTTAAAGTTTTATTTCACCTTTTCGTTACACCCTGTATAAGTAAAATTCTTCTTTACAAAAATTGTTTACTCTTGGGCGGCTTTTGAAGTAGCCTATAATATCTATATGTACAAATATTACACACTACCGTTATTTGACGTATTAATAACAAAGTTGACGACAAAAAAATAAATCACTGGCTACATAATAATATAATAAGTAAATCCCCGACGAAAAATAGGGGTGTTATAAGTTTAAAGTGTGTATCTGTGTATCTGTCTGTGGCATTGTAGCTCCCAAACGAATGGACCGATTTTGATGTAGTTCTTTTTGTTATAAAGCTGATATTATTATACGTGCGTATGTTATAGTAAAATGCGAGGGTAGACTCATCTGCTCGATTCTATTCTACATTTATTAAAAACTGTACTATTTAGTAATAATGTAAAACGACCCTACTGCATCTTCTTTTACTTTGTTTTAGGCTGTGTCATGAGATATAATACTTAAATAGACATAATAGACTCTAAGTGCTAAATTAATTAACGGGAATGCCAACTTGGTAGAAGATAGAATATCTTATACCCGAGATCGCTACGCTCTCAGCGCTGCCTAAAATAGCCTAATGATGATGAGAATAAGACATTTATGTAAGAAATGCGTATGAGGTACTCGTGCATCTTATATTACTTACCATAAAACATGGGAGAGTTTTTATTATAATTCTTAGACTCTTATTTAACCCATAAGCCCTTCAAAACGAGACAGAATGGAAATTTTATCCCTGTTGGATTTTGTGGCAACGTATTTGTTTCTGTTTTTATTATAATTCTTAGACTCTTATTTAACCCATAAGCCCTTCAAAACGAGACAGAATGGAAATTTTATCCCTGTTGGATTTTGTGGCAACGTATTTGTTTCTGATTTACACATCAAGTACTTTAGTGATGTTATCTCATCATCATCATCATTTCAGCCATAGGACGTCCACTGCTGATCATAGGCCTCCCCCAGTGACTTCCAGATTGGCCGGCTGGAAGCGGCCCGCATCCAGCGGCTTCCTGCAACCTTTACCAGGTCGTCTGTCCACCTTTTCCACGTTTTCTGTCCTAAACTGAATAAATGAGTTTTGACTTTTTTGACCTTGTAGATGGATGTTATCTAATATTTATTAATCAATTGCTACACGGTCTCAAGCGACCACTCGGCAGCCAATAAGTTAAGCAAAACTATTTATTTATTTATCAACTGAACTACATAGACAAAACACTAACAGAAATAAATATGACGACGATCACAGACTACAATGCCTAAAAGTTCAAGATGATGATGAAAGCACCTCTGTTTAGCCTAATGGTCGACTGGTAGAGAATGCCTCATGGCATTGAGTCCACCTTTTGTATGATTTTTAAATATGTGCAATAAAGTTTAAATAAATAAATAAGTCCGCAATTTATGTAATTAAGAAAACTAATGTTATAACTTATGTCTTTTCTTTGTATTGCATAATATAACAATTTATTATTATTGTTTTACTTTTCATAAAAATTATCCTGGGAAAAAGAACTAATGAGCAAGATGACAGTATATCCTTTGGTCCAGCTTTACTTATCATTACAGTCACATTAAGTGAAATTACAAAAAAAGTTCTTTAAATCCAGCCTATGATAAAAAAGGAAGTACGTCTGCCCCCCTAGCATGACTACTAAAACACGATATGATATGAAATGATATAGCGATATATCGACACCAATTGTAAAAATATGATAGATATAGACGCCATTTTGAATTATTATCGAAAAAGCGATCATAAATGTAACGTAACCGGCACGGCGATTCAACACGGAGGCTATATCTATCATATTTTTACAGTTGGAGTCGATATATCGCTATATCATATCATATCATATCGATTTTTAGTGCTTATGCTAGGCAGGCTGATAAATAAATGATATCTGGTATTCTATTTAATTACAATCAAAATCTGAAATTGTGGAATCTATGTAAACATTATATTTGAAACGTTATTTTAAAATTTATTATTACTAAAATACATTTATAGAATGTAACTGTCACCAAATGAGTCATAAATATCAGTGATGTGACACATTTACCGTCATTTCATCATCATCATCATCATCTATACGGTCAATCCCGGTTGCGTCCAAAGCCGTTGCTTTGGAGCCCAGGGTCCGCTTTCCTTGATTTGCTCCTCCACTTCGCGCGGTCTTGAGCGTCTCTAGTTGTGAGATCATTGGCACGCATGTCAGCCCTCACAACGTCAAGCCAGCATTTCTTGGGTCTACCCCTTTTGCCAGGACCTGGCGGTGGCGGCATGGCCAGACATTTGTTTCCTACGTAGCTTGCCGGTTTCCGCAAAACATGGCCGTACCAGCGTAGGCGACTCTCCTGCAGTTTGTCTGCAATATCACGGACACGGAGGCTACCGCGGATGCGCGAGTTCCTCACGCGGTCCTTACGCGTGACTCCGCACATCCACCGCAGCATATTCATCTCCGTGACACGCAGCTCCTGCTTGTGTCGCTCAAGTAGCGGCCATGCTTCGCTGCCATATAAAAGAACAGGCCTAATGATGGACTTATAGATCTGTCCTTTAAGCTTAACCGGCATTCTGGGGTCACAAATGACACCAGTCACCTCTCGCCATTTGGCCCACGCAGCAGCAATGCGTGCTTTGACGTCGCAATCGATGTCTCCGGACGCGTGAAGTACAGATCCAAGGTATTTGAACTGGTCCTTGCGCTCGACCTTGTCTCCGCCTATGCGAACGGGTGTTGGATCTGTAGAGTTACAGGCCAGGTACTCGGTCTTCGCCACATTGAGTTTCAGACCACCGCTCTCAAGCGACTGCTTCCACTCGTTCACCCGTCTCACCAGCCTGCCCCTGTCCGCGTCCACCAGTGCGATATCGTCAGCATACATCAGCAGCCATGGTGGCTGCTCATGTGAGTCTCTGATGCTGTCTGACACAACGTCTAATATCACACTGAACAGAAACGGACTGAGGACGGAACCCTGGTGTACTCCGACGGTGATGGGGAACGGTTTGGTGTCGCCAACAGCGGTCCGAACCATAGAATCGGAGCTGCGGTACATGTCCCGAATAATGTCAATATATGCCTCGGGGACCCCTTTGGATCTCAGTGCCCACCAGATCACCACTCGAGGGATACAGTCGAAGGCCTTCTGCAGATCAAGAAAGAGCAAGTGCAGAGGCGTGTTCTTCGCCCTGTATCTCTCCATGACGGTCCTTAGGGCGAAGACAGGGTCCATAGTACTGTTGCCAGGACGAAACCCATATTGACACCCCGAGACATCACACTCCTGTCGGATCCGGGAGTCCACAATTTACCGTCATTTCATCATTAGCATTATTGATGTTTAAAAAGTAGATAAAAACCAAAATACAGACAAAAACATCAATCTATTCGACAAAAATATTTTTATTTCATGACTTTGTTGACACCATCGTAGTCAGATGTTTGCAGCACTGTATAGGTTGCGCTGTAAGCATTACTTACAGAGCACAGCAATTTTCATCAATAAGTTATCATTAATTGTGACAACTTTAAAAAAAACTCAATTTATAAAATTTAATAATAAACCTTTGCTGAATGTAGACCTTGTAATAGTAAAAGGTTTTTTTTTTCTCGGAACACTGACTGTCCGAGTGTTCCGAGATTTTGTGACCATAAGCGATGTCCACGTGTGCGTTTCTCTAGCATTCTCTAGAACTGTTTAAAGCCTTACTTCTGATACCCATTACTATTATTTATTCTGTAGTTTATTGTGCAGATATTTCTTTTGTTGACTGTACAAATTCATCAGGGAAGGAATAATTAACAATACTGTCAAACGGGGTGACACAACTGAGTATTTGTAAGCGTGATTTATTATGACAATCCACATCTTAAGGCTGGTATAAATTCGTTCAGGAAGGACTTAGATTTATCCCTAAAAGACTTTCAGGAATATAATCTATCACTAGTCACTTAAGGGGAATAAGATAAAAAAAATATCAATGATAATTTACTTGAGTAACACTCGATTGGATATTTTATGTTAGACATTACTATGAAGGAGAGTTGTGCTAGACTTTTTCACTTATAATAACAATGGCGCAAAACTACAGTTGATTTTTTATAAATTATTCAGTATCTTGGGAATAATTTCATTGTAGATGTAATTTATTTCGTCATTATTTCTAACTTTGAAATTGATTAAGCATTTTGTATTATTATTTTACTATAAAAAATGTTTTTCTTTACTTAATTGTATTCTTTAATATTCTCCACTTTGTTATTGTCATAATTTATTTCAGAAAATAATATTATGTCAGAATAATGCATGGTATTTTAGACACTTTATAATATTTTCTGCTTAAAAGTTATTTTACTTAGTACGTAAATGTTAAGGCAACCTTGCCTTTAAGTTTGAGTTAAGTAATTACTTGTAATTTTGCAATTCATAATGGCTCTAACCTGTTTTGTACATCTTCAAATAAAGAAATGAAAATAATGCCGCTAACCAGAGAGACAAATAAATATGGACTGGCGCCATCTGAGATTGGATTTGCTTATGCTTAAGCAGTCAATGTAGCCATTAACTGCTTATATACAACAAGTTTTACTGTAGGGGATTCATCGAAATCGTGCAGAAAAAACATTTTGATGCTTTAAACATCCTCAAGATTTCATGGAACATCTTTAAAAAACATTTTAAACTTTCTTGTTGCCTTTTTTAAACTAACACTAACACATAAATCCTCTCAACTAATCGTAATTACCAGTCGAGATTAGTACGAGAAGCCATTAAAATAAGGAAGTTCAGTTATATTAGTTTAAGTTGTAATAAGCATGAAATGGAGAGATCACAAAGTGTAAGAGCGCGCACGGGTGATTTTTGTCGCTGCTACTTTTTTGTCACTCATATGAAATCCTTAGATATGTCTTGGATATCTCGAGATATCCAAAGATTTTATATGAGTGACAAAAAAGTCGCAGCGACAAAATTAAAATGTCTCCCTTGCGCGTACACTCTAAGTTGCGTGTTACGTTATGCGTCCGAAACAAATGCGTAAACTGTTAGCATAGTTTGTCGGACTGACTTTACCACGGCCACAAATAACGGAGAAATGCGGGTAAGTGAATATTTTTCATCGCGCTCGAACAGACGAACGCCCCACATCGCCAGTCATCCCGTGGCCACGGTCTATGCAACTACGCCAAAGCGTTGGGAAAATCAATTCGTAAAAAGAGGTATGTGTTAGTGTTGCCGAACTATCGATTTTTTTAACCTACTTAAAAAAAGGAGGTTCTTAATTCGGTTTTATGTTTTTTAAAATGTTTGTTACCTCAGAACTCCGCCATTAATGAACCGATTTGTTTTTTTTTTCTCAATTGTAAAATTCAATTCTGATGATGGAATCCATGAGGAATTGAGGGAACTCTTAAAATATTAAAGGTATACATATAGCGATTTTAGTATATTTAACAACAAGTCAAGCATTTGCATTCAGAAAGTATCATTTGCTGAGGTGGAACTGATGAAAGAGACCATAGTTGGCCACAATAGTCTTCCACGAGTAGCGATAAGATATTTTCATTCAGACAGTTAAGCCTTGCCATAGTCGACAAATCAAATTTTAATAAATGATTCTGGTGAGAATGATACCATCAAACTGATCTGATGAAGAAGGCGGAAGATTAGCACCTGAACTCTGTGATAAAACAATGTATCATAGCCGTGTTTGAACTTATTTGAATCGTCATGAGAAGCAATTTAGCTATAATTACATCACAGATCGCCATTTAGAATGTAAAAAACAATAAAAAACAGACAAATAAAACAATTTTTTATAAAAAAAATAACCGACTTCAAAAACATTAAAAAGCTAAAAATAATTTTTAAACAATCATACCAAACAATTATTATTCGAGTCGGTGCCAGCCGTGGAGTGTTTGAATGTGGTTGTTTGCACCGACTCCAAAAATATACTGACTCAAAAAATATGCATAAATAACTGTTTGGTATGATTGTTTAAAAGTTATTTTCAGCTTTTTAGTGTTTTTGAAGTCGATTTTTTTTATAATTATTCGACAACATCACATATTTTGCTCTGATCGTGTGGTACGTAGCCAAAGCATTTACAGAAATTAGAATCAACGACGGTACTACAACATCCAGACCTGAGACAACATAGAAAAGTTATTTTTCTACATTGAACGACCGGGATCCAACACGGTATCTCTGAGAAAGCGACAGTAAGTCCGGGATCCGACATCTCTCGGCTACGGAGGTCGTCTAATCTATTTATATTACTATCGATAGTATTGGGTTTAGTCAATACTATTGCTATAAATTAACAATTGGTACTATCAATAGTGGCAACACTAGTGTAGCCGTGTAGTGTTAAGTATAGTGTTGGTTATATTTAAAAAAAACTCGATTTCGATATTCCTTCCTTTGTTAACGTTGTTTATGAGCAGATAATTACATTATTAGCAGCAGGTTTGAAGGAGTGTTCTTTTATTTTGAACAATCTGTATTATAGTGACTTCAGTGATAAGTAGTTATCGAAGAAAAAAAAAACTCTATCTTTCTTATCTGACATCTTGCACCCAAATCATCCGAGATCCTATTATGATGCAAGTCATATTTCACTCTTATCAAATATTCATTGAGGATGATTGAAATGGGTCCGGAAATGGGTACAATTTATTGTTTTATTCACTATCTATTGACTATTGAACGGCTTAATAATAATTTCGATAGGATACTATTTTATTTGCAGTTTTAAATGTTCCGTTTATTTTATTCCTTTGTAATATGTAGAGTCCTACCGAAAATTTTGATGCGGTTATGTTTCGGCACAAAATTGGAATTACGAACAGTTTGTTTTTTATATTATTATAGTTATTTAGAGACGATCAGCTCTAAGCCTGCTTAAGTTCTACTGTGAGCCGTACTTGTTTATTGCTGTTTGACTTGTTGGTTCTCCTAATCTTTAAATATTATTAAAGATAAACATACAATGTGTATTTTCGATACTTGATCTAACGAAATGTGCGGATACTAGACCCAAAAAAATAAAAATAAAAAATGTCAGCCATCTTTAAAACCGAGCAGTTTCATTTTTTTATAATTAAATTTTCTTCTTTTTATTTTTTTGTCGTTTCTTTTCATTGAAACGGTACAGATCAAAAATGAAAATTAATTTTTGTCGATAATTTTGGGTCTAGTATCCGCACATTTCGTTTGATCAGGTATTAAAATACACATTGTATTTATTTTATTCTGAAAAATAAAGTCGGCTTTGATAATCCATTTATGACTCGAGAACAGATCCGTTCACTGGGTCAGCTAGTAAATAAATAAAAAAAAGACAAAATTTTAAAAATGTATTACTTGTACTTTCTATTAGATTTATTCCAATCTCTACCAATGTCTAAGTAATTTAGAAAAAATATACTTTTATTTACGTATTTAACGCTGTTAAAAGAATGTAAGTTTTAAACGTAACAAGGATACCGATAAAAAAACTGATCTTAGATTCATCATCTCCTCGGCCCTGCTGCTATTTCATATTTTTTGTTAACCTTTTTAGGGTTCCGTACTTTAAATGGAACAAAACAAAACCAATACTTCTTAATCACTTTGTTGTCGTCTTTGTTGTTATCTGTCCGTCTGTTTGTCCAGACCCTTTATTGTGGAACGCGTCGAAGTATTAGTTGAAATTAAAACCATATACCTACTCAGGTCTAAAGTACAGACAACGGCAGGTCAACCTACTCAAAAAGTTAATGGTCACTGAATTGATTTTCAACTTTAAACTCGACACGTAGAGATCAATATCAATTGAGAAAATTCGACGTTTTGTGGTAGGTTACGTGCTGTTGTCTGTACCTTGAAGCTGTGAAAAATCTAACTTCTAAGAATGATACGGCCGTTTATGCCGCAAAAAACGTATATTTATACTTTCAGGCTAAGTTCAGATGGTCGCGCGTTGACGCGCGAACATCCTTACGCGCAAAAAGAATTTCTAAGTAAATACATCAGACCGTTCACATGAACCCGCGTCTACGCGCAGCTTCGCGCGATCGTCGCTGCTCCATCGCCGGTATCTTGTGCGCGCGTTTACTCCTTCTGAACCCTCTGAACTTAGCCTCAAGGGTATCAAACTTAATCGGTAACTTCTTTCTGTTGACCTGGAACTATGAAAGGCAAGTAATATCGTCATAACTAAAGAAAACTACAAGTATAGGGAAAAATGAAAAAACTGTACCATTGTTTTTAAATGTTGTAATTAACTTGCAATTAAACTGCGAGACTCGATTCCTGAACTATTCAGAATCTGTTCTTAAAAAATATATACAGAACCCTCGGTGGGCGAGCCCGACTCGCACATGTCGGATTTTTTATTACTGAAAGTGGTAAGGATTTCCTTTTTTGTGTCAAGCACCAGATACAATCTGTCATTAGAGGACAATTCGTTTTTAATCCGCCCTACACAAAAAGACAGCGCCGTTCAAAGAAAAGCCTTTGAGAGCAATCAAACAATCTTAATGGGAATGAAATCCCGGAGCATTTTTGTCATGTCAATAGGGTCGACATTTATTGGAAAGACATTTAAGTGTTTCTAAAATACATGTCATAAATTAGGATAAAGAATTCAAAATATATGTGATTAGTAATACGAGTAATAGACAAGTCAAATCGGATCAAGTGTTTTATTATTACCTAAACTTCATTATACAGCATGTTAACAAACAAAAGGCGTTTCCTTTAATCCGTAATGATATAGCGTCCACACAAAAAAAATACCCATTAAAAAATGATTTAAAATTTCATAAAAATAATTAATATTCAACCCTTTTCTCACCGTGCGAGCATAGAAGAAAAAGCGACGTTGCCAGTTTGCGCATTGTAATTATGCTAGTTACTATTTCCGCGCTGCTGCGGCACCGTTCTCTTTTTTTTATTATCCTACCCAACAGGTGATACATCTTGTGTATAAAAATCTTGTGTCACATGCACTTCTCATGTTTATGGTCGCACTTAAGAGGCCGTGTATCTTTTTTCAGTGCAAAATTGAATTACTGTTCTTTGCTTGTGTGCGTCTATGATGCGTGATAAAGCGTCAACAATGTTGATTCTTTACAAGATAATATCGATAATTTATTTGGTAGTGGATATCGTGCCTAGGTTTGGAAAACGATCGGTTTTGCGAGCTTGATTTTATAGTAAATTTTAACTTAGGTTTACTACAAAATTTTATGTTTTTTTACATAAAATAAAAAATATATTATTTTAAAAGTATATCTAAATATTATTGTGTAGTGTTTAAATCTGATAGTAGTTGTTCATAACAATAGAAAAATAAATGATATTTGAATGAAAATTTCTAAAATTTTGTTTTTTTCAGCATTTTTTTTCTGCTATATTTTGTAAGAAAGTAAAAAAAAGTGTTCAACCTATGTGCAAATAGACTATATCTTCAATTAAATGTTAAAATCGAATTGTCAGAATAACTTATAACTTGTAGTCTCTTGTAAACCGATATTCAAAAGTAACTCGAACGTCATTTTTCTGAAATAAGGGTAGTTTCTTTGGTGATTTACCTTTATTTTTGAAATGATATGAAAAGTCCATTCGCACTACATGCAAGAATAAAAAGTTATCTTTCAAAATCACGTGTTATTTTGTTTCAATTATAATTCACGTCTTTACAATCATAGAACAAAATGATTGTAAAGACGTGAATAATAATTATACGACGATTTCTAGGACAGCCTCTTAAACGGCTGGACCAAATTTTATATATTTATGCCACGCGATCGAAGTCGCGGGCAATAGCCAGTAATTTATAAAGCTCTGGCAATATAACTATTTCAACAATTATAATCATATTACCCTCTCATATTGTCATTTTTTAAAAATATTCTGACAAAAATAAAAATTATATTATTTTAAAAGTATATCTGAAGATTATTGTGTAGTGTTTAAATCTGATAGTAGTTGTTCATAACAATAGAAAAATAAATGATATTTGAATGAAAATTTCTAAAATTTTATGTTATTTCAGCATTTTTTCTGCTATATTTTGTAAGAAAGTAAAAAAAAGTATTCAACCTATGTGCAAATAGACTATATCTTCAATTAAATGTTAAAATCGAATTGTCAGAATAACTTATAACTTGTAGTCTCTTGTAAACCGATATTCAAAAGTAACTCGAACGTCATTTTTCTGAAATAAGGGTAGTTTCTTTGGTGATTTACCTTTATTTTTGAAATGATATGAAAAGTCCATTCGCACTACATGCAAGAATAAAAAGTTATCTTTCAAAATCACGTGTTATTTTGTTTAAATTATTATTCACGTCTTTACAATCATAGAACAAATTGATTGTAAAGACGTGAATAATAATTATACGACGATTTCTAGGACGGCCTCTTAAACGGCTGGACCAAATTTTATATATTTTGTTATGTAAATTTGGTATATACCGATAGGTTTCTAGATTTTTTTTCTAAATTAAATGCCACGCGATCGAAGTCGCGGGCAATAGCCAGTTATTTATAAAGCTCTGGCAATATAACTATTTCAACAATTATAATCATATTACCCTCTCATATTGTCATTTTTTAAAAATATTCTGACAAAATCTATAATGCCAATTTATATTATTGCATATGTACAATGTATATTTTTGCCATCTGTTAGCGACACGACACGTTTCAGATTAATTAAAGTCGTACCATCTTTCAGACCCGTAATTAGAACAAATTATGAAGATATCATTCCAGACAGTAACAGGCAAGCACGTCAATATTGTTAATAAATGCCTTCTTAATTGATCAGACAGAAACAACTTAAGGAAATCTTTTTTTCGGTTTATTTAGTGCGAAGACACTAACAATTATTTATAGTATTACGTGTAGCACTGCCTATACCAAGTATTACACCTATCACTATGGTTATTCAAAGTGAAGAATTTGTTTGCTGGCATTTCATGTTCCATACCATTTTTAACACACATTTATTAGCTTCACTTGTAACTTACTATTTTTATTTTATTTATTTATGTTACAGCAACAGAATACAAATCGCAACTTACACTTATAAACATTATTAAATAACTTAAACATCTGTTATAGCCGAACATTAATCGACTAAACGCTTTAAACATTTATTAATGTAATCAAATCTCGGAAGAAGTTTTTTTACTTCTTCTTAATGTCTTTACATTTAAAACTTTGTCATTAATTGACATCCGGATGACAATACAATAATTTGCCACCATCGTGCTGATCTGATGATGGAGTTAAGAGGTAGCTAGAAAAAATCTTTGATCACTACTAGTAAAACCTTCGTCTTAGAAGTAGTTTTTAATGTATTTCTAACTGACGTATCGGTTTAAGACTTTGTAAGCATCTGATATTTGAATTACAATACAATAGTTTGACACTATTCTTCTGATCTGATGACGGAGTCAAGGAGGTCGATAGTGGAACTCTTTAACAATTACTAATAAAAACTTCGTGTTAGGGCTCATTTGAGTTGAGTTTATGAGTTTATTAGATATCATCATTCATCATTACAGCCACAGAACGTCTACTGCTGAACATAGGCCTCCCCCAATGACTTTTATTGGGGGGGATTGCCAATACTCACCACGCTTGGCAGGCGGGTTGACGAGCGCAGTTTTTTATAAGATTTCGCATTCAGACGCTGCTGCCCGTCTCGTGCTACAGGAATTAGTCGCCTCTTACGACACGCCTCCTGTTGGCGGTGGGGAAGTGTATTCTTTACGACCGTCCCCACATGGCACATTAGATATAAAAGTGTGTTTTAAAGTTTTTTAAACTATGATATCAATTTGTAAGTGAAACAAAAAAAAGGGTTTCGATGTTGACCTTAAGAAGGAAGTTTAATTATTTCAATCCAAACTTATAGCTACCATTACAGGCTATAGTGCCAAATAGTACAAACATAAATTTTATTAATAACATAACGTTTTATATAACAAATTACAAACAACGCAGCCCTTGTGAACTCACTCAGAGAACTCAGAGAATGAACTCACCCAAATAGATCCACTTGATCCCAAAGTCGGTTAAGGAGTCTCGTGGCGCGAGTAAGCTGTTTGTTTTACAGAACACACTAGCCTTCTTATATTTGACAGCAGTTTAAAAAGTTACCGTGTGTGTGGTTCTAAAAAGTTCCATAAAATGAGGTATGACAGCCCTAGGCGATAACCACAGAGCCTGAACAAATATCGCTTCGCTCGCTCCCAGGCCGGGTGGGTAAACAGGTTGTGATTGGATATAATAGCCACTGAGCTGGCTGTTGACGCAGCCCTAGTGGTTCATCTAGTGGTTAAACTGAAGTTTTTTAAGGTATAGTTCCAATACCAACCGCAGCGACAAGCGACACCGTCGGCAGGCATTTACACCATGTCGCTGAGCGCATTCGACACCTAATAATTCCAATCATCATTATTAATTCAGCCATAGAACGGTCACTTTTAAACATAGGCCCTAATGATTTCCAGATTGGCCAGTTGAAAGCGGACTGCATGCAGTAGTTTTCCACAACCTTTACCAGGTCATCTGTCCACCTTGTTAATAATTCCAATGCATTATCATAATCAGCACTCGTTAATTAACTTGGACATAGACCTACAAGGTGGACAAACGACCTGGTAAAGGTTGCAGGAAGCCGCTGGATGCGAGCCGCTTTCAACCGGCCAATCTGAAAGTCACTAGCGGAGGCCTATGTTCAGCAGTGGACGTCCTATGGCTGAAATGATGACGATGATGACATAGGCCTCTCCCAGAGCACAACACTAAGCCCGATCCTCGGCTATTCTCTTTTTATCTACTGCCAGCAGCTTTGGGTATATCATCGCTCTGCCTTGTCGAAAGACGCCTTATTCGTTAAACGAGACACGGATGTCACTAAAAGCTGCCACTTCAGCCACCCTAGCGGGATCACTAAAACACGAATGACATAAATATTTATCGACACGAACTTTATTTTTTTTAAATATGATAAATATAGCCGCCATGCAAAATTTTTATTGATACAGTGATCATAAACTGGCACAGCGATTCAACATGGCGGCTATATTTATCAAATTAAAAAAAACTCAGTTGGTGTCGATAAATCGCTATATCATATCGTGTATGGGGGTGGTGAGGAATAGGGTGTAAAGTTCCTCATCCCCTATTGGAAAGGGAGGATCCTCCGACCAGACGGGTGTTGTGTCTGGTGGGCTACTGCCCGACGGTTGTTTGTCGGGTTCTTGTATATATGGTTCATTCGCTCCGATAACTTTAATATCGCGATGTAGGATCAGTTTTATATGTGGCGAGATAGATGTCACTACACGTGTTTTGGTGGTCATGCTAGGGGAGCAGATTGCTTATTCTTTAAGCTATACAGATTACTTATGTTTTCTTTCGGATTCAAATATCAATTTTTATACATTTTGTAAGAAACTGTACTGTTGCCTGCCGTTGCCGCCGTTATCGGATTCATACCTTTATACAACTTATAATAATAAATAACATGTTACACGCTGGCATTGCACTGTGCGGGCCGAAGATCACATAAATTTAGAATGGACAATGAGGTCCACTTACTTGGTTCACGTATATATTGATAGCTGATATTGATCAACTTTTACTATGAGACGAAATGTAATGAAAATGAGATATTTCTGCAAGGCGCCATAATATTAAGTTCTGAAATCTGTGGTAACAGTGTTTATAGTTATTGCTGTCATGTTACTGTTAAGGATGTCATATATGTAGAAACATATTATTACAGATTTTAACAAGTTACCATTTTTTTTTTAAATAAGTAGAAAGAAGTTAATGGTCTTAATCAACTCTCCTTATAAGTATTGTTCCAGTATTTTTCGACAACTTGATAAAACAATGTCATTAAAACAAGACGACTACACAAAATAATATTCAAGAAAAGTTTAAGTACATCTGAAAACAAAAGTATTCGAATACATTTTTTCACTTGACGTCTTCTTGGCTAACTTTTAAATTTATGAGAGAAATCTCATTTTTTTACTTTGACCTTGAATTCATAGTAAAAAGTTTAATAATAAATAATTTGTTTTTACAATCACACCAATTATCTAGCCCTAAACTAAGCAAAGCTTGTATTAAGGCGACTAGATAATGGATAAACATACTTATATACATTTATAAACATCCATGACTTAGGTACAAATGCTCGTGGTCATCACACAAAAATTTTGCCCCTTTGCGGGCCTAGTTTGGAGCGCGAATCACTACACCAGCCGGTAGTCGGCCAGTTTCAGGAGCTGATGTTGAATTCATTTCTTTCCCAAATTGGTATAAGTAATTGTTCATCGATATTCCAGTTGTAACATAAATGTCTTACACGTTGATTATGAAGACTAACAACCCGCTCTGGCTTTGAAAGGCACAATATCCAGTATTTATGGTTACATCGTGTATGTTCATATGTATTTATACGGTCACTTGTCATGTCACTTTTGTATATTTTTATTTACAAAAACGAAAATGGCTGAAAGTTTGACTTTTAATAATTATGTTAACTTCATTTGTAGAGCAGTGGATTTTGTTATTAAATAAATAAATTAAAAGTAAAATCTATGGTTATAAATTACACACTCACCATTCTTTTGAATTTGTCCATGTGTTAGTAAAAACATATTGGAATCACTACAAGAATTTCAGTTTAGCTAAGTCATAAGTATAGAAGTACAATTAGAAAAGACGTTTGCACTCATCTGAAAACATGTCATTACCTCATCATTTGTATTCAAGACAAGTCCAACAACGTCAAACATACGTCACATAATTTTCTAGTATGATTATATCAGCTGAAACTCATCTCCAGTAATTTATTTTGGGAAAAATGACGCGATCCTGTCAAAATATGATGTCGGTAAGATGTCGAAAGCCGTGATTACCGAAGGAGAAAATGAGTTGAGTGCTGACATGGCCTGTTATCAAATGAGTGTTTTTATGTTGTGTTTGGAAATACTACATAATATTTAGAGTACATATTTATAGCGGGATTTTCCATGCGTTTTAATTTATTTTTAGGTCGTTTCTTGTAATTTTCACGGGGTGTTTGGAGGGGCTCGTAACTGAAAACTAAAATATAATACTAAAACCTACAGGAATTACTAGTGACTAGCATTTTATAATTTAGGAAAATTGTACGGTAAACAAGGAAAGTCATTGTTGTCAAAACAAGTAATAAAATTACACACATTTTTGGCAGGCACAGATTCTGTTTGCTACAATGGGATACAAAATATTCATTGATTTAAAAACTTCTTCCTTTCTTGCCTCCGTCTAAATAAGAAAACCTTCGTGTAATTACATCACTAGGTAGTCAAAAAGTCTGTAACATAGGCATCTTATTGGCATAGAATAGATAGATATATATTTACCCTTTACTGAATCGCACATTATGGGCTAAAGAAGCTAGCTGAGATTTTGGCACACATATGAATATTGGTTCTAGTTCTTTCCGTTTACGTGTTCCCTCGCAATGATTTATTCATGTCTCTGGCTTTCTTCTAAAGTCTTCGCAGACGAAATCACGGGCAAAACTAGTATAGAATATAATAATCAAAAACGTAAACACGTATAGACTTGGAATCTTAATTTTGTGATTCGGTTAATTTTAGGCTGAGAGCTATTTAATTAAAACTTAGTAAACGTGTTTGAAAATAAACTGTTGGGTTTTTGGCGATATCCATGAATATAATATTTGTTTGAATTGATTTAGATTGAGTGATTGTTAGTATATCAAACGTGAGATAAATATTGATTTATTGATGAATACTGGATAAGATCAATGTCAAGATCTGTGCTATAGTGTTTATTATCTTCTCGATAAAAACAAGTCAGGATTACAAACTTGTGAACGCCAATATTGTAAAAAGTTGATACGTAGGTACAAATAATTATTATCGTATCGAAAAAAAAGTGTAAATGAAATAACTTGTGAACTGTAATTGAGAGACTGATTGGACCCTAGATCTTAGTCAAGCGTACCTCACAAAAAGATAGATAGATACATAATAATATACTTTATCGCACAAAAAAAAGGTTTTTACAAATAAGACGTATAGAGACATCGCCAAACATCTTCCAGAAAGAAAATTAAACAGTAGTTCTTTGCACTTCGCAATAACGATAAAATCTAATCACGACTAAAAAGAGTTCTCCTAGTGTTTTCCTTTTTATTTATTTATGTAGGTATGTTGTAATACACAGCTCATTTTTAATGTTCAAATGACAATTTGACTGCTCTTAAAATTTTAACGAGAAGTGAGATAAAAGCCGAAGGTATTTTTCTTGTATTTTTGTAATCTTCTAAGTAGACAGGAGAGGGTTAATTTTGCTGAGTGTCCCAATTTGCCACGCTAAAATTAGGTTAATAAGGGCAGTTGAAAAATATACGTAGGAGGTACCTACATCAAAAAATACATTAAGCATCTCAGAGAACAGAAAAAGTATAATTTAACTTTTAATGGTTTAAAAATTTGATGAGACGGAAAGAGGCCCCTCTTTACGTAGGAGAGTTATGGTGATTTTTAATGAGTGTAGAGAGATGGATGGATTGTTTTAGGGATCGTTTTAGGGATCATATGACTAAGAGTGGATGACTCGAATGACCCTAGATGACCTAGGAACAGGGCAAGCGAATGACGATGATGATGTGGTATCCGGAACGCCATTGTTTCATATTTTTTCTTATTCATTTATAACAATTAAGGTCCTCGCTGTAACCTTATAGATTGGTGCGTGATGATGGCAAGAGACCGGATGGCCTTACGCTCGTTCCCTGGGAGCGGGGACGGGCTTTAGTATGGGATGCGACTTGTGTCGATACTTTGGCCCCTTCTCATCTTAGGGAATCAGCTGTAAAAGCTGGAGCTGCAGTGGAGTCCGCAGAAAATGCCAAGCGGCGCAAATACGAGTCCCTTGCAAGTGATTACGTGTTTGCGCCATTTGGCGTTGAGACTTTTGGACTGTGGGGACCGAGTGCAAAATTACTTTTCGGAAAAATTGCTTCAAAATTAATTTCGATTACAGAAAATAAAAATGCTGGCTCGTTCCTCGCTCAAAGGCTTAGTTTAGCCATTCAGCGTGGGAACGCTGCTAGCATTCTCGCCTCTTTGCCTCATGGACACGCTATTTTTGAGTAGGTAGCTTTTAGTTTTAGGTTAGTTTATTTTTGTGTTATTAGAATTTTAATTGTTATATTCGAATAAATATTATATTATTAAGGTTTTATTACTTTGTGTAAGGCCATACTCACAATACTTGTATAATTATATTATATTTATTCATATAAAAATCGTCAAATAAATAAATTCAAAAAAATTTATGTATGTCAAGTCAAAATAATACTTACATAAAATTAACTTAAATAAAAATTATAAATTCATTAATCAATAAATTGTTGTTGATGATAAATTTACCAAATCAATTCTATATATAATAATCAAGTAAAGTTATTATCAAAATTACTAAACTTTGACTGGTTTTACAAAACAGGTAACAGAAAAAAATACCTATGCCATCTATAGCGAGTTTTTTATTGACACTGACTTAAAAAATAACTGATTTGGTATACTTAGATATACCTATATTTTTTTAAAGTAGTTTTTATTATTTCCATATATAATTATAGAGATGGACATTGTTATTAATGTATACGATTTCGTAATTAATAACATATCACAAAGGGAAACGGTTACCTTTTGCGTAATTTAAATGCTTTGCGAGCGAAGGAGTTAAGAAAAACGGTTTGAAAATACAAGACTTTTTATCTTTATGCAATGGGCCTCGGTCGGGGCTCCCTGCCATTTTTAAAGTTTCGTATCCAAAGAGTGCCTGGGTTATACCACAGTTCAGCACCTTGTACCTATATGACGACCTCCGTAGCCGAGAGGCGTCGGACTTGGTGTCGCTATCTCTGAGGTCCCGGGTTCGATTCCCGGTCGGGTCAATGTAGGAAAATAACTTTTCTTTATTGTCTCGGGTCTCGGTGTTGTGGTACCGTCGTTGCTTCTGATTTCTGTAACACAAGTGCTTTGGCTACTTACCACATTCTCAGAGCAATGTATGTGATGTTGTCCAATACTTATTTATATTTAATATCATATTATTATTTATTTATATTATAAATTTATTTCAGGAAAAAGTCCCGTATTACATTTGAATTTGAAATAAATTTCTGCATTATGTAGATTTAAATAAACGTGAAATATTGTATGTTAAACTTAACTCAAACACTACCTGAAATTTAGCACACATTATTGATCTAGCAAGTATTGGACAACTTCACATACATTGCTCTGATCCTATGATAAGTAGCTTAAGCACTTGGGTTACAAAAAACAGAAACAACGACGGTACCACAACATCTAGACCCGAGACAATACAGAAAAGTTATTTTTCTTTATTGACCGATCGGGAATCGAACCTAGGTCCTCTGAGATAACGACACCAAGTCCGGTATGCTCTCTCCTCGGCCACGGAGGTCGTAGATTATTACAGATATGATTTTTATCCCGCCGTAGGTAGGTATAATACTCACACAAGCTCTGTTATATTCATATCCTTATTTATAATACTGGCCAGAAATGTTTGCATTGATTTTAAATAAAAAAAAAGATCAAAGCCATCTTATGGCAAAAAAAATGTTGTTTTTTTTTTAACGTTACTCTGTACTAAGTATCTCGTCTGTTCTGCTTTAAGAGAGCAAAATTTCATTTATTATTTTTAAATTGACTTAAAACTTTATTGAATATTTTAAATTCGTTTAAAAGAAGAATTTGTTAAAAGATCTTTAAGTTTCTAAATTCGTTGCAATATTTTTAGTATGTTTGTTTTTTTAATGTACGTTCCTGAACAATAGGCGATGATGTAAACTTAATGCCATAAGATATTCTCTAGTAGCCAACTTTATTTATTTGCACCGTAAGGGTCAGTTGGAACTTGTACCCTGAGTGTAAGAAAAATTGCCAGAATATCCGCCATGAGGACTAGGTAATATTAAATAATAAAAAATGTAGGAAAAAAATGTTTCTATAGTGCAAACTACAATAAACTAACTATAAACTCTGGTTAAGTGTTAGTCAGACTCGAGCAAGGATTAAATTAAAATAAAAGAAAAACGGGTAACCCAACAATTTATGCTCTAGTTCGACTCGCACTTTGCTGATTTTGACGTAGTCATATCACTAATTACTAGGCACTTAATTCACCGTCTTATTCTCAGTACATTAGTGACAGTCAGTAATTCCAACCTCATTATTTAATTTTATATTTGATGTAACATTTAGCACTAAGGCCTGCCTTCCCGATTACAAATAAAAATATTATACGTATAATTACGTGTTAGTGTAAGTAAACTTATTAATAGTTTTTGGCCTTCAATTGTTAGTTAATAATTAAGGAATGGTAGTAAATTTAAAATTGTCATTAGCTAAAAATAAACCGTTTGTAAAATTATTAAATACATATTACTTTATATGCTAATACATTCTCAGTAACATGTACATGAATTTATAATTGACTTGAAAGTAGCAAAGAAGTTTCATTACTTAGAAAAAACATTTAACATCTTTAAAATAAAAAAAAACTCGAATAAAGAAACAATAAACCCGTCGTATAACAACAAGCAGCAGAAATTACTCACCAAAGTTTATTTCTTTTAACAAAAACTTGTCCAACAAACTTTCCAGCCAGCTTCTAAGTAAACAGTTCACAATTAAAAAAAATAAGTCTGAAGAAATGAAACGGCAAATTAAAAAGTTGCACGGCGAAATATGAAAATAGCTCGCATTGACACGGGTTCCTTTTTACTTTTTATAAACTGTCGTGTTCGTCCGTTGCTAAGCGCAGCGCGGCGTGTTATCGCGTCAATGCTCGAATCGAGACTGTCTGCCCTGACTGGCACTGATATGCCATACGTCCTAATGGGATGTTATTTTATGGCATTTTACGACGTCCCACCTTTCAGTAAGTAATATTTTTTACAACATATTGCACTATTAAAAAAATACAATGCCCAAATCATTTTTATCTGTAATTTTTCTTCGGAATATTACCGGCCGATGTAGTGTTGTCGCGGCTGCGAGATAGCCCGCTAATCCACGGATTTAATGTGGTGAATTAGGACGAGGTGTTTGTAGATATTATGGTGATCTCATTTTGATCTGCTTGGCAGTTTTATATCTTTTTGATAATGAGTAAATATTTACCACTTCATGCTTGTAAATAATATAGTTTTTATGATACTTAATGCTGAAGTACGAAACGATACACAAAAATACTAATTTATTCAGTATATAGGCCCTCTTCGGGGCACTTATACACGTCCCAAAATATAGCTTAACCCTACCACCGATTCGGGATTACATTTGCCTGGTGATGAGAGGAAACGGCGCAACAAACTCAGTCACCTTTGTCAGCCTTTATTAGAGGAAATAAATTTCTATTTAGAGTACATAGAAAATGTCTAATAACTAACTATGATCTGATTTAAATCGCGTCACTTCACTAGCCAATAGTGGTGTATTGATTATCTAAAAGTTTAAATTAAAAAAAATAACATTAATAAAAATCGCCTATATCTTTTTTCTAGCACAAAACTATTATGTTCACTCAAAATGATTCTGGTTTCAATGCAAGCAGATGAAAATCTCACTGATCAGAAAGCCTTACTACTAACGCGACTGGAAGCCGTACTACTTAACAGTGCCGTGTAGATATACAAACTTTTTGTTGGCCTGATTTTATTTTTTTGGGCGCGAATGCATGTGACTTTTTCGCGTCTCTCATGTTTTTTTCCTCTTCTTTATTTAAAAAATATTAATGGACGTCTTATTAATATTTAAACAAAGTAAAACAAATGAATTAATTAACAGTATTGTGGTTCTGATTTGCTAAAATAACAATAATGCTTGTAAAAATAACATTACTTTCTAAGTGTGTTTAATTGCTTGCTTGATGATACGGAAGAACTTTCTAAGGCAGGGTTACCCATTTTTGTTGTCATGCTGGAAGGTTAGTGACCGACAGCCTTCTTGCAGGTTAGTAGAGTTTTTTTATCAGGTCACGTTCTGACGTGTTGTCTTATGTAAGCCTTAGGGTCCAATTTAAGACTCAAATCCATCATATTATTGCTTGAGTAGAGTTGGCAATTTTTATGCCTTTCTAATGGCTGAATCGTAGTATAAATTTTTTAATAAATTATTTTCTTTTATTAAAACAATATCAATTAATGTGTTTTTGACATGCAATAAATACTAGTATAACAATTCTTATCATTGTCATTTTATAAGGCAATATTTAAGACTATTTGTATATTTAGTTTAAAATAAGTGGATAGGACCACTCGTAGCAGAATTCGCAAAATAAAATTTCAAAAATAGTGATTTAAGGTATTCGTGTGCTAATATTGTGATTTCGTATTCGAATTGAAATTCGCATGATTCAAAAATACGTCTCTAGGGTCGTTCTTCTGCTAGATCTAGATGGGCGACAACGCAGACTAACCTAAGTTACCTGTTTCCAGAAAATAAACGATTTTCATTTTCCTTTTTTTTTCATTGACTGGATTTTATAATCACAAGACTGTAGTGAGGTGAAGATAGCTGAAACGATACTGATGTACAATATTTTATTCTTTTTGTTAGGTGGTGAGGGAAAACATTAGGAAACCTGTACATTCAGATAATAATGTGTGAGTAGCCATGATCAAAAATTTTTATAGAACAGTTACGCGGTTTTGAAGTAAGCGTGCCGTGTGGGGAGGGCTGTATATAATACACCTCCCCACCGCCAACAGGAGGCGTGTCGTAAGAGGCGACTAATTCCTGTAGCACGGGATGGGCAGCAGCGCCTGCTTTCGAAATCTTATAAAAAACTGCGCTCGCCAACCAGGCAGGCAGGTTGGCGAGTATTGGCAATCCCCTCCGATGAAAGTCATTGGGGGTGGCCTGTGTTCAGTAGTGGACATCCATGGCTGAAATGATGTTGATGATCATAAAAGTAAAAAGTCAGACGGGTGCTCCACTGTTGAGAAGGTAGTCTGATGGGAATTGCTTCAAATGCAAGTCTAGACTTACTTAGGCTCATCCTGATGAGCCGCATCTAGGATCCTGAGGATAAGGTTGAGGAGAAGAGAAGTGTACTTTGACTGGGAACGGGACGAAGAGCTAGGAGAAACGCTTCAGTATTTGCAAAGCATAAATATTATTATATTTTTAAACTTTATTGCACTGGTAAGTACTGGCGGACTTAACGCTTTATAGTATGCTCTACCTGTCAACCTCGAGGTAATGCAGATAATGTAGTCAGTGGCGGATGTACAAGGTACCTATCCGATATATTTAAAAACAAATAAAATACACATTCATACCAATATACGTGATAGATATACACAATAATAAATACATACATTTTATCAAAATATAAGCTTATTAGGGAAGTCAATAATAATTGATACAAAGTGAAACAAAAAAGGTGTTGAGTATTGGTAAAATGATCAATTCTGAGAGGTGCTATGATAATACTTACGTAATGACTTTTTTAAAACAAATATTATTACCACATTTTGTTCTACTAGAGTTTATCTTTAACCAGACTAATTTTGAAGGCTAACAATGGATAGTTCAGCATCGCTAGGCACAGATAACATGAGTTCTTATCACACAATGACAAGTCGTTTGCAATGGACTTGAAATTGATAAAAATACAAAAATCATTTAACTGCAAAAAAGTAATATTACTTGCTGAATTGGAAATTCCCTTGCAGAATGTCTTAGTTTCTTCCGGCATGATCCGAAGTTCGTCTTCCGATTGACTCGCGAACTTGGTGCCGGTCATGGTCCGATATTAAAATCTTGATTAAAACTTTCTGCGATGAAATACTGATAAAGTAGGCGTAGGTTGACTTCTTTCGTTTCGGAATTCAATTCGGTTCGAATGGGGAATTACACCGCATATTTAGCCCGATAGGTTGCATTGTATTTTGTCTTGCCCGTTGTGATCAATACCACTGATCATGTAAAACTACGGATCAACACTGAGTCATTGGTTTTGTCAGTGATCAAATAAACTGCTACTAAGTTGTCAAACGTGTATCAAAGTCGCGTCAAACACATTACAATATTATGTAAATAAATACAATAATTTTATCTGTTTTAAACGATGCCTCTACGTATAGTTAAGTCATTACCTAATACGTTTTGTGTTTGTTTAACGAGCACAAAAAAACACCTCTTGACATTAACGTGGACATTGATTGACAAGACTCCAACTTTTTTTTTTTTTTTTTTACAATCACACCAATTTTCTAGCCCCAAACTACTTGACCAGTGACAAGGCCAATCACGCTGGCGCCATCTGAGTTTTGCGTTGCCTGTGCTTCCCCTTAGCATCACTTTTGAAAGTGAAGTAACCTGTAAATAAAAAAGTAAATATTGTTTCAAAAGTTCGTGATTACTCTCTAACATTGTTCTAAATCGAGACAGCAATATTCATATCGGACAAATGTATTAAAAGATCTATAAAGAGGTTTTGATATAACGTCTACTCTATGTCTATTGGGAGAAAGTTCTGTTTTGAATAACCTTAAATAATAAGGCATTATTTGTCAAAAGTCGCAGACAACATGATGTGTCGAAAATGTAAGTAAGGATGGGAGCAAGTTCATTTAGGCATGACCAATGGCTTTTTACTTTAGGATAAAATGGGATCATTTGCCGACCAACGCTGAAATTACCTTTGTTATTTATTAAGTACTATAATTTGTTCGTGTCATTTTCAGTTAAATTCAGAAATCTTTCCTTGCATGCGCACAACAACTCACCAAAGTTTTTTTTTGCATTTGGATGAATGGGAAATCTTTGTTTTTTTAACCCCTATAATGTTTAGGGATACGAGACACAATAGATTTTTTTTTGTTACGCGGTCTCAGGCGTTCGCTCGAGGTTTTTCGAATTGAATTTCAATAATTACATTCCGAATCCTTCTTTATTTTATTTTATTTATTTATTTAAACTTTATTGCATAGGTTAGAACAATTGGCGGACTTAATGCTATAAAACATTATTTTCAACTAGTCAACATTGAGGTAATGCTGATAATGTAGTCAGTGGCGGAGTACAAAGTATCAGTATACATACTATATATTAAATATTTTAAGGAAGTCGATGATTTTATTGGTCGAAATTATAAAAAAATAGGAACCTTTTTAAAAAGGAGTAATAGTAGAATCGACAGTTCTGATAGGTGCAAAATTAATGCTCACGTAATGTTTTTTTTAAAATTTAGACGAGGATTGTTAGCGAGCACAAATCGTTTCGCCTAAGTATTTTAACAATCGAACGACTGGATTAGGAATACATAGAAACCAAAAACGACCCAGCGAATAAACATACAAATTATTTACTTGTTTGTATCCGACTTTAAAATTGTTCTCAATTATTCAACTGTACAGTAAGTAACCTAGTTTTTAAGTGTCTTGATCGACTCTCAGGAGCACTCGGATTAACAACCTGATCCTGTGGTGTCGCTTTTTGCCGTATCTCGCCACCAAGCTGTTCTATGGGTGTTACTAAATTTTGTATCTTTCCGTAGGAAAATCACAGCACGAAGCTTTGTCTTTTAAAAGAAAGGGATACCGATCCGACACCAAAACTTTGGTATACGATTATTGAGTTGAGTTGGGGTTACATTAATATACACCTAGCGGATGCTTTCTCTGACAGCACTATTGAAGAACTAAAAATAGCACCCACTAGGAGTAAAGATTTTTGTAGATAAGACAGGATTTATACCGGGTCTATAAAGATAAACTTTCAAGACTAGTTGCCAGGATTTATGTTAACGGACGCCTGCCATATTAAATGTCTCAACCCGATAATCAGGGCTGAAGTCACTAAATGGACCACCCGATCAAAAACTAAAAAAAGTTAGAGAAGGCGACACATAGGTGTGAGTGGCCATGGTTGTAGAGAGGTGTGTTCACAGGGTGTCAGCTCCCAGTTACCAGTGATAAACGCACAGTCAGCAGGTTTCTGGCGTTTTGACATTTTAACTTCTAATCTAGAGCAGAGGTTCAGCTCATGCAAATCCAGTCTTAGCTCGCCGGGTAATTTAAGCCCTTAAGGTGAAAAGTTAAGGAACAAAAAATACCATACCCACAATCAGATCCTAATCTCCTTACTTAAATTTTAATTAGTAATTACTCCGCGTCTCGCAAATGCAAATCCTTCTGAAACGTGTCATAATGAGCATACACGCAGTAGACTCGTTATTTTTGTCCATTCACTTGAAGCTGATTATTTTTGATACTGTATGTACGTAAGTCAACAAACCATCATTAACTAAAAGGAAAATGATCGGTGGAACAAGATAGTAACGAAGTGTAGGCTTGAAACTGGCAACAAACGTGTCGGGGCCGGTATTTGGTACCTGTTTTAAACAATTAATAACATTAACATCAAACACAAATTACCTATCAAACGACACCTCACACTATGCAATATGACAAAAAAAAAAATCTTCTTAGTTAGATTTTTGAAAAAATCATAACTTTTTTTGGTTTGTTAACATGAGACTTTTTTTTTGGCAATTGAAAGAGCATAAGTTGCTACAGTTTAAAAAAAAACATGAGTGCTTTGAACCGCTTTTTAAATTTTTAATTGGAGTTTACGAAAAATCTGTCGATTTCAAGGAAAGTAATTATTCTTGCATTGATATAAAATTAAATGCACTTCAAATTTGTAGATCAGTCTGAATTTTTTTTCTGAGAAAGTGCAATGTCTAAGTAAGCACCTAAAATAAAAATAAAATAGATTTTTTTATTTTAAAAGTAAATAAAATATTATTAAAATATTAAAAGTGCTGATATTTCTAAAATGAAATAAAAAATCATATCTTGTAAGCGGCGGACAAGCGATTTTTTCCTGGCGGGTACAAATAGGACCCTAAACTTACCTAAAAAAAAATTATATCCATCTGGCCTGGACCATCCTGTATATGATCATCGAAGTAGCCTGTAAGTTTGTTTAATATGTAGCTGCAAAAGATTTTTTTTTCGATTTTTAATGCAGCATAATCTCGTGGTTTTAAAGAGTGTCCTATTCTTTTGTACACCCATTATACTATTGATAACAAACAACTTTGCCCAAAAAACTCATGGCCTATCTCGACATAATTAGTTAGTGTACGTTGCCGTCCGCAGTTTTATTAAGAAATAGTTTGTCCTTAAACAAAATTAAGTTGAGCTAAGTAACTGGTTTTTTGTTTTTGTTTACATGAGTATAAACGAATCCTTTAGTATTTTACACTAACAAACATTCATCCTAGGAAAGGGTCTGCTGTGCGTACCTCTGTTATGTATTCACACGTAATCTTAGGATCAAAGCTATGTTTAATCGGATATAGCGTGTTTGCGAAATTTATGTATGAGGCGAGGGAGTCGATATTGGTGTTCCATTTGTCGATTGCATAATAACGATGTAGTGCAAGATTGTTGGTTGCTCGTTAGATTATTATTGGATGAATATTAATTATTAATAGGCTAGTTTTCTGGGTCAAAAGAATATTCTATTTAGTTCGTCAGTTGTCTTTTTTCAATCAAATAAAAAAATTACGAAGATAAAGCGCTCAAAGTGAGCAAGTGATGTCACGCCTTGCGACACTTTTAGCAGAACGCAGAACTTTAACAGGCTATATCTTCATCATATTTTGTTTGATTGCTAAAAGAAATAATAGCCTATATTGGTGTACTGTTTGGCGAATATTTATTATTGAATTACCTATCTCAAAATATTAAAGTTTGTAAGATTTTTTTATTTACTTGTCATTCTTACAGAGTAACAGACAATAAACATTGCTTGGGGCGTCTCCTAGCACATCCGGATTTAAGCCAATTTAGAAAAAAACTTACCGCCGTAGGTACTATCTCGCCAATAGGGCCGTCAAGTTAATTTATAGCTGATGTAAGCTTTTTAAGTTATTTTTTATTTATAAAAGACGAAATTACTTGTGACAATAACTAGAAAATTCAATCAATCATATTCTGTGGGCAACTAAAAAGTTTGTAATATCGGTTCACAAAACAACAGCTCAACGTGATGATAAATGAGGAACCGCAAATTTATTACCGTGGAAACAGTATATTAGTTAGATAAATTGAGATTCTTTAACACATAAAACGGTTCTTAGTTTGGTAGTAGAGTGAGTAATTGACAAAAACTAGTATTTTTAAAAGTGTTACTTCATTCGACTTAACGCGAGAAATAAAATGCCACGTGTCCATTGACTAAGCGGTAAAAAAAAACGCTTTTTGCGTCTAGTTGTATTCGCTGTGTGCGCGATGACAGCGCCCCTAGTGACCACAAGTATTGTTACTTAGATCTCTCACATTATGGCAACTGGATGGTTTAAGAATGATTTTTGGATTGTTTTTCTTCTAAATTAGATGTAAATATCTAAAAAGTTAGTGCATATTTTAATAAGTGATTTTCTCACTCGAACTAAAATGTGAATGTTATAATACGAACGGGATTTGAATTGATACAACATGATATAACTTTCCAACCTCAAACTGTCCAAAAAGGGAAGAAAATAGTATAAGTAAAGCATGTGACAGACTTTGAAGAGCTTAGAACCAACGGACAAAGCTACTTAATAAGAGCTGTGATTATAAGACAAACGTCTGTGACACAAACTTCCTACAAACTTTATTCTTTTCACAGCAGCTATCTATTTAATACTTTGCTTCAATTTCCATCTTGATGTTGGAAACGAATAACACATGCACGAACTGTTTTTCTCATTGTATCTCCACTATAAAACACAACACGTACTGTGACCCATATCGCGAATTTAAACATGTTTACTTAAAAATACTTAAGAGCCATTTCACAAAATCGCGCCGTTTGTATGGAGCGCGCGCTTGTGCATTGAAAATTTAGGATTTAGGGTAAGTTGTGAAAGCGTTTTTGATCCTAATTACCTGATAAGATTTTAAAAAAAAAATACATATTTCAAATAAATAAAAATCAAAGGTATTGTGCCACAAACTTTTAATTGTAAATATGCTCAATTTAAAACAAAAATCCTGAGTAAACTAGCGCAATTTTTCTAAATAGTTTACAAATTGTTTAATTTTATTTCGCCTTATTGTGATAATAAATCTATATTGTCGTTCATTAAACGACAACAAAATTATATGTCTGATTTTTTGACGTATTTATTCAGCAATAATAATGAATGTAAATGAAAGATTTAGTTGCTTGAAATTGACAAGGCAAACACTTTTCGTCAATCGAGGTGGCGGGTTTGATAATTTTCTAAATAAAAAATAGTGTTATTTGCAAATGTGCTACATTAAACGTCTAAACCAAAGATTAGGCTTGCTTTTGCATGTATTTAACATTCTTAAAATATTTTCTAAGGTCGCAAATTAGGCGCTGGAAATATTAGATTTTGCGCTAAAAATGTGAAATGGCTCTTAATAACGCAAGTATGAAATTCTATAGAAATATAGCAATTTGACACATGACAGTCCAGAGTTTTTTCACATTTCTGCCGATTGCGTGCTGCGATCGATTTGACGGCCCCCACCACCCATTTCGCGAATATGCGCCACACATAGCGAATAGTGCAACACTATCAAATAGGGCAAGTTTGTGACAGATAATCAAATATTCCTGGGATCCCATATTAGCCATTAGCAGGTAAACTACATGGTCACAATTTATGTACTTTAATAACCATCAGCCCAGCAATATGAGATACAATAGAAATTAAATCGTTTTGCAGTCTCATACCGCTCGACGGCCAATAAGTTAACTTACTTAACGTTCGTGTTTACCTATTATTTCCAAACATATGGCGACATCAGAATATTGTCTGCGAAATAATATACACTGTTGGTTTCGCGTAGAGAGAACCATCATCCCTCCACGTTTACAACGAGTGGCAGTACCACTGTGAGCGTTTAGATGGCGCTTCTCACTAAACGCAGCCTAAGTTTTTGAGGCGGCCATAATTATACATCCATACAGGAAGCCTTTCGTTCGATTCCTGAATGCTTTATAATTAAATGTAGGCAAATACTGCTGTGCTGCGCTGGTTACATTGTTAGTAATTCTAATCTTTTTGGTATGATAAACTAGCTATCCCGGCGGACTTCGTTTTTTTTTTTTTGGTCTAATTTTCCGAGGTTTTAATAGTTGTTCTGCTATTCGGGTCGAAGACAAATTCAACAAATCAAAAATCATAAAAATCGGTCAAGCCGTTCTTTACATCTTTATGGTTTAAGTACCGACTTTGTTTTTTAATTAAATATGTGCATGTTTGTATGTTTCTTATCATCACCAGACAATATGTAGTCCCGAAGCGGTGGTAGGGCAAAGCTATATTTCAAATTGTGTATAAGTGCCCGGAGGAGTAGTAGGTGCCTTTTAATGAGTAAATTATGTTTGATACTCAATAAAGATATAATGGCTGAACGAAATCAGTTCAAATTTGGCACACATATAGATATTGATTTAACTATGTATTATTTATTTTCCCGTTTTGGTGTTATTGTAAGATTTACTAATTAGCTCTCTTCGGCTTGATAACTTCGGCGAAACATAATATTATGCTATATTATAGGCCCAAGTTTATTGGGTAATTCCTTCTAGTTGGCGATTCTATTTCTCAAATATTTTTTTTTCTACAAGACCGACATCGAAACAAAAAAACCACTCTTCACAAACTGATGTCGGCTGGTATCAGTTTTGTATAGGATGACTTAGTTTTAAAGGTCACTAAGTCCATTTTCCTTGTTTTGAAATAAGTAAGTAAAGTCAATTTAAGCGCAAAATTATTATTTTTAAAGTTATGGGTGATTAATAACTAATTATAAAAATAGAACAGTGCGTTATTTGGTAATCATTCTTCAAAGTGACGTTTTATAAAAATATATATCTCGAATATTATGCACAGTGAGTTAATTAAAATGTACGACTTAGCGCAAAACATGTGTAGTTAGAGATTTCTTAAAAAACAATTCATAAAAAACTTGAATTTACTTTCTTACTGAATTTTTTTGACAGGATTTAGTTATTGTTTGAATCGGTTAAGACCTACTTAGCGTCATTTTATGGTACATCAAAAACGGCGTGAACAATCTTGACGTGTCAGACCAATGTGAAAAATTAAAATCGGAAGATACTTAAATCAAATATAAATACAAATATTATGCTCAAGTTAAACAATATCTTATCATGGTCTCGGAACAAGGTATAGCCTTGTGTTACTAGGTACTTACCTGACTATTTTTGTGAGACGAGTCAAGTATCCGGAAATCAAACCCTTTGCGTTTAAGCTGAATCATCGCACCACTACGCCAATCGTATCAGTTTCAAATCTAACCTCGGATTCCCTCTGAATCCAGAATAAAATTAATGATACCTTCTATCACAGAATCATTAATTTCAGCTAACGCTTCGGCCTCGAAAAAAGGGTAAATAAATCCTCATTTGCATTTTGATGAAAGCCAAAAATATTCTTTACCTAAAGTTTGTTATGAGGAGCTTGTAAAAATAATAAAAACTTATTAAAAAATTGGACCAAAGTCGTACAAAAGAATGAAATTATCGCAGTTATTCTGCAAGACCATTTGGCATGCATATGTCAAGCGTTAAAATTGAGATAATGCCAAGCGTGAGTATTGGAAATCCCCCCCTATGAAAATCATTAGGGGAGGCCTGTGTTCAGCAGTGGACGTCCTATGGCTAAAATGATGAAATGATAATCATAATTTCAGCAATAGGACGTCCACTGCTGAACATAGGGCTTCCCCATTGACTATCAGATTGGCTGGTTGGAAGCGTCTGTCCACCTTGTGGGTGGACGTCCTACGTGGCCTCTCACAATGGGCGTCATAAGAAAGCTCAAGGTCGCACAGCGTGCTATAGGAAAGGGCTAAGCTTAGTGTTTCATTGTGAGATCAAATCGGCAATGAGGAGATCCGTCACTGACATAGCTCAACGGATTAGCAATCTGAAGTGGCATTGGTCAGGGCACATAGCGCGTAGAACTGACGGCCAATGGGGCAGAAAGGTTCTAGAATGGAGGCCACGTACCTGTAAGCGCAGCGTTTTATTTTTTAATTAAATCAAAAAACTAGAATCATGACAGCTATAGTAGCTATAATTTTCTGTACGATAAAATAAACGGACATGAGTCACATTCATCTGTTTTCCCCAAGATAATTTAACCCCATATCATTTTGCGGTTAACTAATTTCTATTTAGTATTTGGGACAATTAGAGTCGTATTGTTCGAATATAGGTAGCTACTGCTAACGGGAATCTATATAAAGGTCTTGCCTCCAATCTTTTTTCACCGCGGGCGGTGTATCTGCTATAACCATAATCTATTTAAGTTGGTATTATCTTGAGGTAAATGAACTTTGTCAGACGTTTATTGTTTGCAGTCTATAAGAATGTTTTATGGGTAAAAAAGAGGAATAAATAAATTGAAGGAAAGTACAAAGAACAGCTCGTCAACCTATCACAAAACTGCAAATTTCCTAAATTGATATTAATCTCTACGTATTAGACTTACTGGAAAATCGGTTCAATGAACTTTTTGGGTAAATTGAGCTGTCGTTGACTATACATTGTGCAGGCTCATGGATGGGATGTATTTATGTATAATTATCCATTATAATCTAGACTTCATTGTACTACTACAAGCCATCATTTCATTCCAAGCTCTGCTTAGGACTAGATAATAAAATGATTAGTGTTATTGTTATAAAATTTTGAAACCTCCGTAGTCAAGAGGCGAGCATACCGGACTTGGTGTCGCTGAGGTCCCGAGTTCGATTCCCGGTCGGTCAATGTAGAAAAATAACTTTTCGATATTGTCTCGGGTTTGGCTGGGTGCTGTGGTACCGTCGTTGTTTCTGATTTCTGTAACACAATTAGTACATTTGCTACTTTTACCTTAGAATCAGAGAAATGTATATGATGTTATCAAATATTTATTTAGATGTTAATGAATTATGTGTCAATGTATTATTAAACTATTGTTATAAAAAACAATTGCGTAATATTATTGTTATAAACGGAAGCTGCCCTAAGGCTCCGCGCAAATGAGCCACTGTTGGCTGCTAGTTGGCACACGCCGCCTCCTTTAGTTCCGCGTAGACAAATCGTTCAGTGGTCACCACAAATGGCCGATGGCCAGAGCTTGGAATACCAGTATTTTTAAATACCTGTATCATTGGCCTCGAAAACACACCGGTAATATTTTTTATAGGTACCGGTATAATTTGCTACTGCCGCTGTACTGTCACAGCTATGTAGAGTCACGATGTACTCCGAGACGGAAGATTTAATTGCACTCCTACTAAATAAATAATATCAATCCTATTAATTCACACTGACGAAGACGACGATGACAACGCCTGATTAGCTATAGAAATGTGGTGTATGTCAGCGTTTTGTGTAGTGACCGTCACATTGGCGCGTCGCAGATACCAAATCATGAGTGGCTGCTACTCTCGACACGTAACAGAGTCCATACAAACCACAATAATATGAAGAAAAAAAAAATTGATATCAAACATGTGTCGTAAAGATATTTAAGATAAAGAAAAAATGATTACATTCAATAATAAGGCAAAACATAAATTACAGTACCCGGCGGTAAATATTGCACATCGGCAATCATCGCTTTTCCGAATACAAACGAATGTTGATTTCCATGTTCATCAATTATTAGATTTATCGTTTATCAGAATTTGAGAGAGAACTAAGTACTTTATTGTTGTTTTGTTTTAAGTTCCTGCGTGAATTATATAGAGCTGTAAAACTAACATTTTGTAAGTATACCAACAAAATTAATCAAAATATCCACAAAATAAATAATATTGTTTGGGGTTTTAACAACTCTATGTAGTGTCAACAAACGTCATGGTAGTGTGCGACACAGATAACGCTATACGAAGCCGAAATTAGCCGATTGTCTCTTTCCAAAGGTCGATGTGCAATATTTACCGCCGGGCACTGTAACTTGATGAATATAAAAACAAACATAAACAGAAAAACGGTTGCAGACAAGAGGAAATAAATCGGTAGACGCACACAATAAAAATAAATAATAACATTTAAATAATAAGTAAGTACAATACCACATACAATAAAAAACTATTTTTTTCCATTATTTTTGTAAATCGTACACTGTTCCTGTCAGGACAGGCTTACCTGCTAGAACTGTTGACTGATACTGTAAATTTTATAAAAAGAAACTCTATTTGATTATATTCTATGTGGTCGTCTTTTCAATGGCTACCATGGCTGGGGTCGTTGGCTCATTTGCGTGAAGCCTTATCCTTAAGAAAACGTACAAGGGGAAGTTTCAAATGCTTTGCTTTAGTTAAATGTAGCTGTTGCCAATCGCTTTTGCGTTCCGGTATGGATTTAATGTTGGTTGCGTAAACTTCTTGAGGTTATTACGAACTGTATTGATGGGGTAATTATATTAAGATCCTTATTATTTATACATGACGAGTTTGTAAATCGTAATAAATAAACACTGACCCATGCAAAAATACCTAATCAGTCACATTTTGTTATTCTATGTAAGCATTTCAATGTAGGGCCTAGTTATTTTATTTGACCCGCAGAAAGCAACACCATACAATTTCTATTTTGCGTCTAGCAAAATCGTTAATCATTGTTACTGAAATGTGTTTAATATTATTTCGACAATGGTGCAGGTTTTACTAAATTTATTTTATTTTATTTATTTAGACACACAAAACAGAATATAGAGCAACAAGAGCACAGGTATTACTAAACATGTATTTAAGTAGCAAACTAAATTATATTCTAAAACTTGCATGCACAGAAACATTGAAATATATTTCTACATTAAGAACAACAGCTATAGATTATGAGAACATCTAAATGCTTATAATTAAGATCATTAACACACATTTAAGTGCTCTTACATACTCGTCTCAAGGGCTATAATTATAAAAACTTTCTAACAAATTATGTATTAGAATTGGAATTGGAATTCCCGCAATTCTACAGCTAGAGGTTAACTAAACTCTACTCTTAGCTCCTCAGTGCTTTATAGTGACCGGTTGTTAAAGTTAGACATGTCAAACTAAAAAACCATCAATTTATTTTTGTCATAACTTTCAAAATTGGCATTTGGCATTTTATAGTCGCAGGAACCGCTAAACACATGTCAAACATCTAAAATTGACTCGTATTTTACATTTTACCTCCTCTTTAGTCGATTAAAAATACCTAACAGAAGCCTTTCTAGAGTGAGTTGCGGCCAGTTTTGATTTCATTAAATATTTAAGGATAAAACAATTCAATCGTTTGACGCAAGAGTCCACGCGCCCACCCGTGCGGCATAATCGCCTACGTCACAACGAGTCGCGTGTCATGACTGAAATAAATGAACAAATGAGATATTTTCATTTTGGTTATAGTGGCCAGAATGTTAAGGTACAAACACTGGATACAAAACTAAGGTCAATTTAATAGGAAAAATTAATAAAGGTATTTTTTTTTAATCAGACTACGTGATATTGCAGACAAACTGCAGGAGTGTCACCTACGCTGGTACGGCCATGTTTTGCGGAAACCGGCAAGCTACGTAGGAAACAAATGTCTGGCCATGCCGCCACCGCCAGGTCTTGGCAACAGGGGTAGACCCAAAAAATACTGGCTTGACGTCGTGAGGGCTGACATGCGTGCCAATGATCTCACAACTAGAGACGCTCAAGACCGTGTAAAGTGGAGGAGTAAATCAAGGAAAGCGGACCCTGGGCTCCAAAGCAACGGCTTTGGACGCAACCGGGATTGACCGTATAGATGAAGAAGAAGAAGAAGATTTTTTTAAAATCAGACTTTCAATTATCATCATTACTTCGTTTTTAAGTACCTCAAAAGATTAAATTGAACCCATACCAATCATCAATATTACTTCGTTGCCTGTCTTTCTATCAAGACTCATTTTATCAGGAAAGCGTGGAGATATCAAATTGAAAAGATCTGAGATCTGCAATCTCTTGGATGTGTAAAAAAAATAATAATTTCAAATTAATGCAATCAAAAGATACTGCATATTTTGATAACCGCAAGGGAATCAAAACCTACAGGGTACTCTCCGTTGACCTAGAATCATGAAATTTAGCAAGAAAAATGTCGCATAATAAAGAAAAATTACCAAAAACCGTAAATTTGTATTTACATTAAAAAATTAAAAAACCCGGAAAAAGCGATAATCTTCGAGACTCGATACCCATTACGGACTTTCCTCGATTCCCATTACGGATTTACATACCTACAAGTTTGTAGGTATCTAAATACTTCGTGCTTTGTTCCGTTGGTGCGCATTTGCCGGTTTTTATCTATTTTCTAGTGCTTTGTTTCGTTTCTAAGTTGGAGTTTGCTGATCGTAGATGTGGCAAGTCTGGTTATTACATTTAGACCGATTACAATCAGACTTCCATAACCCTACAGGGAAAAAACCTCTTTCGACCATCACTACACATCCAGTGGGATACGAGTATGTCTAGTTTTCTCACGATGTTTTATCTTATAGGCTAGCAAGTGGAAATCTCGAGGCGTATTTTAAAACGTCAATTCAAACTCCAATTCAAGTTCAACTAAATCAGTCTAGTAGACTCCGTAGGGATCCGTTTTTGCATTTGGAAGTTAAGAAGCCTAAAAAAAAAATCCCGGTCTGCCTTGGACAACCTTAAAAGGGAAAGTAACTTTAAAATTGAGTATCAGAACCAGTTTATTTCTGATTCTGTTAGATTGACGACCCCCTTGGTCTAATAGTGATTCGCGTGCCGGTCTACAAAATCTAACGGTCGCGGGTTCGAATTATTCAATGGGCAATAGTCTGGTTGATAAGCCCGAGTATTTTTAGAAAAATCATGGATGTCGTACAATTTATTTAATATAAGTCAACGTGCATCTAAAATACGACCGATGTCATGACCTTCAATTATGAGATCGGCAAACCTGTGAACCGTTACGCAAAAAGGTATGCAATAATGCATCACAAAACAACATTTATTAGATTGAAGAGAACCAATCTTTAGGACCATGTTGCATTACTTAGACATGGTTTTAAGTTTCTGGACATATTATTAACCATATCTGCCACCAAAACCACCACCGACATAACCCATCGTAAAATATCTCATACAGTATATCTCAAGCCGAAAATTACAGCAGAATCAACACAAAAACTAAGGTTTTTTTATTTTAACTTTTTTTTAAAATTATTTTATTGGAAAACAAACAGCTTGTAAATTGAATAATATAAAATTACGACGATTTTACAAAAATACTTTGTGAATCGTTCATTGAGAATGTCTAAACATTATTATGCTGTTATGCATCAAAAGAGAACAAGACTGAAATTTTATTCTTACGTTTACAATAGATGGCCATTTAAAGTCAGCACTACACTAAATCTACTGTAATTACAGTGCACTTGGCAATTTTGATTTCAGGACAGATTACGAAAAAAAAAACGAATTTATTTTTATTAAGGCGGTGGATTGCATACTTAAGCTTTTATTACCCTGTGAGTTCCAACTTTCCAACATGTGTTCCGTCATCACGCACTGCGCAATCACGTGAGCAAACAAAAAAACAGAACACTGCAAACGACAGCGGAACCATCACGTTTTTTCTCTTGTGACTAAATCGATAGAGGCCATCCGATTGTTTGATTGGGGACTGTTCGATTGGAATACGGATTTCCCTTTTTTAGAAGACTGGTGGTGGTGTTATTCCGCCCGAGAAGTAATATACGACCTTGCTATATCATGGACATTTAACATACCTTTTATTTTTGAGACTACATTACCAAATAATGTTTTGCTATTGATAATGTTTTGTTTTGCATTATTTTGCTAATGTTAATGTTTTACAAAATATGATTTCTGTTTTAGTACCATATGCAGTCAGTGCCTTGTCTTGTTATGCTAAGGGTCAAATACTTTAAGGTGAAAAACCCTTACGTTCACGAAAACCAAACTTGGAAATAGCCAACTAAGTAAACATTCCGATTAATAAATTAAATGTCCCGATATTCTCGATCGTATAGGTTTAAATGTACCATATAAACTACGACGGCAAGCAGCTATAGTCAAATTATTTTATACGCCACTTGGAATTTTAAATCTAGCACCGTTCTACTTCTGAGAAACTTTGCCGTGTTTCTTGCGTCATTTTTTATTTCCGTGATCCTACATCCATAATGCACATGTTTCGGTGTCAGGTGACACGTTCACACGCCGTGCAGTCTGCGTCATTCATGCATAATATCTTGCGTCCGATCACTATCCGTTGGCTCAGCAAAAACTCCTTTCTCTTGTCTATTTTAAGAAAATTAAAACGGTTTTGCGAAAATAGTTGAGCTATTATTGTTTGTCAAAAACACATCAACACCTTCGTTTGACGTCATTCATGAATCACAAGTACCTATTTGAAGTCTTTTATACGAATATTTTGTATGGTAATTAATCCATTGGTGTCTTGGTTTTATGTTTATGTGACGCGGTAAGTAGAAAAGCAGCAATGGAAGCCAAGTCAGCCATTTGATTGCATTTACTCGATTAATCCTCATTGATGCTTTGGTTTGGCGTGTTATGTAAAAACGACGAGAAAAGCAGCAATGGTAAGGTAATATCGTGGTTCAAGCTCCAAGGTCAGTTGCATTGGTACGAGCGGTCAGAGTCAGGTCGCGTTGCCAGAACAGGTTCCCGGTAGAAGCATGGGACTGGCTATTGTGTGGAGGGATTAACGTTCTCTCTGCATTCGTTGCTTATATTGCTATTGAATGAACTGTACAATATTTTATAGTTGAAAACATTTAGCTTTATGGGTCGTGTTTCGCAGGACTGACAAATAATTATTATGTTTTTGCAGTGCATTGCCATCCATTGTCTTTCAGTAGAATAATAAAATTATTTGTGTAAAAATGTTTTCTCTTAATTTATTTAGTCGCATCATTTAATGGCCACAATATTTTAATGAACACACCTGCAAATTCATGATAAGGCAATGCCTGCAGGTGTGGAATGTATAAGATAATGACAAGACATCCTATTAATTCTGACTACGCAACAGTTAATTTGCAGGTAATTACTGAATGATAAGTACGTCATGCAGTTTATGCGTCTACGTCAGTCCATCTACAGTCAGGTTATCTGCACCGACGAGTTCATGACTAAAACCGGATTCTAAGAGCATCTAATATCACATTTCAATCGTGCACTTTACAATTACCCAAGAAACGAGGATGGATTAAGTATTGTCATTAGAAACACGAACGTTACTTGGAAACAACTATTACTGCAATTGGATATTCCGGCTAATGAAGCAGCTATTTACGTATTAAATAAACTGGGCGCCAGGATTATAAAGAAACCAGATTTAATTTAGGTGGTGTAAATTACAGCTGTGATAATTAACCAGTGTATAATAAATAACAAACTTTTTGATCGACGGTTTCAAGATGATTTACAGAAGCGAATATCCGGCTTTACGGACCATTAATTTTGGAATAGTGAAACCACTGATTTGGTATGTGAAACTATGTAAGTAGCAACGTTTGAATTTAATACAGGTCACGCCAGTAGGGTAAGTTGCAAAAAATCAAGACCAAGTCTGGATTAGCTGTTATTTTCGCACCATCGGTGCAGCCGTGATTATTACAAGCCCGTCACTAAGCTGCAATAAATAAAACCGCCGATTAAGTTCGAAAACTAATCTCGGTCATAATTTGCCTTTAGTAAGATTTAGTGACACTTATACAACATGCTTAACGGCAGGAGCGAGTATTGTTAAAGTAGAAATTTTCTTTGATTCTCTTCTCTTCTTTAACAAAAAGGTGCTGGAACTGGTGCTTTCTTATTGATCGTTCTTTATATTTTTCATATTATTGTTCTTAAAATTTGTACTTTATTTTATGTCTATATATATTTTTCTGTTATTATTAGACTCGTGATTGATACTCAATATTAATATTCCTTGTTAACAAATTTGCAAATGTTCTAGTTACGTACCTGTACCTAATAGGTGTATATATCAGTGCTTTTTGTTTGTAATTTGTTTTTGTTAGTAAGTATATAATTATAAGATTAAACGAACTTACCTTAAGTGAAGTTCTATCTTAATTATACGAAGCTGATGGTTTGAGATAGATTTACGAGTAGTAACGATGTTTTACAACAGCGTCGGGTCACAATGTTTTAAAGCTGGAAAAGAAAAAACATTAATCCCTGCAAATGGCAACATTTGTTGGTAATGTCATTACGTTTAAAGACAGCCTTATGAGCAACCCTGTAATATACTGGGATAATACAAAGTATTAGTGGGTGGGTTTTTGGGACTGTCATATCTCAAACAATCAGCTTCGTATAATTAAGATAGAACTTCACTTAAGGTAAGTTCGTTTAATCTTATAATTATACTTTGCTGATTGTTTGAGATAGATTTACGAGTAGATGTTTGAAGTTCGGTTGCGAATAAGTTGCTTATAGTTTAGAAAATGCATAACCATTTTGAAAACTACAATACAGAGACGTTTGATGGCAAATCAAAGACAAAAAAGTATAAGTACTATATTATTCGTAACTTTCAAGCGGTTCCGTCTTTACCATAAGGGCACACGGGGCCTGTGCCCAGGGGCCCGGCCTCACGGGGGCCCCCAAGCACTAAAACATGTTTGTAAACTAAGAAACAAAGTTAACTAAAAAGAAAGAAAAGGGGGTCAAGGCTTATAAAAAAACAACTATACTTCTAAAGGAGATATGAAAATATTTTTTGGAGTCTGAAATTCATACCAACAGTATTTCATTTTTACTTTGCAATAGGGCTCCCAAATTCTTGTGTGCCCCAGGGCCCTCCCATATGTTAAGACGGCCCTGCTTTCAAGTATATTTATAGTAAAGTGTTACATCACACTGATAAAATGTCTTTTATTATTATTTTTATTAATTTTTTAATTGTTATCAGAATATAACAACTCTGTCTCCACTAATGGCTCAAGCTCAAGGCTCAAGGCTGATAATGTACTCATATCTATATCTTAGCACATGATTACAATTAGTAATATTTTTACTAAAGATGACAATAATGGTTCAAAATATTGATTTACTTGAAATTATAAACGATAAAATAAAACAAAAATTGGTTATTTTATCAGTATTGCGACCTCCCATCTGGTCATTATATGAATGGGTGATCATGGCTAATCAATCTCAAATTTGGTTACTAAATAATAGAGTGACCGTGGTCAAGCAACTTTTAGTTTGGTCACTAATGGATGGGTGGCCGGTGTTAAGCAACCTCAAGTTTGGTCACTAAATGGATGGGTGACCGGGGTTAAGCAACCTCAAGTTTGGTCACAAAATGGATGGACCACAATCGTGGTTAAGCAACCTCAAGATTGGTCACAAGTCCTTACCGATGCTAGTTTTAAGGAAAGAATAATGCATAGTTTGGGTAAAAATATCGATTCAATCCAATACGGTAACTTATGCTTTAACTAGAAAGATAGAGCTAACCTAAGATAGAGCGTATAATCGGATTATAATACCAAATATTATCAGTTGTTACTCGTATTATAAGTAATATTGAAAACTAAACAGAGAAAAAAAAACCAACAGGACTCAGTTATAGCTCGTATTTGAATACAGGAATGTAGGTCATTTAAACGAATTTAACCTTAAGTCATAATGTAAAGGAATGTGTTAATCTTTAACCATGTTTTTTTTGCTAACATAGAAATTTTTATTGAATATGATAAATGTATTTACTTATCAGTTGAACTTATTTGTTATAACTATAATGCCCATCTCAAATTTTTATTGACTGTTGCTGGGCAGTAAACGGGTTAATTAAGTGTTTACCAAAATGGATTAGTTCTATCTGAGACATGTTTCTACATGTACCAGGTTTATCAGAGTACTAGAATATTTGTTTTTAATTTTAGATAGATAGATACTTTTTATTGTACACTATACAAAGAAGTTAAAATTTGTTAATTTGAGATTATATTTGAGGTGAAAGACCAATAATTGCTCCTATTATTCAATTATGCAGGGCTACCTACTATGTACTTATTGTAAAATTATCTATCCTTTTTTTTTTTTTAAGAATATCTGTTGTCTGTGTGTGAATAATGGTAAGTTAAAAGGACTAATTTAATTTTAAGAAATTTACTTTTTTAGTTTTGTAGATTCTAGTAGTTCGCTGAATTTTTAATCCTTTTGACTTTTGTAATTTAATTTTGAATAAGATGCCGTTGTGGTCCGAGCTGGTCAAACCCGGGTCCACCCTCCAGTCCTCGACGAGATCGAGCAAGTCGGTCGAGCAAGCCGTCACGTCGACGTAGCTGCTGTACCTTTTCCCCGCTCGTATCTCATCAAAGGTGGGAATGTTGCCGCTGTTCAGGATGTTAAGGTCCAGCTCGTGCAGCGCGCCGGAGAAATCCTCCCCTTGGTGGTCAGTTACAGGGCTCCCCCACCACAGGCTCTTGGCGTTGGCGTCGCCCCCGATAAGCAGGTTTCGGCGGTTTTGCTGCGCAATCCTCCGTATGTGGTCGATATAGGGCTCGATGGGTTTGTCGGGTTCGAAGTAGTAGGAGACGAGCGTGACCTCCCAAGCCCTGGTTCGGATCCTCACCACTACGATGTTCTCAGTGGTGAGTTTCGGGTACTGTGTCACGTCTAGGTCACGATCAAAACTTCGATCGCTGCCTTAACAGTCCCACTTCCTGTATCAGGGCTCTGGTAAACACGCACGCCCCTATAACTCTTCATCCTCCTCGTGCCGCCCACATATGGCTCTTGGATAAGCGCAACCGCCGTACCCCGCTTTGCAGCTTCTATAAGGAGCTCCTCCGTAGCCAGCTTCTTCCGCTTGAGGTTTGCCTGTATGAGCCGGTAAGGAAGTTCGCCCTGGGTGCCCTTAGCAGTAAGCTACGGTAGACCGAGCCAGCCGGTCCCATTTGCGGCGTATTGGGCACTCGGTACTGAATGCATTATGCTCGGTGTTAAGCAGTTTCGCTTTGCAGCAGTTGTGGCACGTTGGTGCTGCGCCCGCGAGAAGTTCTGTGCATTCAGACCTCATATGTGGCCCACCGCAGTGGCTACATAGATCGGCTGGCTCCTTGCAAAAACGCTTGCTGTGTCCGTACCCAAGGCATCGTGTGCATTGCACCAAAGGCGACTGGTCTTCAACTCTGACGCGCTGGAGGTCGACGTGAAAAAAGCCATTATTAGTCGCGCGCACCCATATCTTAGGGGAAACGGAAACAATGACGTCGCAAGTATGCGGATTCCTTGCACGCTTTCTATATTTAATTGTGACGCGGTCCTCCCCTTCTCCGAGGCCGCGAAAAACATCCCGGTTCTGATTCTGGAGGGCTTTGAGGATGTCCTCATCAGTGTTCATCACTTATATGCCCTTCAGAATCAGCAGCGGGTCCTTGTTCTTAACGTCCTCGACGTTGAGGTGGACCCCTTCCTGCGCTAGCCTTTTCTTGACCTTCTCTCTCTCCTCTACCGACTCAAAACCCATTATAACTTTCCTGTCTTTGGCTTTCCTTACTCTTTCTACTTTCACCCAGCCCTCCTTCGCATCTACTGCTTTTTTTATCCTCTCTATCACTTCCTCTCCTGTCTCTGTTTCATTCCTCGAGGTGACTGCGACAGAGTGCAGGGCCCCGGCCGTCGGTGTCGCTTTCGCGACATGTTGGGCGGCCACTCCTGCATACGTCGCCGTCGTCTCGAGGGTCTCCCTTTTCTGAAGTCCCGTCTCCTTCAACTCCTCCATTTTCCTGTTATTCTCCTTAATCAGGTCCGAGTATTCCTCCATCTGTTTAGTCAGGTTTAGTCCTTCTATGACTGAGAAGGTGGAATCGGCGGCCGATGGCGACACCGACTCCACCGTCCCAGTTGCTTTCCCTGTACTGTAACCTTTTCTCTTCCTCTCGTTTACCATCTCTCTCACAATCTGATACAGCCTGTCGATAGCTTCGATGACGCCTGTTTTTATGTCCGTTTTCAGATTGCGAGAGTTATTAAGGTGGAGCTTCGCCTTAGTGAGGCACGACTTGGCTTCCGCCAGCCGGTCGGGGCGAGATGATTTCGGCGACGGGCGTGGGGCGGCCGCCGGTGCCTTTTCTCCCATTCTGTTGTCTTGCGATTTCGCGGTTGGTCGCGGTGCAGCAGGCGGTGCCTGCGCTGTCGACGGCGCCAGGGTGGGAGAGGGGCCCGAGTTTGCGGCCTCCCATTCGCCGATACTGCGGCGGACGCTCGCTCCGAATGGGGCCGAGGGGGACCTGCTGTCGGTCGTCTTGGAGGAGGATGGAGTACGAGCCGTGTACATTTTGTTGGTGGAAGGTGTAAAAGGCGCTACGCAGAGCAATACGACTGTAACTGTTGTAAAAGACGGCTCTGCACAGCAACCTTGTGTCAAAAATAACAATAATCAACGTGTATATAGTTAATGATTGGTTGTAACAAGATATACGTCAAAAATAATAAAATATTATATAAAATAATATAAAAGTAAATAAAAGTAACACAATAGTGTTTTATTTGTCTGTGACAAGTCAAGAGACTTCACAGTCACTGTCTACGACCGTATGCTTGCCCTCGTCAAAATTCTAAAGAAAGTTTAAACACGACCACTCAACCGAACCTTAATGGTAAAGCGTCAAAGGGAGGGTGGGAGGGCGAATTTTTGCCCTTGATGACGTCGCAGGGGCGCGTGGGTGGTGTCCCGAGATAGGTCTCGCGAAGTCTGATCTAATGGCGATGAAAGAACACCGGGTGTCAGAACAAAAATTTTCAGGAGCACTGAAAAACTGAAATAATGTAAAATTTAGAGTCTAAAAAATTTGTAATTAAATAACTATACGTCGCAGCGCGCTGAAAACAACGCAGCTATGCTTATATAGCTTTAATCTATAATATAGCTCGAAAAAATTTTGAAGATCGGACAAGTTTAGAAAAAGTTAAAAATTTTGTATGGAGATCTAAGTCAAAAATGTAAATATAGCCAAAAATGAAAGTAAATAAGATTATATACTTATTCTTACGCGTTGATATAACTGAAACTACCGATAAGAACCTTTGAAAAGCGCAAGAGTGACTGTATTTCAGTTTTCAGATGTCAAATTTGTTCAGATTGGCCGGTTGGAAGCGGCCTGCATCCAGCGTCTTCCTGCGACCTTTACCAGGTCGTCTGACCACCTTGTGAGTGGACGTCCTACGCTGCGCTTGCCGGTACGCGGCCTCCATTCTAGAACCTTTCTGCCCCATCGGCCATCAGTTCTACGTGCTATGTGCCCCACCCACTGCCACTTCAGCTTGCTAATCCGTTGGGCTATGTCAGCGACTTTTGTTCGTTTACGGATCTCTTCATTTCTGATTCGATCTCGCAAGGAATATCATTCAATAAGTTATTAAAACTAACAAATAAGATAAGATAAGATAAGATAAAATAAATTTATTTCTCTGTAAAAACTGCATAAATACATGAAACTTAAGTAATTTAGTTTAATCCAATAATTATAAAGTTGGTACCTAAACTAAAACACACTACGTGTCACAATTTTTTGAAGATTTTTCTTATTTTCCCTGACATTTCATTACCAGATTGAAACTTGGTGAAAATGGGAACACCTCGGGAGTATAGTTACCTTATTAAACAAAACAATAACTTTTGAAATCGGTCCATAATTGACAACAACATCCGTAAACATACATAAGAAGTCGGCTATAAATAGAAGATTTTTACACTGACTGCAGGGATTTATAGGGATGGATAGCAGAGATTTTTGCTTTATCGTTAAGCCACATCCATTAAAAGTCTAGCGGTCGTTTAAAACTTCTGTGCTAATTCAAACAGTCTGTTTACTTTCGTCACAAACAAAGGGAATCCCACCAAAACGCACAAACAAAAACAACGAAATTCTAAAGAATTTCTGTGGTTTTAACGTGGCAAAGATTTTTATAGGTGTTATTTTTAAAACTTGACAACCAGAAAATATACTGTGCTTTAGCAGTCGAAAGATTTACACAGAATATACTTCTATGTAGTGTAAGTACTAAGATGATTGCATACCGATTTTACTACATTGTATTGTACCAATAAAATTGGGGGGTCAGTAATTCACTTGCGCTAAGTTTCCTGCACTGTTTCTTCTCGGTGCTAGCCCACAATTGTCCCGAAGCAGTGGTAGGGTAAAAATATTGGGACGTAGAGCATCATCATCATCATCATCATTTCAGCCACAGGACGTCCACTGCTGAACATAACCCCCATTGACTTCCAGATTGGCCGGTTGGAAGCGGCCTGCATCCAGCGTCTTCCTGCGACCCTTACCAGGTCGTCTGACCACCTTGTAAGTGGACGCCCTACGCTGCGCTAGCCGGTACGCGGCCTCTATTCTAGAACCTTTCTGCCCCATCGGCCGTCAGTTCTCGTGTTATGTGCCCCGTCCACTACCACTTCAGCTTGCTAATCCGTTGGGCTATGTCAGCGACTTTTGTTCGTTTACGGATCTCCTCATTTCTGATTCGATCTCGCAGGGAAACACCGAGCATAGCCCTTTCCATAGCACGCTGTGCGACCTTGAGCTTTCTAATAAGGCCCATAGTGAGAGGCCACGTTTCAGTTCCATATGTCACCACTGGTAACACACACTGGTTGTAGACTTTCGTCTTGAGGCACTGCACTGAGGTATTTTGGACGAGAAGACGTGGTGTAGTTTTCCGAACGCTGCCCAGCCGAGTTGGATTCGACGATTGACCTCCTTCTCAAAATTGGATAAAAGAGCATAATTTAGGCCTATTGGTTTTATTGGTTTCTATTGGTTTTTATTAGTCATTTCAAAATGGCCACCTTAAAATGAAATTACTTATTTGTTTGCACGTAACCAGTTTTTAGTATCTACCTGTCTGTTCGTTAACCGACCATATTTAGGACCGTCCATATCCATGCGACTTTAGCTTTGTATTCGAAGGGTTATTCTTCTTGTGGGTGTAACTACGAGGACTTGGTGTGTCTTTGTTTTTTTAATAGATCTTAACAAAGAAATACCAAGAATAGCTCTTTCTATAGCACGCTGGACGAGTTTGAACTTATTTCAGAGAGTCAAGGACTACGTCTTAATGCCATAAGTCATCACTAGCAACTGTAATTTTATCATCATCATCATGTCAGCCTATTGCAGTCCACTGCTGGACGTAAGCCTCCACAAAGAGCGCCAAACACGATCTCCCGCGTTTTTTATCCAGCCACTACCAGACATCTTCCTAAGGTCGTCGGTTCATCCAGCTGGGGGGCGTCTTACGTTACGTTCGCCAAGGCGCGGTCTTCATTTAAGAACCTGTTTACTCCACCTTATTAACCCGTTGAGGATTATAAGAACGCCGGCGGTCGCATAACAATGTAATTTCTATTGTGTCTCGTTCACACATGCTTGACAGGTTAAGAAATACATTAGTTATAGTAGTATTTCATAAAAAAAGGTCGTAAGGGCGAGATGGCTAAATTAGCGAATAAAGTTTATATGCAATCTCGGGGGCCGTAAGAGGACAGCGGGGACCTAAGCCGCTTTATATTAAACGTTCATAAACTGCTGCTTATTGCAAACTTCAGGGTAAGATGTTGCCCACAACCGCTTCGGGATATATTAACTGTGTCACAGCTGAACATCATATACTAACCTAGCTAGACAACCTCAACGTCTGTGTTATGACATTTAAGGTACACGGGACGTGGGAAGGACACGAAAATTTAAAAAAATAAAACCAACTTCAAAATTTTGTTTATTTTTAGCATTTTAGTGTTTTGAAGTCGGTTTTATTTTTTTAAATAAAATTTACTAATCTAACTGCTGAACACCGATTTCATCCCCTATTTTCCTACCCTTAGGGGTGATTTTTATTTTGCAAACTTTAATCATAGCATCTTTGAAGTATAAGACTATTCAATAAAACAAAAATCATCAAAATCGGCTCATATTTGTCGAAGATAGGTAACAAGAACCACAACCAAAATATTATCTGGGTATATATTTGTTGATTTTCACCTCTGAAGTATGATCTACCAAACAAAAAAAGAATCATTAAAATCGATTCATAATTGGCGGAGTAATCGCGTAACATACATGCAAAAAAAAAAACATACCATCGAATTGAGAACCTCCTCCTTTTTTGAAGTCGGTTGAAAAGCAAAAGATTGAAAGGAAGTAAGTAAGTGTAAGTAAGAAAGTATTGGACCAGTTATAGAAATTTGACGACCTCCGTAGCTGAGAGGCGAGCTGACCGGACTTGGTGTCACTATCTCTGAGGTTCTGGGTTCGATTCCCGGTCGGTCAGTATAGAAAAATATCTTTTCTATATTATCTCGGGTCTAGGTGTTGTGGTACCGTCATTGTTTCTGTTTTTTTTTTTTTTTTTTTTCTGATTTCTGTAACACAAATGCTTAAGCTACTTATCATAGGATCCGAGCAATGTATGTGATGTTGTCCGATATTTATTTATTACTAGCTGTTGCCCGCGACTTCGTTCGCGTAGTCTTCAGTTTATTCATAAATAATTTTCTGCGCAACTTTCTAAATTTTTTCTTTCCAAAGAACCTTATCCTGGCAATAAATAACATAACAAAAAAAGAATTAGCGAAATTGTTTCATCCGTTCACGCGTGATGCGATGACCAAGGGAAATAGAGATTCATTTTTATATATAAAGATTTTATAGAAATCAGAAACAACCCAAGACAACATAGAAAAAATCTTTTCTACATTTACTCCACCGAGAATCAAACCGGGACCTCAGAAATGGCGCGCCATGTCCAGCGTAATCGTATCTATCAAAGTTGGTCTAAAGAGCATTTTCTTAATTGTCACAACTGATAATTTAGTTCCCAATCCTCATTTTAGTAGAGAGAGCAATAATTGATATTACGAGAAAAACGAAAGTTCAAATTTAAAGGTTTTCCCAACACCACAGACATCATGAATAGGTTAGTTTCCTGGGTCAAAAAAAGAATATTCTATTTAGTCCGTCAGTTAGATTATCAAAAAATATTGGACCCATATTTTGTCTTTTGTCAATCAAATAAAAAGTGACGAAGATAAAGCGCATCAAAGTGAGCACGTGACGTCTCGCCTTGCTAAAAAGTGTCGCAAGGCGTGACGTTACGCAGAACTTTAACGGGCTATATCTTCATCATTTTTTGTTTGATTGAGAAAAGAAAAAATACGTCTCCAATATTTACGGGTTATCCAACTGACGGACTAATTAGATTTTTTTAAGAAACTAGCCCATTGACAGTATATTTTTATTTAAAAGGTGTAATAAACCCGGCCACTTTTTAGGTTTATATTTATTTAAAAAAACTCACTAGTACCTTCACTTTTGTTTCTTCAGTGTGCGCGCCGTGCCTTTTTGTCACTCATATGAAATCCTTAGATATGTCTTGGATATCCAAAATTTTCATATGAGTGACAAAAAAGTCACGGCGACAAAAGTGACCCGTGCGCGCACATTGCTTTTATAAATAAAGCCAAGACTACACAATAAAAAAGTCAAATTCTAACTTCAGGACCCAAGTTTAGATGTAATTACCATAAAATAAATCAACTGGAAGTCACTAAGGGAAGACCTATGTTCAGCAGTGGACGTCCTATGGGTGAAATGATGATGATGATGAAACAATTTTTTGGCACCCTAAATAAACTCATATTTACGCCGTTCGCCACTAGATGGCGTTGTTGTCTATTAGCTCGCGGTAGAAAAGCAATTTTTCTATGTTATAAGGTCTCTATTATACTTTTTTCAAACACACACAATTTAGATCAGGCTACATGGGGGTTTCATTTGATTCCTTTCCCAAAGGAGCAGTTTGAGGTCAAGCTTAGGGCAGTTTAGTAAACATAATTAATAATTTATTTCATTCAACAATCACACTAACTATCAAAGTGACGTTGGGAAAACCGCAACAATTATTATTATTAATGTTCGTCAAAAAAAAAATGGGTTACATTATTTTATTAAAGTTAACCTCACATAGCCATGTGTGTCCATATTGTCACCTCTGCCTAGCTAATTTGAGTCAATCTAACGTTAAAATTAATATCGACCTATGTGCACTGTGCAGCCATTCTCGACGCATTTACTTGCAAAAATCCCAAAAGTGTAAATTAGTAGATATTTCGGATAAAAAAAAATTGGGATGAAATAACACACCGCCCTCCCAAAGCGGCATTTCGTGCTGTTCATTCTAGAAGCAGGTCAAATTCAATGTTTCTTTGCAAAATTTTGGTAAAGACTATACAATCGTCAGAAAGATATAACATCTATCTTGTCGAAACAACGTAGCCTATAACTTGCAGTCAGACTGCGTACAAATTTCTCATTACGTAGCATTTAGCCGCGTCTGCGTATAATTAAATACGGATTTGTTTATTTACACGGCGCATTTCTATACGCCATTAATTTCCGAACACTTTTCCACAGTGTAAAAAACACAGTGATTTAATTCTTGCTTCCATACCTAGGGTGCAGTAATTAATCCACTTAGCTTAGTATGTATTGAATATTGTAAATGCTTTAGGACAATATTAGTCTCTTGTCAAATAATTGGTGGTGTAATAATAAAAGTTTCATGTATCTAGGCTGTTTTTATACAGAAATATTTTTTATCTTATCTTATCTTATCTTATCTTATTACACATGGTGGTGTAAATAAATGATAAAAGTTTACAATACGAGTATCATTCGTGTCTGATTTGAAAACGAATGTCGTGCCTGCTAGTCAAAAAGCAAACCAAGAAACCTCGAAATTCTGTATTGATTATTTTAATCAAATGCATGTCTCCATCTTGAAATTGAAAAAGGACGTCGCTGTACTATGAATACTTTTTGCATGAAGTTCGGAATCGCCCAGGCTCAGACCACTCGCCTTTTTTATACGCAGTGATATTAGACTACTGTTGATATTTATACTATGTTAACCTTTCCTCCTCTTTTTCTATTTCACTAGCCATTAATCTTTTTTTGTATTATAATACATAAATTGATGTAAAAATAAATCAGTTAACTTTGTGTAAGAATGTAATAGGAAGTTTTAAATTTTCATCCGACGCGAATTTCGGCAATCCAAACAAACTCGGTGAAATAAAATTATTATTGAAGATTAAAGTTGTTTTGATATTTGATTTCTGCCCATGGTATTATTACTTGCAATTTTTAAAAAACCTACATACTTTCTTGTAAATTGAATGAATCACAAGAAACAATATTTTAAAGACTCTAACCAGTTGTCTTTACCTAAATAGTTAACGTAATGGCATAAAAAGTAAATTTATTTGAATATGACAAACGTTTTAATACTTCTAGAAGATTGAAGGTGACACTAAAATGAGTAGGTGTTTTTAAATTAATTCACTACAAAGCCAAAACATTTTACGTAAAACGCTAATTATTTTCGCCATTGGATCTAGCGCGCATTTGTTTGAAGCATAATATTTTTATTAAACTACGTCAAACACATTCTGTTAACATCAAACGAAGTTTTAATATGATGTCGATGGGGATTCTTATAACCTGGCGTCTATGCGGCGGATTTTCAAAATAAGGCAACGTATCATGAACTTCAGTTCTCACTCGCAGTTCGTTATAAGCGAGCGCGGAGTGCAGACGGATTCTCCGATCCATGCGCAAACTTGGCCGTTCGAGCTGTCGCCTTTGCATCGTAATTTCGAAAAATCTGCGAACTCTTTGGAGTGATTTAAAAACTGCTTTTAATTTTCGACCTCGTTCGAAGTTTAAAAAGTGAAGTTTAGTTATTTTTCTTTCTAAAAGTGTTACGGAAGAGTGAACTTTGAAACTTTTTAGTCGCAATATGTACCAGTTTTAATGTGTATAGTGACTTTTTAACGAGTCCCCGAGTAACACAAAGGTTAGTAAAAGTTTAATAACTTTTTGGCATATGAAATCTAGAAATAATAATTCCAAAAAATAAGTTATTTCGGTATTTTTAACTAATACCTGTAACAGAATAAAAACAGCATTTATATTATTTATGCAAATGTACCTACTACTTTGTAGTTTGTTACAAAATAAACTCCACAATTGCAAAAACTTTAACTCTGGTTAGTTACGAGTACTAAGACGTGTTGGTTTCATTAAGTTTAATTAAATAACGAGTGACAAAAATATACGAGCAGTGTATAAATGTCTCGTTAACATCAATTAGATGTTGTAGACTAATTAATGTCACCCTGAAATAAGTTTAAAAGTATTTACGTTTATTTAAACGTCAAAACAAAACCTTTTATCAATATGTTTTATTTTGTACTTTACTACATCTGTACTTACGTATAATCTTATCAGGCGTTATGTTTTTGTCATATTACGAAATAGATACGTGCAAATAGACTTTGGCCCGTCTTTGTTTTTTTTTCAACCGACTTCAAAAACGGAGGAGGTTCTCAATTTTTTTTTTTGTATGTATGTTACGCGATTACTCCGCCAATTATGAATCGATTTTAATGATTCTTTTTTTGTTTGGTAGATCATACTTCAGAGGTGGTCCCATATAAATTTTATCGAAATTGATTCAGAACTTTTTGAGAAAATCAACAAATATATACCCAGATAATATTTTGGTTGTGGTTCTTGTTACCTATCTTCGACAAATATGAGCCGATTTTGATGATTTTTGTTTTATTGAATAGTCTTATACTTCAAAGATGCTATGATTAAAGTTTGCAAAATAAAAATAACCCCTAAGGGTAGGAAAATAGGGGATGAAATCGGTGTTCAGCAGTTAGATTAGGATTCATCACTAAAAATTGATGAAATAAGTAAATTTTATTAAAAAAAATAAAACCGACTTCAAAACTCTAAAATGCTAAAAATAATCCTAACACTTAAGTACCTAATCAGTTACTTTTGGAGTCGGTGCCAGCCGATGAGAGATTCAATGTTTTTGTTTGCACCGACTCCAAAATTAACTGATTAGGTACTTAAGTGTTAGGATTATTTTTAGCATTTTAGTGTTTTGAAGTCGGTTTTATTCTTTTAAATAAAATTTACTTAATAAATAATAATATTGTGTTTAACTTACATTATCTTCTTTGTCGTAATGTTTTCCAGGGGAATATGAATGTACCCAAAGAATTTAGAACAAGACTTTATTAAAGAAAAATAAACTATAACTATAATAAACAGTTACTATTTGATTCTATGCAAATCTGAAAAGATGATAAAAAAACAATTTACCTTTCATTTACCGTTTGCATTTCTCTTTTAAGTTAAAAGGTAACAATAACATGTATTAAACTTTTTTTTTAAATAAAAATTACAAAAAACATAGAACCTATTAGAAGTGTGAGTTACTGTTGGAGACCTTATTTCAACCTGTTAAAATATTTTGAATTTAGTGTTACACTTAACAATTAATATTTTATAGATCTACGTGAACTTTTTCATGGTGTTGACACAACAGAATAATTAATTAAATATTTCGTTTTTAATACAGGATATCTTTTTATTAACATAACTAGCTGTTGCCCGCGACTTCGTTAGGATTTTTTTTGCGCGATTTTTTTCCTGACAATAATTAACACAACAAAAAAATAACTGGCGAAACTGCTCCAACTGTTCACGCGTGATCCGATGACCAAGAGAAATAGAGATTCATTTTATATATACAAAATAGATTACGCAAAAACAAACAAATAACATCTCATAAGTCCTATAATACTGTCACATATTCATATAATCTATTCAAAGATAAGTCTTCTACTTTACCTTAATGTGAATTCAAACTTTAAAATTCCCAAAATATTTAAGAACCTACTTAACCTGCTTCAGTGATTTATGATTTTGATACTACAAAGAGATAGTAGATAAATATACGTCACACAACATCAATTGTCATCAAGGTAAAGAATCAATATCCATGTATGTACGAGTATGAGCAGCTCGTCAATCTACCACAAAACGTCAAGTTTTCAATTGATATTGATCTCTAGGATTCGGTGGGGATTATTACCGCATAACAATAGAATATCTATTGTGTCTTATTTACGTATGCTTGATCAGTTAATGTTTTTATATTCTGCTATTCGGGACAAAGACAAATCCAAAAAATCATAAATCATAAAAATCGGACCAGCCGTTCTTGACGGGCACGGGACAACAAAATCGGGTTTTTTTATATACACAGATTTAAAGAGCTTTAGAGTGCAAGTTTGGTGTAGTTTGTGTTCTAATGTTTGGTGAGTGATAAAGATCTCAAACTTTTGATATATCATTGTATGCAACGTCGCATCGAGTGTCAAGTGACTATTGTTTCAAGACAGCTTACTTCAGACTTTTTTTTTGTGGCAGCTAGTGGTGACTGAGTTTGTTCCGGCGTTTCTTCTCAGCACTTGCCAAATTGTCTGTGTCTTGTCTCGAAGCGCTAGTAGGGCCCAAAAAATAAGGAGACATGTTTTGCCCCATATGGGCCAATAATGTTATTATTGACGTTCATAAGTGGCAGTTTTCTGTCCTAAACTGAATAAATGATTTTTGACTTTGACTTTGACTTAAACCCGATAGCGTCTTAAGAACAGCTTCTTCGGGAAGAGTAGCCTCGACTGAATCCATGAAAAGCAATAAACACCCGTTATTTATTGTGAACACTATTCAAGAAAATACTCGACATTGTCAAAATCACTGCCTTTCTTAAAGAGCGGGATTGAGTCGATTAAAAAAAAATTCTATATTGTGTCAGACTTAAAGTAAAAAATCGGTTCAATGACCTTTATCTTTTTGGGTAGGTTTACCTACCGTTGACTGTATTTGATAACTAGGGTGCATATTATTTATCGTCCCAGCAACTTAAGAGTATAAAGAACAGATAGAGAGAGAGATAGATAGATACTCTTAATTGTACACCACACTCATTTAATATTTACAAGTTACGTTTAGAGCTGCACAGTGTACACGGTCTTATTACTAGAAGCAATATCTTCCAGAACCAATGACAAAAACAGACAAAGGTATGGGTAACATCAAAGCGACCAGTATATTTAAAGCGAACAAGGTAATTTTATTTTAAAAAATATACTATGTTTCCCTAGGATATTCACGATACAAAATTGACCTAATTTGCAAGATAATGTTGTAAAAAAAGCGAAAGTAAAATACAATCTGATTTTGGGTCAATTAAAGAGTTTACTACTTATTTCAATACAAGATCTGTGTTGATAAAGATTACAAGAGGAATATAAGTATTCAAAAAAAGAACAAATACGTATTACACACAAACAAAAATACCAACAAATATTACACCTACTAATTTGGCAACCGTTGTTAGGTTTTAACGATATTAAATACTGTCAAAACAAACAAAATTCACGAATACCTACGCTCTGAACTCACCGTCGTAGTTGCTACGTCGCTCGTAGCTTAAACATGCTACGTGCGAACAAATTCGTAGCACCTGCAATGAGGGTGGATTTTTTCTAGATATTTTTTTTTATTGTAGCGAAAAAAAACATACTCTCGTACCTTACCTATCTTCGTCATACGACTCTGTTATGTTGTTAAAACACTTTTAACCTAAATAAAAATTTAAATAATACATTTGCTTTTTAGATTTCTTTTCAGATTCTAGATAAGATAAGTCTGTTATTACTTCCGTCACCTTCGTATTTAAGGAACTTAATTAATGGTTTAAGACATTTATTTATCAAAACAGAATATTACAATTCACTTACATGAGAAACACTAGGTTAATAGTAAATCAATTAACACATAGGAAACGAGAACAGAACATAGCGACACAATTTTAGAAACAATAGGTAGTTTACTTACATTTTACATTTACTTACAGTGCTTAGTTTAAAATCATTATTCACTTAGCCAAAAAACAAAAAATAAAATAAAATAATTAGCATCTAAATTGTGCTTATTTCTCTTAAAATCAACTGTAATTGATTTACTGCTGCAAATAAAGAGTGATTTACCTATTTCATCATCATCATCCACGACGTCCACTGTTAAACATAGGCCTTCCCCAATGATCTATCATCGGGGTGGATTGCCAATACTTGCCACGCTTGGCAGGCGGGTTGGCGAGCGCAGTTTTTTATAAGATTTCGCACGCAGACGCTGCTGCCCGTCTCGTACTACAGAAATTAGTCGCCTCTTACGACACGCCTCCTGTTGGCGGTGGGGAAGTGTATTCTTTACGGTACACATAGAACACCTATTTAAATAAGTAAATTTAAACCTATTAGCGATGCTAGTAGGGACTTGCTCTTTTAAAAATTAATAAACCTTCGTTTCCCTAAAAATTATTACAATTTTACGTAAAAATAATAATTCAATAATCGAGGTTAACGCTGTGACCAACGTAAACAGACTGAGGAAGTATAACTCTTCATTTTGATTTAATCGTGACGGAATGAACGGCCGAACGATTTGAATAAATGATTTTGTTTTTCGGCATTGGCTAAAATGCTTTTAGATATTTTTTTCTTGAAAAAGTATATCTTAAAAAGCTTCCCTACATCAGTGTAGCATTAGTACTACACCCAGTAACATAAATATCGAATTCAGTATTCAGTAGCTCTCAAACGTTTTTTGGTGACGGTGATGGGTATTCCATTGGAAACACTACTAAATATTATACGGTTCCCTAAATGCCAAAAATAAACAAAACCGAGTTTGTTTATTCTTTCGCTCGCGTGGAATACGATTTGTCACACCTTATTTTACTCGCTTAGGAGATGGAATAAAAATGTAGATTATGTCCATCCCTATGGTTCAAGATTTTTCTGTACAAAATTTTACTAAAATCTGTTCAGCTTGCAGGACAAAAAGTAGCCTATGTCCTTTTCCAAGCTTTAGTCTATCTTTGTACCAAATTTCATCAAAATCGGTTCAGTAGTTTAGGCGTGAAAACGTAACAGACATACAGAGTTAATTTCTCATTTATATTATTTGTAGGGATTAGTAATATTCATACAAAAATATATACTTTAGATAATACGATATTGATTTCACCGTTGATGGTTTTTTCCATTTTATGAGGGAAATAAAGTTGTTTTAGCAATACCTATTTGTACAGTGAATTGCAGAGTACTACTGAATGAGCGGTACACAAGTAGCATGAACCATGGGGAGCGATAGAGATAGCAATACGTAGCGCATTTCAGAGGCAAAGTCAGAACAAGTATAACTGTATAACTATGTTTTTTGTTCGTAGTTTGCATTCTTAATTTCGCTTTTGTACACTTATAATGCTATGTGTCTTCGGTTATTCTGAGACAGAACTTATTATGTTTCTGTGTATTTAAACGATTTTTCATATAATCAGCAGAGCCCCGCAGAAGTCAGTTGAGCTCACTTTAAGTATTGTTGATCTAATTTATCATCATCATGTCAGCCATAGAACGTCCACTGCTGAACAAAGGCCTCCCCCAATGACTTATTATCAGGGGGGATTGCCAATACTCGCCACGCTTGGCAGGTGGATTGGCGAGCGCAGTTTTTTTTATAAGATTTCGCACGAAGACGCTGCTGCCCGGCACGTGCTACAGGAATAAGTCGCCTCTTACGACACGTCTCCAGTTGACGGTGGGGAAGTGTATTCTTTACGGCCGTCCCAACAAGGCACTATCTAATTAGACAGACGTGTAAAAAATAAACCTAAACAGATTGTCCAAATAAAGTTTAATCACATGGACATTCAGGGAAATTAGCTATAATGTAGACATTTTTTACGATCCAGTAATTTATCTTTACTTTATGGGCTATAAGGGACATGCGATTAGACTATTAAAGGGACTATTTAACACGATAATGCCTGTTATTATATTGGAAACGAATATTTCCTCGTTTAGATTTGTCCGGATTGATGGCTGCATGCGTAGGTAAATCAATTCAAAATTGTTTCAAAATGTCGTTTATGCTTTTTATTTTGTTTTTCTGTTTGAATAAGAGTCATCATCATATTTTAAAAATAAGGTCGGTCTATAGAACAATATAAAAATACTAATTTATCGTAATTAATTTCAGTCGTCATATTTCTGGAGTAAAATATACTTTAAAAAATCCGAAAAAAAAAGAAAACGCGAGATGCGCCGTCATTCATCAGAGATCACAGGCGTACGCCGACGCCGCTCCAACAAGAACCTCATGCAGTGCACATACGGTGCAATTTAATCGAGTAATCGTAAATTTTCCATGATATCTATTTTTCAAAATAATGCAAAATAGAAGAATTAAAAACAAAATGAGTTGTTTTTTACGTAGATCGATTTAGTTACTGATTCTGAGTAGTCCCTGAAAAATTGGCACTACCGTGAAATGTAACCCTGCATATCTACTGTTGAAAGAAGCAAATTTTTTTATATTTCGGAAAATAAAACGGCTGGTTTATTCCTAGCTTTATGACCTAGTTAAACCTTTGGTCTGTAAATCCATTGTTCTACCTCACGTAGGCTGTAATACATACGAGTATGTAATACAGTGCTATTATATGCACTATTTAGTAGATAGTAATTTATTCAATATAAAGGCCCTCTTCCGCATTGTAATACTTATAAAGTACTCATTATAGCAAGCTTTATCCGGAAGGTTCTATTATATATTCTGTGCCGAAACAAAACAAAGCTGTTACAAAGACGTGAAAGAGTGTGTTTATGTTTATTTATTTGTATTCCTACACGTTATTACAGATCAACGTGATTCCGTTTACAAAGGAATACAAACGTAGCGTAACCTTCTTTTTGGATTTCGTATGAAATGTAAGCGACAAACGTCTTTGTAACGAAATCCCACAGGGTTTTTACACCTGTGCCAAATTCGGTGTGTACTTTTAGAGCTAACGCACTTGAGGTGGGCAAAATTTGAAGCCACTAAATTGAAGCCACAGAGGGTTTTCTTCGCCTGACAGCTCCGTGTTTAATATCAACCCGCTCCAAAGGCGTGTCGGCCTAGATGTAGTCATTATTTTATTGAATTTTTCCCGGTTTTGGGGAAAACTACCATTAAGAGCAACCCTATTTTACAGTGTTGTGCCTGTCGGTATGTAAACGTTTGCACACAAAATTGTTTTATTGCTTTAATTTTGTAATCGCCGTATGTACCGAACTATCATTCAATGTGTCGTTATTTAAAGGCGCTATATTATACAATTTAAATAATCATGGTGCAGCAGCTGCGGCCAAATACAGGCTGCAAGCCACATTGTGACATGTTATGTGGTCCAAACGCAATGCATAATGCGACGCGAAGCTGTGCAACGCAGAAAATAATATTTAATATTCTTTTTAACACACTTATATTATTATTAGCTTCACTTGTAACTAACTAACTAAGTATGTAATCAACTAGAAAGTACATTTGAACCTACTTCTAAGTGACGTATTGATTTAAAACTTTGTAAGTATTGGACACTTTGATGACAATACAATAAATGTGACGCCAGTCATTAAGTAGATAGCGAAACTCTTCAATAACTACTATTAAAACCTTATTTGATTCGTTTTGTGACGAGTTCAATACGTAAAAGTTTGTTTTATAGTTTTTAAAACTATTTTTTTTTATTATCTTATAATCGGAATTTCAGATAAACACCAGCAGTAATTCCACACATTCCTAAGAACAATTTTTAAATAAACCGATCTATTTACGCAGAAATCAAAACTTAACTAGACCTGATTCTGTAGTAGCTTGTAACTCCATAGAGCAGATTCAGTATATCATTTGCATTAAGGAAAAAAGATAAAGAAAAAAAGTGTATAAGAAGGAAGACGCACTTGTTATTGAGCGATTCGGTAAGTAACAGCTATGAAGTTACACGCAACGCCACGTCGCGTCACACAGTGCCGTGTAAATGTGTTATGATGTAATGAGATGTAACCCACCCTAGTTTGTGCCAGACCTTAATCCATATAATATTTGACTGAGTCATAACACTAAAAAATATGACAAATGTCAGTTCCTATTGGGTTGTTTTAGTCAATAAGATTCTTAACACCACAGGCAACTATCATCATCATCATGTAAGCCTATTGGCCTATTGCAGTCCTTTGCTGTACGTAACCCCCCCCCCCCCCAGTTTTTTCATCCAGTCACTACCAGCCATCTTCCTAATGTCGTCAGTCCATTGAGCTAGGGCGCGAACTACACTACATTTGCCAAGGCACGGTCTCCACTTGAGAACCCGTTTACTCCATCTTTCCCCACTACCTCTTTAGCTTGCTACATTTTAGGACTATGCCCATTACTTTGGTCTTCTTTAGTCTTATACCTTGTTTCGGATTGTATCCCTTAACGAAGTTCAAGGATCGACCTTTCCATAACTCGCTGAGTGACGTGAAGTCGGTGGGGCCAGCTTTACGGTGATTAGACCGCCTACATTATGCAATTCGAAATGTATTCTTTTTTTTTATTTTGTTTCTTTTGTAACATCTGTAATAAAGAATATCTTTCCATCTTTTTTTATATTTCAGTACTTACTACAAAATACTGTTAACTATTAAAACTTTGGTAATAATTCAACTAAGTCAATTTTAATGACCAATTCTCAAAATATACAAGTTCCAATTAAATCTTTAATTACCTTTTCTTCTGCGAGACTATTTAAATTTAAAACATAAAACCATTGTGCTATCTTTTTAAGTCCGTATCCCCTTGTTAATGAGGCATCCATCCGAAAGCTTGTCGAGTTTCTGTTTAATCCACTTTCATCAACACTAGGTACCTACTCTAATGATTTTCATCGGAATTAAAGCTTCGTTTAATAAACGATCTTCTAAGAAAAAAACTATTTTAAAAGAAGAATTGATTTTCAAGGAACCTAGATTATTTATTACTTTGATTATTCCCTAAAAGGTTATTTAACTAACATAGCCTTTGTTTTTTTACATATTATAAGCTTTCTCTGCACCAAATTTCATTATGATAAGTTTTATGGTTTTGTTTTGAAAGCATATTATACAGACAATAGTTATTATTGCATTCAAAAGATTAGTATGAATTCGAAAAACAATCATGACTTTCAATTTTATTTTATCCTTTTTTTGATCATAATAGTAATAATCTAATCCAGACGGTACTTAGAACTTAGACTAGACCGAAGCCTTTTGAATCACGAATATAAGAGCAAAGTATATATATCTTCTTTTTACGAAACACGTAAAACGATAAAAAGTTGGTTAGTTAATTTTAATACTCGATTTCATTATTATTGAGTATGTTTAGTTGAAGCCAGAATATTATTGTGTATTTTTTTCTTATAGTCTTTTATAATTTTATTCCAAACACTATCTCCTCAACACCTCAAAATGGTTTAGCAGCCAATTATATTGAATTTAAATAAATGATAGTTATTTGAAATTTATCAGACAAACGCGCTTTGTGAATTATGGTGGCGGGGTTGATAATGAAAAATGGTTTCATTTGCAAATGTGAAACGTCAACGAACGTCTAAACTAAATGTAGAGCTATGTTTTGCATTTTTTAAATTACTAAAATCCTTCCTTTGCTCGCAAAACAGAAACTGAAAATATTAGTTTGACGCGCTAAAAATGCCCTATCAAGCTCTCAACAGAATCTCAAAACTTAAGATGATTAGAATCTCAAAAGTGATCCACTCATGACTAATTTGGCTGTCGACAACATTAAAAAATGCCGGCACCGGCCGCGCGGTGATACGACCTAAGCCCTTAATACGTTGATCCCTGATACGTTATCGAATTGGCTGGCTTAGCCATATTTGGCGACAACGGTTTGAGCAAACATTACAAATACACGAGTGCCCTACTAGTAACTCTTGTTACTTGTATAAAACCATTTTTAGTATTTTGAACAATTTGTTATAACTAGCACTTTTAAATAAAATAATGTATTTGTCTATTAACCAATATAACGATTTAACTTATAAATTTAATAATTTATTTATTTAGACTTTATTGCACAGATTAAAAATCATACAAAAGGTGAGCTTAATGCCATGAGGCATTCTCTACCAGTCGACCATTAGGCTAATTAAACAGAGACATTTAATAGACATAATACCCTCCTCTACTTGTAGGTTATTTGGTAGATATCACTTCTAGCGATAAGACCAGCTCAAATTGTACAATTCTTAATTTATTATTTTTCTGTACTGTTTGTTTTATGTGTGTGTTTGCAATAAAGAGTATCTATCTATCTAATACCTCTGTGTCCATTAAATTAAATTATATATTGCCTGAATATATAAATATGTGTCATATAATATACCAATTGTCATTAAAGTAATGAATTAACATCGTTATTGTAAATACAGAAGGAAATTGGTGGCAGTTGGGAGACCTTTAAAACCATTTACAAATAATATGCCATTGGCATGTGTTTTTTTTAATGATTATTTTTTTTTAACTTTTTTATTCGTAATCGTGATATACATAGCATATAATATATAGATAGATAGATCGATACTCTTTATTGCACACTACGCAAAACAAACAGTAGAGAGAAAAAAAATCATTTAGAATAGTACAATTTAGGCGGTCTTATTGCCAAAAGCGATTTCTTTTGTCTTCACCTTTCAAAACCATTTAATTTTTTGATATCCCACTCGAGAAATATGGAAGTTTTTTTTGTCTTAATTCCGTACAATATTGAGTATGTAAGTCGCAAAAAAAAATTCCTTACATCAGAATCAGATATTTTTGCAAGGTTGAATCATATGTATATTTTAATGAAAAATGACTATATTTCATAAGCTTATCAGTAATATATTTATACAGAGTTATTTTCAGAACACTAATGACCTTGGAGGGTGAGATTTTGTTCCACATTCGTATTTGTGGAACAAAATCAGCCTTTAAAATCTTTGTAGCCTTTTCTATGGTCCGCCTTTTAAATTTAAAAAAGAAAAATACTTCCCTATTTTGAATGACCAATTAGCTGTTAGGATTAGTATAGGAGAATTATTTTTTAGATAAACACGTACTAATTAAAAAGAATGTAATTTTCGTAGACCTTTCGTATTTCGTATTACTCATAAGATGAAGAAAATGACTCCATTTGGTCGCATACATTTAGGATCATCCATTAAACATACAAGGGTAGTTGCTGATTTGCTGATGCATGACTTGTCAGGATTTTTCCTCTAGTCATGGTCATAAAGATGGTGTGTCTTAAGTCGATGATGTAAGGTCTAGAATTGAACGCATCTTTAAACTAGTTTAGATGCTTTATAACGTGGAAAGGCTCATCAGTACTGTTTCCTCGTATATTTCTAAAAGCATTCATCTTGGGCACGAATGGAAACATGGAGTTGTAAACCTGTTTGCATTTTACCCAGAGTACATAACCGTAAGCTAAACAACGTACCTGACAAAATAAATAAATGACAATCAAATTTCCTTAAGGCGTCTCCCAACACCTGCGCCAATTATTATAATTTTGATTTCCGAATCGACATAAACCGTGAATTAAACCCAAAACCCTTTTCGTTCAAGACAAACCACTGCGCCCCTACGAAAATATCGTCGTCATATTGACAATATTATCGTTAGGTAAGTATAACAGGAAAAGGCATTAATAAAATTTTCTATAGAAATTATTTTATTTCAGTCGTAGCCCATACAATTATTAGTAACATTAATTTCTTAATCAATCATATTATTATGATACAATTTAATATTTACAAGCCATTGGAGCCCTAAAGTCGATGCAGACAAATTACATGGTATATTTTATCAGTAATAACATGTTAGTGTTTTATTTCTTGCGTAAATAAGCAGTTAGCAGGTTTCGTGTCTTTGAACTTGCTGCCATCAATTTAGAGATAATTGGATGTATCTGGTTACAGCATAGCAGAACAATCTGTTATTGATTAAGAGTATTTGGGGACTAATATTTTTGAGAAGATTTCGATGTTGCGCATCTATGGTATACATAGACGTACAAAAAAGGTCAATGAAATCAGGATATTTCATAACTCTAAAAACTGTATGAGATATAATAATATGTAGACGTAATACTAATTAAATAAAAAGAGATAAAGTTTCCTCGGATGTAGAAGGTTATTTCTGAAAATATTGATTCGAATATAATAATTGCTTAATCAATATTTTCACATAACAAACCTTCCAGATGGACAGCTACTTTCTATCCCAAAAAAGTGTACATTTATCAGAGGATACAAGAAATAATGTCAATGTAGATTCTGCTAGCTAACGCAGATGTCTATGTTTAGATTCCAAAAAAGTTAAATTTGATAACAATAATATTATTTATCACTACCCGTATTTGAGATGGGGAAGCCGCGAGATCAGCTAGTGTATATTGTTTTAACAATTACAATGATCTTACGGAATCGTACGGGTTTGGAAAGAAACTACGGTTCTTCCAGAAATACTCTATTAAATTTCCTCTACAAACCACAGAGACGCAGGACCTATCAGTGAGTTCCGAGGTAGCAGTGACACGGTCCTGATCACAGACGTTATCCACTCTATACGGCACCGCACTGATCACTCTTTACTAGGTATACATATATTAGGTATTTACTAAGGGCCAGTTCACACCGAGACGCGACGCGACGCGACGCGACGCTGCGCGCACATTTTAATGGAGCGATTCAATATATACTTTAATTGCTACACGAAAAGATACACATTCATTTCGATGCATCGCGACGCAACGTATTCTGAATTCTTACAATGAAATGTGTATTTTTTTGTGTAGTCAATAAAGTATATTTTGAGTCGCTCTATTTAAATGTGCACGCATCGTCGCGTCGCGTCGCGTCACGTCACGTCACGTCACGTCGCGACGCATCGGGTCGTGTCTCGGTGTGAACTGACACTAACTCACTTCACTACTTTATTTTTTTTGCCTTTACCTTTCTTCTTCTTGTTGTTTTCACTTTACTACATTTTTACTAACTGCCAGTTGTACGGCTCCTCGCCTTGCCTTGTAATTGTAATTAAACAATACCTTTTTTCGGGTGCTTACAGAGGCTGACACCTACACCATAAGAGAAATATTAAAATAATGCAAAGTCCGTAATGATTAAGGATTTACATATAATAAATAAATAATAAAAAATCGTTACAAAAATCACTCCAATTAGCTAGCCCCAAACTAAGCAAAGCTTGTACTATGAATAAGAATAAGAATGTATCTATTTTTCTCAAAGCAGATTACAGATACAGCATAATAGTATGAAGCTTAATATTGTAATACAAAATGGTCCATGACTCAGTGATTGCAGGAGACCCGCAAACTCTGTTATTCGGCCATAGTCGTCTTTTATAGGTTATGGCGTAAGCTATGGCGACTAGATAACGGATAAACATACTTAAATGCATTTAGGTACAAATGCTCGTGCTCACCACACAAACTTTTGCCCCTAGCGGGACTCGAACCCGCAACCGCTGGCTTTGTAGTACAGAGCGTGAACCACTACACCAGACGATTGTCAAGATTTACTTATGTCTTCTAAGGATAGCTCATAGTAATCATTTTTATATTATAATCATTGCATCATAATTTCATGTCTAACAACGGGATAGCCACAAAGTATAAGCTTTCTCCAAAATCAACCCTTTTAAATTGGTTGGAAACTGATAAATCGTTTTCCACTATGCAAAAATCTTGGTAGCAAGCCAATGCTGCAAAGTAGCTAGTTTATTTACATACACTCTCATTGTTTTCCAAGACATAGGAATATCGTTCGCACGCCCTCCAAATAAATAAGCCTGATTTATTTCAGAAGTAGAGCACTTATTCTAAACAAATATGATGTTCTTTGAAAGGTTAATGCCATTGCAATTTATTGTTTAGACATTATGTCAAACAAACATTTAGTTTAGTATACTTTACTTTTTCTAATAAATTATTCAAATCTAGGTATACTCGTATACATAAAAACGAATCTCTATTTCCCTTGGTCATCGCATCACGCGTCAACGGTTGACGGTTTTGCAAGCGATGTGGCCTGCCCACTGCCACTTTAACTTTGCAATTCTAAAAGCTAAAGGTAACTTCCTTGTATATAGGGTGGCCAGAAAAGTGACGACGATTTTGCGTAGTTTTCGAGTTACGATTTTTACATAGGGGTGATTCAGATACCTCTCAACACGAGTCACCTAATAAAACATTTTTGGATTTCTGGCCACCTTGTATATTACTATCGTAAATTTATTCACATTTGTCACACGAGTCTAACAAAAAAAAAACACTAAAGTAAAATATTATGCAAACGGTTGTCCGAATCAAAAAATGGTGTTTGCACTCCCACAATATATTTGAACGACACCACACAAAATGCAAAAGACGAGAAAAAAATGTAGGGGAGGTACCCTATAAAAAGGGTAAGAGTCTCTTGGCTAAGCCATGGACAGACACACGGACAGACAGACAGACGAACAGATGGATATGGCGAAACTATAATGGTTCCATTTTTACTACGGAACCCTAAAAACTGACTGAACCAAGTTCATCGCTCAAAGTCGCAGGCAAAAGCTAATCATTTTGAAATAATGAATGAATTTCAATAATTTCGGAGGTATTTACCACTACATTTCACGATAGAATATTCTAAACGGTTCATGAAATATTTAAAAACACTCGCGTTCACCCGCATCGATGTGTGTGTATATTTATAAGGCAATAATTGCAACATGTTTCGAAATAGTTACACGTCATTTTCAGTTCGACGCAAAACTTTTAGTGTCTCTATCTTTTTCAGGCGACTTAAAACTTAACAAAATAAAAAAAAACACCCATGAGTTCAAAAATGGAATCAGTGTACAGCAGATATCGTTAATTCGGATTTAATTAATTATAATGACTTAAACTAAAGTCTAATAAAGTTTTGAAAAGCTGACTACAGAAAAAACTTTAGTAAGTTATTTTAGAGGTCAGTCATCCAGCCATGCTGAGTTTAAACGTTTTCATTTGCACCGAACTCTAAACATAACTATATATGTTTGAATAAGGCTCTTTAGCGATTATGTTATTTTTAGCTCTTTAGTTTTTATCTAAATGGTCATGAAACAATATTATGTGTCGGGACGCCAGGCAACGTCACGCGACATCTCTAGCGACAAGGGCGAGCCGTTCTTCCTCTTGTGAATACATAGCTTTAAGCTTCATATTATTTTGTTTCTATGAAGAACTAGCTGTCCCGGTGAACTTCGTTCCGCCTCGTAATTTTGTTTTTTGATAATTTTTCCGATGTTTTATTCTGCTATTCGGGGCGGAGACAAATTCAACAAATCAAAGATCAAAATAATCGGTCCAGCCGTTCCTGAGTTATAAATGGTGTAACTAACCCGATTTTGTAATATATATATAGATTATAGATAGTAAATCTTAATCATTCATCCTTTTTACCCTCTATAGAAATTATACAACATCTGTATAATTCCATTTAAAAAAAAATCCTACGCAGAAATTCATTTAGCACGATTGAAAGCATTTGCAATTCAAACTGTAATCACCTGTAGTTATGATACTGTCAGATCGAGCTTCTTAGATCTCAGCGACTTTTAATAATAATTTCAGGGCTACTTTCTAATTTCTCGTTTTGTTGTATTATTCCTACTCGGCCATGCTTGTTTTATATATTTAAAAACATTCGCTAATGCACGATTGGCGAAAAATAGCAATTTCCATCATCCCTCATAGCTGTCAGTTTCCAATTCGACTGTGCACGTACGCAAGATACAAATCGGAAGCCCTTCAACGCTGCCGTCAATTCGTGTTTTTTTTCTACTCCATCACAATACATTTTGGTTATCCTTGGATCCTATCATTGGATTATTATCTTTTCTCTGAAAATGAAGAATTGAAAATGAAATTAAGATGTCACGCAGTGCAGTGTCAATTGTCAAATAGTGTTTGTTTATTTAGTTTTACAGTGTCTTATTTTCGAGTGTTATTTTTAATTAATAAGTTTTATGAGTGCATCTCTAGACCCGAGGGCCCACTCACAGCCGGAGTTTTTCCGATGTCAAATATGTAACACGAACCGTTTGTTTAAAGGTAAAAGGGGTTTAAACATCCACATCTCAAGATGCCACAGCAACACCAATCATCACAATTCACTCCCTTTGCCCACCCAACCAAGTATTCATTCTTCTTCCTCTCATTCGTCATTCGAATCCTTAATTACTCACCTCCATAGCTCTATACCAGTGGTCAAAAGGATTCCAAGAGGGGCGAGGATTTCACTTGCCAAATCGCTCTCAACAGTCATTAACAAATCGCTACTTAATACCGACTCCTCTTGGCAAAACTTATTTACCTTTTCTTATTCATACCTTCATGTTCAGTCAACTTCTAAATCTCTCACCAGCGCACTGAAAGATAATACCATTCATAACCCAACCCCCGTTCATCGTCCACAGTTTGTTCTTCAGAACCGGCATAACATTATCCGTTCGGTAGAGAACAAAGTTATGGATGGTGACCTAAAAAATGCGGCCCGTATTCTTTTTTCAGATGACACCCTTGCCCCCCCTAATCAGGAAACTCTTGAGAGCCTCCGTTGTAAGCATCCCTCACGTCTTAATCCTGTCCCCAACTCCGTCCCCTCTCCTCACGACTCTCATCCGTTCCAGGTCATTGAAGACAGCGAAACTCTCGCTGCCATTTTGTCTTTTCCGACTGGTTCTGCTGGCGGCATCGACGGCATCACTCCTCAACATCTTAAAGATTTGGTTAGTGTTTCCGCCGGGGACGCCGGCAGAACTTTGTTATCTAGCATTACAAAGCTATGCAACCTCCTTTTGGCTGGTAAAGTTTTGAATACTTTTGTCCCATACCTTTTTGGTGCGAGACTCTGTGCCTTTCGCAAAAAAGATGGCGGCATTCGCCCTATCGCGATTGGCTCGACTTTTCGCCGCCTTGCAGCTAAATTAGCTTGCAGGCACATTTTCTCGCCCCTAAAAGAGTTATTTCAGCCAGTACAACTCGGTTTCGGCAGTAAAGGAGGTTGCGAAGCTGCCGTGCATGCTGTCCGAAATTTTCTTTCTGACAGTGACTGTGAAGTTATTTTAAAAGTAGACGTGAGCAATGCTTTTAACTCCCTGGATAGAACCGCCTTGCTGAACGAAGTCCACACTCATACTCCTCGTATCTATCCTTTTGTTCATCAATGCTACAATAGTTCTACGAAATTACTGTATAATCAACTTTCGATTCAATCTGCCGTCGGTGTTCAGCAAGGCGATCCCTTAGGTCCGGCCCTTTTTAGTTTAGGCATTCATCCTGTCATTTCACATTTAAATTCCAAATTAAATATCTGGTATCTCGACGATGGTACACTAGGAGGCAAAGCTGATAGCGTGTTCCAAGACCTCACCCGTATTATGGAAAACTTTAAAAAGTTAGGCTTGGAACTTAACCTTTCCAAGTGTGAGATCTTTATTAATGATCACGTATCTTCTTTTTCTCGTCAAAATATTGTTAATCAATTTAACACTCTGGCTCCCAATATTAAAATTCTTAGTTCTGATTCATTTTGCCTTCTAGGTGTTCCACTTCTTGATGACAGCATTAAACCTTGTTTAGATAAAAAAATTAACCATTTCAAAAATATGGCCTCCAGATTGGAAAGTCTAAATTCTCATATTGCTTTTACAATTTTGAAATTCTGCCTTTTTGTTCCAAAATTCACTTACTTCCTCCGCACAAGTCCAATCTGGAAAAAATCTAATTATTTAGAAAATTTAGATACCACCCTCAGAACAAGCATGGAAAAAATACTAAATTTAAAACTTAACAATGATTCTTGGTCTCAAGCAACACTTCCTATTTGCTTTGGTGGTATCGGCATTCGCAAAATTTCAAGTGTCGCTCTCCCCGCCTTTCTCTCCTCCGTACACAGTTCTACTAATCTAGTCGAAAAAATATTAAATCATCGACTCGATCGTACTGAGGTAAGAGATGCTGAGATAGCTTGGCAAGGACTCTGTCCCAACGAGGACATCCCAAAGGAACGTCACATTCAAAAACTCTGGGATGTCCCACTGGCGAGAGAGTCCTATAAATTCCTGGTCCAAAATTCCTTCAGTGACTGTTATCGCGCTAGGCTCTTAGCAGTTTCTTGCAAAGAATCCGGCCACTGGCTTCATGCACTCCCATCAAAAAACCTTGGCACACTACTAGACAACGAATCATTTCGGGTGTGTGTGGGCTTGCGTATCGGGGCTCCAGTTTGCGAGCCACATCCGTGTCCCTGTGGCAAGGAGGTAGACAGATTCGGTCTTCATGGTCTCTGTTGTCAGCAAAGTGCTGGACGTCTTGCCCGACACGCTGCACTCAATGACGCCATCAGAAGAGCTCTTGCCAGCATCAACGTTCCTTCCACGCTGGAACTCGTGGGTTGGTCCGTGATGACGGCAAGAGACCTGATGGTCTTACGCTGATTCCCTGGGAGAGGGGTCGGGCTTTAGTATGGGACGCAACTTGTGTTGATACCTTGGCCCCTTCTCACCTCAGGGAATCAGCTGTAAAAGCAGGGGCTGCAGCAGAGTCAGCAGAAAATGCCAAGCGGCGCAAATACGAGTCTCTTGCAAGTGACTATGTGTTTGCGCCATTTGGTGTAGAGACGTTTGGACCGTGGGGACCGAACGCTAAATTACTTTTTGGCAAAATAGCACCAAAATTGATTTTTATTTCGGAAAATAAAAAAGCTGGTTCGTTCCTCGCACAAAGGCTTAGTTTAGCAATTCAGCGAGGAAACGCTGCCAGTATCCTCGCCTCTATGCCTCACGGACACGCCTTTATTTTTGAGTAGGTAGTTTATAGTTTAGGTTAAGTTAGTTTATTTAAAGTATTTATTTTATTAATTCTATCATTTAATATGTGAATTTTATATGAATGTATCAATAAAGTAAAGTTAAAAAAAAAAAAAAAAAATGTACTGTGTAAAAATTCAAATCGCAGTGTTATTGTTCACTGGATGACGTCAGTGCAACTCCGATGACAATTTTAATTATTTTTTTTATGAGAGCCTCGCTTTATTAGTCAATGAGAATCAGTCAAGATTTTAGTTATGCAGTTTTATAACTTCTAAAATCTAGATTAATAAATATTATATGCCGTGCCATGCCGTGTAGGGACGGCCGTAAAGAGTACACTTCCCCACCGCCAACAGGAGGCGTGTCGTAAGAGTCGACTAATTCCTGTAGCACGAGACGGGCAGCAGCGTCTTCGTGCGAAATCTTTTAAAAAACTGCGCTAGCCAACCCGCCTGCCAAGCGTGGCGAGTATTAGCAATCCCCTCCGATGATCAGTCATTGGGGGTGGCCTTTGTTCAGCAGTGGACCTCCTATGGCTGGAATGATGATGATGATGATGAAATAATATATCGTGGAAAAGCCTGTCAGTCAGTATTCTAGGTGCTGTTTTGTATGAGTGGTGATACTCCAGTTAAATAAAATAAAAAGCATTTATTTCCAGAAATTATTTTTTAATACGAAATTGTACTTGTAATTAAAATAACACAGAAGACATAAAACTAGGTAATAGTTTAGGCACTAATCTCCCTTTGCATGCTTGCTAGTAATACTGCAATACCCAACATAAGAGAGAAAATAAAATAGTTATTTGTTATTTAAATATTTTGTTTAATTTCACAGCTGGGTTTGATGGCTCGTGTCAATACTATTTCAGCTTGCTGATTTTTGTAATAGCTTAATATCAAAATTTAAACTAAAACATTATTTTATTAGGCAGCCCGCTATTTTAAACTTGAAGAATCACATAGCAGGTGGCTCAAATTAGCCGATTTGTTTAATATATATCTGGGGAATTGGAGCCTGGCAAGAATGATCTTGCTGTGTTTTAGAGTTTTGTTTTTAAGATTAATTATTTTCTTTTTCAGAAGAAATTGGTCTATTGTTGCAAATTTATTATTCAGTAACAACCGTTACTTACTTGGTCTCGTTTTACGCTGAAATGGAGGACTCATTAGAATAGGATATGGTCCTACAATCATCTAAAACAAAGTCGCTTCCCACTGTCTACCCTAACTATGCTTAGATCTTTAAATTTACGCAATGGATTTTGATGCGGTTTTAATAGATAGAGTGATTCAAGAGGAAGGTTTATATGTTAATACATGCATAACATGGTAGATAAACACTGATAATTTTAGAGGTTTCTAATGTTATGTCGTAATAAACTCATTTTTGCGCTTACAGTGCAAATACTGGCTGAACCCTACAAGATAGATCAAAATAATGTACTACAGTATTGTACACTATAAAAAAGTCTGAGATGCTATATGTGTATCTGATATATATGAAGGTATATCTATATTCAAAATACAACGTCAAAATGTAAAACCGTAGAAACTGCCAAACCAGTAATAAACGAGCTTCCACGCACATCGGTTGTTTTACTTGCTTCGGACATAACACTAGCGACGAGTGTACCTACCCACGAGCAAAGTGAAAAGAAAATGTCGTTCATCGGAAACATTTCTGTGTTCGATTATAAAAGCCAAGATTGGCAGATTTTCTACAACCGATTGGTTCAATTTATAGAATTGAATGAGATTGATGAGAAGAAACAAAGGGCCGTTTTGCTCACTCATTTGTCCGATGAATCCTACCGCCTAACTAAGAACTTATTCCACCCGCAAAAGTTAGAAGAGACATCGTTCAAGGATCTGGTGAAAAGGCTCAACGATCATTTTACGCCTAAGAGATCGACGTTTGCCGATAGGGCAAAGTTCTACGAAGCTATCAGATCAGACATGGAAACTGTCGAAGAATGGAGCGCGCGACTCAGGGGACTCGCGGTCCATTGCGAGTTCGGTGGAGAATTGGACACATTGCTGCGAGATAGATTCGTACTTGGCCTAAACGCAGGCCCTGAACGTGATCGGCTGTTCGAACAGGATTCCAGCACTCTGTCATTTTCCAAAGCGCTGGAGATCGCTCAGCAGGCAGCGTGTGCGCGGGCGGCGCGGGCCGCCAGCGGAGGTTTCCCCGATATTATTAAGCAGGAGCCCGTGTATCGAGTTGGCGAAAATCGCAGATCAACGACGTCAATGCAGCGAGAAACGTCACGTGAATCCAGAGCGTCACCCTGTTCAGTGTGCGGTTTGAAAAATCACGATTCATCTAAGTGCCGGTTTAAAGGTTATAGGTGTAATAATTGCGGCCAAAAAGGACATTTAAAAAAAGTGTGCAGTGTTCAAAAAGAAAAATCGCGCTTAAATAACATAACCTGTGATGACAGCGATTGCAATGAATGCGAAGTATTTAACCTTAGGTATGTAAATTATGAACCTATAACACTGGATGTACTAATTAATCAAATTAAATTAAGCATGGAATTAGATACAGGGTCTGGCACTAGTGTAATCTCAGATAAAGAGTATTTAAACTATTTCCGACAGAGTAAATTAACAAAAAGTGACCTAACTATGTGTTTGTATAACGGTCATAAGGTCACTCCTCTTGGTTATTTTAAAGCTAAAGTTTCATATAAGAATAAAATGAACGAATTAAAATTATATGTTGTTAAAAATGGTGGGCCACCTTTGTTAGGTCGTGACTTTATGACGTTATTCGATATAAGGTTCACTGCTTGTAATAACAAAATCAGTAAAATTAATAGTGCAGATATCGAAGTACAAGAATTATTAAATCAATTTCCTGGCCTTTGGAGAGAAGAATTAGGATGTTTTAATAAATTCAAAGTAGAATTACACGTCAAAGAGAATTCCATTCCTAAGTTTTTTAAACCGCGTTCTGTACCTTTCGCCCTAAAAGACAAGGTTGATGAGGAGTTAAATAGGCTTGTTAAGTTAGGTATATTGGTGCCGGTTAGTTTTTCTGACTATGCCACACCGATAGTGCCCGTTCTTAAAGAAAACGGTAAAGTGAAGATAGCCGGTGACTATTCATGCACCTTAAACAAAGATTTAAAAATCGATAAATACCCTTTGCCGCGCATTGAAGAAGTATTTGCTAAAATAGGGGGTGGAGAACATTATTCCAAAATTGATTTAAGCAATGCCTACAATCAATTTTTGCTAAGCGATTCGTCTCAAGATCTTACAACTATTAATACACCCAAGGGCCTATTTAAATACACCCGGTTAGTGTACGGTCTCGCTAATGCACCGGCTATTTTCCAACGCGCAATGGAAACCTTATTGTCAGGTATAGAAGGAGTGTCGTGCTGGTTGGACGATGTCTGCTGTACGGGCCCAGACAGGAAAACCCACATGATACGACTGAAGGAAGTACTAGACCGATTACATAATGCCGGGTTAAGGTTACAAAAGGATAAGTGCGCATTTTTTCAAGACAATGTGACGTATTTAGGATTTGTAATAGATAAAAACGGCCTTAAAACTAGCTCGAATAAGGTTGACGCCATACTAAAGTCCCCAGCTCCCACTAATGTTTTAGGTGTGAAAAGATTTCTCGGTGTTATAAACTATTATCGCAATTTCATTCCGAATGCGTCATCATTACTAGAGCCGTTGCATGAATTACTCCGAGGTGGTGCGAAATGGGAGTGGGGCGAGCGGCAGGCTCGCGCGTTCGACAGGGTCAAGCGGGAGCTGGGCTCGGAGCGCGTGCTGGCGCACTTCGAGCCGCGCTCTCCGCTCGTGCTGGCCGTGGACGCGGGGCCGGCCGGCCTCGGCGCCGTGCTTGCGCATCAGCAAGCGGACGGTACAGAAAGGCCTATCGCATTCGCATCTAGGTCACTAGGAGTAAGCGAAAAAAATTACAGTCAAATCCAAAAAGAAGCCACGGCGATAATATTCGGTGTGAAGCATTTCCACCAGTATTTGTATGGCCGTCAGGATCCATTCGTGTTAAAAACAGATCATAAACCGTTGCTATCGATATTTGGAAATAAAAATGGCATATCCGTAACGTCAGCTTCTCGTTTACAACGTTACGCACTTATACTCTCAGCATATAATTATACAGTAAAATACATACCTAGCGAAAGTAATTTGATTGCCGATTATTTTTCTCGCGCGCCGTTGCCTATTTCAAACGATTGTAAACAAGCTGATGGTATACAAGGCTATACATACCTAAAGTTCTTAGATGCAAACATCAAACCGGTTACGTTCACTGACATAAGAAAAGCTATTTGTAACGATAAAATCCTTAGAACGGTAATGAATTATATGCACCACGGCTGGCCTAAAAAAATTAAATGCAAAAATATTTTGCCTTTTTTTCAATGTAAGGCGGATCTCGAGGAGAATGATGGTTGTTTATTTCGTGGCCACAGGGTTGTAATCCCATCAGTGTTTCGAGAACGAATGTTAGAAGAACTACATTCGGCACATTTTGGAATTGTTAAAACCAAAAGTGCAGCTCGTAGTAGGATGTGGTGGCCCGGCATTGACGGCGATATCGAAAAGTGGATCGGCGCCTGCGCTACCTGCGCGGGTGTGCGCAGCGCTCCGCCGCGCGCGGCCCCCGCGCCGTGTCCGCGCGACTCGGCGCCGTGGCATCGCGTACATATAGATTACATGTCGATAGGGCGAAATGTATACCTAATAGTGATAGATGCGTATAGCAAATGGCTAGAATGTATACAGATGAACTGTGGCATCACTTCGAGTGCACTTATTATGAAATTAAAATATTTATTTTCTCGATATGGTATTCCGCATCTCATTGTCTCAGACAATGATCCTAAAATATGTTCAGCTGAATTTCAAACATTTTGTTCTAACAATGGAATCAAGTATATAACCTCACCTGTTTATCACCCTTGTAGCAATGGCCAAGCAGAAAATTCGGTAAAAACTTGCAAAAAGATGTTAAAATGTATTTTAAATAATAATTTATCTCAGTTGGCTATTAAGGAAAAATTGATGGGGTTTCTCTTTGAATATCGCAATACTATTCATTGCTCAACCGGTTTTACTCCTGCAAAACTAATGTTAGGTAGAAACTTAAAGTCGAGACTAGACCTTGTTTGTCCGGGAAATAATCGTGAAACACTAGTATTATCGGATAAACTACCAAACCACCGATATTTCAAAATAGGTGAAACTGTTTGGGCAAAATGGTACATTGCGCGCAAGTCAATGTGGTCAATAGGTAAAATTGTGAAAGTAGTAGGTAACAGAATGTTTGATATACAGTTTTTGCAATATAATGTAATACATAGGCGTCATCTTGATCAAATTATAAAACATAAGGGGCATAATGAAAATGATGTTGTAGAACCTAAAAGCTATTATGACGGCAACAATCATTATGATGTTGCAAGTGCATCATTTTGTTCCGATTCCTCATCACCGGTGGAGGTGCCTTCGACGCATGAGGTGACGTCAGCGTCGGGGACGGACGAGTCGCCCGTGGCCGCGAGCTCGACGGGCGCGGGCGCACTTGTGCCGCCCGGGTCGGAGGCGTCTGCGCCGGTCGCGCCTGTTCTCGGTCAATTACATAACGAAAGCCAAAATATTATCGCGGGGGAAGATGATGATGGTGATGAGGATGAAGACTTTGTCGAAGCCCAAGAAGATAATAATTCTGAAAGTAATGAGTTCGAGCGGCCTACGGCCAATTCTATTCCTACCGTTAGTTCTCCAATAAAAACTGGAAATCTGACAAACAGTAACTTAAATATGGAGGAGGGGTCACTCGAACAACGGTCTAAGAGACCACGAAAAAAAATAGACTATAAGAAATTTCTATAATTTATATTTTAAAAAATGTGTTTTTTGTTACTTAATTTTTATTAGGTATTGTTATTTTACTTGTCACCAGGTTTGCTTCTAAGTAATGTTGGAGGGATGATATATATGAAGGTATATCTATATTCAAAATACAACGTCAAAATGTAAAACCGTAGAAACTGCCAAACCAGTAATAAACGAGCTTCCACGCACATCGGTTGTTTTACTTGCTTCGGACATAACAGTATCTCTTAAGGATACCTCACAATAACCATTTTTGATCCTTTACTTTTTATGAGAAATAATGTCTTATTTACGAAGTGATTTTAAGCAATACAGCATTCATCCTTATCCAATTAAGTACCTTAAATGCATTGTGCATTTCATATAAATCAATATGGCTTTTCACAGCATGTAATTTTAATGAATATTTTCGAAGATACTTATTACCGACTTAAAATGCAGGAACATAGCGGTACCAGCGGTGGGGTAGAAAACATGTTTGTATTGTTTAATGACAAAAAAGCTGTGAACGTTGTACATAAGACGTTCTGTAGTATATTTAGTATCAGCATTGGGTATATATTCGGTCACCTAATTTTTGGTTCCTCTAATTGGCAATGGCACACAAACGGTCAGCCAAAATTTTTTTCGCACAATTTCACATTTCCTAATTGTGTTTAGTCTATTTTCACTTCGCCTAACTTTTTAACTTGCCAAATGCATGGAAACAAGCAAGCAAGCAAGCAGCATGCAAGCAAGCATGCAGCATTCAAGCAAGCATGCAGCATTCAACCAAGCATGCAACATGCAGCATGCAAAGTTTCTGTCACGGCTCCGGCACTGCGGGGCTCCGGCGGTCCCACGCAAGATTATCGTCGCAGATGGCTTTCGCCCACCACCGCAGCTTCGGCTTGCTGGGCGGCTGTACTGGCCAGTCTCAGCCGCGGCAGCGTGCGTTAAAGCCTCTGCTCCTTAGCCCGCTGGCCGCCTTGCCCCTCCGTGCCTACGCGCTTTTAAATTACACTCTAGGGGTAGGGCAGACAAGACTGCGTGAAGTCGGTTTTGCTTGGTGTCGGTTTTGTGGAAAATTGCTTCTTAGGCCAATACATTTTTTACATTAGCTATTTCATATTAGAAATTCTAAAATTAGAGCTTTCATTGTTAAAGTGACATCGTCGTTATGCCGAAAGAAAGTTATGCCGAAAGAAAGTTATGCCGAAAGAAAGTTATGCCAATATAGTTTAGTGCATTTAAAATGATGTGCTCTAAAATCAGGGCTTTCAATTCTCTGACCAAACTATAATAGCGGCAAAACAACTATTAGGCTAAACAATAGTTTTACGTTATAAGTTTAGGCCAATACGGTTCGGCCATGTAAAATTAGAACTAAAAATTTTAGGCGTGTCGAAATGCACCCATCAGCATTGTACCCGTGCAAAGCTGGGGCGGGTGGCTAGTATAATAATAAAATATATACAGGTAGTTCAGCAAAAGGATGGTTATTTATTAAAAAGGCGAAAGGGAAACACATTTTTTAATTTTTGAATCAATATTTTAGTTAAATAATCTTTTTTTAGATAATAGTATCTAATTAGATTTGTAAGAAAAAAGAAAGATTTTTTTTCGTATCATATTTGATTATTAACGTTGACTTAGGTGTTTTAAAATCCATAAAGCTGTTAACATTTTCTTGAAGTTATAAAGAAACGAAAACATCAAAATCGACAGCTTGTTTGGCGTAAGGCGCGGTAATTCGCTTAGAACTCAGAGGCCCAGGTTTAAATACGCGGGTTTGGGTCAATTGAACAAATGAACTTTTCGGTGCTGGTATGCCACTGTCCGGTACCACATGAAATAAGGATGTTTATTTCTTTCTTCGAGAAGATGTGTATAAATAGTTAGACGCATATTTAAAAAATATTCGCTCAAAGGCGAAGCATCAGTATATCTGGGATTAATTATCATGTAACACTTAACGCATCAATGAACTGCACGTCAAAATAGTTTCAGTAAATTCGCATCCCTTCCGATTAGAAAGGCCCGCTAATGGCTATCAGTATCGCAAACGACTTAGTTTGTGTTTGTACTAATAGTGTTCTTTGAAAGGCTCCTATCGATAAAAATATCGACAAACCAAATATGTCCACTGTAGAACTTCGAACGTTTTTCCTATAGTAAAATATAGTTGTAGTAGTTAAAAGTACTTATAATCACGTGATTAACTGCTTTTTATCATGGAAGTAACATTAAAATCGCGAGAATATACATAAAAAGCTTGTTACATTATAGAATAGAATAGAAAACATTTATTCGGAACACACTCAAATAAAAAATAAAAATACATAACAATAAAACAGTGAAGGATGTCTGGTGTGTCAAAAAGGTTCCCGCTCAGCATTTGTCGTGACAGTCACAGACTTATCACAACGCTGATTTTCGGCGGGGACCTCCGACGCTGGGACGTGCAGCGAGTGACGCAGCGGTTTAATTGACCACCAGAAAGTCCCAAATCCCTTCAACGGACCCCGAGCCCTTGGGAAGCACAGAATCGGTCGAAAAAACCCGAAACCACCCGGCCGAAGCGCATTAACACGGTACCAGACAATACAAAATAATTAAATACAATAACATATAAAGATTATGACAATTACACAGAAAATCAAAGAAACAACAAACCCAAGGAAAAATTACATACTTATCACAAACAAATAAAAAATATAAAAAATAGTACTAAGTTAGAGTGCATCGACTATCATCAACATCAAATATCCGAATATCATATTAATGAACAACGAAAGTGTGTGTTACCAGTGATGACATATGGAACTGAAACGTGGCCTCTCACTATGGGCCTCATAAGAAAGCTCAAGGTCGCACAGCGTGCTATGGAAAGGGCTATGCTTGGTGTTTCCTTGCGAGATCGAATCAGAAATGAGGAGATCCGTAAACAAAAAAAAGTCGCTGACATAGCCCAACGGATTAGCAAGCTGAAGTGGAAGTGGGCGGGGCACATAGCACGTAGAAAGAACACCTTTCTAGCACATAGCCGTAGACGGCCGATGGGGCAGAAAGGTTCTAGAATGGAGGCCGCGTACCGGCAAGCGCAGCGTAGGACGTCCACTCACAAGGTGGTCAGACGATCTGGTAAGGGTCGCAGGAAGACGCTGGGTGCAGGCCGCTTCCAACCGGCCAATCTGGAAGTCAATAGGGGAGGCCTATGTTCAGCAGTGGACGTCCTATGGCTGCAATGATGAATGAACGACTACAACGATATACACGACTGCATTTAAATATAATAAAAAGATATCGTCTGTTTGACTCGTTTGCTAGTAAAAAGTTCATCCAATTGCGATAAGACTTAAGAGAGTTATTGTGAGCACGGTTTCTAAACTGAATTAAGTCCCTTTTAGGAAAGACCCGAGGTTCTAATATTTTATGAAATTGTTTTTGTATTACCATAAGATCATCAGTACAATCGATTGGAAACTCATCAGTGACAAATTGATGTTATCAGTAAATAGCTTTACGACTATTAAGTCTCTATTTATCATCTATTTATTAACCGACTTCAAAAAAGGAGGAGGTTCTCAATTCGTCAGTATGTTTGTTTTTTTAATTATTTTTTTATGTATGTTCAGCGATCATTCGTTACCAGGTTAACCGATTTCGATACTTCTTTTTTTGTTCGAAAGGGAATACTTTCGGGATGGTCCCATATAAATTTGATCAAGTTCTGATGACGGGATCTATAAGAAAATCATCAAACTTTGCATGAACTCCATCCGTGCCAACTGATTTTTGTACCTATGTTGCCCAATATCTTCGGCATTTGTGAACCGATTTTGATGGTTCTTACTTTATCGAATAGCTTATACTTTAAAGATGGTATATTAAATTTTTTTTGGAAAAATTTCACCTCTAAGGTGGAAAAAATAAGGGGTGAAATCGGTGTTCGGCCGTTAACTTATGTTTGCACTGAAAAGATTCGTATTGTTGAGGATTATCACTGTATGTATCACTAAAAATACATCTATAAATAAGTAAAATTAAAAAAAAAAAGTAAACCGACTTCAAAAAACTGAAAAGATAAAAATAATATCAACACATAAGTACCTAATCAGTAACTTTTGGAGTCGGTGCAAACGAAAACATTCAAATAGCATCGACTCCAAAAGTAACTGATTAGGTACTTATGTGTTGATATTATTTTTATCTTTTCAGTTTTTTGAAGTCGGTTTACTTTTTTATAGACTAGCTCTCCCCGCAAACTTCGTACCGCCTCTTCATATTTTTTTTTTCGTAAATTTTCCTGATGATTTAATAGTTATTCTGCTATTCGGGGCGGAGGCCAATTCAACAAACAATAGATCATAAAAATCCATTCATTGCCATTCTTGACTTATAAATGGTGTAATTAACCCTACTTTGTTTTATAATATAGATAGATATCAAATAGATAAATGCTTAATAAAAATCTTTTTTTTTAAACAATATTTTACACTTAATGCGTCAACCTAACTATCAACTCAAATAGTTATTTACTTTCCTTAATACTGCTTCGATATTTCTTCTGAAATTATCTGAAACAAACTATCGAGTTTCCAAACATAGATATAGCAAAGGATATCGAAAGTTAGGCACCACGAATTTGCACTAGGTCAATTAATTCGTAACTCTGTCATCACCAAATATAATGTAAATTTATAAAATATTTTAAGATATTTACTATTTATTTTAAACTAGCTGTCCCAGCGAACTTCATACCGCCTCTTTTTTAATTTTTCTGATTTTTATTACCTATTCTGTTATTCGGGGCGGAGACAAACTCAACAAACCAAAAATCACAAAAATCGTTCCAGCCGTTCTCGACTTATAAATGGTGTAACTAACCCGACTTTCTTTTATATATATAAATAGTTGATTACATATTTAAATCTTAACAAAAATATAAGAAATTCTCTTAGATTATCGACAAGACATTTCTCGATAACTAGAATGTTTTGAAAGTTGTGTTATTATATAGATACTTACCATAGCGCACCATACAAAGTTACTAAGATACAGAAAATACATTTGGAGACAGAATATACATTTCAATGTATGTACCGTAGTTTACTTGTCCAAACTTTTTACAGACCGTCCACCGTCAAAGTGTGACAATATTATTTGACATATTCTAAGTTGTCTGACTTTGTATTATTTCAGGCAAATGTTTACTGATGTTTACCAGCAGCTAGCGTTGAAAAAATATTATTATTCTTGCCGTCACGAAGGTCGAGGTCATTTTAGTGTTGTTTTGGCGTAGGTAAACAAGACGTTGTTATAATTTAAGCAAATGAGTATGTATCTAATATGCGTTGAGTTTGGGTTGTGTGAGAGTAATGCATCTTGACAGTCAATTAATACTCAATGTTATTTTCTGCAAGTTTAAGAGCTGATTTATCAATAGTCAGATAAGTTTTATACGACAAATAAGTTTGACATGTTGACAATTTTCGTATAGAAAATTTGTCAAAATGACAATTTTCGTATAGATTTTTTTTCAAAATGACAATTTATTCGTCGGTTAAAATTTATCTGGCGTTATAAAATCGGGCCTCAAACAACTAGATTATTTTTATTTAATTTGTGTAATACAAAATGTGTCCTGCATTCGTTACAGAATTTCCATACTAATCCGATCAGCTGTTATAATTTGTATAGGGAAGTTATCATTTTTATTGAGATTCCAAATATCCAATATTCTTTCTTATGGTTTGCATAAAAAACTCGGGTGCTTAAATACAACTATTTTAGCACTAGAATCAGATCATAATATTTATGTATTGCGTAATCATAAAATATTATATATATAAGAAAAACTGTAACTCTTTAATTAAATTGAGATCTAATACTTGGCTGAAAAGTCCCCTTTTAGGAAGTTGATCAAATATGCATCGAGTTACGAAGACCGCTGCCCCTGTGGGAAGGGATCTTACTTACATGGCTTTTGGGGTGTTGTCTAAAGACGTCAGCTTTGCAAAGGTTGAATTACAGGATTTCGGTTTCATAAGCTTAAATTGTCTCCACACGTTTTCGTTGAGAATAGTTAATGGCTTTCATTAGTTATGTTGTTTATTTAGTGGTCTGAAACTCTTTCTATACAGGGTTACATTTCAAGGTAGTGCCAAATTTAAAAATAAGGTCTATAGAACAATATAAATACTAATTCTATTTTTCAAATGCAGAATGGAAGAATTAAAAATGAATAAAAAATTTGTTTGTTTTTTCGATATCGATTTAGTTACTGATTCTGAGTGGTCCCTGAAAAACTGGCATACCGTGAAATGAAACCCTGTAGTCCTAAAAAAATTGTACCAAAAACAATTTTTTTTTTAGTTTCTAATCAATATTTTAGACAACAGCAAATACCACAACACGTCAAACTTTCTCAGTTGATCATCATCAGCCTCTAGAAGTCCACTGCAGGACATAGGCCTCCCCTATAGAACGCCACTGAGCGGCTCTGGGTCGTTTGCATTCAGCGGCTGTCCGCAACCTTGACAAGATCGTCAGTCCACCGCGTGGGAGGCCTGCCCACGCTGCGTCTTTCAGTTCGTGGTCGCCACTCGAGAACCTTTCTTCCCCAGCGGTCGTCGATTCTGCGAGCGATATGGCCTGCCCACTGCCACTTCAGCTTTGCAATTAGAAAAGCTATGTTGGTAATTTTGGTTCTTCTACGGATCTCAGTATCAACTAGATATATAGATAGATACTTGTTTGATTTCAAGTTGATAATTTTGGGGGGTTAAACATCCGTTTATTGTCATATGCCATATCCGTCCATCTGTCTGTTGGCTTGGCTCAAAGACTTTTACTACTAGAGAGCCGCTATTTCCTAATAATCACGTCTATAATATCATAAAATCATAAAATCTAGAAAATCTTTTTTTTTACACCCATGTTAGACATTTTAGTTTTGTGAGACACATTCCCAGGTGTGAAAATATTAGCTGGTACTTAACTAATTGAGGTTAACACTCTTTTTTAATTCACAAAAGATACAATCATGGAATCAGAACTATTGTTAGACTAGTTAAGGCGCTGACTAGAGCCAATAACTTTGAGCAAAAGACAGGTCCGTCAAGCAGCGCGCCGCAACGCACCTCAGCGATCAATGTCTAGTGACAGAGAAGGTGCTGCTCGGAATGAAAGGGCCTAAGTGCCAAACTCCAAAATACACGATTTTAATAAAAATAACCACTCTATTGAAAATCAAAAGTGGGCAATTGCTTTAGTGATATAAAAGCCATAATTTTGCCTAAGATCATCAACATTACTACCTATAAGTACAAGTGAGAAAAATTTGAATTTAGATATTTTCAGAGGCAAATTTATTTATGTCTTCCATCAAGTAATGTTTGTGAAATCGTGTTTTGAGAATTAGGTCAGAAATACGATCAATTATGACTGCCTTGTCTTTTTTAAATGATATGTCATATAGATTTTGCACAAAACCTTCTTTTGTTAGCACAATTTGGCTACATTCAGTCTCTTAAAATGTCAACCTTACAAAACATAACGTGCTCTTACAATATGTAGCTGCAAGCTCAGGGCAAAATATACCCTTTATTACGTGAGATATTCGTAGCATCGGCGTAGCGACTACGCCGTAGTATGGCATCGCGAATATTGGTCTTGTGTCGCAAGCCTCAATAGGGTTATTGACCAAAGTATTGCGGAACATTCTTGACGAGTGTTAAGACGGGTCGGTCCTAACTAGGTCTAGTGAATCTTACCATTAAACTATAGTCTAGACCAATGCCGCACGCCAAAGTCATACTATTTGCATTGACGACCATCTGGTGTAGTGGTTCGCGTTCCTACAAAGACAGCGGTTGTGGGTTCCAATCCTGGGGGCATATGTTTGTGTGATGAGCACGAGCATTTTTACAAGACTATTGGCATTTATAAAAATATTTATGTATGTTTATCCGTTATCTAGTGGCTGTAGTACAAGCTTTGCTTAGTTTGGGGCTAGATAATTGGTGAGATTGTGAAAACAATAGTTTTTTCATTTATACTCACTGCCGCGAATTTTCCAAGATATTTTGTTGTTACTGTTCTAAATTGGTTCGAGTATAGGTAGAAATAATTTATTTGCATCAAACATGTTATAAATAATCCAATAAAAATAAAATACCTAATTATATGTACATATTCTAAAACTAAACTCTTTATACAAAGTCAGATATTGTATTCATAGGAAAGATCCTATAAATAAAATATCTGACTGAGATCACCGTTCAAGGGAAAGGTGCCCAAAAGGCTGGCAACATTACCACGTTGGATAGCTAGGCTAACCCGTTGGCCAAGGTATAAGCCAGCCTTTGGATCGTGAGATGTCTCAACTAAACGCTTAGACAACTCACGGTATAGCTTGTGGGCACTCGGTCCCCACGGGCCCAAAGTTTCCACCCCAAATGGTTCAAATATGTAAGTCTCACCAAGACTTTTATATTTGCGCCGTTTTAGGGCCTCTGCAGAAGCTGCTGCAGAACCCGCTCGGTTGCCAGTCGATGGAAGATGGGAAGGGGCTAAAGTGTAGACGCAAGTCGCGTCCCACACTAAGGGCCTACCCATCTTCCATGGAACGAGGGTCATGCCGTCAGGACGCTTGCCATCGCTGCGTACGAGGCCACTCGGTTCAAGAACGGCCGGAATACGCGCGCTGACAAGCGCCCGTCGGATGACGTCGTTTAATGGTGTGCTGGGAGACCCTGGAAAATAAACCCTGTACGTTCTACGCGAATTACCACGCCATATTGGGTCGTCGAATATTTCAATAGTTTCCATTTATTTACTCCAAATTCAGGTAATAAATTTTGCATTTTCGTAGATAATCATTCAGTATTGTATTACAGTTAGAAATACACTATTATTAACATTGATGATAGTCCCAAAACATATGAATATATGTTCTGTAAAACAGGCATCTATCAATTTGGTGTGGCCAATTTTAGCCGTTTTGTCTAATAAGATAAATTGTTTTAATTATATTAAATCCTTTAGTTCCACAGTACCTACATACAACGTTTAAGTAAAACATTTTTTTTACAAATACTATGTAAACGGGTTCTCAAGTGGAGACCACGCCTTGTGTAGGACGCGCCCCAGCTTGATGGACGAACGACCGTAGGTGAACGTCCTACGCTGCGTCTCTTTTAGTGTCAATCTTGCACTAAATTACTAATCATTAATTGTATTACTAACAATGGATTGTCAACTGTTATCTAAGCCAAATAAATGAAATAAAATGAAATTAGTACTATATAAAGTACTCGAGAGCTTACGAGGTAAACCAGGCTAGACAAAATTATAAAAAGGTTGTGCAAATGTATTCTCAAAACAAAAGCATTCTTATTAACCGTTACGGTACCTACCGTTTTTAGTTCGGCGTGAATCAAATTAGGAACAACGATTTTCTCTAAGACAACCCATCTTGATATTAGGAAAAAATGGCGCTCCTAATATAATCTAAACTCATTTTTTCATAACTAACCCTTTGGTCCCTTTCGGAGACAAAATTTGTTTCAAACCGTTTTGCGGGTAGGAGCGATAAATCTCGGATGAAATAGTTTTTTCAGCAGACAGGCCCTTTTTCACAATCTGCGTTTCCAATTTATTGCAAATGACTATACCGAGGAAAATAATATTGCAATATAAGGAGATTTTAAAGGAGGAAGTAACCTAAAAAACACTCTATACTCTGATAAATTTGTTTTTTGATAATAAAACAAACCAATATTAGTGATAAATAAATAGGACGCCCTTAAAGAGCCTAAAAATGCACTGATAATACAGTTTAGCCCGAGATTAAGTGCAATGCTGCAAGGAAGTGCAACAAGATTAAAAATATTTGCCGAAAAAAAAACTAGGTATTGCCGTAGAGGACGCCTAAAAAAACAATGGCGTGACGATTTGGAGAGCTACACTAGAGATAGCTGACTATGGCCCTCAACAAAGAAGAATAGAGTGACTTGGGAAAGACCTTTGCCTAGTAGTAGGACACCAGATTAGAAAAAAGATGAATTAAGATTTTTATTTTTTACCATGAAACAAATAAAAAATACTAGATATCTACTATGCTCTCTAAGTTGTTAGTTTTTTTGTTTAGGCCGAGACATAGACCGGAATCTAAAAAAGTTGTGCAAAGGAACCAAAATTTTTATTTCTATGTATCAAAGGCAGTTTCAAACCTACTACGCAATACGGTCGCACACGAATCATTCGAGATTACTTAACAGATTGGAAAATTGCCCAACAAAGGCAATTTGTTTGTAATTGCCTCTGACCATCGTCCATGACATTGTACTGGGTATTGATGTAGTTTTTAGGACAAAATATGGACTGTGAATGTTTTTCCTTAGACGTCAAAATAATAAAAAGAAAATGTTTTTCTTTATTAGGCAACCAAAAATATCTGAGTACAAGTTATGAGCAGTTGAATCACCGCTCTATATAAGTTACTAGCTGTGCCCGCGTGGAATACAATATGTCACACCCTACATACTCCTTTGGGAGGTAGATTAAAAATGAGCATCCTTAGGGTCCAATTATGCCTATGACGGACCAAGCTTTTTTTGTACTAAATATTAAAATCGATGCAATTTTCGCAACAAAAGTATCATATGTCCTTTTCCAAGGACTTATTTATCTCTATACAAAATTTGATCAAAATTGGTTGAGCGGTTTGGGCGTGGAACTTAACAAACAAACAGACAGAGTTAATTTTGCATTTAATACATTAGTATGGATCATTAAAGTTGAAGTCTTACCTCACCTCCTCGGCTCGCGAGATTGAGTCCCACCAATACTATGCTTAGGTATTAATGCTAACTATGTTTCATTATCATCAAAATCAGTCAAGTCATTCCACTGCTGGCCTCACCCCTTGCATGCCACTAAGGCCAAACCTCCGCTGCTCTTTTACATTTCTTGCCTACCTACAGCTTAAATCTAATAAAATGTAACGTTATTTCTTGATAAAATTCGAAAGTGATAAGATAAAGGTTACTGAATATATTGAATACTGAAATAAAGCACGGTGTTTTCTCAATTTTTTCCCTAGAATGATTTATGGTGGGGAGGTTGATTAGCTAATTGATTGTGTTGTTTATAGACACAAAGTGTATAAGAAATCGAATTTCGATCAGCTGGGTACAAAAAATAAAGAACCAACACACAAACCAAGAAAGAGAATTTCGTTTAAAATGCTGTCGTGATTAGCGCTTTGAGTCTATGACCAGTTCCTGGCTAGGATATGCGACCGTGATTGCTATAGATGCGAGAAATAACTAGACTTACCAATTCAGCTTGCTAATCCGGTGGGCTATGTCATTTTGTTTGTTTACGGATTTCCTCATTTCTGATTTGATCTCGCAAAGAAACATCTTACCGTTTCCAAGCTTAAGCTTTCTTATAAGGCCTTTAGTAAGAGCCTAGGTAAAGACCTCCGCAGCCAAAAGGCGAACATACCGGACCTGGTGTCGCTATCTCGTGAGGTCCTGGGTTCTATTCCCGGTCGGTCAATGTAGAAAAATAACTTTTCTATATTGTCTCGGGTCTGGGTGTTGTGGTGCCGTCGGTGTTTCTGATTTCTGTAACACAAGTGCTTAAGCTACTTATCATAGGATTAGAGCAAAGTATGTGATGTTGTCCAATTTTTATTTATTTATTATTTATTTGTCATCACTAGTAACATTTACAGGGTTATTTGTAAAACATCAACAACCTCCAGGGGCTGATTCTGGTGCTCAAATACAAGAACTTTTTCTATGAGACCAACATTGAAATCGCATAAAAAAATAACTTTCCCATACTAAGCCGCCATCAGCTGACCTCAGTTTGAATGGAGCAGTGAATTTTTTTTTTAGATTTCAATGTTGGTCCCATAGAAAAGAAAAACTGAGGTATTTTGGACGAGAAGAAGACGTGGACGGGGCACATAGTCAAAGTCAAAGTTAAAAATAATTTATTCAATTTAGGACAGAAAATTGCCACTTATTAACGTCATTAACATTATTGGCCCATATGGGGCAAAACATGAAACATGTCTTCCTATTTTTTGGGACTTACTGTACTACTTAGCACGTGAACTGACAGCCAGTGGTGTAGTAAGGTTCTAGAATGGGGGCCACGTACCACCAAGTCAATTCAATCAACACCAACTCGCATTATGGAACTCCAAGTACATAGTTTTAATTAAATCATCGTTGCGAAAGTGGTTGTTGGACAACACATTCTACTCAATTGATGAGTTTATAAAATATACAGAACCATAATAAATGTGGTATATGCATGATTAGGTACTTATTGACATTATATTAATCACTTAATTGAATGATGTAATTGAATTGACTAAAGAATTTAGATTATTTAGGTATTCGAAGCTGTTTTCTATGACATTTGCATGCTAATTGTATAGTTAAGGAGGCTAATGCACCATATCTCTATTAATATCACATGTACTGTACCCAACTTAATAGCGAATAAATATTTGAATTTGAATTTGAATTCAAGCGTAGCGTAAGACGTTCACCCCCCAGGTTGAAAAAACTGTTTTAAATAAACAGAGACAGATATAGACCAGTAAACAGAGATAAGCCAGTCATGTGAAAATTGGTTCTGTCTAACAATATCAGATAACCAGTGTTGTGACCCCTCAATTTATTGTATCGATACGCTACATCGGTCGCCCGTTACAACTGAATATATCGACTCGATAACTAATCTTGACGTCTACAAATACCTGAACTACGATCGCATCGATTGGGTGGTGTAACCGCAATACGAGATGAGAGTAATAAATGCATAGTGCAATCAACCGGAAAGATCGGAATTGCATTTGAGTTTCGGTGACGTAATTATGTGTACTTGTAGGTTAACAATGTATTTACTTTAGGCATGCCAGGATTACTTACTTATGATATAGATAAAGTAGTTAATAGGTTAGACAAGGAATATTTTTTTTCGTAGGCACTCTTTATTTCTGTAACTATCACTTTAGCTTGCTACAGTTTTGGACACAACTTTTGCCAAGGACTAATGATAAAATCGTGGAAAAAATAATCAGTTGTTTAATACTTAGGTATAAAATCTAGACTTAAATGCATCTTTTTTTATCTGAGTGTTATAATATCTAAAGGTTTTTACACAGGGTGTAACGAAAAGGTGAAATAAAACTTTAAGGGGTTATTCTACGGCTAAATTACATTAACTTTTTCTATGGGACCAACATCGAAATCGCAAAAAAAAAACACTTTCCCATACTAAAACGCGACCAGCTGGCATCAGTTTGTATGGAAACGTCATTTTTTTTTTGAGATTTTGATGTTAGTCCCATAGAAAAAGTTGATGTAATTTAGCCGTAGAATAACCCCTTAAAGTTTTATTTCACCTTTTCGTTACACCCTGTATAATTTGTCAGTATTAAAAGTAAATATTATTTAAAGATTTAATAATAAATATAGAATAATTCCTGCAACAACTAGTACCCATAGTAAATAATACAATGTATCCAGGCTTTTCATGAAAAACGATTGAACGCAGCAGCTATCTGTCTTGCGATGACACACGACGTGTCAGAGAAATGAATACCAAATTACCTACATCAATCTTACATTTCAGAACAAAATCGCTCTTAAGGGAACAGTTTATTTTGTAGTAAATGGCTTCGAGATTTCGAAGCTATTAACAAAATATGCTGCCAAAAAATGGATAGAAAGAATAAAGTCTGAAATCAAATTTGATACAAATAAGAATAGTCACGAAAAATGCTAAGCGACCAAGAGTAACTCGTACTTGAGGTAAAACCTGTAGCAGCAATGTAAGGAGTAAGTCATAATCGTATGTAATAATTATAAATTGCTTCCACATTCACACCAATTAGCTAGCCACACACTAAGCATAGCATAGCATACTTTATTATGTTTATAAACATCCATGACTTAGGAAGGTACGAATGCACGTGTTCATCACACAAATATTTGCCCCTTGCGGGATTCGAACCCGCAACCGCCTGGCTTTGTAGTCCGTAGCGCGAACCACTACACCAGACAGGTCGTCCAATAGATATAGATACTTTACTATACAATCTTCTTCCATTTTAAGAGGGCAGCTTTTGTCCCGGGCGTAAATATATCGCTTATAAACGAATCTTAAATATTACCAGATCTTGCAAGTTTTCGTCTTCTCTCTTGAAGTTGCCCGAAAGAAATCACATTTAGACTTAAGACTATATCATTTTCTTGTTGGTATACAAAAAGGGAATCTATGTAACTATTTCTTATTTATAAGAAACAAGATACAAACCTACTTGGACCTTGGGTACTTCGCCAATCCACTATTAAAAAGGAGCCTAGGTTCTAAGCGATAGGAATACTGGATTTGCATAAAGGCCCTATAATTTTTTTTATCATTTCAGCCATAGGACGTCCACTGCTGAACACAGGCCTCCCCCAATGACTTTTATCGGGGGGGATTGCCAATACCTGCCACGCTTGGCAGGCGGGTTGGCGAGCGCAGGTTTTTATAACATTTCGCACGTAGACGCTGCTGCCCGTCTCGTGCTACAGGAATTAGTCGCCTCTTACGACACGCCTCCTGTTGGCGGTGGGGAACCGTCCCCACACGGCCCCAAAGGCCCTAACAGCTTACTAACCTTAAAGAAATAACGTTTAAATCTCTGTACACCTAAGTTACTAAACTTTATCATAGATTACAATTTAGTGTCCTTAGGAACTTGTTTCAGAGACATTATAAATTAATTGTAGGAACAAACCTTAGTTTATGATTATAGCAATAGATTGTTAGAAATAGCTAAGCACAGAAATATTGAAACGGTTTTGTTATATATTGATCGTTACAAGGAAACCCGATATTGAAAACGCATAGTGAAGTGGCTTGGGATATTAAGTATCTATTATCTGCATTAAAGCGCGGCCTTACGTTGCGTTGCCGCTGCAGCGCGCCGATTGATATTAATTTTTACACAACAGCCCAAAAAGGAGGGTTCATATTATGTTATGTATGTATGTGAGTTTTATGAGTGTTTCTTCATTCCACCATAACGACTTAACGCCTTAACCGATTTTGAACATGACATGCTTGTGATTGAATCTGTGATTACTAATTTTTAATTTTAAAGAGTGTTAAGAATTGTTGTGTTTTGAATTTTAGCCCTGTATAAGAAAGATATCTGTAATTAATATTGTGATTTTAATTGTAAATTTTGAGGAGTTGTGTTAAAAATTGTTTTAGCAAATTTTTTGCCTAATTTTCGAATTGTTGTAAAATTTTAAATTATACATATTATTTTTTTATTAGAACTGTTCATATTAGTTTCATTTATTTAGTCTGTTGACTGTACAATATTTTAAGAGCAGAAGTACAAATGACGAAACGACCACCAAATATTTAATATTATTTCATCAATGACCAAACGGCTCTTCATCTATGAAAGTTAAAAACAATAATGAAACGACACCATGATTAAACACCCCCTAACCCCAAATAGTACAACTTTAGTTGTACCGGAGAATTATGCATATTAAGCTTGTGTAAATAAATACGACTTTGCATTTATTAGATGCCACATTTTTAAGTGTAATTTATAAATGTGAATAATGATAAAACTTGAGATACATTGCAAGACACAATTTTTTTGTTTACAAACGAAATATTGTAAGCGATATAATTATGTCAAATCCTATGTATTTACACAACAATATTAAACAAAATCCGCCTTTTTTGCCGTACTTGTATCATACTATCTCTCGCACTATTAGTTGTATCAAAATATCGATTAGACAGAAATGCAGAGATTTTATTCGGGCATTGAAAAAACCAAATTCGATTTAAGTCAAGTTGTATCACTTTTCACGGGAGGCACAGAAATTTTTAGTTCACATAAACGTTAATTAATGCAGGAATGTCAGTTCCTTTAAGCTATTTATTCCAATTTAGATTTAAATACTCACTCTATAGCATCCTGCAAACAGACGCCAAAGCAAATTCCATTCTCATTGAATGCCAGAGACGATTACATCTGGAGAGTTCTTGGAGTTCTATTCATAAAATTCAATTATAGAAAACTTGTTTTAAGGTAGATAGACCTTTAAAATGGGAATCTTTACTTAAACATCATGCTTTTCACTAAATTCAATGTTTAAAACAGTTGTATAGGAATTCTTAGTTAGATGCATAATACAGCAAAGTGACTTTCGTTAAATCGTAATATTTTATCTTATGCATTACTTTTAGCATATAACTTTGCAAGTATTGTGAAATACATATTAAATTAACTCACCCATGTCAGGACTCGAACTTCGAACTTCTGCTTTAATAATTGAACTACAGGGACTTTACTCAGAGCGGACGAATTTGACGTTTTTAACAGATATTACCTAACTGTTCCCAGAAATGCATCACGCATTATTTAGTTTTTTAGTTTTGAGTCAATGTTTTCCCCACCATGTTAAAATAATGGGTGAATTGTTTTAGGGTTCCGTAGTCAAAGTGGAACACCATAAGTCTGTCTGTCTGTCCGTCTATCCGCGGCTTAGCTCAGAGACTCTTAAAACTAGAAAGACGTTATTTGGCAACATATTAATCACGACGACGACACTGAAAGAATGAAAGGAATAAAAATTATTTTTTTAGTCTGTCGCATGGTAAAGTCGTTTAAAAATATTGTAAGTGTGCAAACACCATTTTTCTATTCAGTGATCTGTTTGCGTAATATTATTGAGCTTTATAAATCAATTTTTGGTTGGATTCATGTGTGGGAGGAGGGGCTGCCAGCGTAATATTTGCTTTAAGGGATTTGAAAAAAATCACAACAGTATAACAACGAAGTTTAAGAAAAAATATCACAGCTAGCTAGGCTTTACAAGTTACCGAGTTAACTTGTAATAAGTATTTGGAGAAAAATATTACTTAAATGATGTTATAAATTATGTAAAATAATGAAAATACCACATAGTGTGACGGGAAACTACGAAATTATATATTGCGTGTGGCCCATTATGTACTTGGCCAGTTTTTAATATAATATGAATTCCCAAATTATTAATATAGCACGCATCAGACTCCAGTGCAAAGTAATATCATACATTATCTGATGTGGTTAAGGTTAGGCCTGGAATGTCTTATTATTCAGTAAAATGAGTCATGTTGCATTATGTTTTAGGTTCTTGAAATCTAGATACTTCTTTAAAACCAAAGGAGTGTCCTATAAAAGCCCATTAACAAGCAAACTACGCATCATTGCTATAAGGAAAAATGTCTCAGAATAATTTACTTCTACTTTTATGTGAGATGGTAAAACATCGTTCGTGGAAGTGTTTACAAATGCAGTGTTGAATTTCTCGTAAATGACAAACGAATGTTCACGGAAATTGTTGTTTAAAAGCTCTATTACGCTGAAGTCACTGCAAAAGACATGTCATGCATGCAGTAATGATACGATTTCAGCTCCACCCGATGGAAAAATGTGAAGCGATAGCGAACAAGTGAGCCTTAATGACCACAGATATATTAAACTCATTTACTGGGTGACATCATACGTTATAACCTTCGTAGGACGGTTCAAAATGGAAGAATTGTTTACGTAACCTCAAAAAAGTAATCATCATTTATGTTTGAATTCTAATAATCGAACGGATTTTTTTATTACTCCAGACGTCGTAATTTGTACAGATGGTATTTAATTATTGTGTATTATTTATTATTGAAGTAAAAAGTACCCCATTACTATAGTTATTAGTATGAGTTTGTACAACCCTGAAAAAATATATCAGCTCTCACACGCAGACTCCGCGAATATACGTTAAAAAGTAAAACAGTATAGAGATTATTAAATTAAAAGCTATTTTTAATGTTTTAATGTCATTTATTTTAGTTGTCTTTTCATGCATATTTTAAAACTAACCCGAAATAAATTTTACCAAGTAAAAGTGGCAAGTGCAAGTGACACGAGCAAGTGGCAAGTGGAAGAGGCAAGTGCAAGCGATTGGTTCAAGTGCTAGTGGCAAGGGCAAGTCGCTTTGCACATTACTGCCGGTCCACACGGCCTAAGCATTGCAGTAGCAACTTACACTTAACATTAGTTATTTCTAAATCAAATCATTTCAGCCATAGGACGTCCATTGCTGAACATAGGCCTCTCTCGATGACTCCCAGATTGGTTATCTAATCAAAAGTATTTCGAAATTCAGAACATTAGTTAGTGCGTACAGAAAATTACGAGTTACAAATTCACGATTTTAAATGAAATTGGAAATACAATGTGACCGATGAAAGCCAACAATAGCACATTTTATTTTTGACAAAACTAAATCATTAGTTGACATTTTTATAATTAGTCCCCACTACTGCTATTTTCAGGGTACCTCTTTTTATGAAAACATTACTATATATCCTATATCTCGATATATATCTATCAGATTTTTCATGTTAAGCCGTAACATTTGCAGAAATGTGGGATATGAATAGTATGAGCATGTAGGATAAACGAGAGACGTCATTCTCAAGACAATTTATAGTTCATGTTTGTATGTTGAGCTTTCTTCAACATAATTTACTGTCTAATATTGGATGATTAGTTGACCACAAGACGAACATGTCAGAGGATATTGTACTTTAGGGTTCCGTACAAAAGGGGTGCATGGGACCCTATTACTAAGCCTACGCTCTCTGTCTCCGTCCTACCGACTTAACAAGGGCTGTAGCTTTATTTTCATCGTGATATTATGTTTCAGACCACAGATGTATTAGCTACACATGTATTCATCATTTCAGCCATCGGACGTCCACTGCTGAACATAGGCCTCCCCCAGTGACTTCCAGATTGACCGGTTGGAAGCGGCCCGCATCCAGCGGCTTCCTGCAATCTTTACCAGGTCGTCTGTCCACCTTGTGGTGGTACACATGTATTAATTACCGTTTATAAAAATAAATCCTTACAGCGATCCCACCAACTATCTACAGCTCTAAGCTCCAAATTAAGCGAAGCTTGTACCATAGCGACCAGACAACGGATAAATACTTTAAAAAATATATAAATATCTATAAATTAGGTATAAATACTTTGTTTTTATTTCACACACAGTTTACGCGATTCAAACCCGCTACCGCCAGGCTTTGTGGTGCGGAGAACGAACTATTAGACTAGACAATCGTTTTTACGATATTGTAAAAAACAAAGACCGGAAAGTATGAGTCGGACTTATGGAATATATTTTGTGGTGGTACAGATCCAGCTTTGTGCAAGTCTAACGTGTACTTAGCTGATTTTTTTACTACGTAAACAAGCTTAAGTCTCGCTATCGGTCATTATTAATATTGCAAATGACAGCCTGCTAGCTAAGGGCCTAATCACACTAGCGAGTTGCAAGTGAGTGGAAAGCCGGGGGAGTACGCGAGCTCGCCGCGAGTTCGCAACGTGTGCGTGGCGAACACGCCGCGAAGACGCCGCGGGTGCGTAGCGAGCGAACAGCACTGTCGACGCCATTTTGTACACCCGCGTTCAGTCATATCAAAGACACGAGTGTGAGCGGACGCATCTTTATTTAGAGGTTAAAACGTTGGTGATAATAATGGATATAGAGTTATTTTTAACGTACATTCAAAATCACTGCCCACCCGCGGCATCTTCGCGGCGAACTCACTGCGCACTCGCCCCGCTTTCCACTCGCTCGCAACTCACTAGTGTGACGAGGCCTTAAAGCCGGAAATCGGGTATGTAGGTACTACTACGGAGACTCGGAAGGCACGTCTCGCAACTATGACGTTTAGGATCCCCAAATGTTTGAATAATTTAAGGATTTTATTTAAGAGTAGCCTTTTTTTTCGATAATTTATGCAAAAACATTGTTAAAAATAAAATGTGATGCCACCTACAGGTCACCAATTACAAAATAAAATAATTTAGCTAAAATTTTCTTGCTTATTCCGTTCAATGTATTACATTCTACGTAAAACTTAATAATTTTATTTAACTAATAATTATTGTTTCCAGCGATAAGGCTGCTTAAATGGGCTAGTTTCCTAAAAAAATCTAATTAGTCCATCAGTTGGATTAACAGAAAATATTGGACACTTATTTATCGTTTTCTTAAATAAATAAAAACTGATGAAGATATAGGCCGTTATAGCTCCGCGTAAAGTCACGCCTTGCGACACTTTTTAGGAAGGCGTGACGTCACGTGATACCCTTTTCAAACTTTGATGCGCTTTATCTCTTATTTTTTGTTTGATTGATAAGAAAAATATGGGTCCAATATTTTTTGATAATCTAACTGACGGACTAAATAGATTTAGCCTATTGTGCAGTTCTAAAAGCAGCCACACACTGAGTTTTAATTGGTCAACACTAGTTGTGGACGAAATATTTTGAACATTTTGTATAGCATCAGCAAAGTGAACGTTCGAGTGGTTGCCTTAAATTAATAATAATCCTGTTTTCTTCTGCTTTTATTTGGCAACCCTGTTACGACCTACTTACGCTTGTAAGCCGTCATAGGCCGTCAGTATATATGAAAATTAACTGCATCATGTCATAATTTTTTACAGCTTATTCAGCAACACCAGTTTCCAAAAAATACATTTTCTTTTTTAGGCTTAATATGGCTCTGGAAATTGCCGGCTTAAGTGGATTTTCCCGTGTAGACCAAATAGCTCTATTATTTATTATGAGTGTTGGAGAAAAATATTATAGTATATCGTGTCTCTCTATTTTTATGTGAGATAGGGCTAGTTATGTAATATAGGTTGTGAAAATAGTACTCGACTTATGACGCAAAATTTTTGGCAAAGATACATATACTGATCTTGTAAATAGATCGCTTTTAGGGTTTAGTACCTAAAAAGATCACTTCGTCATCCGTCTGTCTGTCAGACCATCTGTCTGTCAAGATTCTTTTTACCAGTAACGCATTGGAACAAAGATGAAATTAATAATGAAACTTGAAAAAATCAAACTCTTAATCATCATTCAAAAGATACTACTGCTTATGCCGAATTTCTAACACGCGTGAAGGAATCAAAGCATGTAGCGTACTTTTCTTTGACCTCGCATCATGAAATTTAGCAAATAGCAATGTCTTAAGCACAAGTAAAGGAAATAGCCCAAAATATTCATAGTAATTTCCTACTTTTTTTTTTAAATTTAATGTAGGCGACTGAGGGTTTTAATCCAATATGGGTAAAAACCCGATTTTTGGAAATGAAGACAAATGAATACTTTGCGTCATCCATCACTACATGAAACATTATCCTATAGAGTAAACATTTATTATTTTCTTTCGCATAGTCTCTGTGAATGTTTAGCTAAATTGCTAAATAGTCACAGAGACTATTCGAAGCTCATATATTCCCGGCTCGATAATGTGCTCAAATGGTTCACCTATTTTCCGGCATTAACGCCTTTGCTTAGAGAAGCATACATTTCGGAAATACAGGATTGCGAATATTAGGCGAATCGAAAATTGGCATAAAGGCATTTACAAACTCATCTCCGTATTTAAGCTTTAATTTTCACGAAAACACGAGTAACATTATCCTGAGCGTTCTTTGATATAGAATACTATGTCATTAGGATCACATTATTATCTAGTTCACCCTCATTACAATCTCTCAGGGCTTACTTTGTCCCTTCTGGTATCTGTAATCTTATTTCATTAATTAGCAAAAGTTAAATTCTAATTTCAGATTTATTCAGGAGAGTTTAAAGTTCAGATTTAATAGCACGCTCTTCTTATATGTAAAACAATTGGCTTTAAGGCGAGTATAGTCATCAATTGAAAACTAGGTTTCGAAAGCCTACTAATTAGGCCTAGTTTGTTATAAAAATATTTAAAAAATATGCTCAGAATTTTCGAAAGCTACACTAAATTCTGAGCATAGTATTTGTTTCTAGTTCTTACGTTCTCGCTTATACGTCAGAAAAAAAATTATTGAAATCAGCGAAAAAACCAACAAAACCGATTTAATTTATACGTCGATTGATGACCAATAACTAGAGTTGTAAGGTGTCCGTCACGTTATAAATTTCTGACCAATATGATCGAGCAAATTGGACATTTTCTCAATGTGACCGGACATTTTGGACATTTATTGTCACTAACGCACAATCAATTCTATTGACAAACTATGAAAAAAAAATTGGTCACAAATAAGTGCATTATTATAAGAAAGACAGCGTTTAGTAGTATAGTTAGTTATGTAGTATATTAATTTATCTTTTTGCACGAACAAGCTAAAAAGCGTCACGAGCAAGTTTTTGTTTTTGTTCAATCCAGATCAAATTACATGTTTTATTGTATGTTTTTATTGTCAAATACATAACATTTCAGACTTACTTTAGAGGAATTCTTTTTTTTTTTAGTTTATACTAAAAAAATATGTGACCATCGTGACAATAAATGTACAACGTGACCGAGCATTTATCATAAATGACGGACGCTTATAGCATATGACCGTCAATTTACAACTGTACCAATAACGCAATACACGTAATAGCTTCAAACTAAACATATTATTTTTTAATCAAACAATTACGTCCATGCGAAAAGTATTCTTTTCCTCAATTTTCGCTACCTAAAGAAACTGAAGAAACTGTCGTAACAACCACGTTTCATTGCGCGCTGTTATGTGCGATATTCGTACTAACTTTAGAGTCGCTAATTTAGAATGAAAGAAAGAAAGAAAAGACATTTATTATACATTTTACCTACGTACCTATACATTTAGGGGCACTACTCGCCTTAAGTGCATATGGGTCCGAAATTCTAACTACAACCCAGATACACACTGCATTTGACAGCACGAGGTCAAAGGCAACTGTATTCATAATTTGATTACGAGTACACCGGTGTATCTGTGATTTTGGCTTTGATTACAAGGAGTTGTATTTCCTAGCTTTATCTGAGTATGGTTTGTGTTTCAAAACTTACTGATGGTGTATTTTATGATACACTCGTTTAATTTTTGAAAGTAATCCTGACTATACAGCCGACGGTGTAGTGGCGCAGTGATTCGTTGGAAAAGGCGGAGGATACCGGGTTTTTTTTATTTATTTTTTGAGTTTATCAATAGTTGATTCAAATATTAACATTTTTTTCGTTTTCTAATAATTAAAGGACTTTTGTCGTTACTTGACATGTCAGTCCTACCGTACCTCATATTGTTACATTGACTACAGATAATAATGATAGAATACTTTACAAAAAAAGTGTTATACCTTTTTGGTTCCTTGACATATTGCTGAGAGGAGACCATTTCTGAACTACTAATTTTAAGATTCTTATTCTTATTATTATCAACAATTTACTATCTTACATAACATTTTTGCCGGTTTGGATGGAGGTTCACCCAAAATGCTTTGGAAGATACCTACAACCAATCGGTTCAAATGCAATGCCATCGCAAGTGACTGACGTTGACTTTCATTTCTCTTACACTCCATCAACACATGTTGGTCGTCTTCGATTATTCCACATTTATTGTAATGTTACGAGTCAGTTTGTTTAACAGATTTACAGGCAAACACAGCTAGCTCAACATTAAATTGTACACACACGTTTAGTAAGCTGATTTTAAACAAAAAGACAAACAAATAAATTACCTGAGTAAGTAGTACCTTACCTAAGTAAGGTCAGTGGGCTAAAACCAACAATACTGCGCTACTTTATTGAATAGTTATTGACTGACTGAGTTTGATTCTCGGTTGGGATTAATTCAAATAACGTTTTTGTCTAAATTGGCTCGGGTGCTGGGGGACGCCTTTGGAAAAATTCATTGACTGGCACGTTGTAACACAAGGATATTGATTCCTTTCTTTGAGAGCATGACTATTATAGTGTTGCCTGGCGCAAATCTTTATTTATCAATAGTATCGATAGCGACCTTTATTTCAATAGTACCTATCAGTTAGCCTAATCGTGTATATTTAAATACGAGGTGTTTTTTGCCAAGGCTTTATCTGGTGGAGGCGTAGCGTTCAGTGTGGGGCCTTTTGGAACATAAATTAATACGAATCTCGTATCAGGCCCCACTAAAAAGCTGCCCGGTTTCGACTCAGACCGTAAATCCTGGATTCGACTGAATCGATTTTGTTCCAACCACGGGAAAACTAATAACTACCTCCATAAATGGGGTTTAAGAAAGTCACCACAGAGCGACTGCGGAGCCTTTGACCAGACCCTTTTCCATGAGCTGTTTTTAGCGCCCAGGGTCCTCGCAGAATACCAGTGTCGCGGCAGCTATTTTTAGCTGCCACGACTAATGATGAGCGGGGGACCTTTTTTGGTAAATTTTTAATTTATGTACCTGCCAATGTAAAAGCTTACGAGTTTTGTGCCAAATAAATAAAATTATTCTCTTAACAGTTACAATAACATTGCCTGCAACTTTCCACTAATGCTATTATATCAGAGCTCGCTCACAAATCGATTGTGCATATCGAGTTTGTTACAATACAAACTCGATATGCACAATCGATTTGTGAGCGAGCTCTAACGACAGCTCTAACGACAAAAGCAAAACTAAAGATAGTAATTGGGCTTGATCACTGCTATTGTTATATTTGTGCTATTGACATAATGGACTTTCCTATTGATATACAAGATAATGATTTGTCTGACTTTCAAGGTAAACTATCGATATTCATCATCATCATCATTTCAGCCATAGGACGTCCACTGCTGAACATAGGCCTCCCCCAGTGACTTCCAGATTGGCCGGTTGAAAGCGGCCCGCATTCAGCGGCTTCCTGCAACCTTTACCAGGTCGTCTGTCCACCTTGTAGGTGGACGTCCTACGCTGCGCTTCCAGAACCTTTCTGCCCCATCGACCGTCAGTTCTACTTGCTATGTGCCCCGCCCACTGCTACTTCAGCTTGCTTATCCGTTGGGCTATGTCAGCAGCTTTTGTTCGTTTACGAATCTCCTCATTCCTGATTCGATCTCGCAAAGAAACACCGAGCATAGCCCTTTCCAGAGCACGCTGTGCAACTTTGAGCTTTCTTATGAGGCCCATAATGAGAGGATATCGATATTCGTACCATGAAAAGTTAAGGAACTTACACACAACACTAGTAATTAGTATTGTTCGTATGCAGCTGCGTCCGTACTACATTGGACAGTGCGTGTACAAAGGGCGCAATAATATGATTGCCTTCAATTCAAATGGTCCTCTGACTCAAATAGTGCTTTATTTCGCTTTTACAGTTTCGCTTTGTGTTCTGAATATAGCTTGCTCTCTGCTACATTAGTGAGATGCTCACTAAATGTGATCATTTTATTCCAGTTTAATTAGGGGCTACCACAAGCAGGCAGTGTTAATATTTTCCGTTGTGGGATCGACTATGGAAGTTTAAAAAGTAAAAGCAAGATTCCAATCATTGCTACAATATTTTTGGTCATAGAAAATTGTCATGTAACCTCTTTGCAGTGTAATGATGTCTAAATCAAAATTAAGTACTTTAAGCTTGGAACACATTTGAAGTTATAGATATGATAAAAAAATACTGTACAGTCTTTATTATTAGCTGACATTTGCATGGATACATTTGTGGGGAACAACTAATATATCAAATTGGTGGATTATCTATTTAGTAAGCTGTTTTTGTTGATGAGCAATTATGATCACTTATGAGACCTATGCCGAATATCCCATTCCTTGAAGGATTCCAGCCTGACTTACATTAATTGAAAGTTACATTAGGTGCATACTTAGGTGAGGGATAGTGTAACTGCCTATGAGGCTTGACAGTCTCTTTGTCAAATAATTATAAATAGTTTTAAATTTTGCTTACATTTCCGCTCAGTTATGCCGGCATAAGCACCCCAATCACACCACCTGCAACCACACTCCGTGAACAAACACAAGCAAAATGCAAAAGTATCTTTGCCCCCGTCGTATGAAACAAATACATATTTTTAATGAAATTACAGAAAGGCAAAAAAAAGTGATTTTGGCTACCCACTAATACTCAGTCATTCAGTAACTATTCTAAAATGATCGATAACATATTCAATCTGACAACACTGTTTCTTTCTTTTCATTTAGGTTACAGTTTGTCATCTGGTAATTGTATATCTATAATTATGTACACCATATTTCTATTTTTAACTTTAAATACAGCACAATCTATATTAACTTAACACAGGCAACGATCATCTAACAAGATATTGTAGCCAAGTATTAATGATGATATTTATGCAAAATACATTTTCATTTCCACTCAACATCAGTCTAAACATAACATGGAAAATTTCCCAGTTTTGGACCTTACTATTTATCCCTTTTTGGAGGCACCGCATGTCAAATTAGCAATTCCATTCCTGCTGCGTTCAAACTACGTTCTGTTAGCAAATGAATAAAGTTTCAGTCATCATGACAAACAAATACGAACTTCATACGAGTCAAGTTTCGCATTCAGTCTGTATCCGTTCAGCATCGCCCGTACTTGCTGAGCGTGATAGATTCAAGCAATTAGTTTGCCATAAGACAAATCTATTGTTTCCATATATTACGTCTTGTATAATGTAACTAGAATTGTATGGAAATAAATACATCAGGAGTTCCTGTCGATTTTAACAATTGAATTGAATCAAATAATTTAGAAAAATCCTTAGGCTCTCAATTGAAAATAATGCCATTTTTAACCGACTTCAAAAAAGGAGGTTCTCAATTCGGTTGTGTTTTTTTTAAATGTTTGTAACCTCAGAACTCCGCCATTAATGAACCGATTTGAAAAATTCAGTTATTATATTGGAGACGGTGCCAGCTGTGGAATGTTTGAATGTGGTTGTTTGCACCGACTCCAAAATTAACTGTTTGTATTGAATATTATTTTTAGTGTTTTTGAAGTCGGTAATTTTTTTTATAAATTTTTTATTGAATAAGAATAAAAAATAAAATATATTTTATTCAGAAACTACACTTAGTTACATGAAAGTAAAGTAAAAATACAATTTTATCTTTAAATTTATGGTTCAGAAATGGTCTCCTCAGTAATATGTCAAGGAACCAGAAAACCTTAACGCTGATCTTCCGTGGACACCAGAGAAGGCAGAGAACTTTAATATGCGCGCCAGCGCCGCGCTTGATAGGAGTAAATTTGGTCTTGTTATAAATTTCAGGATTGCTTTTTTGGTTCAGAATAGTATTTTTTATAAATTTTTCGGAAAGAAACGGCTTTCATTTATTACTTGTATAATACCATACCTTCTATTATTATTATTTTCTTTCTTTAAGTCGTCTTGAAATGTGACTCTCTGCTTAACAACCAGAGTTGATAATCGCAGTGGTACAGTTTACGCTATACAACAATTACAAGGGATGTTCCATTCCCAGTTGAGTTAGTTTATACAAATAAGTATTTCTATACTGGTTTCTGTACGGGTCTGCTGAAAGATAAAAAAAGTTGTTTGAACAACATCAAACATGATTTCCGTAAAAAAAAACTGTTATTATCTCTTTTATTTATATAGTGTAAAAGTGTTTAATTCAGGCTTACTTGCAGAAATAAATTGGTTTCATTGGTTTTAATCTTGATAGGTATATCCCACCGAGTTACAACAATGAATGGCAATTAATTACTTCAAGACCATGCCAAATGGTGTCTAGTCTGAAGCATATTATTTCATTACTATCCTCAAGACTCTAAACTCTAGAAGTACTGCTGGACGTAGACCTCCTACAAAGAATTCCGAGCATGTACTGGCTTCCTGCAACCATAACTAGGTCATCGGTCCACCTGGTGCCAAACTCTATCCATGCTGCGTCTTCCAGTTCCTCACCACTCGTCACCACTTAGAAAACGTCACTCTAACGTTATGTGGTTAATTTGTGCTGTCCGGCATGTCTCACGTCTCGTTAGTGTTCCAACAATGTTAGCTAGTTCTCGGTAGGTTACACGGTAACATTTAATATTATGGACAGACCAAGCGTGAATTAGCGCGAGATCCAGAAGCATAATATTCCTTAAAATTCTCAATGAAAACGAATCAGAAGATCATCAGAAGTCCCGCAGAAGAAAGAAGGCCACCGTTCAAAAGAACCGTTTAAAGAGGCATTAAGCATTATCATGTATACTTTATTAACGTAAAAAATAAAGGTTGCAGGGTGCTGGAATAGATTTTTCCTACTTAATATCAATTGGAACAATGGACATCTTTTGCCTAAAATAGCAAGACAATTCCATTATGAGACGGCTACGGCAAATCCTTTGAGTTTTGGAAAATGACAAATTTTATTCCTTTGAATAAGACATGTTTCTTTTAAAAAGCAAAACTACATGCAAAAACACTTAAAAGCAGCTGTTTACAAATACGATGCTATGTTGTGTGAAGTAAGCTTAGAATTTCGTTGCACAATTAACTCAGCTTTTATTCTATCTGCACAAACCGAGTCTCGGACGCATATCATAAGCTAATTGGTGCAGACCGGCATCACGTCTTGGTAAATCATGTTAAGCCTGGGTTTATTTTCTGGACAGATGAAATATTAATCAATGCAGGCTGATTAAAATCAATGGACCCTTGCTGAAATGTACCGTAATATTGACAACACATTTAACGGAAAGCAATAGCAACTCAAAACTACTAGTACATTGTAATCCGATAGATGGTATAGGAACGCACACCGTGTTTAAAAAAGTACTGGCGTAGGCCATACAGAAGAAAAATCAATAATAATTTTTTAATCAATTAAAATATCTAAAAATAACACACAGAACTAAAATTAATATCCACCCTTATTAAATCAGAAACGCTAAAACTGTAAAACCAATTTTGGGCCCGACTTAAATAAGCCGACCTAAACTTATTTCGAAGTTATTTCTTGGAATTATTTTTTGAGCTAGATTTAATATTAATTTTGTTAAATCTTTCGGCAAACTTAATTAACGTAATGGCCTTGTTAGATGATTCGAAGATTATTAATGAAATATTTTAATAATGTCAAACATTTATTAGAGTGATCTCATTTTAAACGTGTACATTATTTATTTATGTGATTACTTACATAAAAACTATTTCTAAGCGTAAGATGACCCAACATTGGGTCAACTGGTATTATTATACTTTTTTTTTAAATCTGAGCAAGATATTGCCGCAATCTGACTTGGCAATCTTATTTTTCCCGTGGCTTTTCTTAAATCCCGACTTCTTAATTCGTATTTTACACACAAATAGCGATGTTAAAAAAATGACTGCAGACAGTATTATTATTATCGTATCGATTTAAAACTTTGTAAATAAGTATGGGAAATCTAAATAACAATAAAATAAAAATAAAATCATATTTATTTCTCTCACATACAAATGATTACAGTGTGTTTTATGGTTAATGAGTACATAATTTGTAGCACCTTGTGCGTGATAGACTGGTGCCTGATATAGGTTTTAGGGAAACCCGTATTAGATACTATTGCTGTTCTGTCTAAAGGTGAATATGGAAACTCTTCAATACTAGTAATACCTTTTTGGTTGCCTCAATTTTCAATTTTCAAAACGAAAAAGACTTTTTTTAAAAGACTATTAAACGTTTTTCTAAGAAAGAAACTCTTCTTAAAAAAAATCTAGTCTTTTAACTATTTTACTAAAATTATTCTTGGTACAAACACTGTTTGATATAACTCAATTTTTTTTAATGGAAGTTTAATATTACTAATATCATTTTTACTTGTAATAGCTACCGGTACCTGTGGTCCCAGAGACACAAATCTGGGTCCGAATCAATTAACCTGCCCCAACATGTTGCCAACCCTTCTGTTTGACTAGATAACTAATCTTTGGTCGGAGGAATTTACACATTACGATAAAAGTCGAATAACGGTTTTATTACTTTCCGATATTTTCGGTATATTATTTAGTTAATTGCGCTTAGTTAATTGCGGTGACATAAAAGCTTGATACCTTTACCAGTTTTCTGAGAAAAAAAATAGGTAAAAAATATCAAGTTAAATAAATACCGAATATTGAAATCTAAGATCCCTTGACGATATTAACTTTAATGTCAATTCATCCGTGATCATGGCGCTTGCAAAATTAAAATATCGGAAACTCATATTATGGCATTTGGTAACTATCCTGACTTGGCTTTTTTCAAATATCTGGCCATAACGCTGATCAGTTCTCTGCTGCTCCACATTTCACAAGATCTGTTACTGCATTATATTTTAATAATTTTATTTTAAGGCCGCTTCACATTGAACAACATGAACGATTGATATCGTTCTGTGTAAATACGGATTTTCTCAAGAGTTATAATTGGCCACCCTAACTTTAAGATTAAGGTACGATGGGAAATTTATTGAAACTGAGCCTTGTGTCTTCTAACAGTATCACATACATATAATATATTACGGTTTCATTTTTATTTATTTATACTTTATTGCACATTTAAAAATAATTGTACAAATGGCGGACGTAATGCCAAGAAGCATTCTCTACCAGTCAACCAGTAATCAAACAGAGAAATACAGGCGGTGCAGCGAGTAAAAAAAAATACACGCAAACATTACATACTTAATAAATAGGTATAAATATATTACGGTTAGATTTATTTACGATTTTTGATCATGTTTGGGGACATGCCGACGCGATGTTTTTATTGCCCCAACCATGGGGCAATAAAAACATCGTATAACTTAAATAATCAGACATATTATATCGAAAGATTGAAATACCTACAACTCGTGAGGTGGCATCTGGTGTTTTCCTCGCACTGTCAAAAAGGTTCGCTTGTGTCACTAACCTGCAGAACACCACTGACGTCATGCTTACGTCGAGTCGCGTTCAAAAAATCATAGGACGGTGACAGACGGGAGTCTCAACCGTGTATCGCATACCAAAAAAAAGTTCAGAGTACTGTCAATAGATTGAAAGGATTTCTATGATCTCTGCGCGTAAGGTCTGTTTAATCTGTGCGTGCAAAGTTCACCATATGATTCTGACATTACGTGCGTGGGTGCGTGTTGTTAAATAATTTTGTTTGATGAAGGTTTAAGTGAAAATACATGAGAATAGTGCTTAAATCGATAAAGTGAGTGTGTTTAGATGGATTTGCAGCATTAGTTTGCATAATGGAATGATATTTCAAGGTAAATTTTATAAAATGTAAACAAATATTTTGGCGGCCGCCATTGCTCGAGATTTTTGGTTAGTTTCAATATTAATTCGATAAATTCATATCAAATAAAGCTTTGATAAATCTATTTATAGAGTCAGCAACGTAATTAATTTAATAGATTTTTTTTAATAAGCCATAATTACTTACAATATCAAAATATTTAGCGCGACGGCACTTGACAACAAAAATGTATGATTTTGTTGGTCATTTTTAGAATATCAAAGTTTAATCCTTATCCTTTATTTTATAATAAATCTAAAGTAAATTTGATAAGCTTTATGAATACATATTTACTTTTTAGGGAAAATAAATGAGTTTTGTTCTACACACCATTTGTTCGAGGTACCTACCGATTTTAGGGTGATTTTGCAGCGGTATTTTCATTTACCTTAATTATGTATTAATTATTTACTTTTCTTACATTATTATTTCAAGAATAACAATATTATGAATCATTCTTTGTAATTCAGTCGTTTTTTTGAGGCTAATTGGCTAACTTAATTTTTTGCAAAAATTTATTTTCCCGTGTTGGCGGGTGGTCTGCAAAAGACTTTTGCCAAAAAAAGCCATTATATAGCAAAATTTTTATGGAGTTGACTTTTTGTTTGTTTGTGCTTAAAATCCATTGTAAATTCGTATTGATGAATAATGAAATAAATGAAAGGCAATCTCTCGATAGAATATTGTTTATTTGGTAGATAATTACCTTTTTTTGCAAAAATCGGGGAAATTTAAGGTCAGCTGGATTCATGTCGCTAATAAATCGCGTAGTTAACGCGAATTGCATAATTTAATACATAATAAAATAGGTTGTTTCCTAAGGATTCCAAAGGTATACAATACAACCCCCTTACGTGCCGGCTAAGCCACCATATGTTAGTTTGACCCAAAACGCGTCATTATCTGCGTCATGCGCTGCTCACCTGTGCCAATTGTAAGGTAAAAGTGATTTATTACCGTGCCAAAGGAAGGGTACAAACTGTCCGGTCAACTGACCGATTTTATATGGAAGGGCCATAAATATTTTTCATATTTCATCCCATGTTTCGATAACAAAGTTGTTTAATTTCATAAGCATCCCCAATACTCACTTTTTTGGCGTTATGGTTGATTGGTGTTAAGTTAGTGTCGAAATATACACACACCGGCACATTTAGCGGAATAGAAAAATAAGCATGAAATAAACTTTTTTACAGGTAAAATAACCTTTTTATGCCTTGACAACGTCGCTTTTTTCTCTCCTGCTCGATGAAAGACGGATGTTTATTATTTTTATCATATTTCTAATTTAAATTATGTTTTATTTTTTTTAGGAATATATTTTTAATATTTATAGAAGCTATAATAGTATCACGGGTTAACGCCTTTCGTTATTAAACATGCTTAAAAAAAAGTTAATTAAGCCGATAACGTCTAACTGCAAGGCATAGCCCCCCTAGCATGACCACCAAAACACGACATGATATGATATGATATAGCGATTTATCGACACCAACTGCAAAAATATGATAGATAAAGACGCCATGTTGAATTTTTATCGGAACAGCGATCATAACATGTGACGACACCGGCACGGCGATTCAACATGGTGGCTATATCTATCATATTTCTGCAGTTGGTGTCGATAAATCGCTATATTATATCATATCATATTGTGTTTTGGTGGTCATGCTAAGGGGGCTGGCCTCACCTCAACTATAAGGTGGTCTAGGCCATACTTCACCACGTGGGCCCAATGCGGATTGAAGGAAAGGGTGTTATAAGGCCAGTGCGGATAGATGGAGGGGTGTTGTAAGGCTTAGTATGTCTTCATGTCAGATGTATTCAAGCCGCTTCAAGGCCTCTGACTTATCTTAAGACCAGTATCAAGCGATATTAGCCCGGAACAACTTTTAACGTGCCTTCCGGAACAAAGAGATACTTGTGATATTTGTCACTAAATAAGGTCGGAATGGTCACCCTATCCACTCAATTGCTTAACTTTGGTAATCACTACCAAAGCGCGGCATGGCCAGACATTTGTTTCCTATGTAGCTTGCCGGTTTACGCAAAACATGGCCGTACCAGCGTAGGCGACACTCCTGCACGGTTTTCTAGCAATGCCAGTGTTTCTTGTAATTAATATTAATCGATTAATATTTTCAATATCAAACCATAAAGTTTTACAATTATAGTAATTCCAGCATTTCTTACTTAATTATTAATCCGGTGGAATTAAAATGTATTATAATAGACAGGATGTTTTTTTATCAGTCACATTATTTCGTAAGGAGAGATTAGGCGGATCGAAAAGAATATTTTTCTCTAAGGGACTAGCAAAAAAAACACATTTAAATAGAAATTATAACAGCTGATCTGTCAGTAGAAACACGTTCATGTGAAGACTTAACTGGACACTACCGCTAAGCAGGACTTATCCTTTATAACGGATTCACCAAACTATCGCTTTCTAGAAAATTCTCTACGGTACGGTACCTTTAACACCATAATAAACATAATAGGGTAATAGGACACAATTCAATTGGGTTAGGTAATCTTTTTTTGACTTATTTTTTAGGGCTGAGTTGTTTGTTGTCATCATAAAGTGATTATAATTACACTAATAATAATTTACCCCATACAGGGTTATTGGTAAAACATCAACAACCTCCTAGGGGCTAATTCTGGTGCTAAAATACATCAACTTTTTCTATGGGACCAACATAGGACTTAATTTAAAAAATCCCTGCTTTATTCAGACTGATGTCCGCTGGTCAGGTGGCTTAGTAAGGGTAAGTGTTTTTTTTTTTCGCGATTTCGATGTTGGTCCTAAAGAAAAAGTTGTTGTATTGGAGCACCAGAATCAGCCCCTAGGAGGTTGTTGATGTCTTACAAATAAATCTGCATAAGTATTTTTTCTTGTTTTTGTTTTTTGAATTGCTTACCTTTTAACTTTATTTGTATCTTGTGTAGGTACTTGTGTGTGAAAATACTTCACGCATATGACTTTGCAACCTCTACATCTTTAAAACTGTGATTTTACTATGCCGACTGATATAAACATGACCACGGAAGTATCAGCTGACGTAATCTAATCTCCGCTATTTCAAAGCTAATTTACTGGGTAGATGGAACATATTCCAGTTATTTAACGAGCGAACTATATAGTTTGATTGGTCGTAAACCCATTTTCAAATGGATATCGTTAGTCATTGCCACTAGCCAATCTACTGGATCTAAAGCCATCAGCATCGCTTAAAGCGGTTTAACACTAAGCGACTTGTCCGCGCGGTTTCTGCACATGATACTTGTTACTAACACTATGGGCTCTGCCTAAAATAAATAATTTTAATAACTACAAAATAAACGAAACTGTAATTGGGATTTTGACACCATCCATAAATAATTATGAGACACCTCTTTTTTCAAATAACACCATATTTAATTATTTATGCAGTCATAATTTTTAATTGTTTCTTGAAATAGATTTTTAATTGCTTAAAAACTAATAAATAGATAGTCAATTGAGTTTGGTACACAGTGACGTCACTGTCCGCCATTGCCATACAAATTCTAAGGAAGAGGTACGTTTTGACAGCTCATAAAAAGTATGTCAATTGATATTATTGGTAGTGACTAGTGTCAACTAAATCAATATTTTAATATTTTTTTTATCTTGAAGTAAAGAAACAAATGCTATGCTCAACATATCTACGTTTGGACAATTCTTAGTATATTTGTCAACTTTTTATGACAATTTGGGCTCAGGTAGTAAAGTTTTGTAACCACATGCTAATTTACATTTAGCGACTCCCCTTAATAGGTCGGATGTAGTGCGGAATCCACACGAACAAGTCGCTTGGTGTGGCATCGCTCTTAATATAAACGATGTGATATTTTATTAGCCATCTGGAGAACTGTAGGTAGGCCATGGCTAAAAAACCTCATAACCTCATTTTATTACTTCCTTTTTTAGTTATTTAGTTTCATCGGATTGTATATACCAGAACTTCCCGATATAAAATTATAAAATATATTTAAACTATCTTGTTTTTGAAGATCAGAGATGCCTACATTATTGCAACGGACTATGAATATCTATGTATATAAAAATGAATCTCTATATCCCTTGTGTTAGCATTTCTTATTTCTTACCAATGTAATTAATGTGATACAATCGGAAGATTTCTTTGCCGTAAATTTTAAAAATAAAGATAATTCTTTAAAAAAAAGAACTGTCAACGGGCGGCCGGGCATTCGAAGAGAAACGGTCGAGGCGAAATGATCTCTTGACTTTATTGTTTAATAAGTTGAGTTTATAATAAATTGATTAGAGCAGTACTACCATCGTTGTTATTCCAAGGAATTCCTACACTTGGTCATTGCATCACGCGTGAACGGATAAAACAAGTTCGCTGATTATTTTTTTGATGTGTTAATTATTGTCAGTTTGAGAAAGTTGCGCAGAAAATCCTTTATGAATAAACTAAAGAAAACGCGGACGATGTCGCGGGCAACAGCTAAGTGGTATAGGTAACATAAATCCACAAAGAGGAGATTCGCAATTAAACGGGTTTATTTTAACTTTTTGTGTCACGCATAACTTTTAACTGGGGCATCCAATTAAAATAAGTTTTTTGTTGATTAAATTAAACCGCTCAAACCGGTAAAACATAAAAATAATAATCCATCTTGATTCCTCTGGGCCCAAATTTGAAATGGTTAACTAACTTTTTTATGAAACCATAATCTATAAAAAACTGAAACGGAGGTACTGAAATTTTATACACATTTTTATGTTCAACAATTAATGGTCTTCAAGTGACTGATCTGCCCACCAAAACACGATATGATAATTATAGCGATAAATCGACTCCAACTGTAAAATTATGATAGATATCGCCGCCATTTTAAATTGCCGTGCCGGTGACGTCACTTGTTATGATCACTGTTTCGATAAAAATTTAACATAGCGGCTTTATCTATCATATTTAAAAACAAATGACAGTGGGTATCGATTAATACAAAATACACTTACCAAAAAGAGTCATTAAGTACATCCCTTGTTTTTCTTTACTCCTGTAAAATTTAAACATGAAACAAATAACCACAATAGATTGAAAAATAAACGAAAAAGTAATAAATGAAAAATATCTACAGAAATTCTTTCACTGAACTTTTTGTTCGGCATCTGAAGATTTTTAATTAAAATAAAATACAACTCCCAAGTTTGTTTTAAAATAATAAAGTCTGGGTTATTTTGGTAACCATTGTTTAGCGTGTTCTAACTGTTCTATAATAGGCTATTTGCCTTGTACCAAAATTTACTTAACTAATTATTTAGTTTAATATATTGCACCATATGGAACCGAAACATATTAATAGTTATTAAAAATAATACATGATTACTGTAAAAAATACATTTTCGAATGTTATATTTTTATCGGTATTTTACATTGTCAAAAACGCCAGCAACAATGACAGGCACGTCACCATTGACTAACTTTGTACTAGAACTGACATCCCAAAGCTAGATTATGCGCTACGCTCGCACATTGTATGAGTAGTATGACCGTCGACGAAGGTTTTTAACATGCCTGTTTTAGTATTTTATAACTCAATGGGTATGTAAAGGCTCGTGACGTCACGAACAAGTACATCGACGACCGACGGCGTTTTCGCTGGCTTTTAAAAACATAAAGAATGAAATACTACTTTTTATTATTTTCAAAGGTTTAAAAATTTAAATAAAATTATTGACGCTTTATTTAAATATTACCAACAATAATGACTCTATTCCAGAAAAAAGTCAAATAGCCTATTGTATGCAATTCACCTCTGAAGCGTACGTCACATGTCTTTTTGTTTAGGCTGTGAAGAAAAGTAGACTGTTTAATAATTGTGGTAATTCTTTTTACAAGCTTTTATTTAACTTGCAATGTAGGTGTAACTATGTTTGTTCAGGTGGAGTTTCGCAACTTAATTTTGAAACAAATATCTTCATCCAATTGAGCTTAAATTTCGTTTACACGTTTAGTTTTTGTATTAGTATTATTTTTATTATTTTATTTTGAACGTTATGGCCTTATCTAACGTCTGCCTCCCTAGCATGAGCACCGAACCACGATATGATATGTTATGATATAGCGATATATCGATAACTGTAAAAATATGATAGATATAGCCGCCATGTTGAATCGCCGTGCCAGTGACGTCACATATTATGATCGCTGTTTCGACCAAAATACAAAATGGCAGCTATATCTATCATATTATTACAGTTGGTGTCGATATATCGCCTTATCATATTATATCATATCGTGTTTTTGTGGGGGGGGGGGGGGGGGCTGAGCTAAACGACGTTTCATGTTAACCGCTAGAGTCTGGGCTTGGCGTGGTAGATATTTCTGAGATTTAAAAAAATACTGCTGGCATCACTAATATTTGTTACAATTACAATTTTTTTTGCTTAACTATCATCGCACTAATAGGGAAAGATCTCCCCCCTAAACTCTTCCTATCCATCGATACATACATCCAAATAGTTACGATTATTTTGTTTTTTTTTTATCAACATTAACTCAGAATAAATGACAATTAATTAATTGTGATTTAATTATCTGCAGTAAAGTTAAAGTAGTCTTGTTTTGGACGGCTCGTCAAACGATATAAATTATTAAAATACCGTGAGCCTGATGTTTATTTTAACAAAATAAAAACACGAGTTGTAACAAAACAATTTTTGCCATGACTCTTTTGGTAAATAAATAAATAATTAACTACCCTGTTCCAAATGGAATTAATACGGCTATTGTCTTTAGGAAGTATGAAAGCCCAGTAGACCGTCGTCAACGCATTGCTAGCTTAGGCTTGAAGTCAACAAACAGGCCATTTACGTGTTTTGTTTGTGTAGAGACACTTAAGAGCGTAAGTTTGTAATTTATGTACTTATTTGGTTTGTTGTTTCCCCTAAAATACTTACCACCTTCGATGTAACCCTGTATGGGTTATTTGTAAGACATCAACAACCTCCTAGGGGCTGATTCTGGTGCTCATATACAACAACATTTTCTATGGGACCAACATTGAAAACTAAAAAAAAAATGTTTCTCCATACAAACTTATGTCAGCTGGTGGTGGCTTAGTATGGGGAATTTTTTTTTTTTTAGATTTTGAATGTTGTTGTATTTGATCACCAGAATCAGCTCCTATGAGGTTGTTGATGTTTTACAAATAACCCTGTATACCTAACATTACGTCACTACATTTATTGCGTTGACAAAGTGATGTTACTATTATTCTAAAAAAAAATTTAGATAAGATAGTTTTCATTTTTTTTGTCTTTTTTTGGTGTCACTATCTCTGAGGTCCCGGGTTCGATACCCAATCGGTCAATGTCAAAAAATAACATTTCTGTATTGTCTCGGGTCTGGGTGTTGTGGTACCGTCGTTTTTTTCGATATCTGTAACCCAAGTGCATAGAATCAGAGCAATGTATGTGATGTTGTCCAATATTTATTTATTTTTATTTGTAAGAATATAAATGGTCCTATTTTATATCTACTTTTTAAGTGGTGATCTTACTCCTCAAATACAAGTACAATCAACGACAGGTCAATCTATCCAAAAAGTTAAGGGTCATTAATTCGATTTTCAACTTTAAGTCCGACATGTAGAGATCAGTATCGATTCCCTAAGAAAAGTGACAAACATAATTTTAATACCCGGAATAAAGATAAACTTGCTGTTTCAAATTTCAGACTGAATAAAGTGAGTAATTCGTTCATGGGGAAATGTATTCGCTTTTTTAACAAATTACCACAGTCTATTGTTGAACTACCCATGTTTGAGTTTAAATCGCATGTTAGGATTATTTTGATGAAAAAGGGTTATTATACTGTTAATGACTATTTAAATGACAAAAATGTCGCCCTACTCGCACAGGTATACATTTTTTTCTTTTCCTTTTTTTTGTGGCAGCTAGTGATGACTGAGTTTGTTCCGGCGTTTCTTCTCAGCACTTGCCAGATTGTCTGTGTCTTGTCTCGAAGCGCTAGTAGGGCCCAAAAAATAAGGAGACATGTTCTGCCCCATATGGGCCAATAATGTTATTATTGACGTTCATAAGTGGCAGTTTTCTGCCCTAAACTGAATAAATGATTTTTGACTTTGACTTTGACTTTGATTGAGAAAATTTTACGTTTTGTGGTAGGTTGACGAGCTGTTGTGTGTACATCAATTCATATAAAACCAACATCGTAATCTCAAAAAACAAATTCATCACCATCATTTCAGCAATAGGACGTCCACTGCTGAACATAGGCCTCCCCCAAAGACTTTCATCTGGGGTATTGCCAATACTCGCCACGCTTGGCAGGCGGGATGGCGAGCGCAGTTTTTTTATAAGGTTTCGCACGCAGACGCAGACGCAGAAAACAAATTCACTCAACTAAATGGCCGATCAGTTTTTGTAGTAAGCACAATCAACTTTTTTCTAGATTTCTAAGTTTTTATCGTTAGTTGCTTTTTAGTTTTAGTTGCAGGAAGCCGATGTGCGATTGGAAAAATTATAATCTAGCGTAAATAGACTGCTGAGCAATTAAAATTTCAATAATTCGTAAATCCTAAAAATATCTTACTTGGCACGTAACAAAAAATACAGAAAAAAGCAGCAGTAGTATATTTTGAGTTTCCAGTATAGAAATCTTTCAGTAACTCAAAATGTAGCTTCAATTAGAGTCATGCATATCAAAGCCTCCCATCTATCACTGTCTCCCGCAATCAAGTTTATTATTGATACATTAAAGATAAGATGTGTTTAATATATTATCGGATAACGATATCTATCAGATCACAGGATGTTCACTGCAAATTGATTGAAGTTCAGTGATTGATTGAGCTATTTATGTATTACCTATTTTTAGTTATAAACCGAGATAAAAAACCAGCCAAGTGCGAGTCGGACTCGCGCACGGAGGGTTCCGTACCATTGTCTATAATATTCTGTGAATATTTTAAGCGTCTACCTGTTGCCGTTATTAATATCGAGCAAAAAACTGCAAAAACATCACGTTTGTTGAATTTTTTTTTTCTGTTTTTTTTACCGGCATTTGTTGCTAATTTATTTGTTTGTTGTGCGCCGTATGGAGACGGCCGTAAAGAATACACTTCCCCACCGCCAACAGAATGCGTGTCGTAAGAGGCGACTAATTTCTGTAGCAAGAGACGGGCAGCAGCGTCTTCGTGAGAAATCTTATAAAAAACTGCGCTCGCCAACACGCCTGCCAAGCTTGGTAAGTATTGGCAATCCCCCCCGAAGAAAAGTCATTAGGGAAGGCCTTTGTTCAGCAGTGGACGTCCCATGGCTGAAATGATGATGATGATGATGATTTGTTGCTATAGCGGCTATAGAAATACATCATCTGTGAAAGTTTCAACTATCTAGCTGTCACGGTTCATGAGATACAGCCTGGTGACAGACAGACGGACAGACTGAGGGTCAGTGGAGTCTTAGTAATAGGGTCCCGTTTTACCCTTTGGGTAGGGAACCCTAATTATAATAAAACAATACCTTTATCAATAGCAGTTTACGTAAATTCACTGATACGTATAATCCTCTATTTATGCATTCATTTTCATTTAACATCCAACATCTGGAAGACACTGGGGGAGGCCTATGTTCAGCAGTGGACGTCCTATGGCTGAAATGATGATGATGATGATGATCCAACTCGAGATATCAGAATTGTCTGGTACCTAGTAACCCAAGGATATTAATTCCTTAGTTTGGGATCATGATGATTATTTGTATGTATTGTTATATTTGTAAATGTTGTTTCTATGATTTTGCTTTAATTTTAAATTTTAAATTCAATTCAGAACTAATTGTACGCCTCATGAGGTAGAACACGGCAGTTCTCATGTAGCATTACCTTTTGTAAGACCATTTCTTGTACCTGTGTTTCACAATAAAGATTTTATGATTATGATTTATATATGTCGTAGCCAGATCGTAAAATTGACCAATTCATGATGTGACCGATCATTTTATAGAATGGTGGTATTTCATGATATGGCCAACTAAAACTGACCATATCGTTTAAACGTCAACATTCGATGAAATGTCAATCCACGTTTGGCCATATCATTAAAATAAATATTTGTTTACAAGTTACGTGAATTTGTTTAATATTTGTAGTCTTGGTCGATAAATAATTGAAACATTTTAAATAGTTATTATTTTAAACAAAACTCACAAATAAAAACACTTGAATATCTAAATAACCTCTCAAATTACGTTCCGATCTCCTTGATTTTTTGACGTTGTGCTCGTTTTTTGTGTGACTTTCATAAAAATCGCCTAGCTTGGTGTCGTAACGATATTTTACTGAACTTTCACCTTCAATTTAAACATTATTATTCACTTTTAGAATAAAATAATTGTCCGCCGCCATTACTCAACACAAAAACAAAGCAACATTAGCGCCTCTACCGGTGGGTAATGTAACGATTTTACGATATGATCACTAATGTTTAACCATTTCATGAAGTATTCGTGCGTTTAGCTGTTTATATCGTCAAACGCTGAGTATTCATTGATCTGGTCAGACCACATCATGATGTAGGCAGCGTGTTCTGTTCTATATCATGAAATACCACCATTTTATAAAATGATCGGTCACATCATGAAATTATCAATTTTACGATCTGGCCACGACATATACATTTACATAACTGTATGATATTGCAAAGGAAGAGCGGGACCTCCTGCTACAGGTACTATATGTACTTACTAGGTAGGTCCCGGCCTTAGAGTGTAGTTAAAGCAACACGTGTTAAAGAAATAAACGATTTTAAATTTTTTATTACATTTTTTTAATGATTATTATGACAATAGGGCTGTTTTTAAGTCCGATATGACATGATATAAAGTATGAAAGGTTTGTGAGATGTGATCTTGAGATATTTTTTTATCGCTTACCATAGTTTTAATGGAAGTGTTTTTTTCACTGATATATAATAAATTAAATATGACGAGAACCTCTCGGACTCTAAGATTATTTGTTTCATAATTATTTATTTCGTGTAAGGTCTATGCCGCTGGCTGAACAAGGAAATGAATAGCCGAGGATAGGACCTAGTAGCGTCCATGGAAAAACCTATGTCCTGCAGTGGACTGACGTTGGGTAGATTATAAAATTGAAAGTGAAATGTATACAGGGTTATTTGTAAAACATCAATAAACTCAGCACCAGATTCAGCCCCTAGGAGATTGTAGGAAATCGCAAAAAAAAACACTTTCTCATACGAAGCCGCCGACCAGCGAACATCAGTTTGTAGATATGAAGCAGTAATTTTTTTTTAGATTACTATGTTGATCCCATAGAAAAAGTTGTTGATATTTTACAAATAACCCTGTATAAAATATTAATATAATGTTTGTTTTTTCCGTATGCGTTTCTACACCATTCACCAGAGGCCCAATTCCCGTAATTTGACAATAGTCGCAATCCGGTGTCGATCCGCTCCCAGTAACATTACGATCCCAAACGGTATTCTCCTAAACCTAAAAAATTCTATTATAGTTCGTAATGCAACTAAAAATGGAAGAAACCAAAATTAGATTTTTTTTTGCTCTGTTTTTAGTCGTATTGGGATAGTTTTAATAATTTTACGTCAGATTGAAAGTTTACGAGAATACCGTTTGTGATAGTAATGTTACTGGGACCGGATCGACACCGGATTGCGACAATTGTCAAATTACGGGAATTGGGCCTCAGATGGCTGGCTATTACTACCTGTTGCGAAGTCACAGTAAACAGCTGGTATAAAATGTAAACAAAACCTATATATAGATAACTCATCCTCTAAGCCCACAAGAAAGGTAAATTTCAACAAAATAATGTCATTATTTATTATTCTCTCATCTATTTGTGTTGTAGGAGGAAAATTCGTGAAATTAAAAATAAAACAGCTTATAAGGGATAAATCCAAAGTATCTTATTTCCTTAGGGCAGTTTCCTTATTAATGATGACAAAAAAGGTCTAATTTTCTATTCAATTCGAGTAATACGCTGTATTACCTATTATAAACACGGACTTGTTTACCTTAACATAACCCTAGACTTAAAACCTCCTGACTAAAAATAAGAAGTACTTTTATAAAAACATCCATTTAATTATTACAATGTAATAAACTTCTTTTTTAAGTGATTACACATACATTAATTAGATTCAGCAGACAAACTGCAGGAGAGTCGCTTACGCTGGTACGGCCATGTTTTGCGGAAACCGGCAAGCTACGTAGGAAACAAATGTCTGGCCATGCCGCCACCGCCAGGTCCTGGCAAAAGGGGTAGACCCAAGAAATGCTGGCTTGACGTTGTGAGGGCTGACATTCGTGCCAATGATCTCACAACTAGAGACGCTCAAGACCGCGCGAAGTGGAGGAGCAAATCAAGGAAAGCGGACCCTGGGCTCCAAAGCAATGGCTTTGGACGCAACCGGGATTGACCGTATAGATGATGATGACATACATTAATTAGATTACATCAAGCTGACCTAATGCTGGAACTAGGAGGTAGGTATATTTAACTTTTTAACGTCGAGATTAAAACTGTTGAGATCGTTTATTTTATAGTTTCCTAAATAATTATATTAAAATTTTTACTAATCGGTGACTTGACTGATGTGTATGAACGTACCTTATAGATAAATTTTTGCAAAATATTTTAAGTGAACCCCTGCCTTCCGAGGAATACACTCTAAATATCGACAGAAAGACTAGACGACCGTCTAGTCTATTTGTTCGCGCTTTGGACTACAAAGCCAGAAGTCTGAGGGTTCGAATCCCGCAAGGAGCAAATGTTTGTGTAATCAGCACGAGCATTTGTATCTATGTCATGGATGTTTATAAACGTAAATATGTTTATCCGTTATCTAGTCGCCATAGTACAAGCTTTGCTTAGTTTGGGACTAATTTATTAATTGGTGTTTTTGTGAAAACAATTTAATTTATAAGTTGAAATGCCATACTGTGCGTTGTCAGTCAGTCAGTTAATCAGTATGTCATTGTAATGTCTTACAGAATCAGATCAATACAAATCTAAAGCTGAGTATAGACTTGAGTATTTTCTGGAGTATTTCCATGATAAGTCACGATCCTGTGAATGCTCGACGCATTTGACGCAATGCTCACGACGTGTAAGCACACAGCTATCTTACGTTTACTGTTTATTGAAATGTCATTCATCGCTAACTCCGCGCACAATTCACTTTGCGTCGCCCGCGCTCTTGCATTCAATGAAACGTTACACTAATACACTCTTTGGTTGGTAAAATCAGGTTGTAACAATACGTTGAGCGTGATGCACGAAGTTCAGTTCCTGAAAAGGACTTATCAGCGGCTCGTTGTTCTGTTACAAGTAAATGCTATAGTCTATACTTACTTTTAGCAAAGTGATCTAACATCAAAAACTCTGTTTCAAAGTAAATATTTAAACATTTGGTAGCCACTTTATAAATTGCTAAAATTATTTTTTACTTCGCCGTTCTTATTTTTTTATGAAAATGGGAATATATTTAGCCCGCATGCATAATGTAATACGTTTTTGTCGAATTTTACCTGAATGCAAGAAAAGGAAAGAAGTAGATTTGTTTGCGAATAAAACAAAGAAATGCCATTAGACACGCGAAAAAAGATATTTATGTACCCCCACGCTATGTTTCCAAGGTTTAACATGAATATTTTCCGTTTTTCTGTCTAACATGATGGAGTTGTTCCATCAAAAATACTTTTGTACGAGTACAATGTTGGCGCAATCGAAAAACAGGCAGTTATACATGTATAAGAAAATAAATTGCTTTATTTGGCACAATAAAGCATTATAAATCAGAGGGCCTCGTGTATGTTCCAAAAAAAAACTCAAAAACATTAGTTATGGGTTGTTGATCCGACTCACAATCACAAATGTGTATGTTTAATATCATATTATTCAATTTCATTAAATATAAATCTTATTCCAAATACATATAATATACTATACTATACATATACTTACTTAGATACCGATTAATTTTAGAAACTATGTCAAAACAAAACCTACTTATTGTTATTACATAATTATTAAGACTTAGGTGGAAGTGCTGAATAAGTAGATCTTGATCTACTTTATAATTGTATAGTAATCGTTTTTGTGTAAATAATTTAATGTTGAATAAGCACTAAACTACTTTCACGAGTATTAATAGATACCTCAGATACAAGCAAAACTATTGCTTTGTTTAGGTTCCAACTTTATAATAATTAGATTAAACTAAATTACTTAATTTTCATGTATTTATGCTAAGTTTTTATAGGGAAATAAACTTATCTTACCTCATTTAAAAAACAATCGCCACGCATAGGTCGATCGATAAATATACTTTTGATTGATTACGTGGATCGATCGAATAATCAATCGACACGAAGCGACCATTCAAGAAAACACGCACTCGGTCGTCAGAAGGCATTTGTGCCAAAAAGGCCCTCTCTATTTTTTTTTTTTGTATTCATTCATTTATTATTTTATTTACTGTTACTATACTTTAAAAGTTCAACATATAGAGTTAAATACATTTTTAATACGATGCTGAGGTGTAGACTGTAATTTAATTTCACAGTCGTGATTTTTTAGTGATACTAAGTATTAAGTCGTTTACATAAAAGACTTGCCATGTCACTATCGAAGGCACTTAATTTAAAAGTACTCAAAATCTAGTTTCCATCCTATTACCAATTTAAAATATGTCAGCAAATTGTTAAAAAAATCGTAATGCGACTAAAAATGTACCAAAAAAATCACATTTTGGTTTGTTTCATTTTCATAATGATGAACATAGTTTCATTTCTCTAGTTTACTAACGAAAATATTGTTTATCGAAACTAGATTTTAAATTATGATAGTTAGGCCTCAGGTCGTGAGTTCTTAACTTCATATACAGCTAGCCTGAAGGACATCAGGAATTACGTCTTGTCTGGAACAATAATTCACCATGACCTTATCCTACTTTATTACACGAGTAGCCTTCGTGTCTACATTATCCTTCTCTTTCTGCCAATATCTACCGAAAGACATTTATTTATAACACAAGCTGTGCCGCAACTTTTTTCGAATACGGCTTATTCTACTCTCTTAGGAGATGGATTAAAATAAAGTTTCTTGCGTCCATTCCTAGAATTTAATCTTTTCCGTACCAAATACTTTAAAATTGGTTCGGTTCAGTTGGATTTGCCTTGAAAGCGTAACAGACGGACACAGTTACTTTCGCATTCACAATTTTAGTATGGGTTTACTAGTAATTGAGATGTGAAATATCAATAGCCTTATTTCTAAGTGTCAGTTTTGAAGTATGTAGTTATTTTCACCGCTGTCGATTGTCTTATACCGGATTTGACCAAGCTGGTGTAAGTTTTTAACTTGAGAGTATACCACTGCTTAATCTAGAGTAAGCTGATTTTTCATTCTACCAACCACTAATCTATGAAAAATATTAGCATGGGCGATTTTAACAGTGTATAAATTAAACTGAGAATAAGTAAATGTCAAAGTTGTCACTTGTCAAATCCACTCCTGTCACCTCGAAACTGACATGTTGTCAACATCTAGCATTGACACTTTATTATCCTACAAAATTAAAATGTTGTGGCATTTCAAGTCAACCTAGAAGAAATGGATTACATGGATTTTGGTAGGTTTATCAATTCGTTGATCGTCCACTCTTGAACTACAGAATAACAATACCGAGTATAGTGTATTGCTCGAAAAACGTAATCGAAGTTATCCAAGGGTAAATTCAAGGTGTAAAAGTATACCCGTAATAGTTATTCTGGTATAGCTTTGTGTTTGGTCGAATCGGCCCTTCATAAAAGAAACAAATCAAAAACATTAATTCTATGGTGTCTGACGGGATTTCACAGTTATTTTAAAACTGTTCTGCACTGTTTTGTAAAAATAATAACCTCACTGTAGATTTTATAGTTGAAAGAAAATCTTTTCCCGAGTCCACTAGGAACTGAAATGAAATGTCACTCTGTTCTGGCACTTTGCAAATATTCCCGGGAACGATTGGCCTACCGCTGTGACCCAGTCACTTTCCTTATTACGTAAAGGCTCCCTGCTGATAAAGTTACTTCTCAGAAACAGTCTGTCATTACAGCTAGACTTATAATAAACATACTTCCATCAATCACAGAGATGATCTTTTGTTATTTTATTTAATAAATAATTTACATGAATATTTATCAATTAAATATACAGCTTAAAACTAAATATAAGAAAAATAATATGTATTTACAAAATGTACATAAAACGCATACAAATTTTAAAATGAATAAAATAAAATTTTATCAAAATCTAACATCACCCATTCCCACAGAAATGTTAAAGGTGCCCAGAATGCCGGCTGCATTACCTCGTTGAATGGCCAAGCTTATTCTTGGCCAAGGTAGCTACCGGCCCTCTGGTGACCAGAAACATCAATCAGGCGGGTGGACTGTTCGGCAAATATCAAATTATCATACTAGCTATGAACTATGTAAAGCTTATTAAAGCGACTAGATAACGGATTTTTAACACTTTATACTCGTTAAATATTTATAACTGTAAAATACTATGAATGTAATACTATGTAATGTGTTTATACTTGTGATAAAAACAACTTTTCCCGAGAAACTAATTGCCTATCTCAAAATTACTTTGTTAGTTTACGTGTGCCGTCCGCGTTTTGTTAGAAATAGTTACACTAACATTATTAAGTTGAGATGGTAAATAGTTTTCTGGGAAGAGTTGATTGCTATCTTAAGTATTAGTTTTAAAACTATGACTAATAAAAAAAATAGTTTTAAAACTATAAAACACTCGACAAAACAAATCAAATGAAACCAAACTAAATTTTTACTAGTAGCATATAAAGAGTTTCACTCCACTCCATCATCAGATAACCTCAATATTATCAAAAATATTGTACTGTCAACCGAATGCTACTTACTGGCAAAGTTTTAAACCAAGACTTCCAATATTTAATTACCTACTTAGTCACATTATTCAGGGTGTAATAAAACTTTAAGGGGTTATTCTACGGCTAAATTACATCAACTTTTTCTATGAGACCAACATCGAAAATTTCATCGTGATTCAAAAATGCGTAAATTCGGAATCAATAGAAATGAATCATACACGAATTGATTTCGTGTTCGAATTCGAGTTTCATTTCTAATGCTTCAAAAATACGTTTCCTGGACCTGTTGCATCTAGCGTAGGGACTATGTAGTTGTAATAAAATGAAAGTAAAATAATAATTATCTTCCATATTGCTACCATGTATTATATAAGTACAATATTTCCATGATATATTTTATCAGGTTTTTTGGCGAAATACTTAACCTCACACAGAACAAATGGCAGCACATATGAATTAGACGCTAAAAATATTATCTACTTTACAAACATTACAAATATTAAATCCATCACAATATTGTTTATTGGTGCCGTGTGGGGACTGCCATAAAGAATACACTTCCCTACCGCTAACAGGAGGCGTGTCGTAAGAGGCGATTAATTCCTTTAGTAAGAGACGGGCAGCAGCATCTACGTGCAAAATTTTATAAAAAACTGCGCTCGCCAACCCGCCTGCCAAGCGTGGCGAGTATTGGCAATCCCCCTCGATAATGGAAATCATTAGGGAAGGCCTGTGTTCAGCAGTGGGCGTCCGACGGCTGAAATGATGAATATTTATATTTCATTGGCACCTAATAAAGTGGAATCTTTTGAAGCTTATAATAAAGTAGCCTTCGAATGTCACAGACAAGAATCTCTCGGTCTATTGATTATCTCTAGGCCGATTTAGAGAAAGCCTATTTCATTTGCTAGGCCGATAAAAACGTGAGAAACTAGCGTCTCACCACGGCTTTATACAGGTATAATTTATTATATTTTAACATTAAACATTTATTTATAACTACACTATCGGTGTCCACCCTGGAGTTCCATTTTAAATATTGGTCAAATAATTATAAAATCCGATGAGTATAGTTCTAGAGATAACCGTATCATCGTGATAATCAGCCCACGACAGTCCTCTGTGGGACCATTCCTGCTCCCTTTTTATGAAATGGCTTCTATATTTTTATATGTATACCTGATTTTAAGTCGATCGGATGAGTAACAATTTTATTTTACAGCAAATCCTTCCACTAAAAAGGAAAAGTGCTGATTAGGATTAGATTGGCTGACTTTATCTTTATCACACATAGCTAAAACCACTGCAGATACAATCCCCGGCACGTATCTTGAGCGCTAGAGGATAGAGTGGGGATCGCTTTGCTCATCTTACGAGACGATTATCGTATCAGAGACGCGTGTGCGCGGAGCAAGCAACCGATCCCGGCCGTGGTGCAGGCGCGTCACGCAACTGGCCAATCACGTAATTGTAATGGTCTTTTGCGCATCTTCAAGAACCGTGCCGCTAGTTGTAAATTGAAATATATAGATCCGTATCGGTTCATCCCTTTATGAACTGTGATATGTATATTTTTTAAAAATCTATGCAATAAGAACAGAATAGAATAGAATAGAATAATTTATTTCGCTTGAGGTGCTTCAGAAATATCTGCAACGGCTGAAATGGGTAATGGTATTGCTATATATATCACGATTATTATATATAGATCACGATTGTAAAAAAAAAAATATGTCCAGAACATCATTAGTTTTTTCATTAAAAAAATTATATTAAATAAAGATTAGGCTTTATTGTGTCTCAAACCGTCCACATCTGTCCAAAAATGCTAACGTTTCACATTATACCGCTCCTGCGCAGTGTCAAGGGCGGATGACGAAGTGTGTTATGCAAATTGAAGCAAGTAACTATTTATTTACTGTCTTTTCGCAAATAATTAAGAACCGATCCGGGGCACGTAGTTCCTTCACTATCGTAATCTATATAAGCAATACTTTTACCCATTTCAGCCGTTGCAGATATTTATGAAGCACCTTATATAAATAAATAAATAAAATACAGACACACATACAGGGTTACATTGCAAAGGGGTGCCAAATTTTAAAAATAAGTTCTAGTAAATTTAGTAAATTAGTAAATTTTTTTCTTCTTTTGCATAGCTCAGTTAAGTCACTAATCCAGAGCCACCACTGTAATGATGTAAGTATTAAATTGGACATCTACCTCTAACTTGGGCATGTGTGGAAATAAATCAAATAGACATAAAACTGCTGTGACAGCACAACAGCAATATTTCCTGTGAAGTATCCTGTTGTCCCTTATGTATAGTATGAGTTCCAAACATAGCAAATGGGCCTTTAACCAGACATAATATCGACATAAAGTCACAAACAAAGTTGCCGCTCCTATAGGAAAAGTTTCTTGCAATGATTTGGGGTGCAAATTGATAGCAGTAACAAATACAAGTTGATAACCACTTTCGGAGTTAACTTCTTACTTTGGTTGGTGACAAACAAATTTGCGTATCTTTGTGAACATATCTGTTATAGTGTCACAGATTCTGTATACATATAGTTTTCTCGCATAATTTATTATCAGCATGCTTATTTATCTGGCAAAATTATTACTCGCTCAATTCTTTTTTTATCATAATTTAAGCATAAATTAATTAATCACTAGGGGAGGCCTATGTTCAGCAGTAGACGTCCGGTGGCCGAAATAATGATGATAATGATGATGATGAAGCATAAATGTGAAAGACATAGTTTTTTGTACGTTTTATACTAATTTGCCCCAAAAACGAAACGCATAACCGGGTTAACTTTAAGCATCATAGCCATAAATGTTACAGTTTCACTAAGATTGTGGTACTCGTAATAGTAAAACATTTTTAGAGAGAAAAAAATTGATCCTAAACCAATTTGGCTCGACCTCCGAACCCCGACTCGCTGTGGTCAACTATCCGTGGTTGTATGTTCAATCCTAGAGTGTAATCTAAAAGCCGGAGGCACGGACGGCGAGGAGCCTCCACCCGCTGTAATAAGGCGTCACCCGTGCGGAAGCGAGCGTGGGTAACTACGATTTTTTACGCAAGAGCACATAAACACAACTACCCGCGCTGTTGGAGAAGAGGGAATCTTAAGTTTTATTTACATAATGGGCTAGTTTCCTGGATCAAAAAAAGATTAGTCCTTCAGTTAGATCATCAAAAAATACTGAACCCATATTTTGTCTTTTGTCAATCAAATAAAAAATGACGAAGATAAAGCGCATCAAAGTGAGCACGTGACGTCACGCCTTGCTAAAAAGTGTCGCAAGGCGGCAATTTTTTGTTTGATTGAAAAAATAAAAAATACGTGTCCAATATTTTCTGTTAATCCAACTGACGGATTATTTAGATTTTTTTAGGAAACTAGCCCATTGGCAGTCCTGGGTATTGTATGTTAGCTTGTATGCATGGTTAATTAAGGCGAGTATAGTCATCAAATGTAAGCTAGTATGTGATTTCAAAAGCCTACTACATAAACCCAGTTTATCAGAAAAACATTAAAAAAATATGTTAAGAATTGTCAAAACTTGCACAACATTTTAAGCATAGGATTTGGTTCTAGTATTTATACTTCAGGAGAAAAAAAATATTGAAATCATTGAAAAACCAATAAAACAGGTAAACTCTCTTTCTTCTTTTTAACCGCTTGACCGATTTCGTTCGTTTATACGTCGATCAAAATATTAGCTACAAACTGAGCATAGGATTTTTTATTCAACCAGTTATTGCGTCCATGCGGAAAGTATTCTTTTCCTCAATTTTCGCTACCTAAAGACGCAGCGACTGTCGTAACAACCACGTTTCATTGCGCGCTGCTTTGAACCGTCTTCGTACGATATTCGTACTAACATTCGTCGAGTCGCTATTTTTGGGGCACTACTCGCCTTAAATTCAGTATCAGTACTCAGTATCATTTGTTATGCTAAAATAAAATAAAATTGTAAAGTAGTTACAAATGTATAAGTAAAAAAAATTGACGTATAAGACAATTTATGGCTGATAGATATAAGGTTTTAATTTCAACTCGATAACGCCACGTGTTTCTGAGATAAAGGATCTTGATATAAACATGTACAGACAGACAGCCGGACAGCAAAGTGATATTGTAAGGGTTCCGTTTTTTCCGTTACGGAACCCTAAAAAGGATAAGCTGATATTTGGAAGGTTAAGTGCTTGGCGGCTATGTATAACATTAGGCAAACTTCTCTTAAATCACAAATTTAAACCACATGCCACATAATAACAATCATTTCTAAACATTTCATCTCAAAGTTTTATTAAATTTCCCATACACCCCCTAGTAGGCAGTTCATATAAACACAGCGTGCTTATGAGAAAACTTCCCCATACCTGTTTGTGTTCCTCAGGGATTTGTTCGGAGACGTTTATCACAACTTTACGGGTTTACTTGTTTGTAAGTCGGTATTTATAGAAAGACATATTACCTTATGAAGGTCAGAAAAGGCACGCAGTTATTAAATGTAAGCAAGTAAATAAAATAAATAATAAGAAAAAAAACCGTGCATCGCGACAGATCTCATATGAAAATACGTGCAGTTTTAAAATCATCTGGGTGCTGTGACATTATAGAAAACTTATTTTTTTACATTGTCCGACCGGAAATCAAACCCGGGAAATCAGAGATAGCGACACCAAGTCCGGTATGTTCACCTCACCTCTTGGCTACAGTGGTCGTCAAATACTGCGAACTTTGTCGCATTAGCCGCGCGCGTCAGTCGCAAGCGATCGATCACGCGCGATTGCGATTGGTCGGCTGCGATGGACGGAAGGCTGCTTCAGTCAGTCGGATACACGTTTTTTTATGACGCTTACATATCATAACAAGTAAGCACAAAACAAACAAAGCCTACAATGTGAGTTGCTAAATTAAAAAAACCAGATACAATGTGTCATAGTGACGTTAATCACCAAAATGCATTTGACAAAAACTGATATGCTTCAGCCATACTTTTTTCCACTTTCATTTTTAGGGTTCCGTAGCCAAATGGCAAAATACGGAACCCTTAAGAATTCGTTATGTATGTTTGTCTGTCTGTCTGTCTGTCTGTCCGTCCGTATGTCACAGCCAGTTTTTTCCGAAACTATAAGAACTATACTGTTGAAACTTAGTAAGTAGATGTATTCCGTGAACCGCATTAAGATTGTCACACAAAAATTGAAAAAAAAAACAATAAATTTTGGTGGTTCCCCATACTTAGAACTGAAACTCAATTTTATTTTTTTCATCAAACCGATACGTTTCCATGGATACGTCTTTAAAAATGATATGTTGGTTTCTAATAATTTTTTTTTTCTTTACTGAATAGTTTGCGCGAGAACCACTTCAGAAGTGGTAAAATGTGTGCCCCCTGGAACTTCTGAGATGAGTGAATGATAAAACTAAAAAAATATATGATGTACATTACCATACAAACTTCCACCGGAAATTTGTTTGAACGAGATCTAGTAAGTAGTTTTTTTATTTAATACGTCATAAATCGTAAACCGCAATTTACCTTTCGTAATGTTATGGCTTTCATTTTGCAATAAAAATACCATAACTATGACTCAATTGTCGTGATGGGTGAATTTTTACTTATATAGGTGCCTACAGGTTTGTAAAGAACCCTCGGTGCGCGAGTCCGACTCGCACTTGGCCGGTTTTTTATCACTTCGCCGAGTGACGTGATGCGCCATTGATATTTCTCGGATAATCCAAGGGCGGTACATTTACCAAATTTTATCAACATCACACAGGTTAATGAGAACAGTCTTCGTGTTATTTTTAAGATTCCGAAAGTCTGAATGAAAAGGGAAACCATTAGATTACTCGTGTCTCTGCTGCCCGTCCGTCACAGTCAATTTGTTCCGAGTCTCCCGGACATTAATTTGGTACACACATAAATTTTTATGACCCAAATACGGACGTGAACGTAAATAAATGAATTTGACTGTTGAGGTCACCTTCGGGGGAAAATTAAAATTACAAAAAAAGTTTAGCAAAGATGAGAGTATGGTCATCTTTAAATACCTGAACATCGGGTTCCAAGAATCACCAAGGTAAAAAGTAACAGTAACAATAAAATAATACAATGTTTAAGTATTTAATTTCAATTAAGATTAGGGGTCAACTTCCTCTATTACAAACACAGTCACACCATGGTGTGTCAAAGGAGGCTTCCTAACAAAGTTATAACTAGAAAGGAATAGTGGGTACTCTTCCTTAGCCGATCTTATTATAATTTAACTAGAATACCTTGTTCTAGTTTAGTTTAATGACCTGTCCGCTTTGCCCAGCCTGTGGCAAAGAGCAATCACATAACGTATAGCTTGTAAACCGCTCGAAAGATAAGCGGGTATTATCGGCAATCCCCGATAAGGGTAATGGCGCATGGGTACACATGTTATTCGTGGGCTTCTGAACGATTAATTTTGGTTATATATTAAAAACAAGCTAAAAGTAGCCTTGTAGGCAAAAGAGAGGTGACTGATTGGAGTAATTAGTTAATTTTAATAGAAAAATATACGCAATATGGCAACCGACAATTACTTAAAATACTGGTTGCGACGCCATTAATTACATTACGAGTACATGTTGCGTATTGGAAGCAAAATTATGCACTCAGAGTTCGAATAAACAAATATATTACACAATAAAATTGTGTTGGTTTTGTAGCCGAAAGTCAGTCTCATGCTTAAATACAAAAACTTTCTGTATCTTTCTTTCTTTCTGGATGGACGGACGGACGAACGGACGGAAGGACATATTGACAGACCGACAACTAAGTGATTCGAGGTGTCTTGGTGTCTTGGTTCACATTTGACGAAGATTTTGGGTAACATAAAGAAACATACAGACGGATCTAGAAGATCGTCCTTTTCAAAGTCAGTTTAAAATAGCTAGTATGAGTAGGCTCTCTTTTATATTCCTGACTGTAAATGTATTTTCTACTAAGGGCCACTTTCACCACTTGCTAATAAGTTCCGAATAACCTATCTGACACTAATTAATTTGACAGATAGCCCATAATAGACTAGTTTCCTAAACAAAATCGAATTAGTCCGTCAGTTGGATTAACAGAAAATATTGGACACGTATTTTTTCTTTTCTCAATCAAACAAAAAATGATGAAGATAATTATAGCCCGTTAAAGTTCCGAGTAACGTCACGCGTTGCGACACTTTTTAGCAAGGCGTGACGTCACTCCCAAACTTTAATGCGCTTTATCTTCGTATTTTTTTGTTTAATTGACAAAAGACAAAATATGGCTCCAATATTTTTTGATAATTTAACTGACGGACTTAATAGAATAATATTTTTTTGACCCAGGAAACTAGCCTATTTGCTGTCAAAAAAGTGCCAGATAGGTTATCTGAAACTTATTAGCAAGTGGTGAAACAATCCTGATAAGGGTCAAGGCAACCAGACTAACTGATGGGGCCAAGAGCAAATTTCCTGAAATATGGTATCTATCCAGACAAATAAATTAGTTAAACGAATTGTAAGCACAAAACAGGACAATGGATAAAACTGGCAAAAAATATTATGTCATATAACAAAACGCAATGTGAAGGATGGGAAGATGCATGAATGAATATAATGTATGTCCTAAGACCGTACGATGTCAGTATGTAGGTATATCCGTTATCTAGTCGTTACGGTCCTGTTTAGATTGGGCAAGTTGGGGCTAGATAATTTTAGTATTTATTTATAACTTACTTGCTATTTTATAGTATTATTTTTACTATGATATTGTGCATAATCCTAACATAGTTTGATAGGTAATATAAGGAGTATTATAATTAAAGTATGCATGTGGTAAAGAAACAACAGCCGTAAAGAATACACTTCCTCACTGCCAACAGGAGGCGTGTTGTAAGAGGCGACTAATTCCTGTAGCACGAGACGGGCAACAGCGTCTTCGTGCGAAATCTTTGAAAAAACTGCGCTCACCCCGCCTGCCAAGCGTGGCGAGTATTGGCAGTCTCCTCTGATGATAAGTCATTAGGGGAGGCCTTTGTTCAGCAGTGGACGTCCTATGGCTGAAATGATGGCGATGATGATGCATACGTCCCACTGCAGGGTACAGGCCTCACCACAAACTATGAGGTGGTTCTGCCATACTCCAACACGCAGTTCCAGTGTGGATTGATGGAGGGTGTTGTAAGGACAGTGATTTAACCTTGTCAAGTTGTAAGCCGCCCTAAGGCCTTTGACTAGGTTTTACGACTAGTATGAAGCGATATTAGCCGGGACCGACTATTAACGTGCCTTTCGAAGCACGGAGATGCTTGTGATCTTCTTCTTCTTCGTCGGTAACACTCTTGTCAGAGTGGTCGTGGTCATCACTTCAAGTGTAGGTGGCAAGCTTCACAACACGTCGCCACTCTTCTCTGATTGCCGCCTTCCTTGTGCATTCATGTAGTGATGATGAGCCATGCTTGTGATAATTGTCACTGAATATGGTTGGAATGGTCACACAAGCGTGTCGTAGGTGGCCTACCTTACCAAGCACCTCAACTGAGTTACAGTACATGCCACCACTAAGTTACAATAAATACATATAACTAAATTGCGTTTTAAATTTTCAGTTTATTAATTGGTTTGTCAAATTGGCGGGCTATAGCAAACTTATTGCGGCTTAAGATGGGGCTGCATAAAAATGAATATTCATTCTGAATATTGACTTTTATGAAACCGATTAAGATTTCATTTTCTGATAATGACCGTGACAAACACAGGCGTCATGTTTATGTAAAATTTTCTTCAGTAAAAAATATTTCTTTTTGTGAAGAACTGATTTTGTCATAAAGGTTCAAATTATTTTATAAGAGGATTATGTTTTTACAAACGAATTTATAATTTTTTTAAATTCCTTTTGTAAATTTTTTCCGATATTTAAATCTCCCAGGTTATATTGAAGTTTAATCCTACCCAATGTTTTATCTTGAGAAGAAAGAACAATTAGAACCTGTTTATTTGAATTTAGAACACAACTAATTTGCTGGCTAGGCAAACGAGCGCATACAAGTTTGCCACCTAAAGTTAAACACATCCACTTCACATATTAATTGGCTCCGTTAATTTTAAACTATAGAAACCTGTATGCGCTTACAACAAAGCCCTTGACTGCAGCCTAAATAGACGAAAGCAATGTGATTTCTACGTCCAACTCAATATAGAAAAAATAGTACAAGGTTGGACAAAAACTGCTATAAGAGAACGTTGGTATTTTACAATGCTCATATTTTTTACACAGGATTGAAGTTGTGAAATATTAATAACCTTCTGTTTAGTCAACCTTTTTAAACTTCGTGTGTAATGTTTTGGGTAAAATCACAAACGTATTTCAAAAAAGAACAATAAAGGCGTTTTAAATTAATTCAGAACAAATTTTTCTGATTTTCTTTTTTAACTGTAATACGTAGTGCCTGTGGACTGTGTACGATATTTAATTTTGTGTAGTTAAAGTCATAATTTTGTTTTTACACAGTGTGCAATTTTTTACTAACTTTTTTTAGTCACAGATTCACAGTAGCTAAACTGTCTCAGTTAAAAGGTCTGAAAGGGCTTATAATGTTAAACTGAGCGTCGACGCTTAAATTTTCTGACCGTTTGGATAAGACTACCTTTTTAAAAATAGGAACAGTTAAGCTGTATAATGAAAATAATAGAATCTTATTTATTTATTCGGAATATGAATCAAAGTGCAATAACATAAGGGTGAACAAAAAGGCTTACTTGCACTAGCCAACCTCTGGATCCATGATCAAATCAGTTAGATGGTTTCAAATTATGAGAATATGACCTGAATATAACAAGGTTTAAATCAATAAGAAGAGGATAAAAACGACTTTCGAGATTTGATTACAAAGTTTAATCATCATCTTCATCATCATGCCAGCCTATTGCAAACCACTGCTGGACGTAAGCCTTCCCAAATAGTAAATTGTGTAAATTATCAAACTTATCTAGCCAGCTTATTAAATTTTGTCTCAATGTCGTATATTGTAACAATATAGGAGACGACACGCCAGTCTGCTTGTACTGCCTCAAATATTAACAGAATTGAGATGCCTGGCCCGGAATGCTCGCCGTAACACAGGTTAACAATTCGGGGAATCACCTAATTGTAGTGTTCCCAAATACATTTATGGAAGTTTTTCTTAGCTTGATAATAATTAAAATTAGCTTGAGATTTACAGTAACTATAAATACTTAATACAACAATAAAATAAATACTGTTGTGATCATCATCATCATTTCAGCCATAGGATATTCACTGCTGGACATAGGCCTCCCCTAATGACTTCCAGATTGGCCGGTTGGTTGGAAGCGCCTTGCATACAGTGGATTACTGCAATCTTTACCAGATTGTCTATCTACCTTGTAAGTGGACGCCGCGCTTGCCGGTACGGCCTCTTCCTAGAACTATTCTGCCCCATCAACAGTCAGTTCTATGTGCTATGTGCCTCGCCCATTGCCACAGCTTGCTAATCCATCGGGCTATACAACGCTTTTTGTTCGTTTACGGCACTGACTAGGCAAGACTTGTCTGTAAGAGATGTAACTTCTTTTAATTGTGTGCAATTAAGAGTCTAAGTGTGCTGGGAGACGCGTATGGCAAAGTACAGTCAATGGCAGGTAAACCTACCCAAAAAGTTATAGGTCATTGAACCGATTTGGAACTTCGTAGAGATCAATATCAATTGAGAAATTTGAAAAGAAAATAATTTGACGTTTTGTGGTAGACGAGCGGTACGAGCTGTTATCTGTACATTGTCTTGTTCCTCGTAAAACAAGAATGTCAATACTTTACGAGACCGTGACAAATTGATGTATTATCTTAATAGATTTCGATTATTTATTTTCAACATTTAGACTATAAATATCATGTACAAATTTCTGAGAACTCATACCAATAGCATTTAGCGTGATTGAATTATACAATAAACATTACAAATTGAGCCGTCCTTCAGAGTAATCGTTTAATTGAATTCTCAGTTGGATTGTGGGGCGTTCATTTGCGACGACATTAATTCTGTTTTAACGACTTGAAATGTTTTCGTACAGCGATTACAATGTTGAGTATCTATCGCGATCGGTACTGCAAGGGACAAAACGCAGCGGCCAAGAATACATTTAATATTATATTTTTATTGTTTTTAACTGAGCTGAACTGAAACGTGGGCTCTCACTATGGGCCTCATAAGAAAGCTTAAGGTTGCACAGCGTGCTATGGAAAGGGCTATGCTTGGTGTTTCTTTGCGAGATCGAATCAGGAATGAGGAGATTCGTAAACGAACAAAAGTCGCTGACATAGCCCAACGGATTAGCAAGCTGAAGAGGCAGTGGGCGGGGCACATAGCACGTAGAACTGACGGCCGATGGGGCAGAAATGTTCTGGAATAGAGGCCACGTACCGGCAAGCGCAGCGTAGGACGTCCACCTACAAGGTTGATAGACGACCTGGTAAAGGTTGCAGGAAGCCGCTGGATGCGGGCCGCTTCCAATCAGCCAATCTGGAAGTCACTAGGGGAGGCCTATGTTCAGCAGTGGACGTCCTATGGTTGAAATGATATGATGAATGATGATTGTTTTTAATAAGGGAACAAAAATCATTATTAAACACAAATATTCAAAACTGTTTCAAAAGTTTTGACACCCATTCAGACTAGCGGTTATTTTGTAGACAAGTTTCAAGTGTAAATTCTAGACTGCATATGTATAGCATTAGTTATCATCATCATCATCATCATTTCAGCCATAGGAGGTTTACTATTAGTAGCAATGTATTTAGTGTGATAATAATGAAGGTGAGTGGCCGTACAATTATCGGCGACTTTTAAAAAACCAAAATGGCTACCGTAAATTAAAAAATGGCGGTAGAGACGTAAAAACATTTAGAACAATATTGATGCACATAGCACTAAATAGATCAAAATTATGTATCTTGAGGGTAATTTTTTTTTTGTATTAACTTCTCTATTAGATTCCCAAAAATAAAATAAATAAAAAAACTTTATTTATTATTTTCTCACACAAATCAATAAGAAATCATGCTACAAGAACTTATATTAGCGCAACTCAAAAATAATATTTGTGTGAGAAACTGGTGCCTGAAAAAGGCATTTTGCAAGCCTGTGTTACAGGTCACCAGGTTCTCCCACCCCTGGCTTTTACAATATAAGTTACTATCACTAGACCTCATCAATTTATATAATACTATTTATTTTACTATTTATTTTGAGTTACATTTATTTAAAAGTACTTCTAGGTTGATTTATTGCTTTTTATTATAATTAAAACAGCAAATACATGGTTCTTTGCTATTGAATTATTGCATAACTAGTAAAGATATACATAGAAAAGGTCTATAATAATATGAGGAATTGTTTCTTTTATATTTATGGCCGATTAGCCAAACTAAATGAATAAATAAAAATTATGTTTTGAAACACAAAGATAAAATGAAAATATACATACAATATAAAAACTTAAGGTAAACACTAATCTCAGAAATAACAACTAAGACAGGTTTAACTTCTCAAAATTGTACGCTGCATAAACTTTAATACCTAAAGCAGTTTATCTTAGGAGAAAGCACCGCTAATTTTGTAAAATAGCAGTTTGGAGCCCAGCACATAGCCAAGTGTTGCGATTTCAGTCGCAGGTTGTACGTGCATTACGTGACACGCAAACTGATTATTAATATACGTCGTACAGAAACGACACTCGTGGAGAGAGACCACGAGTGGAAGGCTTAATGTTTTAAAAAAACATGAGCGAGTGTCGTTTGACTCGCACGACTGCACACACACTAGCGATAAAGACGTACGTATGACGTGGCATTGGAATTTCAATTCGCATACGAAGCCGCAATTCGTATACGAAATCCTAGGAGGCTGGGAACTCGTATACGAATCAACTCGTTTTATCCTCGAAATAGAATAAAAATTCAGATCCGCAAAACGATGGCGTGATGACTGGGACAATCTCAAAGATTGGCATGACCTTACCACTGTTAGGGATAAGTGGCCTCTCCACTTTGGGGATTTATTGAAATTTTCTCTTAAAAAACATTAAAAAAATACTGACCCGACTTTATAATAAATATTTACACCATAGTTATGGTGTATTCATTATGAAGTCGGGTGGGACCAAGTACGATATGTGTATACGTACTTGGCCTTTGAAAGGCTTCTTAATGATTATTTTTTGTTGCTAGCATTACAAGTTGTCTATGATAGTCTAAAGTCTAAAGTTTAAAGAGCTCTTTTTGTCTCTGTATCGTTCAATAGTTCTCATCCTTATACGCTGTGATAGCTAAAATATTGTGTCCGTGTTAAAAGTAAGTAAGTAAGTCCTTATTTACAAAACGATCTAAAACAGTCTACTGGAACTTTTTTTAAATTAGTTGGGTTAATCTATTTAAATAAAAAATAATCTCTATTTCCCTACCTATAGGTTGTCTGGAAGAGATCGCTATTAGAGCGATAAGACCGCCTAAATTGTACATCTTTCTGTAAAAATCATGTGTAATTTACTTGTATGGTGTGCAATAAAGAGTATCTATTTATATATCTATCCCTTGGTCATCGCAAATTCGCAAATTCTTTTTTGTTGTGTTATTGTCAAAAGTAGGTTATAAAAAAAGAAAAAATTAAGAAAGTTGCGCAGAAAATTAATAAACAGAAGACGACGCGAACGAAGTAGTACAGTAACAGCTAGTATTTTTACAAAAGTTTTTATTTCCACTAATCTCTTCTTATTTGTACCATGCTCGACGACAGGCATTTGAAATTAGGGACACCTTCCAAAAGTGGTTTTATTCTGAACGTAAATTCTTTGTACACCATCAACAAACGTTAAATTTGTAGATTATACAGGGTGTTAAAGAAATTACACGCCAAATATAAGGAGGTAACTTGGAATCGAGTCTGGTATACACTTTTTTTTAATATGGAAAAAAAATGTAAAGTTGCGACACAAGGATACGGTAGATATTTATAGCTTTAATTCAGTAACCCCTCTTTTGCGTATATTAGGATGCGTTATCCCCACTGGGATTCGATCCCAGGACCTTAAAGTGATGATCCGACATTAACTATTACTGTCATAATATTTTTTTAAACCAACCAACTTATTATCTTCTTTTGAAATATGTTTCCTGTTTACAAGACTATTCGCCAAGAATTGTCCCTTATAAGGAGATCACCCATCTTGTGTGGCGATTTGGAATATTAATTAAAGACTACAATTATTTACTTAACCAATGCAACTTTAGCCTCCGATGGATTCTCTTTGGTTACCTACATCGTAATTGGCGCGGGGTTTTAAAAATTTACTTAATCTTTTTTCTATTACTAGGTTTACATACAGCGTTAGTTTTTTCAGAATTTTTTTTTTGTTTTTTTGTAAAACTTTTTATAGATTTATAATAAAACTAGCTGTTGCCCGCGACTTCGTCTGCGTGGTCTTTAGGGGTATGAAAAATAGATGTTGGCCGATTCTCAGACCTACTCAATATGCTCACAAAATTTCATGAGAATCGGTCAAGCCGTTTCGGAGGAATACGGGAACGAACATTGTGACACGAGAATTTTATATATAAGATATAATTTACTGTGGCACATGGTTTCGCGTTTCCTTCTGTGAGGTATACGTTAAACAAAAAAAAAGGTTTTTTTATTGCAGCAACTTACCAACCACCACCACTACTTTAGCAACATAATAAAAAATATTTCGGCTATGTGTACTTTATAATTAAGTTTTATTAGACACTGCAAAAAAAACAGATTTGGTAGATTTTTTTTCGGCTGGTACATTTTTAACATTCTGTATCATTTTAACGAATAATTCTTAAGCTGTAACTACATGTAATATTACAAAGCAAGGAAATCTTTATTGTAAGATTATATTTTAGCGCCTTCACACGTGTAGAAAGTAATATAATCTCGAAGCCATCTGTGTTAATGTGTTCTCAGCTTTATAGCAATCGTATGTATCAGTTGCCATGGAAACACTTTATGAGTGTGTACGTCTTTATTTCGTTTTTATTTTACAAACGAAAGTAGGTTGTCATAACTTCAGGAAAATAGAAAGCTACAGGTCGCCGTTGATGTTTCGAAACGTTATTTGTAGTTTAATTGTTGGTTTCATACTTTATTTCTTTAGTATTTTTGCGATAAAGATACTTATGAAGTCATTTTATTTGTTATGATCGTCTTTAAAGGGCAATCTTTGAAACTACTATAAGACTTTGATACAGCTTCCACTCGTGCTAAAAGTACAACTACAGAAGGCAGAATTGCTTATACTACCCGTTTGACACGAGAAGTGGATCCATTCTTTGTCATACATAAGGTCCTATTATAGAAGATAAAGCCTTTAGGCATTGCACTAACGTAGACACTTTTGTTGCCGAAACGGGACACCATTCGAGAAAACCATAGTCGTTGCATCCAGTAGTGGCAATTGGAAACAGTCGCATTTTGTTACTGACACGGCAGACCATCACAGTAAGCCTTAGTTGCTGGACATAACATCGTACAATATAGGTAATGAAAAAGTCGCATGTGTCTTCAATTGACAACGTTAGTTTCTAGTTGTTTACACCACTTTATAAAATAAGTACGTTTGTAAAATAGGGCGGTGTAAACAATTAGAAACTAAAAGTTGTCAATTGAAGACACATGCGACTTTTCCATTACCTATATTGTACGATGTTATGTCCAGAAACTAAGGCTTACTGTGATGGTTTGCCGTGTCAGTAACAAAATGCGACTGTGTCCAATTATAAAAAACAGTGACTGCGTCTGCACAGGGCGTGGTTGGTTTTATAATAAATTTAAGAAAAGAAAGTATTCACTTTGTAATCAGCAAAAACACGAAAGTGACTTTTGCGCAGCGCCTTATGATCATGATTCCAATTGTTAAAATAAAATAATTGTATTTATTTTATTTATGAAACCAACGATGATCAAAATCGTGTAAAAGTAATTTCCCAGAACTAAATAGCTCGTATTTATTTGCGCGTAGAAAGTGTAATATGATTTGACGCTTGGTAGTTACCGTAGGTATATTCGCATGATTGCTTTACCCAGCTAGGCCAGCCTGCTATGGATTGCTAGTCATATAATAAATAAAATATGGTCTATTTGAAGTTCTTTGGCGCTTTTTACCTTTACTATTGACTTAAAACGCTATTATAGATAGAGATTGACCGATTTTTAACCACGAGGACAAAGTATCATATACCTAATATATGAATATATGATATGATATCATATTATTTTATAATGACTAGCTGTTGCCCGCGACTTCATTCCCGTGGTCTTTAGTTTATTCATAAAAGATTTTTTGCGCAACTTACTTATTTTATTCTTTCCATAGAATCTTCTCCTGACAATAGTTAACACAAAAAAAAAATACCGAAATTGTTCCACCCGTTCACGCGTGATGCGATGACCAAGGGAAATAGAGATTCATTGTTATATATAAAGATAATGTCAGGCATGCTATGGTTGTGCATTTACATAAAAAATAAACCTTTGGGTTAACAATACTATTATAAAGGACATATATCGCGATATATTTTTTTCAATCATTCACAAATAGATTTAAATTGAGTTTTGTTTGCCCACAGATGGACTGGCAACAACGCCAAAAAGTTCACGCCCCGCCGACTCCGAGGTGAAGCTACAATGACCACATTCAACGCCAGCAGCCACCATGACGTGGCTGCCCTGGCCGGCAGATACGACCCCGCCATGATTCTCAACAGTACTTACTTTGGAAAAGGCGTCATCATCCTCACCAAAACCCTCACTGGAGAAAGTATGGACGTCATTGACGAACCTAAAACCAACAAAACGACAGATATAATCGATGTGAACGTAGTACAAGTCGCCTTCTGCATTCTATACACAATCATCTTTGTATTAGGAGTATTCGGTAATGTCCTCGTGTGCTACGTCGTCTTCAGGAACAGAGCTATGCAAACGGTCACAAATCTCTTCATAACCAACCTAGCGCTATCAGACATTCTCCTTTGCCTATTCGCAGTGCCTTTAACACCAATGTACACTTTCCTAGGAAGATGGGTCTTCGGAAGATTACTTTGCCATCTAATGCCATACGCTCAAGGCACCAGCGTTTACATATCAACACTAACGCTAACATCAATAGCTATAGACAGATTTTTCGTCATCATCTACCCCTTCCATCCCCGAATGAAACTGAACACCTGCATATTTATAATCATCTTCATATGGCTGTTCTCACTAGTAGTAACGTGCCCATATGGTCTCTTCATGGGATTACTCATAACAAAGAATAAGACGTACTGTGAAGAGAGTTGGCCCTCAGACAGGTCAAGAAGGATATTTGGAGTGTTCACTACCGTATTGCAATTCCTTATACCATTCTTAGTTATAGCCATATGTTACACATGCGTTAGTATAAGATTGAACGACCGAGCGAGGTCGAAACCTGGTGCTAAGAATACTAGAAGAGAAGAAGCAGATAGAGACAGAAAGAGAAGAACGAACAGGATGTTAATATCGATGGTGGCTATATTTGGTATTTCATGGCTTCCTATAAATCTAATCAATATTTTCAACGACTTCTACGCTCAGATGACTGAGTGGAACTACTATTATGTGTCGTTCTTTCTCGCTCATTCAATGGCGATGGCATCTACGTGTTACAACCCTTTCCTGTACGCTTGGTTAAACGAGAATTTTCGAAAGGAGTTTAAGCAGGTACTGCCTTTTTTTGAATCAGCGGGTGGAGTGAGAAATAGCTACCACTCGGGTCGGATGCCAACGCACAAGTCTGATAAAGTATGCAATGGGAATGAGACCATACAGGAAACTTTATTGGCGTCCTCTTTTAACCGAGGTCCATCTATAAAGCAGAGGGTCTTAGAAGGTAACGGAAAAAAGGATTGTGTTGAAATAGAAAACATTTTGTTGGAGGATAAAACAGTCTCTGCGACTTTTCACACGAAGAGTGAAAATATTAATTTGCAGCTGATTGATGAGGAGTCTCAGTTGAGTGAGCCTACGGAGAGTAAAGCACCACCTTTATAAGTTAATCGTAAGTATCAAAGTTATCTAATTTCTTTTCCAAATTCCCATTCCAAAGTGCTACTCTTTGACGTGCTACGTTTAGAATTTTTTATCTCTATCTTAATAAAAAATTGTAAATCACGTAGTTATGAACTTTTATAGAATAGTCATAGTACATTCGCAATCATTCATAAGTCCAGCATCCAGATTTCATTTTAATTGACTCAAAAGCATTTTAACATTAATTAAATTATGAGCATTAAAAATTTAATTAGGTAAGCTTTATACTGTTCTTTGTTTTAAAAAAATTATACAAGTAGGTATTATAATTAAATGACTGGTTTGTTCTACAATAATAGCTCCGCCGAAACAAGTAAAATGTTTATTAGACTATAATAGATTTTAGCCAGGTTTAGACCTGTCAATTTTCGAAAAAGGGAGAAAAATCTGCTCTTTTTGACTATTTCATATATTTAGTAAATAGTACGTCCTTAATCGTACCTACTTTTAATATATATGATTATGACTAAAACAACTGGCTTTCACTTTTAATTTAATTTCTAGAAATGTTTTCCTATATCTCATATAGAATCTCATACTAACTGATACATTTTCTTTATGGAATAACTTAACAATGGTGGTACACACTTAGAAAACTTAGTATACTGCCTTCAATATTATTCAAATTTATATCGTAAGAGTTCGTTTCTCAATAAAACTCTTAATCCAAATCATTTCTTTGATAAAAAAAAACCATATAAATCCACTATTCCAAAAGGCTTAGCAACCGACGAAATATTCTGTTACTACGCAAATAATAGGACTTAACTCAGTAGGTTTACTGATTATAAATTTAAATATTGTCTTTGAAAAAAAAAGATACTCATAGACCGGCTGACTATGACCAAAGTAGTAACAGAGTGGTGGCCAACAAAGACACGAAGAACTGTGGGTCGACTATTGTATTGTTAGTCCGTGGCGAGTGGCTGGGACAAGTGAAGAAATAATAGCTCAGAACCATGAGAAGTAGCGGAGTTAAAAAGAGGTCTATACCCGGCGGTAGGTAAAAACAGGGTAAATTGAAAATTCATATTACTGTTAAAGTAATCCGATAAAAATATTAAATAAAAGTAACTCTTTTTGTAAAAATAGTGTATTAAAATTTTAATTAAATATTATATTCCTTGAAATGAGATTACTGTACCAACTTCCATAGTAAACAAAACTTGAAAGTTGAAAGGATATGATTATCTCTTTTCCCTTTTTATCCGAATTGCCAAGTTCGGCTTTCAACATCTTGACAAGATGGCGAAAAATTCGATTACTAATTTCCGACCTAAAAAGCTTCGTCGCGGGAAAACAAGCGCCAACATTTCTCTAGACTTAATTCTACACGTGGTTGTTATGTTTGCAAGTAATGTTATTTCATATTCATATCGAAATATGGTTTATGGCAGCGTTAGTATTAAAATATTAAATCTCATAATATAAAAAACGAAGCCGGGTTAGTTACACCATTAATATAAGTCAAGAACGGCTGAACCAATTTTTATGATCTTTGATTTATTGAATTTGTCTCTGCCCCAAATAGCAAAATAACCAAAAAAACCACGGAAAAATTTACATAATTTTTTTTTTATGAAGGGGCGGTACGAAGTTCGCTGAGACAGCTGGTAAATTTATAAAAGTAAGAGCAGCTTAAATAGTATTTTTTCCTGACGACTTAATCGTTGGAGCACACAGCTCTTAAATTGCTTAATCAAGCATTGTCTCATTGAGTATTGTCCCTCTATAACACGCAATATTTTAGAACTAGCCCTTCCTTTTTTTCTGCTTAAAATCTCGATTCAGGAACTGGCTTTGCTACTGGTATGTTCATCCGGAATTGTTGAGTAACGAATATATACCTTCAAACGTAGTAGCAAGTTAAAAATTAGAGCTGTCGCTGCCGCCAAATAAGTCTAAGACTGTCCCACACAAATAAAATAAAACCACCAATGCTATAATTGACTTTCTTTACAAAGGCATCGAACCTAATTGGCATACCTAAAGTTGCAAGTACCTAAAATAACGTTATTTTGGTGTACGCATATAAAACATACGCCAATCGCTAGAAAAAATATTACAAACAACAAATAATCTTTGACAAAAATATCGTAAACGATATACTTTGTTCAGAATTTCAGTTTGAATATGTAATATTTTTTTATTTACATGTTTAAATTGAAATTCTAAACAAAGTATATCATTTACGACATTATGTCAAAGAGTATATGTTATTTGTAATTATTTTCTCTTTTGACTAACGTATCTTGCATAGATGTACACCAAAATAACGTTATTTAAGGTTACTTGCAACTTCAGGTATGCCAGTCTCTACACAAAAAAGTTCGAAGTCTTTTTAATGTTGGCCCAATATCTATAATGTTGTACAAGTTGTAATATGTGAGTCACAGAAAAAGCTTTTTTGGATCAGAAAATATTTTATTTACATTCTGTATTATGGTATTGAAGGTTTTGAATATTACAGGATTAACATCTTGCCAATTATTTGATCTAGCTTCAACGAGAGCCAAAACAATATAATGAATGAACCTATCCATCTAACATTCCAATTTACGTCCAGATCAATTTACTGTTTCATTTGATTTGTTTATTGCAGACTGCAAATATGAATGAACTTACTTACTTTTGAATAACCAGAATTTATCATAATTATAGTCAGCACATAGCACGTAGCGTAGGACGTCCACCAACATGGTGGATAGACGACCTGGTAAATGTTGCAGGAAGCCGCTGGATGCGGGCCGCTTCCAACCGGCCAATCTGGAAGTCACTGGGGTTAACCTATGTTCAGAAGTGAACGTCCTATGGTTGAAATGATGACAATGATGATGATGATAGTCAGTTCACGTCGGTTCAGTACTGGACATTTCCAATGCACGCTACTGAGCCCGATCATTATCATTTCATAGGACGTCCACTGCTCCATTGTCTCCATTTGTCCAGTGACTTCCAGATTGGCCGGTTGGACCCAGCCTGCATCCAGCTACTTTCTGCAAAACGCGCGATGCGCCGTTATTCATCAGAGATAACAGGCGAACGCCGACGCCGCTCCAACAAGAACCTCATGCAGTAATCGTAAATTTTCCATGTGTTCTATTTTTGAAATGCAGAATGAAATAATTAAAAATTGAAAAAAAAATAGTGTTTTTTATGTAGATCGATTTAGTAACTGATTCTGAGTGCTCCCTGAAAAATTGGCACTACCGTGAAATGTAACCCAGTATACTTTTTCGTTTGCCGAGATAATAAACCTAAAACCAAGTGGTCGCAGGTTCGAATTCCGCAAGGGGCAAATGTTTGGATATTAGACATGAACAATTGTTCCATAGTCGATTTAGTCATGGATATAATCATGTATTCAAGTACGTTATCCATCATCTAATCCCCGGGCCCCCGCAGAATACCAGTGCCGCGGCAGCTATTTCTAGCTGCCGCGACTAATACTGAGCGGGGGACCCTTTTTGGCACATTTCTTCAATTTTTTTTTGTACCGGAAATGTCATTCATGTAACAATTTTTGTGCCAAATAAATAAAGAAATTATTCTCTTAATCGCCATAGTACAAGCTCTGTTACATCAGCATCACCGTGCCGGTGATGTCACATATTATAAAAGCTGTTCGATAAAAAATCAACATGGCGGCTTTAGCCTTTAAGCTTTAGCTTTTATCACAGAAGTGTCAATAAGCTTAGTAGAAATAAGTAAATTTTATAAAAAAAAAAAACCGACTTCAAAACACTAAAATGCTAAAAATAATCCTAACACTTAAGTACCTAATCAGTTACTTTTGGAGTCGGTGCCAGCCGATGAGAGATTCAATGTTTTTGTTTGCACCGACTCCAAAAGTAACTGATTAGGTACTTTAGTGTTAGGATTATTTTTAGCATTTTAGTGTTTTGAAGTCGGTTTTATTGTTTTTTATAAAATTTACTTATTTCATCAATTTTTAGTGCTAAATCCTAATCTAACTGCTGAACACCGATTTCATCCCCTATTTTCCTACCCTTAGGGGTGATTTTTATTTTGTAAACTTTTAGCATATTATTTTTGAAGTATAAGCTATTCAATAAAACAAAAATCATCAAAATCGGCTCATATTTGTCGAAGATAGGTAACAAGAACCACAACCAAAATACTATCTGGGTATATATTTGTTGATTTTCTCAAAAAGTTCTAAATCAATTTCGATAAAATTTATATGAGACCACCTCTAAAGTATGATCTACCAAACTAAAAAAGGATCATTAAAATCGATTCATAATTGGCGGAGTAATCGCGTAACAAACATACAAAAAAAAAAAAACATACAGTCGAATTGAGAACCTCCTCCTTTTTTGAAGTCGGTTGAAAATGTCCTAGTTTGTAAGTTTATTTATAATGTTTAATTGTTTCCTTGCAATGTTGTTTTGGAATTTACTGTCAAGACGTTGTAAGTGTTTTAATAAATAAATAAATAAATAAAAAAAATATTTTTTAAAAACCGTTGTTGTCGATAAGTCGGTATATTATATCGTGTTTTGGTGATCATACTAGTGGGGTTGAAGTGATGTTCACTCTGGGGCTGACAGAGAGCCTGCCCAGAGTCCGCGCCTGACTAAACGTTAATATTACTTCATCGTTGTTTTGTTTTTTTATTTGAGTTTAACGATTCAACATTACTATTTAGGTACTATTTATAGTTCATGGTTAGGTCCCTTGTTAAAACCTAGTTATTTTTTAAGTAAGGGAGAAAAGTGAGCTATTTTGGATTATGTAATATTATTTTACTAATTGTTAGACCCTTGATAGTACTCGTACCACATGTGTAGAAAAAGGAACAGAAACAAAGCTTCTAAAGAACATTCAAAATTGATACCTACTTTGGTAGAGTTGTCATGAAAAGGTAGAATAAACTACATATTTTTATTGGCGTTTTGTTAGACATATAGACGTTATATTTTTTACAAATTAAGTAAATACTCTATAAAAACGAACTAATAACTTTCAAGCAAATCCAAACCCGTGCGTCGCGCAACCCTTAACTTGTGCACTGGCCAGCGCAAACCGAGTGTTTGCGGCGCATATGTGACGGATAGCCAGTGTTTACGCACATGGCCCCTTGCGCTTGTAGTAGTGCACCTATGACAGCTGCACAATTGTACGAAGATTGGTCTCTTGTTCCTTTTTTTTACTTAAGTGAAAGTACCTACTTATAAGTGGGCCTTATACTCTTAATAAATTAGATGATATTTTAAGAAGTTTTCATTATCTACTAGCTTTTTTAATGTACAGGTTCTTAAATAATTTTACTAACATTATTTTTAAACTATACATTTTTCATCTTACAGTCCGTGATTGACAATGCGTTTAGTAAGAACGCCGCCTAAGGGCCACTTTCACCACTTGCTGATAAGTTCCGGATAACCTATCTAGCACTTTTTTGACAGCTATTTGTATGGGTTATCTGTCAAAACAAGTGCCAGATAGGTTATCCGGAACTTATAAGCATGTGGTGAAAGTGGCCCAAGTGTCATAATATTTATAAGTATCCTTCAAACCGTATTTAAGGCAGATACTCATCTAAACTTATAAAGTTTCCTACTTGCCAAGTTTGAATTTTAAGTACACGTCAAGTCACAGTAAAATAAGTCGTTCAGACGAGTGACTTGTCTGTGACTGACAACTTTGATGGTTTCACAGAATCTAAGTACCTGTATTTGGTATAAGTATTCATATTTAAAGCTCGTTATTTAGAAATGTAAGATGTCACCCGCAGCAGCTCGGGCACGATACTTAGCTTTGATATTCAACTAAGTGTATGAAATTGGTATATAATTATAAATAAATTGAAGCTATTTTGACAACACTGTGGCTGTTCATTTGAGCCACTTATTAGGTTTTATTTTATTTTATTTTTTTACAAAATCCACATCTCTTAAGTACATAATACATTTTCTTGGTGACAAAGCAGACAGCCAGTATTGGATTTACATTTTGTTACATTTTATACAATACGTGTTATAGAGGGGAACGTGAACACCATACAATCAACAATGTGCACAATATATGTGTTTCTAACCTCAAAAGCAAAAACAGATTTTATACAGGGTTACAAAGCAAAGGGGTGCCAAATTTAATAAATAAGATCTAAGGAACATTATAAAGAAGCGTCTTAATCGTTATTATTTTTATTAATCGTATGTTACAAAAAAAAATACTTACTTTAAGATATCCGAAAATAAAGTCAATAGAGAGACTACGAAAGCCGCGCGGTCATTCATCAGAGGCGTAGGTATGGCGAGCCAACAGGACCTTTCACAATGCACAAACGGAGCATTTTTTTCATGAATAAGTTAAATTATTTGACGGGTACGATTTTCACAGCGGATAGGAATAATTAAATGTGTTTTTTTTTGTTTTTTGCATAGTTAAGTTACTGATTCTGAGCCACTCGTAAAGATTTGGCACCCCTTTGCAATGTAACCTGTAGAATTACTTAGTGGTGAGCAGAGAAATATAATTGAAAATAGTTGAAAGGAAAAAATCGTAAATCAACGCAATTAAAAAGTACAGCTATTTAAGTCACATATTTTAATACTCCCATAATCACTCATCAAAATATTTATACTAATTATCTTACTTTGCGTTAATGTTCTAAGGTCTAAAGTTAGGAACAATTCTTGGATCTTGGAAAACAGTAATTGGGATGTTGACACCATTCATAAATAATTCCGAGACACTTCTTTTTTTAAATAACACCTTATTTAATTAACTTGTTGAAATAGATTTTTAATTGCTTTAAAACTAATAAATAGATAGTCAGTTGAGTTTGGTAAACAGTGACGTCACTGTCCGATATTGCCATACAAATTCTAAGGAAGAGGTACGTTTTGACAGCTCATAAAAAGTATGTCAATTGATTGATAATGTCAACTACCCTATTACACATACTTAATAAACGTCAACCTTGCTGCAATTATATGCAAACCTTGTAATGAAACAACTCATCCAATTACATTCCAACTAAATACTGCATACAGTTACTTTATTTTTTATTTGTTTCAGACGCTGACACTACAACGATTTCAAACGACAGCATAGATGAAATAAAATATTAAATTGTTTGCTTTGTATAGATATGTGTAAATAAAAGTACAAGAAAAATTAAAATAAACAGACAATTTTATGTATCATGTAAATAAAACGCACAATGTTTCCTGTTTACATATTTTATTGAGAGTTCAAAATGTACTACCGTGCTTCTTTTTGTAACAATATTATTGAAATAAATATTAATTAGGGTATTTTACGTCACATAAATTTAAGTGCTATTGTTTAAAATTATATCTTTTTTTAAACTGTTATTTATGTATTTGGGTTTTAAATATTTCATTTACCTACGATGATAAATTTTATTTTGCGTTACTGTGATGTTCGTTTTACTTAATTAATGTATTTTGACTAATATTAATTGTAAATATGTATTGTAATGTTTATCTCATTGTTAGATGTATACAAATAGCTTACAAATATTATGCGCAAGTATCCAACAAGGCCTATGTTTAAGTATTTTTCGATAGAATCGAACGATATACACATAGTTTTAGATATATAACTTATGTAAAGTAATGTATTTATGTTATCTAGAAAAGATTGGTGTCTTTTGAACAGACTTTTGAGCCCGATTTCAAACTTGATTGAAGTTTTCACTTATATTTATGTTTTTTTCTTAACTATGAAAACTATTTCTACGTTTGTAGCTTCTCCAAAAACGTATGTAAATTACCATGGATTTTGTATAATATATTTAAAGTAAGCTACGAGTGTAGAGATGTGATGAAGTTTGAAGTTTAGAGTTTGCTCAAAATACTCCAATCAAAACAACTGATTAAGTAAACTCATCGATATCTGTACAAAGTTATATCTATGAAATGGGATCTAAGCTTGTTATCAGACTTTGTAAATAATAGTGCAGTCAATGTTTAATATATTAGAAGAATCTGCTTGTGTATTAGTTAAAAACTAACGCATTTTTCGTAGTTTGTATGTTAACTGTTAAGTTGTAAGTTGTGGAGAAAATAAATGAGGCTGGCTGTTTTTTATTTCTTTTTTTATTCGTATCAATCTTTAAAAGTATTTTTATTTTTTATTTTTACTACGATTTACGCTCAATTAATCAGGCATAGGCATCCCACACTCCGTGGACAAATATAACCAAACGGGCCAATGCTTAGTGCGTCAGACACCCTACCAAGCGCCAAACCCGTTAGTGGTGGCATCGACAGGACCGGGACTGCCGAAATAGGCCGGACCGCTGTCGGCCTCCTTTCTCGCCGGCCCGGTCTGGGGGTGAATCGGACTCGACTAAGCTGTGAATCTTTGCGAGCAGGCTTTTCCAGCTTTCTATTATCCATAAAAATAACTGCTGTTAGTGGACTTAAAGAAGAATCTATAACTGAGCGAAAGAGTAAGCAAAATAATTAAATTTTCATAATAATTTAGTTATACATTTTCGCAAAGTGACTGATACTAATATTTTATCGTAAGAACCTTGAATTATAAGTACAGTTTTTGCTACCACGAACAGGCGTAAAGTTAACGTGTATTAACGAATTGACGATTTGACAACAAACTGATACGGTGCAAGTGGTTTTCACTCCAAACTACGGGTTCGAGTCCCGCGAGTGAAAAGTCTTTGTATGATGAACACAATTATTTGCATTAGTACCGGTTAAAAGTGACGATTAACCCGCAAATTAGGTACCTGTCGCTACCTCGTGACCAAACACACAGTAATACATACATTATCAGCTACATATCTATGGTAACAACTTTTTACAATGCCACGCCACCTACGCTATGTTTTTCTCTGTACTACAGTTTTTAGGTTTCCGTAGTCAAAACGGAGCGCTTTCGCCGTGTCCGTCCGTCCGTCTTCTGTCTGTCCGCGACTTAGGCCAGATACTCTTAGTATTATTATTAGTATAGAAAGCCGCAATTTTCACGTCGAAAAAGTGGTAGAATTAAATCTTGAAAACAATGTTTTTGTAACTACCCTACTCACGCAACTACATGGGGGATGTTTTTTTCTCTCTTGACTATCGCATGGCGTGAGTGAGGTGTAATGACACCTCACTAAATGACCTATACAATGGTATACGTCGTGTAACAATATTGTGGGTATGGTAATACAATTTTTTAATTCAGGGATTCGTTTGCGTAATATTAAGCTTTAAACTGTTTTTTAATGGTACTAGACAGTACCCAAATAGTTGCTTCAAGAAATATGAAAAAAATCACGTTAGTAATATATATAGCGACGTTGAAAGGAAAGTGGCAGTGGGCGGGGCACATAGCACGTAGAACTGACGGCCGATGGGGCAGAAAGGTTCTTGAATGGAGGCCACGTACCGGCAAGCGCAGCGTAGGCCGTCCACCTACAAGGTGGACAGACGACCTGGTAAAGGTTGCAGGAAGCCACTGGATGCGGGCCGCTTCCAACCGGCCAATCTGGAAGTCACTGGGGTAGGCCTATGTTAAGCAGTGGACGTCCTATGGCTGAAATGATGATGATGAATGATGAAAGAAAAAATATCACAGACAGGTATCTTGACAAATTACCTAGTTAACTTGTAAAATTTACAAGGAGAAAAAAAAAACCTAGCTATAGCATACATGCTTATTTTTTAAATAATAAGCACTACAAATATGTCGTCCTAACCTTGAAATATTTTTAGAGAATCAAAATGAAGCGTCTGTTAAATTCCATTTGCCTAATTGATTAAAAAGCGTAAAAGAAAAGTTGATAGAGATGAGACTTAATAAAACGATTTAGTAAGATATTTTAGTGAAGAAAATGTAGAATTTTTATAGGTAAGACAATGAGATCGTATGTATATTATTTTAATGAAAGATAGATTGAATGGTCCAATGAATGAAGAGCTTAACAACAGAATAAATAATAACTAGTTGTGAATATCAGAAGTTAAGCTCCATAAAATACATATGCTTACTACCTAAATAATACATACCTAAATAATATAGGAATCGCTCACGGCTACAAAATCTCGGAACACTCGGGCTCAAACTGTCATTGTCGTCAAAAGGTTAAAAATTATGGGATCACTTCGTTGTCCGTCTGTCTGTCTGCCCGTCTGCCTGTCTATCTGTATGTCTATTGGTTTGTCTGTCTCGCCCTTTTTAGGAGATGGTATAAAAATAGTAGCCTATGTCGTTCCCTAAGCTTCAAGATTTTCTGTAAAAAAAAACAAAATCGGTTTAGCTTTTACAACAAAAGGTAGCCTTTATCCTTTTCCAAGCTCTAGTCTATCTCTGTACCAAATTTCATCAAAATCGGTTCAGTAATGTAGACGTGAAAGCGTAACAGACAGACAGAGTTACTTTCGCATTTATTAGTATGGATAACCGCATACAAAGTGCTGGCCGTGTAAAGCCAGAGCAAGTTGCTATTTCATAAAATAATTATCGATAGGTTCCATCCAATAAACATGTTAACTTACGCTGTGTATCGCAAAGTGTATTGATTGATGATGTAATTAGGGACGGTGCAGGTACTGTCGACAGCGGTAGTTACTTAAAGTGTTTAACATTTAAACTGTGATTGATTGATTAAGTTTTATGGTATATAAATAAATAAAATCAATTTATTTCAGACAGAGTCCATATAAGTGACATAAGAGGCATTCAAATTCAAATCAATATACTATAACTAACTAGCTACAACAATTCAGATTTAATTTATTTGCAACATAACTATCCAATACAATTCAATCCAATTCCATTCAATACAATAATAAAATAACTATCCAATTTATCTATCCAATATATAATACATACAATGTAGAATAATTTGAAATTATAAAACATGCAGGTAAAGCATAGGTTTTAATAAGAAATTTAGCAATTACTGAAAAAAATGATTTAAAAAAAGCAAATTTTTGCTCAAAAACACATTTTATTTCTGTATAGTGGGCAATTTTTTCACGGATTTAAATTTTATGAGGACGCCTGACCATCTACGATCATCGTTAAGTTTAATTCATTGTTACAAACCAATTAATTTGAATGAAACAAGGTTTTATTTACACGAAGGTCACAGTAGGGAACAAAAACTTTAAAAAATCCATAAAAAAATAGCGTTTTTTTTTTTTTTAATATGTTTTCCGTCGATAAAATTAAGCATAGAATGCCATATTTCAATATGTGCACTTTATGAAGACTCACACTGTATAAAACGAGCCATGTGGGGACTGCCGTAAAGAACAGACTCTCCCACCGCCAACAGGAGGTGTGTCAGAGTCGACTAATTGCTGTAGCACGAGACGGGAAGTAGCGTCTGCGTGCGAAATGTTATAAAAAACTGCGCCGCCTGCCAAGCGTGGCGAGTATTGGCAATCCCCTTAGTGAAAGTCATCGGGGAGGCCTGTGTTCAGCAGTGGACGTCCTATGGCTGAAATGATGATAATAATATAAAAAACGAAGTTGGGTTAGTTATACCATTTATAAATCAGACCATTTTATTTATTTTTTTAATTGTCTCCGCCCCGAATAGCAGAATAACTATTAAAATATCGGAAAAATTCACATGAAAAAAATGAAGGTGGTTTGAAGTTTTCCGTGACAGCTATCAATAAATAAATATGCACTATTCAATACACTTATTGTCAAGTAACGTTACGTTACGTAGATTCCACTTATTGTCACAATTTATTCGTCAAAATTTCAAGACCGGGCAGAGGCGAGCTTGCGACGTGTGAGCTACATGGCTCGTTTACTGACCATACGAATGATCATATCGAAACGTTAAGGTTGGTAAAAACTACAGCATTGTACTTGTAACAGGATAAGGAACCTTTTACAAACTTCTAGCACCATCCTCGACGTATTGTTACAAGCTGATTTTACAAACTAACAAGCGTATTGGTGTAATCATTGAGCAACGCCGCGAGTGCAAGATGAATGAACATTACAACGAAAACTAAACGCGAGATATAGAGAAATATTACAGGTACATAGACGCAATGCTCAAACAGCATTGCGTCAAATGCACCGTCGAACTCAATAGTACTCATTTATTCAGTATCTAGGTATCACTTATACACGTCCCAAAGTATAGCTTTACCCTACCACCGCTTCGGGACTACATATTGGCCGGTGATGAGAAGAAACGGCGCAACAAACTCAGTCACCTTTGTCAGCCTTTTTTACAGGAAATACAGTTACAAGACATGTAGTAAGTGCGAGCTAAGCAGGTTAAGTCCATGCACTCTTGTCGTTTAAATAATCGACTACTTTTTGGTACCCTTTTTTCATAAGATTTTTTTAAATGTGGATTTTGAACTCATATACAGGTTGTTGAACAAGCGTCTGTGAAACTTTTCAAAAAATTTAATACATTCGCAGGAACGTTACATTACATGAAAATGCTCGAAAAAATGTAATAGACTCTAGGCATCTTCCATCATTATCTTAATTTCATCCATAGGACGTCTACTGCTGGACCTATCCTCTAGGGAAGGCCTATCTCTCAATGACGTCCAAAATAGCCGGTTGGAAATGGTCTGCATCCTGCGGTTTCCTGCAACCTTTACCAAGTCGGGTGTCCTCCTTGTGGTTGGCAGTGTTGCCAACTCCAGACTAGTCCAAGTCGCCAGAAATTTGTCGCCAAGTAGCCTAAATTCGCCGATTTCTTTTTCCCTATGAAGTAGCCTAAAATCGCCTAATTTAAAGTCGGAAAGCCTGAAATGCTACTTTTTAAAGTGATAATATTGTTTTTGCAGTTTCCTTCTTTTAGCAACTCCAACTCATTTTAAAAACTATTTATGCACATCGCTGACAGACATGGCAGCAGAGGTATCGGCCAACGCAACTGTTTGTCACAAAAACATACGTTTCATTGAGTACCTACATGTATTTTTACAACTTTATTTACTTCGAAATTCTGTCGCCCATTTTTTTTCCCAAAGTAGCCTAAACGGCGACCAATCGCCAATCGCAATTTTTGGTCGCCCCGACAACGTTCAAGATAGCCTAAAAGGCAAAAAATCGCCTAAGTTGGCAGCACTGGAGGTTGGACGTCCTACGCTGCGCTTGCCGGTACGTAGCTTGCATTTTAGAACCTTTTTGCCCAATCGGTTCTACGTGCTGTGCTCAGCTCACTGCCACTGTATTTTCGTCCAAAATACCGCAGTGCCTAAAGACGGTATCGTCTATGTGGATATCCACATTTAAGTGGAAATTATCTAGTTAGTCGCCGGAGTACATTTGCTTAACAACGCAACAGTTGAAAAATAAAAGCATCTAGATAGATTTCACGTCGCGTCCATCTCACCTTATGTCTCGTCCTTTGACGTAGGTGACTTTTTATTTCCAGTCTTTTAACTTTAAAAAGAAAAGTAAAAAGGTTCGAATGGTAATAAAATTATCAGTCACAGCTCGTGTCGCTACGTGTCTCGTGGTACGTGGGCAGCATTCACTCACCCGTATGGGACTATACTCGTAGTTGGACGGTGAGTATTAATAAACGAAACTCAAACTTTGAAGAAAATTTAATTTATTATCACTCAAACACAAAAATAAATGTTTTGTTTTCTTGTACAATTTATTTATATTTAGGGAATTGTAATTCACTAACGTAATTAAATGTATTTGATGCGAGAATATTTATAATCTTCAATCATAATTAAATACAAGACCGTGTGAATGAAGTTACGGGTCACTTAAAGTTGTTTTATTATTAAAGAAGAATACTTGAAGAAACTTGGCTGCCTTCCAACTAGGTTTGTGCATTACAAAGTATCTATGAAGTAGTATTGAATATACTAAAACATTAATATAATTCTATTGGCTAAAAATGCATATGTGCACCTCTACAATACAACGGGTTGTAAAAAAAGAACTGAAAAAATATTTATATCGACAATACTATCGTAAATTGCCAGTGAATTTTTGTTACTCATCTCCTCCGAAATCTCATTTGTTATTTGTTGATCATAGTTAAACCATCACAACTTCTACATGGTGATTTTCTAAAACAAATATAATTTAGGTAACTACTTACTGAAAGCGGCTTCCTCGAGATTCGGATGCTGTTATCAATATGGGTCTAAGTGCGATGGGACCGGCTCGACGCTTGTCGGACAATGAATGACGTGTCGGCTGCTCCCTTCTAATCAGTCGCCTTACACCAGATACAAACGATTCCTCTCTATTCTCGACTAATAGGCAATGAAGGCCTAGAAGCTACGCCCTAATGAGTTCATTCAGAGAAAATCAGAAGTTTTAACAGACGAGTTCGATGTAACTTCGTTTTTGTAAAAGGCAAATGCTCACAGATATATAACATGATATATTTTAGCGATAGGACTGCCTTAATGGGCTAGTTTAGTAAAAAAATCTATTTAGTCTGTCAGTTGGATTAACAGAAAATATTGGACACGTATTTTTTCTTTTCTCAATCAAACAAAAAAAAAAACCGCCCAAGTGCGATTCGGACTCGCGCACCGGGGGTTCCGTACAAACCTGTAGGTACCTATATAAGTAAAAGTTCACCCATCACGACAATCGAGTTATGGTATTTTTATTGCAAAATGAAATTCATAACATTACGAAAGGTAAATTGCGGTTTACGATTTATGACGTATTAAAAAAAACTACTTACTATATCTCGTTCAAACCAATTTTCGGTGGAAGTTTGAATGATAATGTACATCATATATTTTTTTAGTTTTATGAATTTCTTGAACCCCCAAAATGTTTATTTTATATTTGTGTGAAAATCTTAATGCGGTTGACAGAATACATCTTCTTACCAAGTTTTAACAGTATAGTTCTTATAGTTTCGGAATAAAGTGGACGGACAGACTGACAGTCAGACATGACAAATCCATAAGGGTTCCGTTTTTTTCCATTTGGCTACGGAACCCTAATGATAAAGATATAGCCCGTTAAAGTTCCGCGTAACGTCACGCCTTGTGACACTTTTTAGCATGGCGTGACGTCACGTGCTCACTTTGATGAGCTTTATCGTCGTCATTTTTTGTTTGATTGACAAAAGACAAAATATGGGTCCAATATTTTTTCATAATCTTTTTGGCGGACTAAATAAAATAATCTTTTTTGACCCAGGAAACTAGCCTATTGTGCACGTTTCTGTAACCATTATTATTAACTTTTATTTAGGGTACATATTGAAATTTAAGGGTCTTTCTATATATTTTATTTTCATTTTATTTTGTGCTCCTTCTTTCATAGTCATAATATTCATTTATTCAGTAAATAAGCCCACTTCTGGGCTTTTATATACGTCCCAATATATAGCTATGCCCTACCACAATATTTCTGCCTTCATCAGTGTTTTATTTGGAAAGACGATGGCAGAGAAACTCACTTACATTCTTTATAATATTACACTATACTAATCCGTGATCTTTGGTTTTACATTCCATCTTCATCGGAGTTACTAAGTAATCGGTTTCCTAGATTTAAAAAAACGGGTACAAAACTACAAAGATGTTAGTGCTAAAGAACGTAACAACTAAAAGACACTACACATACCTCGTCAAGTTATTCGCAATACGATGCTATTATGTTATCTGTGGCAATAGAAACTGGCACTGAAGAAGCCATACGTAACAGTAACGACAGATTAAAGATCCGTGGGAAAGTTACGCACATTTTCTTCGTAACCCGAGAATTGCGGGATGCAAGTCCAGTTATGACTCAATTCTGCCCTTTGTTTTCTTACACGATTGATAACCTAAACAGAGTAACGCAAAATGCTATAGAAGTTGCCAAATTTTGGTTAAAGACCATCCCGTATCGCGCATTAAGATTAATATACCTACCTTTATCGTCATTATCATCATTGCAGCCATAGGACGTCCACTGCTAAACATAGGCCATTGACTTTCAGATTGGCCGATTGGCCTGGATAATTTAATTTTTACAAAAAAAAAACATTTGAAAGTCTGACCCGGACATAGTATGTTAAACTTATAAACTTGCACCATCCCATCTGTAACATACTTTAATTTTAACATATAAACTTATTTGATTTAATTTTATTTCATAAACTTAACGGGCTAGGCATACAAATAACAGTTATTCAGCCTCGTTTTACACAACTGAGTTATTTATACTCAAACGGACGAGTCAGAAGTTGAGAAATTGTTTGGCTTTACCGTTGAAACAACATTAACACAATGGCTAGCCTTTAAAATGTTTTTCATGAAGCATTACAAAAAAAAAAGAAATAAAAAAAAAACATTTATTTGCTATTGAACAGGGTGAACAGAAGATCGACAATGATAAAATATGATCACCTATCCAGCCATTAAAAACAGCATGCAAATATAAATAAATTTCTGGAATTGTAAATAGAAAAAAAGACATTACATTATAAATATACCATTACATTTTGAGATTACTATTTGAGACAAGCAACTTGACCTTGTTGAGACAAGCCACTCGTGCAACGTCTTTTTAAATTTATTAAAAGAGAAGTCTTTCATATATTCAGGAATCTTATTATGAATTACTATACACATGTAAAACAGTTTTTCCTAATACGAGCACTTAAGGACCAGTCTACAGCAATTTCTATTACTCCGTGGATACATATCCTTCGCCTGTTGAAAAAGGTTTGGGTTCTGATTGACAAACCTTACGACTTCAAATTTAAAGAGACAAGGTAACGGAAGTATGTTCAAAGATTTGAACAGTGGTTTGCATGATTCATCCGGTGCTATGCCACAAATTGCCCTAATATATATTTTTTAAGATATGAATGCTCTTTGCACAATAATGTGTATTACCATTACGTGTTGTGTATGACGAGCCGATTGGCGTAGTGGTAGAGTCGACTTGAACGCCCTTTGCGTCCCGGATTTTTTTCTGGTTTAGGTCAATTTGGAAAACTAACTTTCGCATCATACCGAGACCAAATGAGAGCCAATTTAGTAAAGATTTCGGAATTGACTAGAACCGGTAGTCAAACTATTAGGTCCTTCGGTGGTGGAAGACGTTTATTTAAATAAAAAGCGGACTGTATGATTAAAAAAGAGTATAATCCAAGATTAATCGCAAGAAGATACAGTGACTGCACACTTGAAAGGGTATGAATGGAGTGTTCGACCGAGCATCGATGTTCGCTCGCGAACCAAACGTTGCTTGATGTCGTTCGCCGCCGTTCGCCAAGCTCAGTTAGCTCGGTGACCGCACGATACAAACTAGGTAGACATCTTACCGCGCTTTCCGACCACTAATTTGCATCTAATTAAATTGATTAGGTATCCTTGGTGCACCAGTAAACGTATTAATTTGTATAATAGAGTTCTCGTTACAACCACCGCACAAGTAAGTTATAAAACAGAAGCCCAATTCCTGTAATTAGCAACATGGTCAAAATCAAGTTGTAACCGAAATTGACAGCATTTAACATCTAATAAATCACTAATATCAAAATGAGATCGTAAGTTAAACGAAACCAAATAGGTATTATTAGTGAAATTAGATTGTGTTTGGAATCAGATTATTAGTTGACTTTTGTGAGATTTCAAATATATTGTTTAAAGTCAATCTCGTCACTTGTCTAAACTTGTAGAACAATTGTTTAATTAACTAAACTTTAAGTCATTTTTTCGGTAATCAAATGAAGCAAAGAGGACTTTAACAAAAGGAGGAGAGGAGTTAAACAAAAATCTAGGTAGTCCCTTTTTATTTATCGTTGTACGTTGGCTGGTAAACCCTTCGTAGATAGTGTTTTTTACTATTAACTGTTTTAATTCACACCAGTCCACCTTTGGTTTTTAAAAATAATAACGGAAATAGAACTTCAAAACATAAAACTTTAGCCATAATAATTCACAAGCGCATACGTTGATACCGAAATTTAAAATTGAAATAGTTATTTATAACTTTTGCAACTACCATTTTTTTGTGGGAGCACTTATAAAGCAATAAATGACTGTAGTTAATCTTCTATTTTTATAAAAAAAACTCGTGTCACGGTGTTTGTGGTCACACTCGCTCCGAAACAACTCGGGCGATTTTTTTGTCCTTTTGGTAGGTATGAGAATAAGTCGTAAAGTACATATTTTATACCGCTAGGTGATTAGGGTGTCCTTGATAGTTAGTCTAAACAAAAGACCAAGTGAACGAAGTAGCGGGCAAGAGCTTGTATGTTTAAGTTATGCTCCAATACCGCGCAAGCGGCGCACGGGCAACAATTCCATGAAAAAATACACACCAATCTAATCTCGTTGATGATGGCTCACCGCTGTTGTTACTTTAAAGTACTCGTAAATGAAATCCATTATTAAGCGACCTCCGTAGCCGAGAGGCGAGTACGCAGGACAGGTCGGGTCAATGTAGAAAACGAACGTTTCTATATTGTCACGGGTCTGGGTGTTGTGGTATTTTTCTACATTGACCGACCGGGAATCAAACCAGGGACCTCAGCGATAGCGACACCAAGTCCGTTATGTTCGCCTCTCGGCTACGGAGGTCGTCGTTAAAGCCAAAGCGATTAGGGTTTGAAGCAAATCTCTACAGATACTAGTTTAATTGTTACAGTGAATTAATTATTATTCCTTTACTTAAAGGAAGAGATTATGCACTTACAGTTTGAAATTACTGTCTTAAGATAGTTGGAAAATCTATTTAAGATAGTATTCAGCAGGAACGACTGTTCGCTTAGCAAACTCGAGGACAATCGGCTAGTTTTCTGGGTCAAAAAATGATTATTCTATTTAGTCCGTCAGTGTAGATTATCAAAAAATATTGGACCCATATTTTGTCTTTTGTCAATCAAACAAAAAATGACAAAGGGAGCACGTGAGGTCACGTCTTGCTAAAAAGTGTCGCAAGGCGTGACGTTACGCGGAACTTTAACGGGCTATATCTTTATCATTTTATGTTTAATTTAGAAAAGAAAAAATACGTGTCCAATATTTTCTGTTAATCCAACTGACGGACTAATTAGAATTTTTAGGAAACTAGCTCATTAGATGTCTCGAAACATTTAGTGAACATCGATATAATACCGTTATTCATTTGTAGTTACCTTCTAACACAAAATTTTACGTTGTCTAGCGCAAATTATTTTTTTTACTGCTTGATTTATTTACTTGATTTGAGGGGAGACACAGCCACAAATTTCCAAACTTCATGTCAGTCCCTTAAGTGTTGATTTTTCAAAAATCCTTTCGTAGTGCTTACTACTACAATATAATATTAATACTATATTATTATAAATTTCAAGTTTTCGCCTGCCCTTGGATCTGACAGTCACGTCAGCTTTTAATCTATATAATCAGTAAAAAGTATACTACAATTATGTGTCTCTAATAATATTTAGGGCAAAATTTCCCTAAAATAAACAACAGAATTTAATTTGAAATAAATGCGTCCACTGAATTTATCATTCGATTGTCCAACTCGCATTATGATATCGAATAATCCGATGTCAGTGTTTGTTTCCTTGTTCCCCGTTGATTCGTGAATTAGCAGAACTCGCAGACAAACAGGCTTCCGACAAACATATTATGTGACCGACACCAGCTGATTGATTGGCCAAACAATATCAGTTCTATTTGCGTACAATTTGGGTTCCGTATTAACTGTTTTCGTTGGTAATGATTTGGCCAATTTTATATTAGGTTCTATTTTAGAAGTAAACTTCGTTTTAAAGGCTCTTTTTCTATAGTCCAACTTTAACTATTTTTTATTTATTTTCATTTTGAATTAAATGCTTACTTAGGCAATTAAAAAGTTGGCACATTAAAGTAACATTACACACACATTTGGGTGAAATTTTCGGAAATTAAAATAAACACATTATATTATTATAATACTCGTTACACAAGAAAAAGAAAGATTTTTATTAGAGCGTAGCGAATTCGATTTGATGGTCTGCCTTATGGGTGCCAAGCTTTACAAACCCTTTTGCGAATTAAGGTTTTTTGCAAATGATATATTATTCAAACCCCAGGTAGACCAAAATATTATCGTCCTTTATGAGCGAGAGTAAAGATAATGCCATCTTAGGTACGATTTCTAAGAATGGTCGGCTTAGATCCTTTCGGAAGATAGGTATTACCTAAATCTTAATGAATCTTACAAATGTGGTGGAAATATATAGAAAATAAACCGTCTGGATCGATGACCTTAGGAAGATGGCTGGCAGTGGCCGGATGAAAAAAACGGAAGATCGGGGAGGTTTACGTCCAGCAATAGGCAAATGGACTGCAATAGGCGGACATGATGATGATGATGCTGATGAAATCATAAATGGTGTCCACCGAGGCAGGGAATTATATACCTATGTTAGCAACTTATGAAATATATTTCTAATACAAAATTATTTGCTATCTTTTTTGTATTAAGAAAATGTGTTGTTTTTTTCCTAATTTCGAGATTAATTACTTATATTGATATCAAGTCCTTTTCCTATGTAAGATCAATTTAATATACCTTGTTAGGAATTATAGTGATATTATGTGGCTCTTATTGTAGACTTCTAAAAACACATTAACTTGATGAGAATCTTGTCTTCATAGTATTCTTTACTGTTCCTTTATTGTGATAAGGTGAAGCTAATATTATACTGCCGTGAGTTGTTAAGGATGTTGCAGAGGATTTGAATTCAGTTACTTTACATTCTGACCATAGTCAGTGACATTTATTACAAAAATCTCCGAGTTGAGAAGACCGCTCGGCACGGTGCTGCAGTGCTACCCGCGCGGTACAAGAACTTCTAAACAGTGTTTACAGCTCACCTACCGACACCGCGCGGGATAAGGTGTCACGCGATTGGAATCGGTAAACACTGTTGTCTTCTAAACTTAGCCTTATTATTAGTTCTGGATAATATCACTCGATATTATGAGTAGACGAAACCGCTCGGTCCAGCAAAATGAAGATACATTAAAATTAAAATAAAATTATAAGATCACACACAACGGCACTCTGCATCCAATAAGTTTAATCAGATAGGAATCTTTGGTTTAGCCTAGTTAGGACGTTAGGTGGCTTGATTACATCTGGAAGTTAGATTAGTCACTTGTTTTACAACAACCACAGTACCACTGGTTTTTAGATTAAGCTCTTGGGCCTAACTATGAACGGTAAATATAAGCTAAGGTGCTGTTTTATATTGAATAAGTAGTACTTACTAAAATACATTTGGCTAGCTTCCTGCGCTCGCGTAATGAAGTAACAATCGCCTTAACCTTCTCATAGTTAATACCTGTCCACTGATTCTACCCTACAAAGTTGTATAACTTTCATTCATGTACTGTAAAATTTTACCGAACTAAAAAACTACTAAATTCAAAGGATTCCTACCAAAACTTTGAAACCTTAAAATTCAAATCTTTACAAACCAATAAAACCACAGGCCTATTATAAACGCAGAGACATAATTTAACCATAAAAACATAATTTTCAATTTATTAACAGAACAAGTAGTTTTCAAAAAACAATTTCATTGCCCAATTGGTACAAGAAAAAAAAAACAAAGACATTGGACTTTTAATACATACAATTCTACGATTGCGAATTTGAGGTATTTCAATGGCAACACCCGACTAGTGTGTGCGAAATGTCACTGGACAAACGTTAACGTTTTGATTGGTCAATTAAAAATTTTAATCCAATTTAAGCTCTTTTTTATCGAAATACCATTTTCTGATAATAAAACAAATATAAATTTAGGCGCGTTAATACTTTTAACAACGGTCTTTTCCATTATTAGGGTGATGATGATGATGATGATGATAAACATTAATCTATGACTTTATTTCAATGTGATACTGCTGAGGAAGACAAAGACATATCGAGAGTGACAGGGACGAAAGACAGGAAGGCCATGGAATCCACATGGGACAAATGCGCAAGATTCGAAACGATCAAATCTACAACAACACCTAGACCGGAAAAAATATAGAAAAGTTATTTTTCTACATTGATCGACCGAAAATCAAACCCGGAACCTCGGAGCTAGCAACATCAAGTCCGGTATGCTCGCTTTTCAGCTACGGAGGTCGTCTTTATTATATTTTAAGTATATACGGTATTATACGGTATCCTTATCAGTCAAATTGTAATGAAACAAACAATTTAGGGCTGGTTTTTCGCCAGATAACTTTTATTAGTCGAATAAGTTTGGCATGTTGACAGTTTTTGTATATAAAATGTGTCAAAGTGTCAATTTTATTCGTCTGATAAAAGTAATCTGATAAAAAAAAATTAAAAAATTATGTCATCAATAACTACAAGTTGGTAAAATTTTGTGCTAAAACACATTATAGCGATCTGGCTATTGAAAAATTAGCCCTTAATAAACTTGCTAACTTTATCTTCTGTCTGCAACATTGCGACAACGATTCCCTCTCAAAGAAAACTTCCGTCAAGTTGTTTGCGATCCACTCCACATTTGTCATATAAAGCTAGGGTGGTTCAGCTTTATAAATCATCATCTCAGAATGTGGAAAGATAAATGATGTTTTGTGGAAAATGTTCTAAACTCTCGCATTGGACAGAGATTTTTCTAAATCAGCTTTAAATGGATTCTGCTCTTCATTTTACGGTCCAACTAGTTTTGCATTTTCGTTGTCATATTTATTATTAAGTATATTATTTTATTACAGTTTCGAAGAGATACTTGTTACTTTTCAAAGTTACAGCGTGGTTTTCTGAAGCAGCGAAGGTGGTTTGTGATTTGGTCAATCCCGCACGGATGTTACCATAGCAATGAAATCAGTATTATAACATTGAAACGCGATGAACTTATTTCTGTAGATCAAAAAATTATAACGTTAAACATTAAGAAATGTCTGTAATACTTTAGAAGCCTCTGAAGACAGAAATCTTGAGCTTTATAGCTGCACTGTCTTATTTTTACGGGATAATAGTTGTAAGAAGTAAAATTATTTGTCCTTATCATACTTTATTATATAGATAGATACTCTTGATAGATAGATAGATACTCGTCTAAATTGTTTAAGACGGTTTTTTTTCTAAATAAAGTCTTAATTTTGGACTCTTTACTCTATTATATTTAAAAACATGTATTTTCTTTACACAATAATGATCGTTTAAAGACGTAGCGTCGTAGCATATTTCGTAGCAAAACCATAATTCATTTGCTACGAGCGGCGTGCTACAGTTTTTTTTGTAGCGATTAGGATTCGTAACATCTTTTATGTAGAGAACACTACTAAGATACCACTTTTAGATATCGAAAAACGATTTTGGACCCTCCGAAAGATCATAAAACCTTAGTTACGAAGGTTACGAATGCCAAATGAGCATTGATGATAAAACTCACAAAAATGCCCCGAGTAATTGTTAGGAAACTTGGATTGTAGGAACGTTAGATTTTACGCGCGAGAGTAAAAGGATTTTTATTACACATAAAATTATTTTGGTGCTCCGCCGCAGCCTCTGAGAGGCGTAATATGATTGGTGTAAGTCACTAGCAAGTGTAAACATAAATATAAATCGTTGAAAAACCGAAGCTCGTGTTTTTAACAATTTAATACTTCAATTATGTAAACGAGATTAACGATACTGAATCACGCTTACGCGTCAATCTATAGAGCCCTTTTTAAACAGCGGAGCGTAGCGTGTCATTCCTGGTTTTATGCTTTAAACTACAAGATTACATCTTAATCTGATCTATCGGATCACAAGATTTGTTGATCACGAGATTGTGAATCAATTCTGCTCATTTTCGCCACGTGTACTTTTTTTGTAAGTGCGATGAAGGAAAATATTAATTGTCAAGTGCCATACCTAAATACTTTTATAAACATCCATGACTTAAGTAGTACAAACGCTCGTGCCCGTCACTCGCGGGATTAGAACCTGCAACCGCTCGTTTTGTAGTCTGGAGCACGAACCACTTCACCAGACGGTCGTCAAATTTCTCAACAAACATTAATTTCTTACATTTTGTGCTTGATATTTCCAAAATGTGTCTACTTTAATTCGGTTGTGTGATAAATAAAATGTATACTAAATATGTACATTTACTAGCAAGTAGATAGTTTTTATTTAAAGAATAATGGGCAAAATGAGCCCATCTCCAATAAGAGTAAAGTGTTTATTAATTAAAGGTCTGTTGATATACATTTATAATATGTAAATCCATCTTATATATCCATTTTTAAAGCAAACAAACACTGCTGAACATAGGCAGTGATTTCTAGATTGGCCTCTTGGAAGCTGCTTGCCTCCAGTGGCTTTCTGCAATCTTTACCAAGTCGTCTGTCCACCTTGTGGGTGGATATCTTGCGTTACGCTTTTCGGTATTTGGCCTTCATTCCAAAACCTTTCTGCTCCATCGGTCGTCAGTACTACGTGCTATGCCCCGCCCGCTGCCACTTCAGTTTGCAAACCCGTTTGACATATGGGCTATGATAGATCCTTTTTTTCGTTAACGGATCTTCTTATTCTATTCTATTTTTTATCACTGGAATTCTAATCATCTTATTTTACCCTAATAAGTCTCGCGTTCAGCTTGTCCTTCTTCTTCTTAGTCGTACACTCCTGGAGTGGTCGTGATTATGGATTATCTGATAGGTTGATTGCGGCTTTTGCAAGACTTCTCCATCAGCTTGTACCTTACACTAATAATATACCGTTACACGCCTATATTGAATTCGTTTTGTAAAATGCCTGAATGAACTATATATCAAATAAGCAAAGTTCAAGAGGCTACTCAAAATCAGATATTACGTTATTGAAAAATTTTGCATATCTTATCAGAGGTAAATCATATTGTATTCTACTTATTTATCAGATATGAAAGCGTATGTAAAAATACATTGATAAAGTATATCTATAAAACAGTACATATACAGACTTTATCAGCTAATGTATGTAGGTTGAGCCAATTGAGTTATTATTTGCAATTTGGCATAAATACTCCATAAGTATGGAAAGGATTTTTGAACCTTATTAGGTACCTGGTACCTTAGAGAAAATCTTTGTGTAACGAATTCCAAAATTTTACAAACAAGCTCGCGAGAATTTACTAGAAAAAATATAATATTCAGTATTTTTTTTATTAATTGGATACATTACATTTTAGAGTACAACAATATTCACAGCTAATATTATAAATAGAACAATGTGAATTCTCGTTTATTGTGCTTTTATCCATTTTTAAATGTTTGGTTTTGTTTACAAAGTATTCAAATGAAACATTTCAAATATTGTAACGAAATTTTACGCATTATACAATAAATATTGATTTGAGCCTTCTGAGGGATATAATATATTTTATCGCTGACATTATCTAATGTAAGTAGGATTTTACCGTTGAGCCCTGCATTCTGGACACTTGCGATTCATTTGGGTCTGGGTGTGCCACCTGCACGCCACCTGCAAAAAGTAATTCGTAACTTATGGGTGTTAATATCTTACATTAAGATTTTTGTACTAAATAAATAAGTCTCATTAAACTGAGCTTAAAGTTGACTAGGTTAAGCCGTTTGTTTTAATTCCCATCGAGATTGTAACCACAAAACAGATGGAAAGTTTTGCTGGTATAATCCACTTCGATATAATCCGCTATAAGACTTCTTGCAAATTATAAAGTTTGACGAGTGAGAAGAGTGATTCACTCTCTTTGTCTATCAAACTCATATCTCGAGCGAATAGGGTTGTCTCATTTTACAAATAAAGGTTAAATATAGTAAGATTTTTTTTTCCTTTACACCATTCTAGGAAATGATTTTAAATGTAGTTATTGACACACCACACACTATTCGCTGTGTGCGCGATGACAGCGCCCCTAGTGACCACAAGTATTGTGGACTTAAGATCTTTCAAATTATCACAACTGGATGGTTTAAGAATGATTTTCGGATTGTTTTTCTTCGAAATTAGATGTAAATTTCTAAAAAGTTTGTGCATATTATAATAAGTGATTTTCTTACTCGAAATAAAATATGAATGTTATAATACGAACGGGATTTGAATCGATACAACATGATATAACTTTCAACCTCAAACTATCCAAAAAGGGAAAAAAATAGTATAGGTACAGCATGTGAGAGACTTTAAAGAGCTTAGAACCAACGAACAAAGCTACTTAATAAGAGCTGTGATCATAAGACAAACGTCTGTGACACGTACTTCCTACAAACTTTATTTTTTCACAGCAACTATTCATTTAATACTTTGCTTCAATTTCCATCTTGATGTTGGGAACGAATAAAACATGCACGAACTGTTTCCCATTGTTTCTACACCTTAAAACACAACACCTACTGTGACCCATATCGCGAATTTTAAAGTGTTTACTTAAAAATACTTAAAAACGTAAGTATGAAATTCTATGGAAATACAGTAATTTGACAAATGACAGTCCAGAGTTATTTCACATTTCTGCCAGATTGCGTGCTGCGATCGATTTGACGGACCCCACCACCCACTTTGCACATAGCGAATACACGTAACAACAGTGTTTGACCCCAAGCGGTATACAACTACTTAGCTAGCTGACCTGTATAATTACACACTGGACTGGCTTTTCTAAACAAATTACAGCTTAAAATGTGTGCCAATTTGAAACGCCACTCACGAGAGTCCTGAGAACTAATTTTAGTTTATGCGTATACAACAATGTTATCCGTATTGCGGACATAACAATTGTTGTTCCGTGCTACTCGCATCTGCTTCTACAGTAGACTCCTACAAAGCCAAAATGGCATTGTAAAATAGGCACGAATTCATTTAGATAGCAGCCTGTCATGTGTTAGGGTCAGTGGCTCCTTAGGTAGATACGTGGTGAGGCGCGGGGGCGGGGTACCTAATGCTAGCTTGTGTCACTTTGTCGAAAGAGGATTTAACACAATGTATTCTTTGACGTCAACGAGTGTGCCTGTAAGACGCATTACTTGCACCTGTGAACGTCATATGCACATGAACCAAATCTATATATTATTTTTAGAGCTAGAGCTAGTTAGAGCTTTTGTGGTCAAACAATATTAACTAGTCTAATCATCGACGGGATGAAAAGAGCTAATATTTTTTCAACAACGAGAGTGGTTATAGAAGCCATTTTTTCCAAGTTCACCACTCATCTGGTTTCAGAGAAAATTGGCATTCACAAACATACACTTTGATTTTTATTAATTTCATCTTGGAATTACGAGTACCCAAGTTTTATGTTAGATTGCCTTTGCCGAATTATGGCCAATTAAAACATTTGAAATCATAATAATCGTCACATGTTTCCAACTAACGAGGCAATTACGCTTAAGTGTTCGGACAGCGTGATAGGAAAGTCGCACAACTTTAGTGCGACCTACGAAAACCGGCATAATATGTAATGGTAATGATGAACCATTCGATTAGTTTTATACAAGGTATATGTCGCAAAAAGAAAATTCACTTCCCCATACTAAACCCAGCTGACATTCGTTTGTTTATATAAGTGTTTTTTTTGTGATTTCGATGTTTGTCCGATAGTAAAGTGTGATTAATATTTTTAAACTATGATTTCAATTTGTTCACGATATGTCATGTGTTTGATGCTGTTATATATTACGAGAAATCGATATATGTATCATTGCGTATCAAATTAGATGAAATGTCAATTCTGAAATTAAATGGGAACAATTTCAATATACGTAATGTCACACTGAAAGTTTTCAGAAACTAAAAGACGGAATGATGTAGAAACCTGCTAACATTTTTAGAAGTCTGTTCTTTTATAAGCACAGTCGCATGCAATGGAACCATTGACAGAAGCAGTGGGCCCAGTCTTCTTTAGAATTCTTATCTCAGCTTTTTTAAAGCGATCTTCAGGGTTCATAAAATCAATACTTATATCTTTTAGTTTTGGAAATAAATAAAAGTCACAAGGTTGGGATGGTAATAAAGATGAATGACTAACTGCATACCTTCGATAGACAAATATTCGATATGTCGTCTAGCAGACGGAGTTGGAGTGTTGTCATAATGATGGAGAATCCTGCTTCTTGGGCGTTGCAGTCTACGTTTTCCAAGACAGACAGAATTAGACATTTTGTGCAGCGTTGCCGTAAGCGTAAGCGATTTGACAGTCATACAAGTCAATACAAGTATCGCAATATCACGACTGAAATTGCTCAATATCGCCGGCATTCTGCCCGAGGCCTAATTTGGATAATTTAAGTATTTAACCGTCCATTAGCAGCGGTCTCGTTAGTTTATATCACAACATTAACGCTGAAACCAATCTAATTCTAAATATTTCCACTTTAATATTCATATTCATTAATTACCTAATTATGTAACAGCAATATTAATATATGATGAGGTATTTGTGAAATTGCAGTACCTACTTAATTAAATTGAAGTTACATTATTATTACATTTTATTATTTCAATTTAACTATTTAACAATACTCGTATTAGATTCCAATTATATTGTTATTTCACGTCACACGTTTCATTAGTACAACTTAAATATAAATTACTTACGTCAATTTTATGTCGTCAGTTTTTTAATTATAAAAATCTAAATTAAATTAAAAATCACAATGTAGATCAATCATGATTAAGATTACAATAATGTCAAGAAAAATAATTAAAAATTTGTCTCTAAAACAGTCATTTAAAACATAGTAAGACTTTACATCGAATTTATTTTTTATACCTTGTAAGGTTTTGATAGAGCTGGACAAATGGTTGTATACTTGACGGCCATAAAGTAATAGCGTGAGTCAGGCCGCGGGTAGAACGAAATCATTTGCGCGGCGTGAGGCATAACGGCTCGACGTGTCATCAAAGAGTACTTACTTTGTTTTCTTATAAAACGACACAATTCAAATATTAAATGCATGTGACCGAAACTACTTTGTATTATGCTGTATAGGGTCTGGGACTTGCTCACAGTGCGGCGAACATTTATCCTCCGGATAACTCTAAGAATACATTCTCAGACAACATTATATTATATCCCCGAACTCCTTAAGGACAAGCGTAGGAAGGACAAAGTTTGTGTCGTACCGCTTGTAAACACAGCAACATTAATATGGTATACAATAAAATCAACGGTTCTCTCCACATCTATTGGAGGTTACCCTTCCGAACTCTTGAAGGCCTTGGATTATGAGGCAACTGAAAAACTCATCTGTCCCTTAAACTAGCCATCTTAAGGATGGCTAGTTTGCATGCGTCATAACCACCAAAACACTCGTAAGTATATCCTAAGCTACATATCCTAACACCCACACACACACAATATTTTTATCAGCTTAACTAACGTCCTTGGTAGCTCAGTTGGAATCTGGCGTGGCATGTTTGTGTGTTAAGCCATGGATGTTGATATAAATGTATTTATGTCTGTTCTTTGCTTTGCTGCTAACCCTATTTAAACTCAACGTGCGGTTCATTCGATTAGTCGCAAGATGTGTCCCGACCTGGTTATTAAGTAAGTTAAATCCTTTGACGGGGCCCGTGTCGTATGAGGAATAATAGCACCAGTACTAAGAGCCTGCTCAGACTGTGACTTTTTGCATCCGCGATCAGCGATTAAGCAAGTGCATCGATGCTGCATCGCGTTTTAGCGTCTTTTTGCGATCGATCGCTAATACGCGATTGGCGACTTGGCTACTTACGTTTTTTCCCGACTTTTTGATCGAGATCGAGTTTTAGGATTGCTAATACTAAAAGTCGCAGTGCTGCGCATTTTTAGTACTGTTATCAACTTGTCTGTATTCAATTAGACATATTACGTACAAAAAATATTATTATAGTCAGATACTTTGAACTACCTACATCTCGCCGTTTAAAACAGGAAAGTAAGTATTTTAAAGTTTAATTATTGTAATGTGTAATGGCAAAAAACAATTACTGACACTTTAAAAAACTTATATGACCTTTGTATATTTATTGAAGTATTTAATTGAAACTGAGTGCTGCTGCCACTGAGCTATAATGAAATACATTGTAAATATTCATAACAATGAATTTGCTCATCGACGTAGGGGCCCTACGTACAAAGTTTTGTCAAAATACATATTTTATTCATCATATAAAAATAGCTAAAACTTACGATTCATATTGTTAAAACACCGTACGACGACCTCCGTAGCCGAGAGGCGAGTAGCATACCGGACTTGGTGTCGCTATCTCTGAGGTTCCGGGTTCGATTCCCGGTCGGTCAATGTAGAAAAATAGCTTTTCTATAATGTCTCGGGTCTGGGTGTTGTGGTACCGTCGTTGTTTCTGATTTCTGTAACACAAGTGCTTAAGCTACTTATCATAGGATCAGAGCAATGTATGTGATGTTGTCTAATAGTTATTTATTTAATATTTATCACAGCATAAACTGTTTTATTTAACGTCTTTATCGTGTGGACTTGATATATGTTTTAGTAACATATATGTTTAAGTATATTTTATAAACAATAAATGAATTATGAATAATGTGAATTGAATTGAGCCAATTAATATATAAAAGAGGTAAAATAACTTACCTTCATTTTAATAATATCATTAGTTATTTTATAGATACATAGTTACAAACATTTATACACATATATGTTTAGTATGACAATGGTAGATTTTTTGTTATAAATAATCCACAAGTACAAGTAAGTAAGTCTTGACCGTAAATAGATAAATATTCGTAATAATCAGTGAGTAAAATTTACTAGAAAAAAAAAACAATGAATTATAGTTTCCAAATTTATTGCTATGTCCCGTAAAAATAGTGACAATTCCTATTTTTTTCTGAAGTAATTCAAAACTTCAAATGCATGTCTAAGAAAGTGCTATTCTAATCATGTCGCATTATTCATAGAAGCCGTCAACATTTCATCACAATAACTACCAATATCATTTGGTGCATATTAATATATTTAGTTACACTGCAGCTGTTTATAATGTTTCCTACATAACATTTAATTCAACACCTTCAATTCAAACGGTTAATTGTAACTCATGGTTTGGAAGCTACACAGGGCCCCGATCGCACTAAGTTTTACGTAAGCGGTTCGAATGTGAAACGTATCCAATTCGAACATGGCTACGATTCAATAACAATGCAGCTGGAAGCAAAATCCGTATTGTGCTAAATGTCATTAGTTGAATCGTTACCATTCGATAAAACTTTGTTTCTGTAGGGACGGCACACCTAGTATTTTTGAGTAATATCTGTGATTTGTGTATAATCGACACTCGATTAAGCAATTTGTTACTAGCCGCACTAGTCTTGTGACGCAAAAAAAAAACTAAATGTCATTTAATGACAGCTTTCCTTGGACATACTCTGTTGCAAAGAGGAAATTAATAATCTGTGCAGCTTTCAGTCAGCTGTTTATTTTATAGTATTTATCATTAAATAAAACATAAAACATGATGCAAATGCTGCTCACGAGATACTGGCAGGACAATGTTACCACGGCGGTTAAACATATGTTTATCGCCCCATAAGAAAAGTAGAAGAACAATAATTTGGATTTAGCTTCCATTGCTGACCTAGCTATAATAAAAAAACCTTACTTATCTGAAGAAAACTCATCAGCCAGCAGGACTCAGGAGACTCCCTTAATTCAAGAAGTAAAAATGTGTAATAGTGTACCTACTTACTGTGAGCAAACAGAGCAAAGATGCTTTAATCTTTGGTTAGTTTAAGAAAGTTAAATTATGTGTAAATAATAAAGCTCTTTGTTTTCCATAGAAACTTGTTATTATTTATATATCTGGGGGGTAACCATGAACTCTTACAAAACCAACTTTGTTTGGTTGCATGATATGAGATTATATGTTAGGTCACGTGATTTGGTACCATGATCTACGTAAAACAATCTTGTATAAGGCTGGGAAAGACCGAATGGTATGTAAAAATAGTCTATGCGTTGCAAGTGGTCCGAATCGTTATAATTAAATTAACAAAATGTCAGTGAAATCAATAAATACCTATTCTTGCGTACTAAATTTGCCAAAATATTAAAGAAAATCTATTTTGCTTCTACTAGGAGGCATGTAAGCAGCGCTGAAAATTATTCTATCGTAGATATCACCTTTACTAAATGAGCTACGACTGAGCTCTGAGTTTTTCATAAATGTTTCGGAACAATGCATTGTCCGATACCAACCTACTTAGTGCAATGGTGTCTTGACAGTACTTATCAGTGGTACTTATTAGAAAAAAGTAAAAGTCATTATTTGTTGTCAACATTTATAAATAATTTATTTTACTTTAGAAATATGAATTACAGAAACACAAAATATTTTTTTCAGTTAGTAAGAAATGAGATTAGAAAATGGTTTAATGAAACATCATAACAATCATTCAAATTGTATTATGTACGAGTACGTCGAACAACGTCGATTCAGAATATTTTTTATAGTAATAGTTTTATTGCAGATTATTTTCAAGAAAAATACAATCAAAGCATTCAAGTTTTAAGTAACCCCTGGTACTAAAGGAGAAGAAAGCTTATGCTGGGCAATGATTAGAAACGCAGGAAACTGTAAGCTGTGTAAATTAAAATTCGATGCACAGAGCATACAAGTGTACCTATACTAATAGTAGTTTCATAAAATCATTGCAAAACGCCAATTGACACAAATAAATAGTGAAATAAATACGTACGCTTTATTTTAGTACTATCTAGTTTTAATAAGAACCCGGTAGTTAAATAGGTTTTAAAAAAATCCCGAATGATAGCTCAAAAACTCAAATGAGTAGTTAAATTCATCGTATAGAACTCAAATCGTCTTGCGATACTCACTTATTTGCGACTCAAGAGGGGTCTGTCTTACTATGTTCTTAAATACATTCTCCGCTCCAGTCAGTTTCCAAAGGTATAGGAAGCGGGGTGCGACATAGTCGTCTCTGAACCAGTAAAAGACCAAGAGACGTTTTCCTTATAGCTATCGACCCATCACATTATTTAACACGTAGCAAAGCTGTTCGAGCGTTTGCTGCTTTGAATATGCTAGTTAATTTCACTAGATGACAAACAATTTAGTTTCCGCAGTAGCGAGTCCACCAAGCTCCAGCTAACACGCTTGCACGCGTGGTCCACCAGCTCAACGATTAGCACGACAATACGTCCGGAAAGATGTTATTGCCCTGGACATGTGTGGGTTTTTTAACAAGTTAGGCGCGTCGCACGTTCGATCGTGCTCATAATATCCCGACCCACCACCATCTCCACAACCACGCTTGGAGGCGGGATGGCGAAACGCAGACGCTGCTGCCCGTCTCTTGCTACAGGAATTAGTCGCCTCTTACGACGCGTCTTCTGTTGGTGTGTTCTTTACTGCCATCTCGGCTTACTTTTACTTGATCTTTTATTTTTTATAGATTTTTATATTACCTTTTTTAACTGCGTTTTGGCAAATGAACATTTGAATTTGAATTTGATCTTAATAATGGCAATACATACTATTGCCATTACTAAGAGTAATACATAGTTAATATAATTACTATTTTTTTAAAGAAAATATATATCCTGTATGTATGCCGTGTGGGGACGGCCATAAAGAATACTCTTCCCCACCGCCAACTGGAGGCGTGTCGTAAGAGGCGACTAATTCCTCTAGCACGAGACGGGCAGCAGCGTCTGCCTGCAAAATGTTATAAAGTACTGCGCTCACCAACCCGCCTGCCAAGCGTGGCGAGTATTGGCAATCCCCCCCAATGAAACCCATTGGGGGACGCCTGTGTTCAGCAGTGGACGTCCATGGCTGAAATGATGTATCTCGTGTTTAATATAGTACGATAGTACGAAGGATGCGAGTCCGACTTGCACTTGGTCGGCTTTATAGCGTTACTAACTTACTACCTTATGTCTAAATATTATTGTATTATTTACTTTTCTTTCATGTTCACAACTATGTGTGGTTTCTGAATAAATTATTTTATTCTTATTCTTATTCTTAAATGTACTTAATTAACTTGAGACTTTACCAAATATGTAAAGAGCGTACTTTATAGGTACAAGTAAGTAAAGTAAAATGCAGTAAGATAAAGTGGCAGTGGGCCAGCCATATCTGTCGCAGAACCCATGAAAGGTGGACTAAATTGAGTGGAGACCCCGCCACGGTAAACGTAGTGTTGGACGTCCCCCAGCTCGATGGAACGATGAGCTTAGGTTAGGAAGATGGCTGGAAGTGGCTGGAGGTCGTGCTCTTTGGGGGAGGCTTACGTCCAGCTGTGGACTGCAATAGGCTAACATGATGGTGATGATGGTGACATTTTAGCTTACCTATTTATAAAATATTATATTAGCAACTGCCTGCAACTTTGTCTACGTAGACTTATATTAGTAGAATAATCGTCCCACGGTAACGGTAACGGTAACACAAAAAACCTTATGTGTTGGGCTATATCAATACCCATGCATGTGTGCCTTTCAGCTAATTAAATTTAGCCGTTAAAGCGTGATTGAGAAACTAAAGTATTAACTGTTATATTTATAATAATAATTAGTAAAGGTATGATTTGGATCTTGGCAGTCGCTGCCCATCATCGCGAATGCACCGCTCTGTGTCTGATACCGGCTGCTGTCGCGCTGGCGGGGAGCGTGGTCTTCTCGCCTGCCAAGAAATCCAACAATTGACAACAAATTAAACGCAAAAATGATGTTTTTATTCAATACACAAACAGGGTTTAATGTTTTAGGTTTACATAAAACTTTTTACGTTTACGTTTAGTTAACCCGTCCTCGATTCAGAACCGTTCGGTAACTAATTGTCGACCAGACGATCACGTGACACTTATGATTTAACAGGATTTAACATTAGTGTCACGTGGTTTATCGGTTGACAATTAACTCTCGAAAGGTTCTGTATCGGGGGGTCACAGTAACCAGACAATGGAAATTTTATTGTTGGCCACATGTAGGTGGTTTGAGCTTAGAAAATGTAGTTTACAAAAGACCTATACTCAGTGCCTACAATAGAATTTGATGAAATATTAAGAACATAAACATATTTGTTTACCTATGTCCCTTTAATTACTTGCTTGACTTTTAAAGTACTTAGTGGCGTTTGATACGTTTATTATTTTCATTTCTTTTTATTATGATAGTAAGTAAACTTGTGAGTTTCAAAATAACAGGAAAGAAATCAAAATATCTCCTAACAGCAAGGCTTTAAGTAACATAAGTAAAGACTACAACTAAATGTAACAGTAAGAACAACCCAGGGTCACGTATCTATGGTTTAAGATTTGATGAGCACTTCAGGCGCACTTTCGTACTTGTAAGTTTGCTCTGCAGCAGCTGGCCCCTAATTGAGCAGTTTTGGATTAAGCGCTACTTCATTACGTATTTAAAATGTATCAATACATGTAAAAATAAAATGTTTAGCTATTGCTCGCAGATCCGTATTCATTGGTTTGAAGCAAAAAAGAAGTAGGTTGGCATGATAGCTTCTCCCTTAGGAACCTTATTGTATATTCTGATAATAAAAGTCGTATACTAGGTCGTGATGTATTTTATGCGCTAAATTGAATGTAGATCAGTTTTAAGACAAAAAGCCCGTTTTTGCTCCTGCTGTTCTTATCCAGGGTCTAGGATCTCATTATAATAAAATAATAATCACTTTCTCTGGAGAAATTAAACACTACGATACCACTCGCAAAAGTCGTGAAATGCGTGCCTGATTTTGCAGAATACAATTTTAATGTCAAGACATTTGCTCCAAGGTGCAATTACTACGATTTAAACAACGTAATTTCATTATCTTTTTCTTCTTCCTCTTCAGCATATGTTTTGTCCCCTGTTGGACATATGCCTCCTGAAGCTCTCTCCAGCTAGCTCTTAGTGCGGCGATTCTTGTCCAGGCCGGTCCTGCCGTCTTTGCAATATCGTCCGACCATCTTGCTCGTGGTCTGCCCACACTTCGTTTTCTTGTGCGGGGTCTCCAGAGCAAGACCTTGTGGTTCCATCTTTCGTCGTCTCTACGGCATACGTGGCCTGCCCATTGCCCTTTCAGTCGAGCCACCTTTTTGCCACGTCGGTAACTTTGGTGCGCTGGCGGATTTCATAAAAACGAATAAATATTTTTATGTTTTTTATCAGTTTTTGATTTTAAAATTTCCGCATGTCACTCCTTTGACAACTGTCATACTATTAGCATTGATCAAGTAAACTATTAAGAAGTTGACGTTGTAAACCTAAGTCAAACCAATCAATCGGTTCCGAAACTGAGTCAACATTAGTCAAAATTTATAGCTCAAATAGCTCATTCTTTGGAAACAGTTTTGAGCCATGTAAATATGTCTAGCAATTGACAAACAATCTCAATTTTATAAAGCCGTATAGCCACCGCTTAATTGCATTACCTCTTGCCTTTATTTTTTTTATAAAAGAGTAGATAATTCCGTTCTCTTTTCCATAATTTCATGTTTCGGACAACTGTCCCATGCTTTTAATAGCAACAAAGAATTTATAAGTAGGTGTTCGTAGTACTTATATATTCCCTGGATGGCAATGACATTAGGCCATAGACTTCGGAGATAAAAAATTGAAAGAGATGAAGTTATCTGTTGTCAGTGGTTTTAAATGTTGCGTCTCTTTTCTTCTCAAAGCAATTAATAGACAAAATATCCAAAACATTCGTTCTTTTACATCCCTAAACAAAACCTAATTATGTAGTTCATGGTACAAATTCAAAACAAGCTCAAATCAAAATCTCGAAGCAGCATAATTGCTTTTACAATTTTGTAGCAGCCAAGCAAAGTATCATTATTAAAATTAGAGATCTATACATATAATTCATTTATTTCTTAGATTTTGTTACTGTTTTTACAGTATTCATTCAGAAATTAAGAAATCAATGAAATGTCTGCTATGACCATTTTCCATACCAATAATTTTGACATAAGAAATCAATTTGTAACTGTCATTAGTGTCAAAATAAACGTCATTTGTATGGAATTGAGTGAATGATAAACAAAATTGTATGTTGTCAAAATCGATGAAACAAGATTGTTTTTACGACCTCATGGTACCAAATTGACGGATGGGCGTAATTTGAGATTGTTTTAAGAGTTTATGGTTACCCCCCTGTACTGTTTATTTCCTTATGTTCTTATTTTACTTGCCTATTTTAATTTTAAATCGTTGTTTTTGTAGACCCCTACACTATTTATTTCCCAAACTATTTAATGATGCTATGAACTATGTAATCATAACAAGTTACAAGCTTTATCTTGAATGCTATTTCAACTCTAAAGTCTTAACTCTATCTAGATAATTCAGGTTTTTTATTTTACAAGCAAGTTTAATTTTAGTGTGCCGATAAATTTCTGAATTCTTCAATGCTAGTATGCATTTAAGGAAGATATTACATCACTAATTGATATAATAATGTAAGTATTTACCGGTGGTTCTAATTGAACATTTTACATTAACATTACAGGAACCGAGCTACTTTTGACTATTCTGTAGGAACTAAAACAGGTAGTTAAGATGGGTAGTGGTGAGGTAATGGAAGACTTTCTAAAATAACTATTTTAGGTTACATTATTTACAACTTGCAAATGCAAATGCTGCTCACAAGATACTGGTCGGACAGTGTTACCCCGGCGGTAAAACATATGTTTATCGCCCCTTAAGAAAAGTAGAAGAACAATAATAAAAGGATTTAGCTTCTATTGCTATACTAAAAAAACCTTACTTATCTGAAGAAAACTCATACTGTGGAGACTCCCTTAATTGAAGAAGTAAAAATGTGTCACATAGTGTACCTACTTAATGTGAGCACACGGAGCAAAGAAGCTTTAATCTTTGGTTAGTTTATGAAAGTTAACTTATGTATAAAGCATAGGTTTAATAAAGTTCTTTGTTTTCCATAGAAACTTGAAATGAAATTATTTATACATCTATACTGTTTATTTCCTTATGTTCTCAGTTTACTTGCTAATTTTAATTTTAAATCATTGTAATTGTAGGTGTAATTCCCCAACTTTTTTATGATGCTATAATAGTAAGTAAGCATAACAAGTTATAAGCTTTTTATTAAATGCTATTTCAACTCTAGTCTTAACTCTATCTAGATATTATAGATTTTTTGTTTTACAAGCAAGTTTAATTTTAGCGTGCCGAATAAACTAAAACTTTTTGATTGACATTTTAAAACATTATTTTTACTGCATATTTTCGACTAGTAGATTAAATAAGTATTATCTATTGTTACTACATAGTATTAGTAAAAAATTAAATTAATAAGATACATAACACAAAATCCCAAATGACAAACCAGTTTCAGCGTACACTAGTTAACAAACTTCAAGAGTGACTCTTTTCATTGTATCTTCCATTTAGTATAACCTGTATTGGCATCTATCTATATTTCTCAACAATTTATTGTATTAATACAACTACACATCTGAAATCTTAATAATTGTTTAACATTCCTGCCGCAGCTAGATATATTACTGAATTCTTCATTAGTAGTAAGTATGTATTTCATTGAGATATTACATCATTAATTAATATAATATTAACACTACATAATACATGACTGTCTCTATAATTTCACAGAAAAAAGTTATAATCATCTCATCCTTTCATCACAACAAAAACCTCATTGATGACCGGTGGTTCTAATTAATTTTACATTAACATTACAGAAACAGAGCTACTTTTGATTATTCTGTTGGAACTAAAATAGGTACCTAGTTAAGAGTGGTAAATAAGGGAACGGAAAACTTTCTAAAATAACTATTTTAGGATAATTACATAGGTATTTACATCTTTTAATGACTATATCTTGTAAATATTTTTGGTGTTATAGATTATGATGTATTCTAGTTTTCTGAGTAGATAGCTTGAGATTTAGATTTTAAGATATGTTAAGAAGAAATATTTTGAAATAAAAACAACTGATTGTATTCTTAAATTATCTAATATTTACTGTTTATTTACAATGTTTATCACTGTAATCACTGGGTGAACACTATTTTCTTGAGTGAGACCACTTCAAAGTAAAAAGGTGGTGAAAGAGTTTTCCAAGAATCCCATGGGAGTGTTATCGGCGTCACACACAACACAACATTACACTTTTTATTTACACTAGTTTATGCAGTTTGTAAGGCATATACACGTCTAATTAGTCAAATATTTCCAAAAATGGACGTAAATGAGGTGTTTTTTTGATCAGAATTAGGTAAATTTACTCAAACGTTTGAACTTTGGTTGATAAAAAGTTGCTTTTTTCAAACCTTTCATTCATAGACATCTGACAGCGGTAACGGTTGGGTAGTGGTTTGGAAATGGCACGAACTTTTTTAGCGCGATACCAAATGTCTCAAACGTAACGGAAGTGGTGTGGATGTGGTGTGGTAATGATTCGATTTTATTAGCGCGATCGGGGCCCAGAGGGCCAATTCCCGTAATTTGACAATAGTCGCAATCCGGTGTCGATCCGCTCCCAGTAACATTACGATCCCAAACGGTATTCTCGTAAACCCAAAAAATGCAATTATAGTTCGTAATGCGACTGAAAATGGAAGAAACCACAATAAGATATTTTTTTGCTCTGTTTTTAGTCTTATTGGGATAGTTTTAATAATTTTACGACAAATTGAAAGTTTACGAGAATACCGTTTGTGATAGTAATGTTACTGGGACCGGATCGACATCGGATTGCGACAATTGTCAAATTACGGGAATTGGGCCTCTGGTCGTATTGACCAAACGTTGACGTCATTAGCGGATTGTATAATCAAGCGAAGTGCTTAATTCATATTTAATTGTTTATTGGATTTAGTAATAGGCTACAAGGTGAAGGGAGTACATAACTATGCATACAGGGTGTTAGGTAAATGGTATATCTAGCCGAAACTCTCTAGCCTATGTTAACATGTGCATATAAATACTATGGTGAAGTCAGATATTTGATACTCACAAGAAACACAACCACTGGTCATGGACTGGACGTAAAGAATTAATATTCTTATACTACGAGGTACAGTCAGCGTCGAAAGTAGCTGTCAAAAACTAACTTCCAAAGGAAGAGTGAGTACCTCTTTTAAGAGGCATCGAACCTAATTGGCATACCTCAAGTTATAAGGTTACTAAAATAACATTATTTTGGTGTACACCTATAAAACATACGATAATCGATAGAGAAAATAATTACAAACAACAAATTTTAATATTCATACAAAATATCGTAAATAATATATACTTTGTTCAGAATTTCAGGGTGAACATGTAATATTTATTTACTTATACATAATAAATTTTTAATTCTGAACAAAGTATATAATTTACGATATTTTTTCAAAAAATATTTGTTGTTTGTAATTATTTTCTCTTTCAATTAACGAATGTATGTTTCATAGGTGTACACCAAAATAATGTTATAACAATGGTAAGGCCTTGTTCAACTTTATATAACCCACCAAATTCTGGTACTCAATATGGCGCTGATATCTCCGATTTTGCAAAAGTTTGTAAATCACCGGAATTTTATTAAGGTTACTTGCAACTTGAGGTATGCTAGGCTCCATAAAAAAAGTTCGAAGTCTTTTCACAATAACCCGACACTTTATGGCACTTTTGCGAAGTGATTTTGTCAGACTTGTGATATGTTTTTCAATTTTATTCTTTTGGAAAATTTAGATAAACTACTAATTGTTGACTGTACCAGAGAATGAATTTTATAAGGGGTGTTTTTATCTCCTCCAGATCGGGGACAATAAAAAAATTAAAAGTTACCAAATTTTTTCTAATTAATTATCAAAATAAAAAAACTGTGCGGTGTGGTGTTAATATTTACCAATTTGTTATTTTTGTAGTTCAATCAATGTGATTTAATTCAATGAATGTAATATTTGCGTTATTTAAAGCTAACTATAGTAATGTTAATTAGATAAAGTAATTGAATGTACCATCTTACTATTATTATAAATGTTAAATTTTGTATGTTTCGATGTTTGTTACTCAATAGCGGCTAAACTGAATTAGTTGATAAAATATATACGAAACACACACACACACGAAATGTCGACCTGAGGGCCAATTCCCGTAATTTGACGAAAGCCGCAATCCGGTGTCGATCCGCTCTCAGTAACATTACGATCACAAATGGTATTCTAACGGGAGACGCCCTGACAAAATTTATTGCATGTACACATTGCTGTTAATTCCTTGCTTCGAGATCATGACCATTAGTATGCTATATTTATATAAGCTCGTCCTAAAATGTAGCAAACTAAAGACGCAGTGGGCCGGCCATATCTGTCGCAGAACCGATGAAGGGTGGAGTAAACGGGTTCTCGAGTGGAGACCGCGCCTTGGCAAATGTAGTGTAGGACGCCCCCAGCTCGATGGACCGATGATCTTAGGAAGTTGTCTGGCAGTGGCTAGATGAAAAAAAAAGAAATAGAAAAACCATATGACATTTTAATCTTGTTTTTGTGTTTTCCCGTGGAATGATTATTCATTCTTCTTTGGCTGCATTCTAAAGTCTACACAGGCAAAGTCACAGCTAGTACTCAATAAAATATACATTGCGTTGTATCTAATATTATGCACATACACGTCCTAGTCATAATTTCGCACGACAACCCGCAAATCGATTGCTACGCAATTCAAATGGGCTCCAATAAAATGGCCCGGTTTACTACCGGCAGCGTATTTGCAAACACCATATAACCCTATAAATACGCTGACTGTGTATTTAATATTGTTATGATTGAAAATCAAAGCCTACGTGGGATACTTAGTTTTTCATTGTTTTTGAGGCCGAAAAACTCGCATTCTCTAGTCAAATAAAATACCTATTTAAATGGCTCCAACTTCGAAAAAAAAACACAATTAATGCAGGAAGAGTTTTTTTTAAAGATTTCGATATTGGTCCCATACAAAAAGTCGTTGTATCTAAGCAGGACGATATGAACTTCTCTGCGGCTCCAAAACCAATGAAAATTTACAGTGTATTTAATTATTCAAATAATATAATAAATAGTATGACCAGACGCAAACTAAGTAGGTAACAATTTCATTTTAGTTCATCGTTATCATCATCAGCCTTGCGAACGCGGGACCTGTTATTGGCCAATTGCATACAGTGGGTGAGATGTTGCGTCTTCTAGCTCGTGGTCGTCACTCGAAAACCTTTCTTTCCCAAAAGTTGTCAGTGCTTTAGCTTTGTGATTCGAAGAGCTATTACGGTGTCTTTGGTTCTTCTTTGAGAATATCCTCATTTTGGATCTTATCTCACCAAGAGACGCCAAGTGAAAGCTCTCTGCACAACGCGCTGGGTGACTATGACCGTCAAGGACCACGTCTCAGTGCTGTTAGTCATAACTGGAAACACATACACAGCCCAAAGAGTTTAATGTTTAGGCACAATTTAGTGTTTGGGCTCTGGGGATATTGGACGGGAAGAAATCGCATAGTTTTTCGTATTTATTTATTAATCTGCATTCAAGAAAATAATGGGAAGGACTTCACAGATCAAGCGTAAGATTGACTAAAGGATCAAGATTGTCAATGATAAAGATCATGAGGTCAATTGAGGTATGTCTTTGTGCCTTACTTCACACAAATATGTTAAGCTGGTTTTGCACCTTAAATTTTTTTGCAATTATTGTTAGAATGTTAAAGCGTAGATACTTTTTAAAGCACTTGCGTGTATTTCGTTAAATCGCGGTTAGGAAATTTCTCATTTATGGCCAACATTGACATAGACGGAAACCATTTTAATTTCACATTCAGAGCCAAATCAAACGTGAATTCAAAATTATTCAATTAAGTTAAATTTTATTTTATTGATTTATCATTGGTGTAAGGTTTTAATTTTCAAATTTAAATTTTCTTTTGGAAAAGTAACACTTACAAGACTACTTAAAAAAGGAAAAAGTATTTTGGATCAAACACACTAGGCACTTAAAAACCACCAAGTACGAGTTGGACTCGCGCTCCGAGGCTTTCCTACACCTCCTTAGCGTAAGCCCGACACACACTAGACCGGTTTTAATTATTACTTCTTTTAGTCCAGTGTATATGTCGTGGCCAGATCGTAAAATTAAACATTTCATGATGTGACCGATCTTTTCATAAAATGGTGGTATTTCATGACATAGAACAGAACCCGCTGCCTACATCATGATGTAGTCTGGCCAGATCAATGAATACTCAGCGTTTGACGATATAAACATCTAAACGCACGACTACTTCATGAAATGGTCAAACATTAGTGATCATATCGTAAAATCGTTACAATACCTACCGGTAGAGACGCTAATGCTGCTTGGTTTTTGGCGGATTAATGGCGGCGGACAAATATTTTATTCTAAAAGTGAATAATATTGTGTAAATTTAAGGTGAAAGTGCAGTAAAATATCGTTACGATACCAAGCTAGGCGATTTTTACGAAAGTCAACTCAAAAAACCAGCACAACGTCAAAAAGTCAAAGAGTTCGGTGCGCAATTTGAGAGGTTAGTTAGGTTATTTAGCTATTCAAGTCTTTTAATTTCATAGTTTTGTTTAAAAATTATTACTATTTAAAATGTTTTATTTATCTATCAAGCAAGAATGCAAATATTAAACAAATTCACGTAACTTGTGAACGTATTTTTATTTTAATGATATGGCCAAACGTGGATCGACATTTCATCGAATGTTGACGTTTAAACGATATGGTCAGTTTTAGTTGGCCATATCATGAAATACCACCATTTTTTAAAATGATCGGTCACATCATGAAGTGGTCAATTTTACGATCTGGCTACGACATATATATACTATTTAGTCGGACTAAGTTGGACGTTAGACGCGTGTATAGCCGTTTCTACGGTAAATATTAATAAATAAAAATACTTTTTGTTATAATTGTCTGTTTTGAAACATATAAATATTTCGTAAAAACTTTAACCGACCTACCTCTATAATGTTTGAATGTACCTAACTAGTCTATAATGTTACTAAAAATGGGATTGAAATTTAAAAAGTCAAGCTTTAAAAACTAATTAGTCTAATAAAGGTAACGGCCTTAACTTGTGCATAACAAATTGAGTTCTACTAAATAATGTACCCGTTAGCTGCATCATAAGTTTTAACAAGCGCAGTTCAGTCACTACGAGTTGCGAATTCACGGTCACTGCTCATATTCTCACTTTGTTAGACACTTCATTCTCTAAGTTCGTAGAATAAGTGAATTGAAAAGTGATTTGAATCTACTTGAAATAATCACGTCCTGGTATTGCTGATTTGCTAAACATTGATTAATTTCCATCATTTATCGATTACTTCGTATTATATAGTGATAAATCGACATCTGTGTCAGACAAAACAACAATAATTTTCTTGGTCTTGGAGTAAACAATGGGGAATATGCATGTTTTTTTATTTGGTCCTAAAATAAATAGTACTTAACTATAATTAATAAAACTTTAAGAATTTTCAAAAAATATTGATAAATACCTGACTTACAGCCCATTAAAGTCGCGCGTTAGACACGGAGATCCGATATGTACCGTGACGTCACATTACACGTCCGCCATACATTTTTCATAGTAAAAGTTGTTTTAGAAAGAGATAGGTATACCTTAATTTCTAATTACTATATTACGGTTATTTTTTTACCTAAAATAAAATATAGTAAAAACAACATTTTTTTTTTCATGCATATTCCCTATTGTCATGTGGCAATTTTCTGTCCTAAATTGAATAAATGATTTTTGACTATTGAATATTTTGTAAATTCATCCAGTACCTACTAAACCTATCTGCACTTTATTATACCTTCAATGCAAGCTTAATCAATTCGATACTTAACAGTCTTGCAACAGCATCCGTACCTTTGCACAATATCCCTTCGATATTTACGCGGATATTAACCATCAATATCACGCTTCTTAGCGCTTTTGTCGTAAATCTCTTTAGTTCGAAACATTTACCGGAGTAGCGGAATTTTATATATACAGTGTGTAACGAAAAGGTGAAATAAAACTTTAAGGGGTTATTCTACGTCTAAATAACATCATCTTTTTCTATGGGACCAACGTCGAAATCGCAAAAAAAAAATACACTTTCCCATACTAAAACGCGACCAGCTGGCATCAGTTTGTATGGAAACTTTTTTTTTTTTGAGATTTTGATGTTGGTCCCATAGAAAAAGTTGATGTAATTTAGCCGTAGAATAACCCCTTAAAGTTTTATTTCACCTTTTCGTTACACACTGTATAAGGTACATATTGTTCTACATTTATAAGGTATGACAGGGAAAACTGGAAATGTATTTTACACAATGCAACTCTTATAATATGTATTATCTCATTAATCTCATAAAAATAGAAGTGTGTGTGCGCTTGTGTAAGTATGTAGATGGATGTGTGTGTGGGTAATGATAGAGTAAAATTTACTAGTTACTTTAAAAACATGACTTTGTGTGTGCTGGAAGACGTGTATAACAAAATAAATTTATTAATACCTACTATTTCGGTCGCAATGAAGCTCGTAAAATAATCAGTAAGTAAACTGTATTCCAATAATTAAAATGTAATCTCAACACCTATACGTTACACGGTGGTAAATAATTCCATAGACTATTATATAAGGTGCTTTAAAAATATCTGCCACGGCTGAAATGGGTGAAAGTAATGCTTATGTAGATTACGATAGTGAAGGAATTACGTGCCCTGGATCGGTAATTAATTATTTGCGAAAAGACAGTAAACAAATGGTTACTTGCTTCAATTTGCATAACACACGACCTGGGACCTGGGTAGCGAAGAGTGCGGGCCGCCGGGCGGTATAATGTGAAATGTTAGCATTTTTGGACAGATGTGGACGGTTTGAGACACAATAAAGCTTCTTTATTTAATATAATTTTTTTAATGAAAAAATTAATGATGTTATGGACACAACATTTTTTTAATATCGTAATCTATATAAACAATACTTTTACCCATTTCAGCCGTTGCAGATATTTATGAAGCACCTTATACATATATCCATAGACTAAGTATTTATACTCTATGTTCTTTATTTTGTTGTTTGTTATTCTTTAGTTTGTTGTTAATTCCTTACTTCAAGATCTAGACAATTAGTGTGTTGTCTGGCGTATTTTATTGATAAAAAAAGTGTTGGCATATTGTTTTTCGTACTTGATCTTAAATCGCCACCTTGTATGATTAATCTATCTAACAAGCGTATCGGCGAATGAACAGTGCGCTCGAACAGGCCGGGCGCAACAAATTAACGATGCTGCATCCTTTGACGTAACTGAATTTTCGCTCAAAAGATCCGTTCAGCTTAGGTACTAAACTAAATTAAGAGCATGTATGTCAAAACTGAGCGGCTTTTATTTAGCGGAAGAACTTGTGTTATATATCTATTCGGCAAGAACGAGTTTTAATCAAAAATAAATGGTTCTAACAATTACATTCATTATTATCTAGCCCCAAACTACGCCAAGCTTGTACAATGGTGACTAAATAACGTATAAACATACATACTTTAATATATGTATGTATAGCTCTTAGTATTCTCGTCTGACATTTCCCAGAGCTTAAAAACAAAAGTCTTTGAGCAGTGCGTATTGCCAGTGATGTCTTACGGCACTGAGACGTGGTCCTTGACTACTGGGCTCCTAAACAAGCTCATAGTCACCCAACGTGATATGGAAAAAGCTATGGTTGGCGTTTCTTTACGAGATAAGATCCGAAATGAGGAGGTCCGTAGAAAAACCAAAGTTACCGACATAGCTTTTCGAATTGCAAAGCTAAAGTGGTAGTGGGCAGGCGTCATCACTCGCAAAACTGACAATCGTTGGAGAAGAAAGGTTCTTGTGTGGTGACCACGAACTGGAAGACGTAGCATGGGCACACGCGATGGACGACCTGGTCAAGGTTGCAGCCGCGAAATATAAATAGTAATACCCCTGGAATTTAATGCAAAACTGCGTGTATAAGTTATTCACGTAATACTTAGAAATGAATAGTAAGATTTATACATGGTGTTAACTGACCTTGTTAAGCATAAAGATACATACGAAACAGAAGCCGAAATGCATGAAAGGCGCAATACTCGGAAAAAAAACCTGAAGAGAAATATCATACTAGCCTCAAAATTGTGAAACATTGTCCACCTAATCGAGCTGTGACGCTTTTTAACAAACTGCCAGAAGAATTAAAACTAGAGACTAGGTTTAACGTATTTGAAATTAAATTACAGAATTTTCTTTTGGAAGGTGTCTGTATAGCGTAGAAGATTTTTACTTATTTAGTTGCATGCATATCTATTATAAATTATGTAAAATATTCAAACACAATGCATATTGTTTATGAATAAATAAAATGAAATGAAATTAAATTTATATGTTTATCTCGAGCAAGTACCCAAGACATTCCATGCAATAAATTAACGAGAACTTTTAGTGATCTCACTCTGTAGTCGTAACTCAATATACTTCAAGACTTAACTCCAATAAGCACTTGGATGACAAAGCAAATAAAACTATGTCTGATAAGACATCTAAAGTATTTCTTGGAGAGAATTGGAACGTGGTAACTAAATATAAAGAGAAATTACCTTATTTACGAAAAACAGTTTGATCCATAATTTTATTAGCATCCAAGAAGAAGCAGCGTAAGAAACTCGGTCACTATGTTCGGCCTCTTTGTAAATAGGTAGGTATGTTTAAAAGAAATACAATTACATACATACATAATTCAAGTAGAAACCGATTTGAGATTTACATGAAATTAATATTATTATTATTTTTTCTTCCGATGAATATAAAATGTGTTACTCCAAAAACGCGAAATAAAATTTCAAATAGGTTATAGATATTTATGTCATGTGAGGATGGCCGTACAGAATACACTTCCCTACCGCCAACAGAAGACTGTCGTAAGAGGCAACTAATTCCTGTAGCACGAGACAGGCAGCGTCTGCGTGCGAAATGTTGTAACAAAACTGCTCTCACCTACTCGCCTGCCAAGCGTGGCGAGTATAACTGAAATGAATGGCTGAAATGATGATGATGATGATATATATATATGTAATTTCCCATACAAATAATATAATTATGTAACCGAAAAGTTAACATAGGACATTGTTTTTTTCAGTCAAGTCTTGATTTTCAATAAAGTACCACAAGCTCTTATTGAATTACTCTAAGAGTTCAATATTTACATTTAAAAAATCCTTACGAGAAATAGATATTAAAAAGTAGACGATTATTTAAACGGCAAGAGTGCATGGACTCAACCTGCTTAGCTCGCACTTACTACATGTCTTCTATCTTACTACATGTATGTTAATTATTAAAACCTGTAAAATATTTTCTGACAAAGGTGTTTGTTGCACCGTTTCTTCTTATAACCAGCCGATTTGTAATCCCGAAGTGGTTTTTTATCGTTAATTGGCTAATCTTAAAATGTCCAAGTAGGCTTTAAAAATCATACTGCTCTTTCACAATAATTCAAGGCTATTCCGCACAATTTTATTTAACGTAACTGCTCTTTCACAATAATTCAACGCTATTCCGCACTTTTTTATTTGAATAGCCTACTTGGGAATAGGGAATATGCATGAAAAAAATATACTGTTTTTACTATATTTATAAGAAAAAATATATATATGTAGTGCTAATAGTGAAAACAAAATTGATTTTAGGTAAAAAATAACCGTAATATTATAGTAATTAGAAATTAAAGTATACCTATCTCTTTCTAAAACAACTTTTACCATGAAAAATGTATGGATTTAATGGGCTGTAAGTCAGGTATTTATCAGTATTTTTCGAAAATTCTTAAACTTTTATTAATTATGATTAAGTACTATTTATTTTATTGCCAAATAAAAAAAACATGCATATTCCCCATTGTAGGTGTATAAATACAATACAAATAAATGCATGTAGACTTTTGTATTCATTTGAAAGCAATACAAGTACTGATTCCAATACGTAGGTAATTTTCAGCGGTTCATTGCTTTTTACGCATTGTTTCAAAAACCGCTTCCGACCAAAGTTGATTTCAATACCGCATAAAATGGCAGAGCTGACTGCATATTGTTTCGAGATTCAATGACGGAGAACAATCGGGAATGGAGTGGACACAAAATCAAATATTGTTTTTTTGAGAATCGCTAACGCAGTCGGTATGTACAGCACTGCGTTTTATTGAATAAGTATGACAAAAAAATTGTGAAAAAACCTAGTGCATAGTATTTTTTCGTTCATTACTTACTGACTCGACGGATTTTGTGCAGTCCAAATCCTGTCTATAGACGATATTTGCGCATGTAGTCAATAATCTCATCAAAGAACAGTTTCAGTTTTCTGGATTTTCCTACTTTCTGGAATCTGGACAACTTTTTGTTTTTTTTTTTCCTTAATAACGGTCCGATTATAACAATAAAAGAAAAAATATTAATTTATGTTACGTTTATTTTAAACTAAACCTAAGTAGTTTATACGAATCATGTGTTTATCATACTTTATGATTATCTTCTACGAATTTCATATAATAATTAAACACGACGCTTTAACAGTAAGCGTTTTTAAAATCGCAACGACTAAACGCAGATCCGTGTCGTCCGTGACGTCACTTCATAATCAATCACTGTGTGGCGATGCAGTGACACAGCCATTTCGGTTTTCTGTTATTAGAATTCCCTCGGTTGTCGGGTTAAATTAACCCCTTTAGACCTAATACATTTTCTTGATTCCGCACCAAAGTGATGACGAAGATGTATTAAGGGGTTGTGCGTTTGATGGATGGGATTGTCTTTTATCTTTTACGGGTTGAGTTTTACGTTCACGGGTTGAAATTTCGAGACGGTTTTATGCCAGGGGTCATTAGAGTGAGATTAAATTTGTTATTAGGTTTATTTCTATCAAATAAATATGAATAGGATGTAAAATACAGCAGACAACATACTAACTGTCATGGTCTCAAAGTAAGGTAATCTACATCTTTGTATTAAGGCGCCGGGTAAGGAGAATGCACGTAAAAGAGATAGATAGATACTCTTTATTGCACACCATACAAGTAAATTACACATGATTTTTACAGAAAAACGTACAATTTAGGCGGTCTTATCGCTAATAGTGATCTCTTCCAGACAACCTTCAGGTAGAGGACAACCAATAAAGAGAGGGAAAGGTGGTGCAGAGTTCTTATAATTCTTATATAAACAAATTCTTAAAGAGGTGTTTTTGTATAAGTTTTCTGGCGATAATACTGGATATAGGATGTGGAATTTAATATATTATGTAACTTATATGTTAAAGTTTTGCCTAATGTATCTAAATACTATATTTATTATTTCTTATAAACACAAAAAATATTTGGAAGTACCGCAAATATAGCGAGCTTGTACACATTTACATTTTAAACGACGTTTTTGTTTAGCTTCAATGTTGGTTTAGTTATTTATAACATTCGTTCCTTTAGGGTAAATTTTCTTTTTCAAATTGTCAACCAATTAAGAATTATAAGGTTTTTAATGGATTTTACTCTTAGCGCCTACTTTTCCATGAGCGGATATTTTGTTTTGCAATGATACTCTATTTGCACAGGAGCGCAACGGATTGATGTTTAGTCTGCGAGAAGCATTTGTATAATCTTAGGCACGTAATAGAAGTCGCATTAGTCGCCGCTTAATGTTCAAGGTCACTTGCCTTACCCATCGCCTTAAAGAAAAAGATACGATGGTCTAGAAGACAAACATGATAATAACAGACCTACAAATTTTTCAGGAGTACTGTTTTTATTGATTCAAAACTTCTAGATACTATAACATAAAACTGTACATAGAAATGCCTATTACTTAGTTAGGTACAGAAAGTGACGGAATTATGGCATTTGGATAAGTGCGAACAGTAGTGCAGCTCATTTAATATATTTGACATTAAAATGTTACATTATTAAAATTTTGTAATTAGCACATTTGATTTCTAGACCGAATGACAGTATTTTTTTGCCAGGGGCATCCATCACACCCAGCCCAAACCCAATTTTGAAAAGATCGTTTTCCGAATTGACCTGAAACTGAGAATCAAACCCTTTGCAATCACGACAAATCACCACGCCACTACTCCAATTGGGTCGACAAATAATTAGAAAAATAATTTTAATTAATTGTAAATACATAATAGGAAAAGATGATGGAAAATTATGCAGTGCTAATTTCTTAAACGCATTACGGTCGCTGGGCCCTTGTCTCTACTCGTAATATAACATAACCGCGGCAGAAGACGACCACCTAAAAGACGAATAGAAAGACAACTGACAGCAAGCTTTACCTGGTCGTCTGATATTATATAAGAATATATATATATGTAGATTTGGTATAAATATACATTTCAAAGTATTTGCAAGGGCAGACCCTAGCATATTCAGACAAGAGCTAATTTAGAAACATATTATTGAACTGACCCAAACGAATTAGGTATAATAAATATTAAAAATCACATACGTTGCTCTTATTCTAAGGTCAAGCAGCTAAAGCATTTATTAGAATTGACGACGGTGGCATACTAGCCAGACCCGAGACAGTATAGAAAGTTCGTTTTCTACACTGACTTGACCGGGCATCGAACCCGGGACCTCAGATATGGCGACACCAAGCTTAAGAGTGCTAAACATTCGGCTATGGAGGTCGTCACGTAGGTCACCGTTGGATAAATGAAAATGATGAAGCAATCTGGTGCCGAAAGACTGAAACACTTATTCGCCCTTTTTCACAAGCCGCATCCACTAGTCTGTCGGACACATTCACCTTTCGGTATCCTTTGTGTCTCCTAAAAGGACCCGAACCGAATCGGATAGCACTTAGACGTTATTTACACTTGCAGCAATTCACCAGAAACTTTTACAGTATACACTAGCACTCTAAGGCGTAGCCCACACAAAGCTACAGGTAAAATTGACCTGATAGCTCTTTTTAATGAAAAAGAATAACTGAGGGTCAAATTATTGCATGAGAGAGGTCTATGCCCAGCCTACTGACTGTTTGTGGGCTAATTTATCGAGTGCGTGGTTTGTGCCGTTAACTTATCTCAAAGGAACCTTTTTACTGCACGAATTACGACACACTCTTAGCACGTAATTTTTTCTTAGCACCTTACGATATTTATAAAAATCTATTTATTTATTTCGGTAAATTTGTTTATTTACGTATCACAAGTTTATACGCATGCGACAGTAATTGTATGATAGCGCCGAGAAAAAGCAGCAAAAAATAAACTAGGTCACAATTGGCCAGGCTGCAGCTAAGCCTATTTTCAAATAAAAAAAATTGTTTACAAGAAAACGTAGAGCGAGTTAGGCGGTTTTTTAGGTCTGTGGATTTTGATAATATAGATTATCATTTTATTTTAGTATTACTTGTATTATATATGTTTGGATACCTTGTTTACAAAGAAGGATGTTTCCTAGTATAGTAAAATAATGAATAAATACTACAAAATATAAAATTCAACAAAATATAAAACAAGTAACAAATTCAAATTTCAAATTCAAATATTTTTATTGCAGAATGTAGGTATATACATAGATCTTAAAAATAGTTTTGGGTCAGCTACATCTTACCTTATAGGCATGCAACATTATTTAATACAACGAAATAGGTTACTAACATTATATTTTAACAATTCAAATAATAAAATTAACTACTTAATTAGTGTCAACAGTTCTTTCATTTTATAATACCTACTTAGTATACGTTATTACTATAAATTAGTTAATGTCAATATCATTTCAATAAAATTAGTGTCAGAATTGCTATATTTCAACAGTATTTCATATCCTTGAAATCATTCTTAAATTAAAATACTTTCATGTGATTTTTACATAATTATTTAGCTAAGAGAGCCCGGCACCCCCGTGGGGAGAAACTCTACTCTAATAAATAGCACTTTAAACTTTAATATTACATAAACGAATCCCTAAATCGCAAAATTGATTTAATGTACCCACAATAACATTAAACGACCTATCCAATGACAACGCTCATAATGAGATAGACGAGAAAAAAACTCAAATCTTAGTTTAGTGTAGGTATTTATTAATGTTTTTTTTGTACATACATAGTGAAACTATAGAGGTTCCTGAGGGCCAATTCCCGTAATTTGACAATAGTCGCAATTCGGTGTCGATCCGCTCCCAGTAACATTACGATCCCAAACGGTATTCTCGTAAACTCAAAAAATGCTATTATAGTTCGTAATGCGACTGAAAATAAAAGGAACCAAAATCAGATATTTTTTTGCTCTGTTTTTAGTCTTATTGGGATAGTTTTAATAATTTTACGTCAAATTGAAAGTTTACGAAAATACCGTTTGTGATAGTAATGTTACTGGGACCGGATCGACACCGGATTGCGACAATTGTCAATTACGGGAATTGGGCCTCTGGTTGGCTACGACACCCTAAAAAGAACCACAGACAACCAAAATAACAAATGAATATAACATTCAAGTAAATTTTGTATAGGTATCACGTGGCAATATCCTATTTATTAACATTATTTGTGTTTATCCATAAGGAACAATTAGCAATAAGATAGATAGATAGATATCTAGACCGTTTATTGCAGGCCATACAAAGAAGTTACAGTGATATTAACTCAACAAACTCTTTCTACTCTACATATTTTCACCTATAAAAAATTCAACTGCCTCTGGTGGGATTCGAACCCAGTATATTGGTAAGAACAGTCCCCCGGATAGCGATCTAAATGATAATGATTATTTATTTCAATATAAACATTTTTACATAAACATTGACAATGGAGTCACCCTTTAGGCATATAAGGTGTACGCCTGTGTTAGGTGAAACCGCTCTTCTCTTTGACAAATTATATAGGTATGCTATATGATTGAAACTATGTTACAAAACTCAAAAATAAAACAAAAGGAAACAATTTAACAGAGTTATGCTGACTTATACTTAAGTATTATAATTTTATAAGTATGTGTTTGTGTGGAAGTGTGTACGTACATATGTGAAGGTGTAACGATGATTGTGAGTGTGTATTATGGATCTGTATGAGTGTATGATGTGTATGTGTATGATGTGTATATGTGTATGACGATCTAAAATGTGTTTGTAATAAAAAAAATCTAAATCTTGGGTTTGAATCCTAGCAGAGGGAGTTAAACTAGTAATTTTAACATCTTTATGAATGCAAAATATAAAAAAGTTTAAACTTAATGAACACACTTGTGTGCATTTAGCCTTATAGTTTAGAAACTTGAATCAGGTTTAAAGAAGCTGAAAATGGACTTCGTGTAAATAGAAGCCTTGGAACTTAGAGTGCCTAGTTAAAGTTTGTGAAGTTTCCAAGCTAGCCCCATAACTGGAGTTAATTTACATAGGTTGCAAACATGGGCAACGGATTGGAATAAAATAAGGGTTCTTCTAGACTGCTGATTTAGCGCCCTTGAGGCCAGAGTCCGACTCACCCCCAGATCGGGTCCGCTAGAAAGACCGGACCGGCGACCGCTAGCGGGGCGGACCTAGGCTGTGCGCCTTCAGCGCACGCCACAACTGCCCGGGTTAAGCTGAAGAATGCCTTCCTCAAAGGCACTCAGCGATAGGTCCATCCATAAAAATAAAAAAAACTGTTGATTTATTGTTTTTTGACACAAGTTGCGCTAGCCACTTACATTTGAACATACTAAGCAAATCATTAAATAAATGAAATCCCAGCGTGTCAAATTTTTCGTACTTTAAATAACGTCACGACACATGTAAGGAAATTATTATTCTTCCCACAGAACAGGAATGACACGCTACGCTCCTTCGTACCACTATATTTTTTTCGCTGACAAGCGTTGGCATGGCTACTAGTGTCAAAAAAACATGACAATAGTCAGACGCAACTCCGTTCGAAAATTGAGTAGTTAAAGGATCTTTAAAGCTTCGAGATTAAAAAATATGCCATCAAAAACATAACTTATAAAAAAAAAACAAGGCTCGCGAGTTCTTTTACCGTAAAAATTTGTGAGATTCATGTAATATCGTCGGTTAATTTATGCAGTCCCTACTTAAGGGGCCTTCTGTCTTAAGTTATTACGTAATGAGCTAACTTAACAATATTTATATTGACCATATCAATATTAAAAATCTTTTAAGTTTTAAATAAATAGATTGACTTAGCCATCACATAAAAACACAAAGTATCTTACTAGTAATACGTATATATAAAATTCGATTGTTTAGCATTTAGTGCGATTGCCAAGTCAATCTACTTATTTATTTAAAATAGAAAAGATTTTTAATATTGATATGTTTACAGTAAGATGTTGTTAAGTTAGCTCATTACGTAATAACTTAAGACAGAAGGCCCCTTAAGTAGGGACTGCATAAATTAACCGACTTGGTATTTCATGGATCTCAAAACTTTTTACGGTGCCGTGCCCCGAGACTGATATTTAAATAATTAGGTAAACCTACGTACGTGCCACTGCAAGGCACACGCGTCAACTTAACTATGAAGTGGTTTGGGCAATACACAACTAGGCGGGTCCAATTCGAATCGATGGAGAGGTGTTTTAAGGTTTGTGACGTAACTTGACTGTCAAATGTTATCAAACCGCCTTAAGGCCTCTGACTAGACTAGTATATCAAGCGATATTAGCTGGTTCCAACTTTGTAATGTACCTTCTGAAGCTCGTAAATGTTTGTGACAAATATCAATAATTAATTATGGTTAGAATGGTCACCCATCCACTCACCACCGCGGCTTGGGTTGCTTGCCAAACTTTAATGATTTGATTTGCAAGCCTTTCCTAATAAAATAAAAACATATAATCTGAAAAATGTATCAGTTTTATTATTGAACCTTCGTAGGCAGACTTTCTCTAACAAACTGCTTGGTACATCAATCAAATACACGGATCTTTTCTAAAAGAAATAAATGGCTGCTATTTTTCAAGGCGCACCTATTTACCGACCACATTCAGGTGGGGTCTACGTAGAATAATTCAAGTGCAAATACAATAACTTTCAGAAGAGCTCACGCTTTTGTTTTCTGTCATCTTATTTTATCATATTATTCATATTAGGTTTGGGGTGGTTTATGGCAATTACTCTCAAAGTAAAAAATATTGGTTTGGCATAATTTGCCGTAATCCTTAGATAGGGTTGTAGCGACATCTATCTCGCTACATATAAAACTGACGTATGCTACATCGCGATATTAAAGTTATCGGAGCGATTGAAGCATATATACAAGAACCCGACAACTACCGTCGGGCAGTAGCCCACCAGACACAACACCCGTCTGGTCGGAGGATCCTCCCTTTTCAATGGTGGATTGAGGACCTTAACACCCTGTTCCTCTCTCACCCTCAGGGTGAACTCAAGACCGACAGATGTGTGTTGAGACTTCGACCACTAAGATACCACTTTTTTATCATCAGGAAAATGCGTTACGCATACCATACCACACCAGCCACTGGCAGGAACCTCAGAACGTGGCCCGTATACCCACTAAAAATCTGACGGTGTCCCGCCGTAGCCATGTGAGACGGAACTACTGGTTTCGCCATAGGCCTAGGGCCATACTCCGCAGTCCTGGTTCGGCTGATGATCGTCTGTCAACGAGCGCCACCCAGTTTAGGGGGGAGTGGAGCTTCCCCAGGCCGGCTAGCAGGCCCCTTAAACGGTCCGCCTATCCGGGATCTATTAGGAAGAGGCAAGTAGATTTGGCATTTTATCCTCTGATGCCAAGTGCGTCGGCGGCGGATAACTGCAGCGTCACCGTCATCCACTGCTGCCATCTTTCTGCGAGATGATAGCCTTATAGAAGGTGAACATCGCCTGCCAAGCCTTCTCACTGGAGACCATTCTCGCCATGATGGCCGCCAAGGTGAGTCACATACTACCTCCCTAGCCCAGGCCGGACTTATCTCAAGGATGTGCTGCGCAGTGTCTGAATCGCAGTGACTCTAGCTGTAGTGGTCACACACAGTGCCAACTTGCACGCTATCATGGCAGCAGGCGTGGCCGGTCAGAATTTGGGTCAATCTAAAAATCGAGAGACCTACTACAAAACGTCAATTTTTTAAAAAATTTTTGATCTTTACATATCGGACTTAACGCTGAAAATCGGTTCAATGACCTTTAACTTATTAGGTAGGTTGACCTGCCATTGACTGTACAACTCGCTTTTGACTCTGGAGTGCCACAGAAAATATTATGTTTTGGTCTTGCTGTTTGAAAAGTTAGGTGGAAAACTGTTTAGTATGGAAAAAAAATGTTTTTCACTTATACTACTTGACGTAGCATCTCTTAAACGTCTAGCTCTGAACGGAGCTAAACGATATTTTCTAGACGTGACGTGTAAATATTAGCTAAAGTTATTTACATGGAACAAAATATTGTGACATTGTTGGTAAATAGTGTTGGGAATATTTCAGCATAATAGAGTAATCTTTTTACCTAATTTGTACAACGTGACAAAAATAGGCTATAAAACTTAAGGAACTGGTCATGCTGTTCAAATATAAAATCAAAATCTACCCATACTTAATGACCGGCAGATGTTAAAATTTGTACGGAGTAATAAAAAAAAATTGCATGCACTTTTAAGTAAAAATATTGCATAAAACTATTGATTGGGTCTTTGACTTGCCAAGTCATCTGGAAAAAAGCGCTAGGAAACGCGCGATGATAATATTTTAAGAAATGCACGTTTAAGGTTATTTTCTCTGATGAATAAAATCACCTATCTATTTTCGATAAACTTCCTTAGCTGAATTTTACTACCAATGATTCGTGTTCCTAAACCTATTTTGAGATTCTAAGATTGAATTTAAGCTGTGAGAAATAAAGCCTTAAAACGCCTTACATTTTACAGCGCAGCGTACTCGAGACCAAATCAGTGCTCGAGTTGATTTCTATAACTTCTCCCATATGGGCATTATATCGAGAGAGTTTCTATCTGGTTTAGCCGGAGTTATGCACGCTTTGTTACCGGGCCTATGTTTGATCGGCTCCTTTGTATAATATTTACTTGCCATTGTCTATTCGAGAATCTGAATCGCTTCACAGTTTCAAAACTTGACTTAAAACCTTTCTTCTACATTATTTATTTAACCATTTTTCCTACATCTTGGTCACTAGATACTTTTTCATGTTAATAGGGTATTTATTTATGTACATGTATTTATTTTAAGTATGTATTCATATTATGTCTAAATTATATAAGTATTTTACTATGTACACGTACTAGGTAGTATGTATTTTATTTTTATTTGTTCTTATTTTATTTAATTTGTTTTTTAATTAGTTTGTTAAATTTTTGGACTTTTATGTTTGGAACTCTTCACCGCCTCCCTTCTCTCAATATTAATTCAACTTTCCTCTTCCTGAAGGTTGTCTGGAAGAGATCGCTTCCAGCGATAAGACCGCCTAAATTGTGCTATTCATTATGTATTTACTTTCCTGTGATTTGTTTGTTTTGTATGGTGTACCATAAAGAGTATATATCTATCTATATTTGGTAAAATAAGCACTCACGAACCAGCTTTTAAGGCACTGCAGAACTGGTGCGACGCACTGCATATAAAACCAGCGCGTACTGCAACTTTTAGCATCTTCATTTCAGCCATAGTACGTCCGCTGCTGAACATAGGAATACCCGATGACCTCTTTAGTTGCCGGTTGGAAACGGCCTGCATCCTGTAAACTTTACCAGGTCACCTATGACTGCTTGTTTACACCTGGGTTTTCGCCGGAGCTGTGTTAGTCTGTTTATGTACCTGAGCCAGGAACTCCTAAGTGTAAATTTTGTAATCAAGTAATTATTGGACTGTAAATGTTTATGGCTTTTAGCCTAAAGCTATACCCGTGGTCCTGATTCATTAGCATCAGGGGATCGCGCTCAGGATTAGTGGGTAGTCAAATCCACTTTCATTTTCTTTTGAGGCCCGAAGTTCTACATGACCCCGGCCAGCCCCATTTAACATTTTCCTGGCGCTAAAAAAGGCAAGAACCAGACAGATCTAGAAAAAGAATAAAAATAGTATACTTGCATGTTTATTTCAGTTTTTGATTTTGAAGCATATTGTCAGAAATATAACTAATAGTCCATAACATTTTAAACGCAATAGCATAGCATTTTTCCCAAATACCTACTTGAGTTTTCTATGCGAACAATTTCATACATCAAAAAGCACATAATTGGCTATTGGCAAACAATGGACGATCTATTGCTGAAATGATGAAGCAATTTAAAAAAAAACCTTTTTTTTGGTAAAATTATCGTTATTTATTTTGATTAACATTCTGGTCCATAGAAAAATACCGAAATTAAATGGAACTGGACTGAAATTGGAATTAAATAGCATTAAATGTCTAGAGTCTGTCAAATTTATAAAAATATTACTTTATTAACTAACCACATGTAGTTATAAATTTGTACATCTATTACAAACTGTTCTACCACAAAGGACGCAATTATTTCTCGAGTAAATAGGCAATTTGCGGCTATCATGTTTACCCACCGAGGAATAGGGGCGAGTGAGTAGTGTCAATCTTTGGGGATTGTTTGGACGTCACTCCGCAGGCTCAGTGGGCCGAGACAAAAGCGAATGAAAGAAATATCAGCTCAACCGTGTGGCTACTAGATAAGATTAGTAAGAATTGTACGCGCGTAAATCTGTAGGCCTACTTAGAAAATGTTTAGTTCGTTTGGACGAATAAACCTCATTAATTAAAATAACCTTTCACTTGTTTCAATCCTTTGAAAAAATATGAACATCTGAAATTAGCCGGGTAAAAAACCCAACTGTTTTTAATTGTTGATAAATTGTCAAAGGTTTGACAGAAGTAGATGGTCTTTATATTGTTAGGTTTATACGTCTAAACGAATGAAAGTATAAATTAATTTTCGTAGTATACCTACCTACAGGTCGCTTTATAACAAAACATTTTGTCAGCTGCTAACTGTTAAGCGCTCGGTTCATTTATGCATTTGGCGCATCGTTAGTGAGTGTTAAGTGAAATTCTATTCATGAAAATAATTAGTTTTTTTGGATTTACCCATGATAATAAACAACTTTGCTAAATAAACTATTTACCTATCTTCTATCTCGACTTAATTTTGTTAAGCAAATTTGTTTGTTAATATGAATTTAGACAAACTGATTAGTACACTTATAAAAACTCATAAAAATATATAAGGTATAGTAGTTTCTATCCTCTAAAAGTTCTTTAACGTTATAGACAGGTTCTTAGTGTTAAACTTTACAATGGAAACGTCATGTCATCTTCTAAAATGTATATGTCTTACCACGTAACCACTTAGAGAGTCTTGAAACAAATTTACGCCTTTGTTGAAAAGATCCGTCCCGACGATCGATGTGTCTGCCTCTTTCTTCTAATGAGTTCGTCAAACATCTTGTAGGCTTAGAGCTGAACATTGAAAGAATAGAATAATACCGGAGTCACACTGAAAGTTTTTAGAAAATGAAAAACGAAATGATGTAGAAACCTGCTAATATAATTATTACTTTTTGAAGTTGTCTCCGTTTCTTTTTAGGCACCGTCGCATACGTTGGATTCATTGACTTAAGCAGTGGGTGCATTTTTCTTTAGAGACCTCTTCCTCGCCTTTTTTAAACGCAGCTTCGGCATTTTCAGGGTTTAATAAAACGAATTTCTCTAAATTTATCTTTTATTTGTAAAAATGAATAGAAGACACAAGGTGCCAAATCAGGACTGTAAGAAGAATGACTCACTTACTTTACAGTGGAAGGTAAAAGGGATGGCAAACTTTTACGTATCGACGTGCCATTTTTATAAAGAAAAGTTTAATCAGGTCATAGACGTGCCGACGTGTCTCTGTGATTATTGGGAAAATAATAATAAATAATATGAACACAAAATTCTTTACGTACTACAAAAAATTAGGAACATTTTGCAATGTTTAAATTATAGGTCTAATTTTTTTTTCGCATTTTACACTTTTTTTTTGTAGTGCTTAATGAACTTTGTGATTGATATTAGTGAAGTGCTCAAAATACGCAGGCGTGCCATTAGTGGCACGCGTGCCATTAGTGGCATTGCTTCGCCATCCCCGACTCTACACCTTCGACAGAAAAATGTTAGATAGTCCAACGGCTGCTCAGCTGCTTTTCTTACTGGCTTATTTTAAAACCTTTCAGTGTGACCATGTAGGTTTCATTCATAGGCCTTGAAATTCTTCTCCATAGTCTGTCCCTTAGCTCTTCAGTCTCTTTAGTCGTCTCAATGATGAACTGTCTCCAGTCATCGCTATTCTGTTCCAGTCTGAAGGCATCGGCATTTCCAGAGTCTTCACCTATCACCACCAGAAATCAGAAATGGTTATGTCCATAAAATTAAACAAATTTGCCAGAGAAACATTTGGAGAATACGAATAATGATTGGCTGAAACTACCATTATTTTGGCTTATTACGACTTTGAAATGCCCATTACTAATCCTATTTTTTAAAGACTAGGAATTTATCTAATTCAATGGAATAGATAGTTTTGTCATGGAAAAAGATAAATATACTTAACGTGATGTTTTATGTAGGCCAAATTAAGTAAATTAAGTTTACAAATGATCTAGAAAGGGTATAATTAACGCTGTCACTTGGCAACTAGTGCAAAAACACTTCTACACTTTAGAATTCAAACGACTTCTCACATTTACATATTTTTGCACTTAAATTTTCATACTAATGGAAATCATGTTTTTAATTTTATGTCGCTCCTTGCCAAGTCGGGAGATATCATCGCTACGCCTATGAATAATTTTATTTGGTCAGAAACTCATTAAACGGATATCTCAATAAATATACTGTGCATATGAGGTAATATTTCAATGAATGCCAGCATACATAAGCGCATTATTTATTATTTATAAACAATGCATAATTATTTAATTTTCGAAAAGTAGCGTATAACAATTTTCTTTTTTTTTTGAGAAAAATGATTCATTTGTGTTTTTGTAATTGCTCTTTAAATTTCACCCGTTTATAAAAGGCGACTTTACATAGAACCACCACGACGACTGTTGGCAAAAACGGGAGTTAGAGATTGCGAATTTTTGAATTTGAGTTCTTTTCTTGTGAAAAAAAACATCGTCAAACTCAGGGAAAGCACGTAAACTCAATTTAGGTCTTATTTGAAAACCACTTTAGGTTAGTTTTTATAATATAAACCTACCATCTGCTGACATAACTTGATTAATATGCTTTTTTCATTCAGTCAGACGCAAGTATGTACCTTTTTGGCTCCATCACTCATCCTGTCTACGGCAGAAATATATTTCTGAACGTATTATTTACTGAGCCAGGTCTGGATTCCATCTCTGCGCCTACAAATGAACTAGGTCGGACATTACGAGTTCGCGTGATGTATATCCTTCGCTTCCATTATAACGAACATATGAGGTCGTAAGAGGAATGTGCTTTATAGTACCCGAAACTCACTCACATTTGTCAAGTGGCAAGTGGTGACAGTATTAAAATATACAACATGGTACTTAATATACCAAAGACCAAAAAATGTGTACAACACGACATTCTACCATGATCGATCTATTGAAAATAAGATAAGATAATTTTTATTTACGGAAACAAATATAAATAAATAAATTTGCAATCTCGCCTCTTTGCCATGGACACGCTTTTATTATAGTACTAGTCCCGGTGAACTTCGTACCGTTTTTTTTTTCATGAGTTTTTCCATATTTTTAGTTATTCTGCTATTCGCAGCGGAGACAAAAACAACAAAACAAAAATCATAAAAATTTCTTGACTCATAAATGGTGTAACTAACCCGAGTTTGTTTTATACATAATATAAATTACGTTAGTTTATTTTTGTTGTAAATGAAATTTAATCAATTGTACTATTAAATGTAAACCTATATCTATTCTATTGTTAGCTTGTCTACCTTGTTAGCAATAACATTATACTCGTATTGAAATAAATAAATAATTTCTACAATCACACCAATTATCTAACCCCAAACGCGAAGCTTGTACTATGGCTACTAGATAACGGATAAACATAAATACCTTCATAAACTTCAATGACTTAGGTGCAAATGCTCATCACAGAAACATTTACCCCGGATTTGAACCCGCAACCGCCGGGCATTGTAGTCCGGAGTGCGAACCACTACACCAAACGGTCATCGCAGTATTATTGAAAAATACAACGTAAAATGTTAAATGTGCCGTATGGTGACGGCCGTAAAAAATACACTTCCCCACCGCCAACAGGAGGCGTGTCGTAAGAGGCGACTAATTCCTGTAGTACGAGATGGGCAGCAGCGTCTTCGTGCGAAATCTTATAAAAAAAACTGCGCTCGTCAACCCGCCTGCCAAGCGTGGCGAGTATTGGCAATCTCCCCTGATGATAAGTCATTAGGGGAGGCCTTTGTTCAGCAGCGGATGTCCTATGGCTGAAATGATGATGATAATGATGATGAAATGTTATGAACCACAACTCGATACATAATACACGATGTATTGGTAGCTGCTAGTAACTGAAACATGTACGATTTACTATCGTGCTATTATTAGTTATTTTGTTAGTTTAGCTATTTAATTATGGATATGTCGCAGGAAGATAGATAAAGCCGTAATATAGTTATATCCCTAGGGATATAATTATATACCGTAACATAGTTATACGAAAGCGATTCATTACTATCTCACTAGGAATATAGTTATAAAACGATCCAAGTTTAGTAATATACTTATATTACTAGATTAAGTTTAGTGAAATAGCTCTTTTCATCGAACTATAAAAAGAACACCATACAAAGCTCTTTTTGAAGTAGATCCTCAAATTGTTTTGTCATCACAAGTGTCTGCTGATTTGCTTAATAAACTAAGAACAGAAATTTCCTGACATTGACGTGGGATCTTCAGTTCTTATAGAGATACCAAAGATAGATCGTGGACCATTGGATCAAAAAAATGTATTAGGAAAAGTTTTATAAAAGCGAAGTGAAAGTCATACAATTGGAACATCAGTTGGTATCCTGAAAGATTGGTTACCCAGAAATGCAATACAGCTTTCAAACATTATTTTGAATGATCCTATACCAAATGAAAACTTGTCACTGAGAGAAATATGCCAAAAATTTTCGCGCTTTGGTGGCCAAGGTTATTTAAGATGTTCCTGTAAAAAATCGAATATACAGTGTTCTACTAAAAGATGTGCCTGTAAGAATCATTCAGTGCTATGTGTTCCAACATTACCAAATAAGGACATGAATTTGCCCAAAGCAATGCACCGTGACGTCGGCGGCTAGGATTGGTCCACGTATCGCAAGATCGGAGGGGGCTCATAGAAGAAGCGACGTTTTGAAAATTTGAACCCGCCATTAATTAACTAGCTAACAGAGTGTCGAAACTGATTTGTACCTTTTACTTAAACTAATAAATATTATCTAAAGTTAAAATCATCGCAGAGTTATTTCTACTACGCCTCATCGAAACATATGGACCTTCGACGCCAAATTTGATGAAAAAACCATACCAGACTGACTATTGAAGCGAAGCGCAAGATCGTTTAAGAAACCGCTAAAAACTACCCTGGTGAGGTTGAGGTAGCGGCTTATGCAGTTTGGAAGTCAATGAGAAGTGGAAAAAGGCTCATAGATCCGCAAAGTTGTGAGAAACGTCGGTCCCGTACCTGAAAACGCGCATAGGTACGTCCAGCCATCCTGCCTATTCCTGCTTCATCTCCATTCCCACTGTGTAATATTTGCTGTTCTGCTAATTTCAGTGTTAACTACAAGTGCAAATTACTTCTTGTCGTGCCCTACTACGTGCCTTTCGCTATAGCAAGTATTCATCATTTAACTGTAAGTACTTAACTCCATTTTCACTACACTCCGCCGAAATGAGTTTAGATATCCAATCCCGTGATAAATCTCCTTATAGATCTAGTGATGATAGCTTATTTAAAGAGTTGGTTAAAAAGCGCGGTATAGTTAAGGGTAGGTTAACTAGGTTTGCAAATCATTTATCGTCACTCAAAGGTGAAACTATGTCTAGTAAAAATTGTATAGATCTTAAATTGCGCATTCAAGGAGCTAATAACTTGTTTTCAGAGTTTAACGAAATTCAAAATAAATTAGAGGAAATATAGCCACCGACACTGAAGAACAGTTATCACAAAGAGATTTATTCGAGGATAGTTTCTATAGTACAATGTCGCAAGCCGAATATCTTTTAAATTCGAATCAGATCGCTGACAATTCCGAGGGTGGTAGCAGTCACAAGCATAAATCGATAAAATTGCCTACTATTTCTATGCCCACCTTCAATGGCTCATGTGAGCAATGGCTCGAGTTTAGGGATACTTTCCTATCATTAGTGCACAATTCTAACGACCTAAGCAATATAGAAAAGTTTCATTACCTTAAGTCATCGCTAAAGGAAAGTGCGGAATTAGTGATCAATTCAGTAGAATTCTCCAGTGATAATTATTCTGTTGCTTGGGAATTGCTTCTCAACCGCTACAATAATAGCAGATTATTAGTACACAATCACGTCAAATCCTTATTTACTATGCAGGCTATAAATAAAGAGTCACCTGTTTTAATTAGAAAACTAATAGATACCGTGCTAAAGAATTTGCGTTCCTTGAAAATTCTTGGTGAACCTACTGAGTCGTGGGATACGTTAGTCATCTATATAGTAGTTTCAAAATTAGACCCGACTACAGAACGCGAATGGGAACAATGTAAGGGAATGTTAATATCTAATTCTAATGAATCTAAAAAACAACTCAAGATTGACGACTTAATAGGGTTTCTTAAGGATCGCGCCGATTTGTTGGAAACATTGCAAGTATCACACAGCAAAACTAATCCCGATACTAAGAAAAATTATTCGCAAAATCAGTCTAAGATTCACTGCAATGCCGCCACAAATAATCCAACAGAACGTCACTCACGCGATTTTGTGAAGAGAACCTGTTTATTGTGTAACGCAAGTCACCCACTTTATTCTTGTCAAAAATTCATTGATAGTAATTTGGAATCTAAACTTAAATTAATTAACGACAAAAGGCTATGCATGAACTGTTTACGTTCTGGTCACACTATAGATAGTTGTAGGTTTGGGCCATGTCGAATGTGTAACAAAAAACATAACTCGTTAGTTCATCCCGGTAGCCCTAATGTTGTTTCGAGTAATAGCTCCGCCGCCTTCCCTGTGTCGCACGGTACTAGTGGGCAGCTGCCTGCACCGCTCGTTGCGCCCGAGATGCAGCCCGCTCCCACCACATCACACTTGTCGTGCGCGTCATTACTCATGCAAATTCCTAAGATTCAAGCAAATAAGGCACATTTAAGCTCGCAATGCACACAATCTACAGTTTTGTTATCGACCGCCTTGGTTATGATAGCCGATCATCGCAATAATTATCACCCGGCCCGCGCGCTTCTAGACAGCGGCAGCCAGCGATGTTTCATTACTAAATCTTTATGTAATTTACTTCAAACGCCAGTTTTACAGTCCACTCACGAGATACGCGGTGTAGGTAATTCGGTTACAAGCTCGACGCAAACGTGTAGTGTCGAGATTAAATCGCGCACAGAATCCTTCGTTGCGCATTTGGAATGTTTCGTTTTGCCTACAATTACGTCATCGATACCCGCAATAGCAATTGTTCCCGCGCAACTGAATATTCCTGAAAATATTCAATTAGCAGATCCGCAATTTTATCAAACTCAAAGTATTGACATTCTTATAGGCGCGGATATATTTTGGGATTTGATAAAGAATAATAAATTTAAGTTAGCCAATGGGCCATTCTTGTTAGATACAAAATTGGGATGGATTGTTTCCGGACCTATTTGTTCTATTCCGCGTAATGATAGGTACATTCAATGTAACTTTTCGCATTCAATTGAGTCTCAACTAAGACAGTTTTGGGAACTCGAAGAAATTCCTCGGGAATGTAGGGACACGCGCACCGAGGAAGAACGTACATGCGAGGAACATTTCATCAAAACTACTACGCGCAATATCGATGGAAGGTTCTGTGTACGTATACCCTTTAAAAAAAGCCCTGATTTCCTAGGTGAAAGTTATACGCAGGCTGAACGTAGGTTTTTGGCCCTTGAAAAGCGATTGCAGCGGAATGATAGTTATAGGCAACTTTATAGTGACTTCATTCATGAGTACATACGTTTGGGTCATATGAGTCGCGTTGAGCGTTATGGGTCATCCCATTATTTTCTGCCTCATCATGGCGTTTTGCGCGAACAGAGCAGCACAACCAAATTGCGAGTCGTCTTCGATGCCAGTGCTGCGTCAAGTAATAATGTGTCGCTAAATGAATTACAAATGATAGGCCCAGCAATACAGGGTGATCTCTTTCCTATATTATTGCGATTTAGATGTCACAAATATACCGCTTGCGCAGACGTTGAAAAAATGTACCGGCAATGTTTAGTTCATGAGGATCAGCGTGACTTTCAATTAATTTTATGGCGTGACGATCCTTCTGAACCCTTGGGTGTCTATCGTCTTAATACAGTCACTTACGGGACAGCTTCAGCGCCATTTCTGAGTTGTAGATGCCTTAAACAACTTGCAATCGAAAGTACTGATCCTGACGTCATAAGGGTAATAAGCCAGGATTTTTACGTTGATGACATGATTACAGGTAGTGACAGTAAGGAAGAGTTATTGAAAATTTGTTCCACAGTAGAAAGAGTCCTAAATTCAGGCTGTTTTCCTCTTCGCAAGTGGATGTTGAATTTTGATGTCAATGATCCAGTAATTGATCAGTCTGATTTATTCAAGCCCTTATCTTTAGTCAACAATACAAGTTCCAAAACTTTAGGTTTGGGTTGGAATCACTTTAGTGACGAATTTTATTTTAGCACGCAATTTAGTAAAGATGATGAAATTATTACAAAACGTTATATGATGTCAAACATTTCAGAAATCTTTGATCCTCTGGGATTATTAAGTCCATTTATAATGATTGCAAAAATATTATTGCAGAAACTATGGCTGCTAAAAATAGGTTGGGATGACAAGGTTCCAATAGAGGTCGAAAAAACATGGGAACGGTTTTCATCTTCTGTGCTTAGTTTAAATGAAATCCGCGTACCACGTCATGTCATAGGTGCTGGTCCGGTGCGTCGGGAATTACACATTTTTTGCGATGCCTCGGAGTGCGCGTACGGTACATGCATATACATACGTACTATCAATTATGATTCTGTAACAGTCAGGTTGTATTGTTCGAAGGGAAAGGTTGCGCCGTTAAAACCAGTCAGTATCCCAAGATTGGAGTTGTGTGGGGCTTTATTGGGTGCCAGGCTATATAATGCAATTCGCGAATCGCTCAATTTTCAATTTGATAATATTATTTTTTGGTCTGATTCAACGATTGTACTGGGTTGGCTGCGTATGGCTCCTAATTTGTTGAAAACTTTCGTGCAAAACCGAGTAGCTGAAATTCATGAAATCACAAAGGACTTACCTTGGTGCCATGTAAGCGGAAAGAGCAATCCAGCTGACTTAGTGTCACGAGGGGTCAAGTTAGAGGACCTTAAGACTTCCACTTTATGGTGGGAAGGGCCTACATTCCTCCGCGACCTTAAATTCGATTGCAATAACTCGATTTTTGAACAGCCACATATAGCACAGTTAGAGTTACCAGAAATAAAGCCTGTTCAGCCTATCCACTTATTAGTGACCACATCAGAAGTATCATTGTTTCCTTTTGAAAGATTCTCTCAATATAATCGTTTGAAACGAACTTGCGCATATGTATTACGTTTTATTAATAATATACGACACAAAGATAATGATCGACGTGGAGTTCTTACTATTGACGAACTTAGAGAGGCGGAAATGATGCTGGTGAGATTGTCTCAACAAGAGTCTTTCTCGAAGGAATATAATATATTATTAAATAATAGTCACTTAAAAAATACACACAATTTAAGTAAATTTAATTTATTTATGGATAGCGAGAATATATTACGAGTAGGCGGTAGAATAAAAAATTCACCGAATTTTTCTTTTGATAAAAAGCACCCAATGTTGTTATCTTCAAAGCACTGGTTTTCTTTGTTGTTATTTCGTTCCGAGCACAAGCGCCTACAACATGCTGGTCCGCAAACGCTTTTGTACAACACACGAGAAGTATACTGGATAGTTGGAGGTAGGAATCTTGCTAAACATACTGTACATAAATGCGTTATTTGTACGCGTTTGAGAGGCAAGACTTTATCTCCCATAATGAGCGATTTACCTGAACAGAGAATTACTCCAAGCTTTCCATTTTTACGTTGCGGTGTAGACTACGCTGGGCCGGTGCTCATCCTGAACCGCAAAGGAAGGGGCTCAAAACTTATAAAAGCGTATATTTGTTTGTTTGTTTGCTTTGTGACTCGCGCAATTCACTTGGAACTTGTCAGTGACCTATCCGCGGATGCCTATCTTCTAGCGTTAAAAAGGTTTATCGCACGGCGAGGCAAACCTGCTGAAATTGTCTCTGATAATGGTAGAAATTTTGTAGGACTTGCTAATGAATTTTCAAAATTTTTAACTAACTGTTCTAAAGATATTATTGAATACGCTACAAATGAAAACATCAAATTCCGGTTTATAGTTCCTTACACGCCTCATTTCGGAGGACTTTGGGAGGCTGGAGTTAAGTCCTGCAAACACCACATGTTACGAGTAGTTGGAAATGCACACTTGACTTTTGAAGAGTTCAGCACTGTATTAACGCAGATTGAGTCTATCCTGAACTCCCGTCCTCTTAATCCCATGTCCACTGATCCGAACGATTTCCAACCCCTGAGTCCTGCTCATTTTCTGGTTGGTCGTCTCCTAACAGCGCCTGCGACTGAACAGCTGACTGATGTCCCTGTCCACCGACTAACGCGCTACCAGCGAATCGAACAAATAAGACAACATTTTTGGACCAGGTGGAGCAAGGAGTACGTCTCGGAACTACAAACTAGAACTAAATGGAAGGAGCACAAGGCTGATCTTCAGACTGGCACGATGGTCGTTATCAAAGAAGACAACACGCCGCCTTTAAAATGGAGTCTAGGGCGCATTATTTCCACGCGACCAGGAAAGGATGGGATTTCCAGAGTAGCTGACATACAAACCGCCTCTGGAGTTATCAGACGCGCGTTTCCTCGGATCTGCCCTTTATTCTGATAACCATGAAGACAACAGTTGGACGCTGGTGCTTCCAAGGCCGGGGGCATGTTCCAACATTACCAAATAAGGACATGAATTTGCCCAAAGCAATGCACCGTGACGTCGGCGGCTAGGATTGGTCCACGTATCGCAAGATCGGAGGGGGCTCATAGAAGAAGCGACGTTTTGAAAATTTGAACCCGCCATTAATTAACTAGCTAACAGAGTGTCGAAACTGATTTGTACCTTTTACTTAAACTAATAAATATTATCTAAAGTTAAAATCATCGCAGAGTTATTTCTACTACGCCTCATCGAAACACTATGTAATTCTAGATGTCATGATTCTTCTTCTTTTTTCAAAAAAAAATAAAAAATACTTTTAAAGAAACCAAGATCTCAACTTAGTTGATAAGAAATAAAGATATCTCAAAACTGTTGATTAGCTTTAAACGATTTTTAATGTTTGCTTAGTTTTAATTGTATTGTTAATGTTTAAATTCCAAAAAATATGATCGTTTTAATTATAATTGAAATTACTTTAATACGTGTTAATATCACAAAGTATTGTAACTAACTGCAGGATACATAAAGTTGATTTTTTAATAAAGATGAAACCAATATAATATTGTTTTATTTAATTATATATGGTAGATTTCTATTTCACTAAGCTTAATCAGGTAATATATTTATAACACTGAACTTAATCTAGTAATATAAGTATATCACTAAACTTGGACCGTTTTATAACTATATTCCTAGTGAGATAGTAATGAATCGCTTTCGTATAACTATGTTACGGTATTTAATTATATCCCTAGAGATATAACTATATTACGGCTTTATCTATCTTACTGCGACAGATATACTGTAGACTAAATTGAACTCTTAATTAATAGCTATGGAAGAGCGAAGTCTCCTATCACAGGCATTTTTTTGCTTAAAAGGTGACTTCGATCACTGCTTGTAAAATGTAAACATGGTTCTGAAACAAAAAAAAACATTTTTTTTTTTTTTATAATGATTTCTGGCAGCTGTTTTTTTTTATTTACATACCCGTAACTCCCTAAACGTGAACGTGTATAGATACAACTCTTACTCTCAATATTTTAAACCTCTTACGAGCTAATTATCCTATAAGTAATTTTTATATGAATAATATCAGGTAACTTATCTTAGTAAGTGTTATAAGAAGTGTGATTATTAGTAATTCCTACTATCTGATTGTTAATGATATTGTTTCTTGGATTTACTTTTGTTATATTTATTTTTGCATAATAATTAAGTCCAAACGTTTCTGCTATTGCTATGGCCTGACAGGGCGTTACATTGTATCTTCAGAATATCATGTACCTATCTGTAAAACAACTATGTGTGCATCAATGCAGCATGCAATAAATGATTGAATGAAATTGAATTGAATTGAAGTAATCAACTATGACTGACAGTGGGCTTACTTACAGCAGTATTACATGAGCCCTGTATTTTTGTATTATAGAGTTGGAGGTAAAAACAATCGTGCTTACACACTGTTCATAGTAGGAGTGCTGCTAAACAGATGTATTTCTATCTCATTTTTACGAGTATTCATAATGACAAGTAAAGAAGGCTAAGTCTAATGCCGTTAATGATTCCAGAAAAACTGCTTCAACTTTCTTTGAAGTTTACTAGCATCTTATCGACAGTGTTGTGTTGTGCTTTCATCATAATCATCGTATAATGTAGTTTCGCAACTATCTATCTCATTTATAGTGGCTTAATATTCGTATAGTATGTTCACGAAATTATTACACGTAACATGCGATGACGGTTATTATGATTTAACGCTTTTCCCTGGAGTATGCACCTCTTGTGTTTTTTAGTTTAATCCGCCTTAACTAAAACGGAAGGTGCATGTTTCAGATAATAGCGTTAAGTTATAATATCTGTGTGTTTTCTATAGATTTTAAATGTTCAAATGATAAGTCATTGGGGCCTTTGTTTAGCAGTGGACGTTATAGCTGAAAGTGATGATGACGAAATGTTCAAAAAGCAAATGCGTGGGCATCTACGAGTATTATTTTTTTATATTTATTTTTTTGTTAAATAACTATTTTAGTGCTTTTTTACTTCTTATTTTGGAACTCTTCACCGCCTCCGCCTCTCAATTTCAATTCAACTGTCTTCTACCTGAAGGTTGTCTGGAAGAGATCGTTTCTAATGGTAAAACCGCCTAAATTATGGTATCCTAAATGTATATTTTGTGTGGTGTACAATACGGAGTACCTATCTATCTAATTCGAGATCGTGATAATTTTATCAAATCCGCCAAGTGCGTGTCTGTCTGGCCACGCGCAATTGAAACAGTTTTTACTGACGAGAGCAACGATCTTAAATTTCATGGAATGTACAAGATATATTATTGGTTCTATGAATAATAGAATATCAATTTAAAAGAGGACCCTAACAATCGGCTGACAAAAAGGCCACGCGTGCGATATCATCGCGGGTGGGTGACAGTAAACTGCGGGTCGTAACGAAAATCCAATTTTCGTAGTCACTTGTTAGAGACCCCTACCCCGGTATCAAGAATGAACTGTGCAAGTGATAGTGAGAAAAAAAATTAATCGTAAAATCCTAGTCGGTCTGTTTAATTTGGACCTTGGTAAGTGTTATTGCCGGCGTTAAATCGTATTGAATTTTTTGTTCATTTTATTTGCTAGAAGTACACAATGTGAAAAAACTCAACTTTCTTTGGTCCACTTACATAATACCGGATGAGCTTAGAATGGGATTAAGAAAATTAAATTTTATACCTAATCTTCAAATTTTCATTTAACCATATTTTTCTTCAAAGTGTGTGTGTGTGTGTGTATGTGTGTGTGTGTGTGTGTGTGTGTGTGTGTGTATAGGGGGTGTTAAGTGAGTGTTTGTTTGTTTGTGTGTATGTGGGGGGTATGGTGTTGTGCCGTGTGGGGACGGCCGTAAAGAATACACTTCCACCAACAGGAGGCGTGTCGTAAAAGGCGACTAATTCCTGCAGAACGACGTCTCGTGCATCTGCAGCTGCCCGTCGGCAGCAGCATCTGCGTGTGAAATCATCCTATAAAAACTGCGCTCATCAACCCGCCTGCCAAGCGTAGTGAGTATTGGCAATCCCCCCCCCCAATGATAGAAGTCATTGGGGGAGGCCTATGTTCAGCAGTGGACGATCGATGGCTGTTCTGATGATGATGTGGGGGGGTGTGCATGTGGGTGCGTGTTTGTACGTATGTGTTGAATATGTACCCGTGACATTAGATAGTTACGGGTTAATACTTAGCAGTCAAAGTAAGTTACTCTGGTCTTAAATTGATGCTAACCTCTTCAATCATACCATATACATTTTTCTGATAGAAAAAATTACAACAAATAGATCGACAATTCGGGAACTCATAGTAACGCGATTGTCCATATTAAACCGCGCGAGATAAAACAGAACTTCGGTTCGTATTCTTTCCGCGAGCATTCTGACATTTCTGTAAGGTCATCGTATGAACAGTGACGTGACAAATGTTTTTATGACATCATACTACCAAATTCATTCAGTCATTTTTTTGGATGGAACGATAAAAATGTGTGAATATTATTCCATGGGTTACAGGACCTTTTTCGAATAATGATATAGTCCGTCCTAGGGTAGTTGGCCGTCATAACCATCTATCAAATAATATTTTGTGATTTACATCAAGATTCAGAATAGAGTTTATTTTGTTTGTAATAAAAAAAAGGTTTTTTTTTACACTTAGTACTTTCGATTTGTTTTAGGGACTAACTTAAAACGCCTATGATTTATTGTTGAAAATAAAGAAAACAGCTCCATAGATAGATACTCTTTATTGCACACCATACAAAATAAACTACACATGATTTGTGTAAATCGATAGTACAATTTACGCGGTCTTATCGCTAATAGCGATCTCTCCATAGGCAATGCTTATTGCACATGCGAACTAACTTTTCATCATCATCATCATCATTTAGGTGAGTATTCTTTTTTGTTTTGCTGTGGGCCGCTTTCATCCCGCGGCTTCAACCTTGACTAGATTGCCGGTCCAATAGGTGGAAGGCTTCAGAACTTTGCGTCGTCCAGGTCATGGTCGCCACTCAAGAGCCTTTCTTACCCAAGTAATACTTCAGAAATACGCCGCGCTAATCCACGCAACGAACTATAAAAACATAAGATAAATAATCATCATTTCAGCCATAGGACGTCCACTGCTGAACAAAGGCCTCCTCCAACGAATTCCAGATTCACCGGTTGGAAGCGTCCTACATCTAAGATAAAGAATAGGATGACAGAAAAACAGCTGCTTCATACATTTTGATCAAGTATCATTGAGACTTTAGAGTAAAACAGCACTTTTTAATTGATTTCACATTTTTACTATTGGTCTTAATGTTTTTTTAACCTATTCAATCCCACTTCTGGGCCAAGGTCTCCCCCAGACACTTCTATCGATCTCAATCTGTCGTCAATGACTCCCAATCCCTCGTCAGGTAAACCAAATCGTCACACCATCTTTTCTTGGGTCTACCTCTTCGGCGACAACCTATATTTAAAGATAGTTAATAATAAATAAACAAATTTTGTATCCACAATCACACCAATTATCTAGCTCCAAACTAAGCAAAGCTTGTACTATAGACTGATATTATGACTAGATAATGGATTAACATACTTAAATACATTTATAAACATCCATGACTTAGATACATACAAATGTTCGTGCTCATCACACAAACATTTGCCCCTTGCGGGATTCGAGCCCGCAATCACTGGCTTTGTAGTCCGGAGCGCAAACCACTACACCAGACAGTCGTCAAAGATAATAGGCTAGTTTCCTGGGTCAAAAAAAGATTATTCTATTTAGTCCGTTAGTTAGATTATCAAAAAATATTGGACCAATATTTTGTCGTTTGTCAATCAAACAAAAAATTACGAAGATAAAGCGCATCAAAGTGGGCACGTGATTTCACGCCTTGTTAAAAAGTGTCGCAAGGCGTGACGTTACGCGGAACTTTAACAGGCTATATCTTCATCATTTTTTCTTTGATTAAGAAAAGAAAAAATACGTGTCCAATATTTTCTGTGCAACTGACGGACTAATTAGATTTTTTTATTAAACTAGCCCATTGCATGAGTTTCTCATACACCAACCAGATTTAAAAGATTGCACCTTGTTCAACCTAACACCCTAAAACAATAATTATGAAACTAAGGTTCAATCTAATAGCCAAAATCACCGTGTATTTTAAAATAAAACTATTTTATTTTAAAATATTTTATTTTAATTTATTTTAAAATAAAAAATTAAACTTAACTACAAATTCTCAGCACAAGTAGCTCAAAGGTTTAACGCGTATTCAAAGAGCGCATTCCGCGTGTTGACTCGACACTCGCCTGCTACTTGCAGCCATTTGGAAGGCTTAGGAGTACCTCTTTCTTGTTATATAGAGTGGAACATTCGCCAGCCAGGCTTTAAAGCTAAACATTTTCTTTGGGTTGGCTTGTGAGCAATGATTCAAAGTATTAAAATGCTTCCTATTTCTTAATTTCTTATTTTTTGAGAAGAGATTATAATAAGTGAGATGAGATATTAACAAAATTTTTAACATAACATAATACTAACTTGTAAATAGATTTTTTATGATGTTCAATAAAAATATGTCCCTGGTGTATGTAATGCACATCATCATTTCAGCCATAGGATGTCCATTGCTTAACATAGGCCTAAAGTGATTTCCAGATTGACTGGTTGGAAAAGCCGGCATCCAGCGACTTTCTTCAACCTTTACCAGGTCTTTTATCCGCCTTGTAGCTGGATGTCCTACGTTGCGCTTGGGGGTACGTGGCCTCCATTCCAAAACCTTTCTGCCCCATTAGCCGACAGTTCTGCGTACTATGTGCCTCGCCCAGTAATGCACACAAATGCTAACAATCACACATTCGTTGAGATATTCAAACGCCTAGCAAATCTCGAATAAATTTAAAGAGTTTAGTTTGTGAAATACACTTAAAATAAACATATATTTACAAGAGTTTCCATACCGTCATCTAACGTCGATGGTCCAAAACAAAACCCTGTACACAACCGGAAGCCAAACATGAAACTATTGGCTCGTAATTAAGCCCGTTGCGGATATTAGAAATTCTAAATAGCCATCGAAACCAATAAAATTGCGAAGGGTCAGCCGAGGATAGGGCTGCCGCCTGGCACGACGGTATACGATTCAGGGCTATCGATTTTATAAAAGAATATTATACTAAGAGAATACATAAAGCCGCAGATGCACTTTGCGTACACGCAGTTGCAATAGACACTAGAGCACTGATTCTTAAGCGGTGGTCCGCAGACCACTGGTGGTCCCTGGAAGCATCATAAGTGGATCACCATTTAAGCCTATCTTAAATTAAAGATAATTTTTAAAATATGTGTATAAAAATTTACAATAAAATACCAGGAAATATAAAAACACTGGGACCAATATTATTTAAAAAGAAATTGTTTGAGTGGCTTTTTTTGGTGTTAAGGAATTGACTAAATAATTTGACTAATAATGACTTGAAATAATGATGATATAAAATAATATGACTAAAAACTAAAATTATAATGCAATGTATTATTAATGTTTACTGATTATAATATTGTTATCTACCTCCTTAGTAATTTACATGCCATACAATGGCGAGACATGTTGATTCATTCTCAAATATGTATCCATCTTATTATACCGTGTCTGTGAGTAAATAAATGATTTGATTTGATTTAAAAGATAGAACAACCCTTTCATCATAATCATTTCAGCTATAGGACGTCCACTGCTGAACATAGACTACAAGATTGGCCGGTTGTAAGCGGCCTGCATCCAGCGTCTTCCTGCGACCTTTACCAGGTCGCCTGTTCACCTTGTTTATTTATATAACAACCCATTATTCATTTATATTCACTTTATAATTATAATAATTTGGAGGTACCCAAGCAGTTGGTGGTTCTTGGGAAGACAAATTTTGTTAAATGGTCATGGTCATCAAAGAAAGGTAAAACAACTGCACTAGCGTCAAATCCACACAACAGAGACGAGAACGCTACGCTCCGCTACGTCCAACCATTTCTGGTTGCTCTACATTACGCGGTGGCAGCAATGGAGGCGTTTGGAATTAAGCAAGTCAGTAGGAGTTTACAGTATTATCTTTTTTTTATATAGCAAAATTTTCCTCTCATAACTTTTTCAACACTAATAAATTTTACAATTGTATGTAAGTAACGACCAACATTTTATAAAGGCACACTTTATAAAAAGTTCTGTTATCAAAATTTCATCCCTATCTACCAGCTAGACACTTGGCGTTTATTGAAAGAAAATTAGAAGTCAGACAGCACGTGCGCTTACCTCGCCACACGCCAGGCGACTACGAGATCGCCAACTAGCCGCGAAGCCCGGGTTTTTGTAAATGAAATAGGTAAATACCAAAAGGGCAACTCTTTGAAGAGCCCATTATGGTCCAACTCCTGCCATGAAGATTTGAACTCAGGAGTTCTGCTAAACGCGAAGAAATGGGCGAGTTGGCTTTTTAAATTGAATTATGTAAATATTCCTCAACCTGCCAGATTTATAAATGCATTATTTCTGGAACTTCTCTGGGGCAAATTAATTAGATTGATAAAGTTTAATAGCGACAAGCAAAACTACGGTTTTCCGCACAAGATGGAAATATTATTGTCAATAGAGGACTCTACCTAACTTAGTGCCTAACAACACTTGCGACTTTTAGCATCAATAAGTGCTTTTTGGAAATCCTCGCCCTTTTTAGGTACTTATCTTGCAAAAGCTAAGATAGTAAAAATTCCGCAATATTTGATAAAGAATCGCACCAGCATAGAACATCATAGCAAACTAATGACAGTGCTGCCTCTACCGAAAAATAGATGAACCTTATAAAAATTCAAGATGGCGGACGATGACTTTTGAAAGGATAATGTGCCTTCTATCGTTAAGTCTCTTTGACTTTGTGTCAATTTCGTAATACCTACATGGACGTAATTACAGAACGTATGATACGCTAAGCTCCGCTAATAAACTTAATTCAAATCACCAGCGAGCAATTAGCAAGTAATTACAGACGTAATACATTTTTTTTAATGCTGAGCAATCGATCGCGCATTTATCGCGTGATAAACTGCACAATTGATTGAAACTGATTGAAAATTTTTAGGCAATCAAGCAAGACTGCCGATCGTAGCAACCTACCAACGTATTTTTGAAACATCAGAAAAGAATCTTGAATTCGAACATTTTATGAAATTTATTTCTGTTGCTACCGATTTTACGCATTTTTTAATCACTCAAATATAGTGTTGCTATCAAAAATCCTACAATTATTTTCGTTTTAGGCAGAAAACATTAAAAGCCGAAATCATCATAATTATCAAACGTCAAATATTGGCTGCATAGATGATTCTGAAGCCATCAAACGTTGAATTAAAAAAAAAATGTGTCAACAATAATATTATTCTGTTTCATCGATGAAGTCGGTTTAAAAACGAAAAACGAATGAAAGTACCATTCGTTTTTCGTTTTTCGATCGAATTCACGAAAATAATATTCAGAAATAGTGATTTCACGTATTCACTTGTAAATCTTGCGATTTCGTATTCGAAATGGAATACTAATGCTACAAAAATACGGCTTTTGAACTCGCTCGCATGATCGATCAAAGTTTTAGTTTTTTTAGTCATGAGATTTTAGTTAGAAAACGCAGATATCGAAAAACCCGCGTAATATTTCAATATTGCTATCTGTGGGTATGCTGCATTTTTCGTCGACAAAAAAAACGGTCTTTGTCAGACGTGCCATTTATACATACATTTTATGTTATAGTTATTGTAAATATTTTGTGCCCTTATAGCTTGCGAATTACTAGACAAACAATAATAAATATGTATTGTTGTGTGTTGTGCGTCCTGTGTGTTGTGTTAGTACCTTGCGCGCCACCTATTGCTTCGTAAATGTATTATTTTTTACTGTACAAAGTCACATTTAACGTCGCGCTCGTCAGTGTTAGTATAATTTGTCTTAAATTAAATCTCTTTTGTGCGATGTTTATATAGCACTAAATTGTGACTGAATGAATAAACAATTGTTTTTTAAAAAGTAGTAAACAAATTACTGATAAACATTTAAAATCCATAGGGCCAGTTTCACCACTTGCTAATAAGTTCTAGATAACCTAAATTGCCAGATAAGTTATCCGGAACTTATCAGCAAGTGGTGAAACTAGCATAATGTTCAAATTCTGTGATAAGTATCGTATAAAATGCATTATATTTTTATATGTGAACAATTAATTTAAATAAAAGCCACTGCAGAATACAGCTAAAAACATCGAAATTAAAGTAATCTTCCTAATTCTCACTGTGGCAGTTTAGCTACTTCATATTACCTCCAATTTAAGCGTCGAAAAAGGTCTGCAAGTACCAAAATGGACTCTTTCCCACTTAATGAACAAACTTCAGCGGCGTTCACGATTTTATTAAAAGTCAGAATGTCGGCGAAGACATAATTTGTTTTGGACAGGAACGAAATTAACCTAATCTGGTTTGGGAGGGCTTACTCTTGGAGCCGTCTGAAACAAATGAAGACTAATCTTTGGATTCGAATTTGATAGATAGAATATTGAAAAACAAAAATAATAATTTTATTGGATTGGATTTTTTCCGTTGGTACCAAATATAACATTCACAAAATACTAAAAAAAAAACAATTAGTTTTTACATCATACAAAATGAAATAACAATAATACCCGATCAGTTATTTGGTAACGGGGTACAAGCTCTATCAAGATGTGGTAATCATAATCAATTTTGAGCTGCCGGGAAATAGTTTTGATTTTATTTGTGATTAAAAGTTTGCATTAATTCGTCACGCTGTGCTAGGCTGTCCGATAGATTGCTCTGGTTTAATCAGGAACAGCATCGTAATCGCAAAAAAACGCTTCCCCAATCGCGACTAGGTGACAGGGGTGTTTTTTTTTTGAGATTTCAATATTGATCCTATAGATTTTTTTTTAGTTTAACACCAGAATAAGCCTTAAAATTTCAATTATATACAACTGTGCTACTATTGTACATATATGCGCAAGGCAACACATTTTCTCATTATACCATGGCGTAAAAGCTGTATCACCGAAACACTACTCGATTAGTCGAAATGAATGTTGACAATAAAGAAAGAATTCGATTTTTTCTACGAATCTCTCTTACTTTTTTACTTCTACTTATTGAGCGAGCTACAATCAGAGAAAGAACTGTGGACGAATGCCCATGGCACGTTTTTTCACGTAGACCGAATAAAGTTGCGCTTACATTGTCGTGTTTAGATGACAGTTTACACGGGGTTTGTTCCTGCAATCTTTACTAGGTCCTTGTAGGTGGACGTCTTACACTACGCTTGCTGTATGCAGGTCGCTTCCAACCGGCCAATCTTGAAGTCCTTGAGGGAGGGCTATGTTCAGCAGGGGACGTTCTATGGCTGAAATGGTGATGATAATGGTAAAATTTCTTTCGGTACGAGTGAAAAAACTAGCCAGTGTGAACGGGGCCTTATTAATCAGGAGCTAGTACCAATTCAAAATGGCTATCATTATCTACAGTTTGTTTAGAAAGTATTCAGAGTGCTCAAACTTAGTCTTGATTTTTCTTTGCTAACAAACGTTGCAAAGAGTCTTAAAACCTTTATTTGCGTTTGCATTTCAAATAACTAGAAGTATTTACTGACTGAAATGAGTTTTGAAATGAATAAGTGATTTGGTAAAAGGCGAATGGTACACTAGGGGTTAACAAGTTCGATCTAATATTGGGAGGGTAATTGTTTTTGGAATAACTAATAAGTAAGTTACTTTTCTTGCCAATTTATGAAGTGGGAAATACTTCGGATATTTTTATAACATAATAATCTTGTTTCTAAGATTCACAACCCTATTTACCCTATTTTATATAACCAAAAGTATGAAAATACTCTGTAGTATTGTACAGAGTAACTTCATACTTGGACATTTTAATTACGACGATCACCGTTGCCGGGAGGCGAGTATATCGGACTTGGTGTTTGCCATATCTAAGGTCCTGGGTTCGATGCTCTGTCGGGTCAATGTAGAAAACGAACTTTTGTGATATCAGGTCAGGATGTTGTGGTACGTATCGCAGAAGGAAGCGGCAGAAAGAGAGCGAGAGGCCACGACCGACCCAATAATCATGTATGTGTCAGTACATGGGGCACGCTAAAAGTTAATCGGAACTATTTGAATTTCAAATGTTATATTTTTTTAAACGTTGCAAATCTTCTTAGTAATAAAAAAAAACAATTGGCGGGAAATGATTTGTCAATTGTTTTTTATCCTCCTCAGGAATTAAACAGGAATGGGTGTTTGAAAATGAGAATAGGCCAACTATAGTGAGGCAGGCGAGAAAGCCAGCTGCGGCTGGCTTGAGGTGATAACTAGCAGTTCCTACTCACTTAACGGCACCGGAAAACACTGTTATGTTTTTACTGGGTAGACGGGCCTCACTCTGAGACCGGTCGCCCTTGCGGCTGGTGTGTTATGCCAAACAGCATTTTCCTAATGTAAGAAAAAAAAGGATGTTGTGGTACCATCGTTATTATCGATTTCTAAAAGACAAGTGCTTTAACTATACTACCTTAAGATCAGGACAATATAAGTGATGATGTCCAATATTTATTTATTTAGTTCTCTTACCATTTTTTCGCTAGAATTCTAGATGCAACAAGACTATTGCTATCTGACCTTCGTAATCCGCCATTTGACGCCAGACCATTTTGGAGACTTTCAGCACAGAAAAATAATAGTTAGTTATTTATGGGTATCAGAAGTTCATTCATACAATGCGCGCTAGACTAACGCACACGCAGAAATGGCTCAAGAACACAAAACCTTGGAACACACGCTCAAGTGTTTTGAGATCGTGTCTGTGAGCAGTGTCAATGTGTGCGTTGCTCGAGCGCGTTTTGTATGAAGATTATCTTCTGATACATAATATTATTTCTGTGGTTTCAGGCAGAAGTAAAAGTATTTATTTTCAATTTCTTTGTATGACAGAAAATATCTAATGCGTTATCTTTGAAAAGTATTTTTATTTATATTCCGAATAGAAACTTCAAAATAAAATCACCTTGCTCTCAAAATTGCCTGACAATTGTCTTTGCTTTTGAAGTAAAATAATATTTCTCATCACAACGGCAGATTGCTTTTCGTTTCTTGTCCATTTTAAGATTATATTGTGAAGATTAGATTCAGAAAACTGCTATTTACAATATGAAATTACTTTTAAATAACAAAAAATAAAATGTAACGTTTAGCTAGATACGTTTAGCAAGTTTTTGATATTTTACCTTAACTGAATGCCCTACGGTCTTATGTACTAAACTGTATATACGTGCTTATATTATTTGAGAGATGTAAATAGATTGTACAAAAAAAGCATCATGATTAGGTTTTTGCCTGAAATACCTACTACTATACATATTTATTACCTTTGATACGACTGTGTGCAAATTTTGATGCGTAAAAGTAGTGACATTAATGAGTTATCGCTTTATGATTATCGTGATTAGGTTAGGTTCGACGTTGGACGGGTTATATCGAACGGATCCATGTGTCAGAGAAATTTTCATTGTTCTGAGGTATCCTCTGGACGGTAGGCCTGCACCGTGGGCTGCCGTTGGAACGACGGAGTGCATACAAACAGCAACTCTGTGCCGCCAACAGTGGCCTGATGGAATACATGGCGGTTTTTGCAGTTTTAATAAGCAAGTGGAGGTGAAAGGTACCTTCATCTTCACTTGTCAAGGAATCCCACGTAACCTGCTGATCTTCTCAGCAGCAGCAGGTATGCGTATGCATTTCCTCAATGTTTTTTAAAAATAGTTTTTGGCTCGCGCGTATCGCGTATAGCAAGTTAGGTGAGGTATTGTGATCTGTTAAGTTTAGAATAGGTATAGGTACACCTAAATATTGTAACTAAAATTACAGTTCTTAACGACATATATATTATTGACTTTTGGTCTCTTAACTATAACCATTTTCTTAATTAAATCAGATCCAGCCGAGACTTAATTAATTTTGTTTACCAAAATGTTAACATTCTCCTAATCTATTCTTCAATTTTAAATCGATTACAGCTTTGGCTTAGTGAATAATGGTAATCGTTTTCATATTTTAATTACTATTTGCATTTGTCAATTGAAAATTAATTTTATAATTAACAGAATAATATTTTAGTTTCGTAAGTCATAATTGACTTCTTGAAGTAACCACTCAGCACCAATTTTACTACAACAAATTTTCTTACGACATAACTTGTATGTTTTTCTGAAGAAAAAAAAACTAATATGAAAGGAATGGTGTGCAATAGTGGGGTGTGTGTATTGAAAGGTAAGTTGTGTTAGAGAGAAGGAAGACGGAGTGAGCGAGAAGAGAGACGAATGCGGATTTCAATGTGATGGCGGACGTTTTTCTATTGTTTTACGAGGGTTGAGGAGTCAGTCAGATGTTCTTGGTGCGGGCTTCTGCAAAACTTGAATAAACCAAGTATCGTTGCAAACCAGCATTTCCTTTATCCCTACAAATTCTGGGGGCAGTAAGTATTTCTAGGTATCTATCTTTCTTTTCTTTCACAATTGTTTTTTCATTGTTTTTTCTTTCACAACAAGACACGCAAAAGGCTCTTACACAATAATTCGAGAAAAAAAAACAGGGAAAAAATGGTTATGAAAATTGGCACAGGTACTCGTATATACGAGTTTTCCAACCGGTCAATCTGGAAGTCACTGGGGGAGGCCTATTTTCAGCAGTGGACATTCTATGGCTGAAATGATGATGATGATGATGATATACGAGTACCTTAAAGTGTTGAGATAAACATACTATCTATAAGACTTCAACAGGGGTATAGTACCCCCTACACACTTAACATAATCCCTATCCCTACCCACCCTTGAATACTTTTAGTATGTTTATCTAGACCTCAAAGTATGTTATTATAACTCGCAAATTTTTAAAACTACTGGCAACAAAACGATTTTCTACATTATCTACTACATTTTGGCAAATAAGCTGCATCACATCCTTTTTTTTTTCTTTATTAAGGAAACAAGCAGCTAATCAATATTACATTTGGCTTAAGAATTATGGATAGTACTTAAGCACTAAAGTTTCCACTGCTAGGTAATACAAGTGATTGTTGAAGAGACAAAATGCGGAACAAAAAAAAAAGCGATACAAGAATATTAGTTTATAATCTTGTAGTTTGCATGTGCCGCTCCTACAACGATGTGTCATAAGGTTGTAAAGACTTATCTAAGTCTACTAAGTAACTGATTAGGTACATAAGTGTAAAATTATTTTTAGCTTTTAGTGTTTTAGTCGGTTTTAATTTTTACGTAAAATTTATGTAAAATAAGTAAATTTTATTTTAAAAATTACTTACGTACCTAATCAGTTACTTTTGGAGTCGGTGCAAGCTGAGCACAGTTTGAATGCTTTCGTTGCACCGTCTCCTAAAGTATAATATTATTTAGCTTGTAGTGTTTTAGCCAGTTTTAATTTTTAAAATAAAATTTACTTATTTTACATATTTTTAGTGACAAATCCCAATGAAAAAAAATGTTTACTTTTGAACACCGCTTTCATCCTCTATTTTTCCACTCTAAGGGAGATTTTTTTAAATAATAATATCTACGAAGTATGAGCTATTGAATAAAAAATTTATAAGCACCAAAATCGGTTCACATTTGTCGAAAATATCGAGTAAAATAGATACAATGTTATATATATATATATATATATATATAAATATTTATGTATTTTGAAATTTTCTCAAAAAGCGCAAAATCAAATTCGATAAAATTTACACGGGACCACGGACGGTATGATTTACCAAACAAAACAACAATCATCAAAATCTATTCATAATTTATTGTCGGAGTAATCGCGGAACGTACATAAAAAAACATAGGTACAGTCAAATTGATAACCTCCTTCTTTTTTGAAGTCGGTTGAAAGGGCAAATACATTCATATCTCAAGTAATTTATTATTTTGAATTCGTAGGTACTTATATTTTCTTCTTGTGAAACTCACTATTTTTCTTATTCAATTTGAGACATAGTTTGATACATTGCTAATCCTAAGTCAGACAGTTAAATAAAGCACTTGTGTTATAGAAATCAGAAACAACGACGATACCACAACACCCAGACCCGAGAAAACATAGAAAAGATCTACATTGACCCGACCGAAAATTAAACTGAGGTCCCGTCAGAGATGGCGACGCCAAGGGCGGCATACTCCCCTTTCGGTTATGGAGGTCGTCAAGTTTTGAAACTTAGATAAATGTTTTGGGCTACAGTCATCGAATACATACATACCCTATAGAGCAGCAATACAAACCATGTTTATCCGAAACTAGTAAGTGATTTTTCACTTACATTAAGTACGAAATGACAGCTCCTGTCAACGCTCGCCCATACAAAAACAGCACAGATACAGATTAAAAAAATGGCGGAAATTTTTGTCGAACAAATCATAAATGACATTTCTACTCTATAGGGTGCTCCATGGCTACAGTTTAACACTTAAGTTTTTATCACATGTATATCCTATTTGTATAAACTTATCCTATTTGTATCAACTGTATCCTGTTTTGTGTCTTTTATATAATAAAATAAGTCGCCATGTGTGATGGCTCTTAGATCGTCAGTTCATCAGGCCCGAGCTTCATACGTTACGTTTTATATGGGCTTCTGTCAAAGGACTGCTACTTCAAAATGCTACTTGGGTTGGAATATTATAATGCGGGTTGCTCTTGATAAGGACGCAACCCTTGTTATATAAATAATTTCATTAATACGACGGTTTTGATAACATTTGATTATGTTATCTAGTTCATTGTTTTGTCTCCTAGTTTTAATCCATTTTATTACACACCATTGTTTAGTTTATTGTTGATTAAAATACCTACTCTATCCTAGTTTAATTGGATAGCCTTCGTATACTAGAGAAAGGTACAGAAGAACCTGCGGAGATCAAAGCCGATAATTTTATTACTGTTTTTGCTACTTTAATACATCAATTTTCCTACCAAGACCAACATGAAAATTGAAAAAGTCCTTTCTGTTCGATCATTACATTGGTTACAATTTAATATTCCTACTGTGACCACAGTACCTAGGCCAAACACCAGTCTGCTAACTTTAAAGAAGTAAGGATTGTCAATAATCGAAGAGATACCGAGAAGAAAATTTTTACTTTAATATAAGAGACATTATAAGAGAGATCGAAGCGGCCACCTTGTGGGTAAACGTGCTACGCTGCGCTTACCGGTACGTGTCCTCCATTCTAAAACCTTTCTGCATCATCGACCGTCAGTTCTACGTGTTACGTGTCTCACCCACTGCCACTTCAGCTTGCTAATCCGTTGGGCTACGTCAGCAACTTTTGTTTTGGTGACTTCCAACCGGCCAAACTGGAAGTCAATGGGGGAGGCCTATGTTCAGCAAAGGACGTCCAATGGCTGAAATGATGATAAAGAGTGATGGATGTGAGTGTTGGCGGGTGTTAAGCTAGAGGATGACGTATAAAGAGATGGATAGATTTTGTAAGAAATAATGATTATGACTGAGAAGAGAGTGGATAACTGGATAAAAAATACCCGAGTTAGGTACATTATTAAAGAGGAAATATATATTGCACCGTCCCCAGGAAACATGGGAGCAGGGCAAACTTATTATCAACTCGTCTACGAATATTTACCATGAAATACCTTTGTAGTAAATTCCAATAATGTAACAAGAAAGTTAGGTGAATTATTTCTGTAAGTGCAAGTCTCCAAAAGTATAATTGGCTTATGAAATATTTGGCGCAAAAAAAACTGGACTAAATATTGTATAATCTTTTTGCATCCACGGCAATACTGTTTTTTTGCCACCAGTGAAACACTGACCACATGAATGTATTGGTAAAAAACTGTCGGTATAGGTAACAAACGCGTATAGTCTACGGATCGCATTGAGTGTAAGATCCTCCTTATGACTGTGCTTGTTAATAAGAAGCAAGCTTACCACATCTTTTTAAGTTGTGGCTTTACGTTGGTTGTAAATCGGCTGTTTACCACCCTGAACACTGCCTGATCTTTATATAGGCTTATTAGAATAGATATTAAAACAAAAGGGTTTATGTGAGCCAAAAGTTTAGAACTATGGAATGATTTCATAGTGGACTTAATTTTAGTAGCAATACGAAATTATCAAAAAAATAAATTATAAATTCCACTACCGCTACTTTAAAACACCGTTTTTATGCGAAAAGTTCTAGAATTTCGACCGTATTTTCGGAATTTATGAGTTCATTTTAAATTCGAAGATGATAAAGGCGACCGCTTAAAGCAGTTGAAGGAGAAATATCCCACAGACGGCACAGACCCATTACACATAGAGCTGTTAGAGCGACTCCCCCCTGAACATTATCTACCTTGGGCAACTTGGAAGTCCTTAAATAGACTACGGACCCAAGTAGGCCGAAGCAAGGAGAACATGCATAGGTGGGGTTACAGCTTGGAGAGTCTATGTGGTATTACCCCCCAGACAGTGGCACATCTTTTGTCATGCCCTGCGTGTCCCTATACCTGCAGGCGCGAGGATCTCTACAAGGCAATAGTGCTATATCGGTGGCTGAGTTTTGGTGCTCACATATTGAAAGCCTGAGTCGACACGCAAAGAAGAAGTATCCTTACTTCGGGATCATATTTGCATATTTATTTATTAAAAGAGTATTTTTATGTCGTGTCCTTTAGGTGGATAAAGATGATCGTGAACTTAAATTAATGAGAAAGGCTGACACAATTTACATAATTAATTAATGGGGAAACACAGGCAAAGCTCATCTAAGATGGCGCTAGCGCGTTTGAACTTGCCAATGAATGTCAACGCAGCTGCAATGTTTCGCGTCGCAGCCTAACATAGAACATTCTCCTTTTTTAAATGTCGGTTAAAAAGAGGACGATTTATTTGCAGAATAACACTGCTTAGGTACTCTTAAGAGAATTGTTAGGGCTTTGGTATGACACGATGACAACTCATATTCTGTTTTTCACTTATTTCATTAAAGATAATGTAGGTCTCTCTCACTTTCTAGATGTTTTTGCATATAAATCACTCTTGTTAATAATGGCAAATATTAATCTTATCCGACCAGGCAATATTTCTTCTAAAACACATTATGGCTCCTGCTATGAATAAATTGCCAATATTGTTTTAATAATCACGGCAAAACTCCTATTACACTAAAAATATTTTCTTCTAAAATTTATACTAACTAATGTGGTCATGGTTGCAAAAGAGCAAAATTGTCTTTATCCCTGAACATAAAGCAAAAAACCATTTATTGGTTGAAGCTCGCATACGTCAATTCTCTAATGAAACCATTGACAAAATAAAACTTGCCTACCTATTGACATACCGGGTGCATAAAATCGCAGACAGTCCGCCATTTCGTCAATTTATTCCTGAGTCAGTAATTACAAAAAATTGACGTCTTCTCACGGTTGCCAAAAGGTAGCATTCCTAGTCTTCGCTGCAGACTGCTACTGCAGATGCACCGTACAGCCTCCAGCCTCCCTACCACAGCATGACCACCAAAACACGATATGATATAGCGATATATCGACACCAACTGTAAAAATATGTTAGATATAGCCGCCATGTTAAATTGCCATGCCTGTGACGTCACATGTTATGATCGCTGTTTCGATAAAAATTCAACATGGCGGCTAAATCTAACATTAAAAAAATGACATTTGGAGTCCGAAAAAATATACCGACCTAAGCTGCAAACTATAGCTGAAACTTCAGTTGCAATGCAATACCGGTAAGCCGCGTAGCTCGAAATGCAGTCTCATGGTTACATTGCTTTACTTTTCATTGCAACACTAGCACACATTAAAAAAATTGACGGAAAAAATTTAAGCCTGTGGACCACTGAGATTTCCCGCTTCTTCCAAAATATGGATTAAAAATGCTGTTCTCACTAGATTTTATATAACTTATTACTAACTCGGGGAAATCTGCATGAAATTAATTCGAATTTGAAAACTCAAATTGTCAAAATATTTTTTTTCTAAACAAGCACATTCATTTATAAGATAGGACAAACTAGCGTCAGAATAAGTAATTGAAATATCATCACTTTGATGATAAAAGAAAATCTATATCGCTTTAAGAAGCGGCAAACACATTTCCAACAAAAGGATTGATACAAGGGATCGGTAAAATAAAATATAAATCCAAGAAATAATGTACCTTTGCAAAAACTTAACCCGTGCACCGCTCGTTGCACACAGCTCAAATGATGTCATATATCTTCGCTCGACTCGCAAATTGATTTTCATGTCACTGCGCGCCACGCTCGCTCGATGTCTCCTTTACCTGCAAAGATATAACTTTATTCATCTAAGGAAATAACGGAAACTATTCTTTTAGTTTCAGTGACTTTCAGTTTGAGTTTGAGTGACGACTTCATATCAGTCAGCGAGCTATGGAAAGGTCGATGTCTGGAAAATCCGGAACGAGATTATCCGGCAGAAAACCAAAGTAATTGGATATACGAGTAGTCCTAAAATGTAGCAAGCTAAACTGGCGAGCAAGTGTCGGTTCTGACAATGAAACGTGGAGTAAACAGGTTATCGAGCGGAGACCGTGCCTTGACGAACGTAGTGTAGGACGCCCCTAGCTTGAAGGACCGACGACCTTAGGAAGATGGATGGAAGTGGCTGGATGAAAAAAGCGGAAGATCGTGCTCTGCGCTTGTAGGCTTAGGTACGTCTAGCAGGGGACTGCAATAGGCTGACATAATGATGATGATGATGATGATGACAATGATGATGATAATTATGATAGGATATTTCTTTTCTTTCTTTCTTTCAGATAGGATATTGATTCATCATAAACAACCTACGGTAGTCCATTGCTAGACATAGGCCACTTCCTCGGCTATTCTTTTCCATCCACTGCCAGCAGCCTTGCGTACATCGTCGCTCCACCTTGTTGGAGGGCGTCCCACGCTGCGATTGCCTAGTCGCGGTCTCCACTCAACAACAAGGATGTTGGTTGATTGTTGAGAATCAATATTTGAAACGGGACTCATTGAAATAGACGCGTACTTACGCCGAGAGCAATCGTTTTCAAACTGGGATTAGGGCCTCTTGTCTTATTTTCCTAGAGAGTTAATAAATTCGGGACTGTAAATAACAGTTGTTTTAGAAACTGGTGAAGTAACCAAAATATTTTGTTTCCATGATTAACAGTAAATTGGTATTGTTATCGAAATAAGTACCTACCATGTGTATTTTACAGACGTAGGTACTAGATTTTGCCAATTTGTCTTTTTAACGCTAGAGCTGTTTTTTTTACTATGGGATATAATATTAGTCTGAGATATATCTAGTCCAGAGGTATCTCAGTGTTAACACTTCCATTCAAAACTACAGCTAGCGATACAAATTTATATCTCAAGATGTAAGTAATATATATTTTATAGTGACAAACCAGATAAAGAAGAAAAAAGTATAAAAAAATTACGCGCCAATCAATGTTTATAGTGTCAAAGTAAAAAAAATGCTTCTTTGAGTATTGAAATAATAGGTTTGAGTTTTTTACAAACGACGATCTTAAACTTAGTAAATTTAGAAACTACCGCTTTTTTCTTCAAGCCACTGCCAGCCATCTCCCTAAACTCGTCGCTCCATCGAACTGGGGGGCTTCCTACACTAAGTCTGCGTTTGCCAAGGCATGGTCTCCACTGGAGAACCCGTTTACTCCACGTTTCACCAGTTCTGCCACAGATGTGGCCGGCCGACTACCAGTTTAGCTTGCTACATTTTAGAAAGTGTGGTTAAAATTATTTCCAATCGAAAACAAAGCAATAAAAATTCTTACCTCGATTTTCCCCGAAATGAAAAAGGCGAATAAGGAAACTCCACCTTAATGTTTGAAGTTGAAAACGGGTGAGGTCTTATTCCTACGGAACGGTAACTTTAACGTCCAAGCGATTGGTCGGCAAACCAACTGAAAAACCAATTTCCTCAAGTTTCCATATTAACGACTTCCGGGCAACAAATAAATCTTGTAGGACCAATGAACCGGTTTTACGTTCCGTTTATTTATAAGCACTTTGATACTTTATTTTGAATTCTTTTGAACAACATTTTTTGCTTTCCTGTTTCAGGAGTTTAGTAATTTTATACAGGGTGGCCAGAAAAGTGTCGTCCAAAAAAAATTATACTTCATAGGCTATTTAAAAAAAATCAAAACTCGAAAACTACGAAAAATCGTCGAACGTTCTAGAGGCACCTAAAAAAATTTTAGGACGTCACTTTTCTAGCCACTCTGTACTTAAAACAAAATGCGGTACTGCGGTATGCGGTACCTGTACTTAATTATGTTCCATAATCTCGTCCTCATTGTGTACAATGTAGTACGCACTTTTTGCTACTGCACTGATTACAATCTTCAAAGTTAGGCGCGTGCATGAACGCGTCAATAAACTAAAAAATAAATAACCGGAACGTGCCCGCACCGTCACCTATCAATGTCATCTGTCACCTGTCAATGTCATTGTACTTTTTTGTACACAGCACTGAAGACATAAATAATTAGAATAAATTAGTTTTTAAACTAATTAGTGATTTACAGCTTACATACAAATGCAAAAAACCAAGAAGAAAATACGGTGATGTTTGTGTAAAAGTATGGTGGCTGGAAAACAAAACTTGTCAGTTGAATTTGTGAAATTGTTGGACCGATACCTCGGCTCAATTATTACGATTACTACGATTTCTATCACCACCACAGCACACTAACTTTAGTGTTATTATATTTATAATATCATCACCATCACCATCATCTCAGCCTATTACAGCCCACTGCTGGACGTACGGGAAGGACGCAAAGAGCGCCAAGGAGTACGATCTCCTGCTTTGATACAAATGTATCTAGCCATATTCCCGAGTTCGTCGGTCCATCGAGTTGAGAAGCGTCCTACACTACGTTCGCCGAGACGTGGCCTCCACTCCAACAACATAATCAGCCAGAAATTAATCATGAAAACAAGGAGTGTGTGTGACAGAGTTGCGTTATGCTTCAGCCTGCAAACGAGACAGAATGAATGACATCGGAGCTTTCACGGGAGGTTGGCCGTGGTGATCATTAAGTTCATTCTAGTTGTCTCTCATGTCTCAGAATGAATGACATCGGAGCCTTCACGGGAGGTTGGCCGTTGGTGATCAATATGTTCATTCTAGTTGTCTGTCATGTCTCCGAATGACTCCACAGAAACTGCTCTGTACAGAAGCACTGGCCTTTACGATGGAGTGGCCAGTGGGTTTTTGTTCAGTCTGAAGCGTCTCCTCGAGGGATTCCTCCTGAGACGTAACATTATGGCTCTAGTCTTCATGAAGAGTTCACCATGAGACCGATACAATGTTGCACCAGAAATATACTACAAAGGATCTGTAATAGCATAAGGTAAGTTATTAATATTATAAAATTCTTCTAGCACATCATATGTACCGAGAGAACAATTATTCCTCTTTTCTGTCTCGCAGCAGAATTATAACACTTCCACTTGCTTTCACGAGGGGTTAGCCTGTGGCTTAAAATTTTTGTTATAATATTGCGGGTCTGCAAATCTTATAAGGTTGACCAGAGACCGACTTCATTAATTGAAGTTGAAAATATAGTCGAACACAAAAGTATCAAGACGATACATATCTTCGAATGCCACTGAAGAAAAAAAGAGAGGAGGGAGAATATGGGTACCGAGACCATGAGGTAATGCCCTCCGTCTTAGTAATTTTTTCAACTTAACACTTTGACTCTAAGGAGGCTATGAAAGAAGCTCCTTTGCCTGCTGATATTGAAGGCTTAAGGAATTCTGAGTCTTGTGTAAACAAGTCATATACTTACCTAGACAATTTCAGTCTGTTTATAAAGATTTTAAGTTTTTAATAATTTCATCAGTTGTTACTATCAAATTGGGCCTTTGGCAACCATTAATGGTACCAAGACAATCTGTTGGTCTCAGATCCGCTTGTCTTATTCTGCCCCATTTATATACATACAAGTCAATGATAAATAGCGCTTTTACAAATTATGGTTTATCTCGGTGTGGATTTCCACAAGTTTTTTACCACAAGTAATTGAGATACTTCTTGATGTTGGCCCAAGAGGGCAAGACTTTATAAGGCATACCATAGAAAACAACCTGTTTACTCCAATAGTTCATGTAGTTATGACCATATTAAGTTTTTTTTTTCCTCTTATATTTTACTAAAAAGCTTAAATAAATAAATAAACATTACTTGACATTGCTAATTGATATCTGTGACTTAAAGATCATTAGTCCACTTGATTCGTGAAGTGCCTTAACGTAAAAGGTCCCAGGTTCGATACTCTGGTCGAATGACCCTGGCGAGATACATTTTGAAGTGGGACGCATTCAAACGTGCCAGAAATAGATGCAACGGTATTGTCAGGGCTGCTAAACGCCACCATATTCATGAAAACGTTCTTTCTTCATCCAGCTCCGACATCTGGAAGTTTCTGAAAACACTTGGCTTAGGCAAGACTTCTTCGTGCACTCCTACTACTTCCTTCTCTCCTGACGAACTTAACTCTCACTTCACCTCAGCCTCTGTTCTGGACCACTCTGTTAAATTATCAACTATTACCCTTTTAAACTCACTTCCTTGTGTCTCTTCTAATTCGTTCTCTTTCTCTCCAGTTACCGTCGATGAGACTCGTAAAATGATCTTATCCATCAAATCCAAGGCAGTTGGCTGTGATGATGTTAGCAGAACCATGCTCCTCCTTATTATTGATGATCTTCTCCCATTAATCACACACATAATAAACTTCTCCCTTGAGAGCGGGTCCTTCCCTTCTATCTGGCGTCGAGCGCATGTCATCCCTTTACCTAAGGTCTCACACCCCACATCTCTAAATCAATTTCGTCCAATCTCTATTTTACCATTCCTTTCAAAAATTCTGGAAGCTGCGGCTCATAAGCAGTTCTCAAAATTTATCTTCGACAATAAATTGTTAAGCCCCTTCCAATCTGGATTTCGCCCTGGACACAGCACAACTACTGCACTCCTTAATATTGTTGATGATATCAGGGCTGGCATGGAGGAGTCGCGTTTAACCGTACTAGTACTCATTGATTTTTCCAACGCGTTTAACACGGTTGACCATGATATCCTCTTAGCCATCCTCTCGCATCTGCGGGTCTCATCATCTGCTTTGGATTGGTTCACTTCTTACCTCAGTGGCCGTCAGCAAGCTGTTCGTTCCGGCCAAACGTACTCCAAGTGGGCCAACCTGGCCACTGGAGTACCGCAAGGCGGTATACTCTCTCCTATTTTATTTTCTGTGTTCATTAACATCCTCACTTCTCATCTTTCCTCTTCCTTTCATCTTTACGCTGATGATCTCCAACTTTACGTTCAGACGAGTCCTTCCGAGATTGACAGTGCTGTTCGTCGGTTAAACGATGACCTGGGCAGTATTAGTGACTGGTCTAACAAATTTGGCGTAAATGTCAATCCCAGCAAGTGTCAGGCCGTGATAATCGGCAGCTCCAGACAACTGTCTAAGTTGGACATGAATGCTGTTCCGACGATCGCATTCGATGGAATCATCGTAAAGTATTCTCCGTTTGTTAAAAACTTGGGTCTCTATATTGACAACACCTTGTGCTGGTCCCAGCATGTCAAAGAAATTTGCAAAAAAGTTACGGGCAGTTTGCGTGCTCTTTATCGTCTCAAACATTTTCTGCCATCGAGTACGAAATTGCTGCTTGTGCAGTCTCTGGTTCTGCCCATCATTGACTATGGTGATGTGTGCTGTACTAATATCTCCCAAGACCTTCTTAACAAACTGGATCGTCTGCTTAACAACTGCATACGTTTCGTCTTCGGTCTGCGTAAATATGACCACGTCTCTCAATTTCGCACTCAGCTAGGCTGGCTTCCCATCAGACAGCGCAGAGAGGTTCGGGCACTTTGCGTTCTCTTTTCTATTCTTTTTGATCTCAACGCTCCTTCTTACCTAAAAGAAAAGTTTAGGTTCCTTCATAACTGTCACGACAGAAATCTTCGTACTGGTAATACCCTCCAACTACTTACCCCACTTCACACTTCTGGCTTTATGTCCAACTCTTTCACCCTCACAGCTATACGACTCTGGAATCGACTTCCCACCAACATTAGGAAATCCAAGTCCAAATTTACTTTTAAGAAAGCTCTACGCATTTACATAAAAAATCGCTGACCTAATAATTTATCTTTCATTTGCTCTGTGTACTATATTATGTATGTGTATGTATATGTATATAATTGATAATCATATATATTTATACCTATTTATTAAGTATGTAATGTTGGTGTGTATATATATATATATAAATGTTTTTTTTTTTTCTTGCTGCACCGCCTGTATTTCTCTGTTTGATCACTGGTTGACTGGTAGAGAATGCTTCTTGGCATTAAGTCCGCCATTTGTACAATTATTTTTAAATGTGCAATAAAGTATAAATAAATAAAAAAAAAAAATACATTGTCTTGTACCTCATAATACAGGGAAGTTGACTCCCTGTTTGGAGACCATGACAAATTGATGTTGGCTGGTGCATATTTGTATGTTCCTCCTATACAACTGATATGGTATCCTATTTGTGTAACTTATAATATTAGATCTGGTTACAACCGGGTAAACCTTAAATTCTCATAGTATCAAGCTTAATTCTCAAGATTCTATAATAATCTATGAAAGCAATTAAAATTTAACACTGTTACTGACTTGAGGTTATTATTCTAGCTGATCGCCATGGCTAGTTAGATTATTTCTAGTCTTCATCAAGTGAAATAAAGACACACTCAAGATGAGTGTTACTTACAAATAATGTGAGTGAAGATCACTGTTACAGAAATGGAAAAATAATTCTCCTTGTTATCAACAAGATAAAAATTACCATAATTAAAAACTTTTTTAACTGTAACTGTATGTTATATTCCAATATTTTCAGTCAGTAAAAACCCATGGAAAGATTTATGCAGCTTTATTTACAGGCAAAAATGTCGCACCATAATTGATCCTTATGTACTTGTCATAAGGTCGAAAACCAATTATTTTAATTTTTAAGTAGGTACCTGCTACCTTTGGAAAAGTAAGAGAAATTCAAAACTAGACACAAAATTCCAATGATAACTTGAATTTTCAAATCTGACCTAAATATATTTTTAATATATTTTTGTTATAAACCATATATTTCTAGACATTTTATTATTTGTGAAAATGTTTGATACCAAAAATTGAAGACAAAGATAAATAATCATCCAATCATTAAATTAACAAGATACTAAAGATAGTAAATAAACTGAATTATTCCAGGTGGATAACAAAGGTTCATATTTAAATAGATGATTATAATAAAATATGATTTATTAAAACATAATTAAAAAATTAAAATTGTATCCATGAAACTATAAACTTCATAAAAAATATACTACTGACTTAAAATTATTATTTAAATTAAGGCATGAATCTTACAATTATAATTGAAGATTGTCAAGTACCTATGTAAGTCTATGTATAAATAATTTTATTAGATATTAAATTACCATGTAAAGCAAAAATGGAGATGATAAATAATGACAGAAAATTTCTAACTGAACTTAAAAAAAAAAAAAAAAAAAAAAAAAAAAAAAAAAAAAAAAAAATGGATGAGACGATAGAGGCATTGATCAGTGGCAATAATTAAGGCAATGCAGGCGGCAATAAATGTTGCCTTACCTACAAGTATTTTGAGCCGGAGTAAACTTTCTATCTTATCCGATGTGATGTATTGGTAAATGATTACTTATTTAATTATTATTTTTTATTAGCTTACAAGAATTGACCAGTCATTGAATCTTTTTATAAATAAGTATTCAGACTGTTTCATTAACTTATTAATATCCCCTACCAGGGATCCACACATAAAGTGCAGGAAGTCTCATACTGATTTCCAGCCATACAAGTGTAACACATATAACAGTTTTCTAAGAAGATGAGTAAAAATCAATCTTTCTCAGTAAAATAATGTTGAAACTATTGTCAACAAAATAGGATCCCTACTGGAACAATACTAGTAGTATTTGTATATAATTTCCTTATTTATAACATATAATTAATGAAAAATTTGCGATAGTAAACATCCATATTATTTTTTTTTAGTTTCCTTTACTTTGGAACTACACCTTGAACAGGAGTTATTAAGAATACCTAAGACTAATTTATTTGCATAAAAAATTGTATTACAGACAATGATAACTTAAAAGGTTACTAGATTTTCTTATTATATAAAATAAAATGTCTTTTCAGAAGAAATACTAGCTTAACTACCTACTTGCACATCGATAAATTTACCTTGTTAGGTAACCATATACTAAGTATGTACTACATACTACTGGATAAATGAGACGGATATTAATAGTTCAAAGCATTGGCTCCATTTCCATGACAACTTATTAAACTAGCTGTTGCCCCGCGATTTCGTTTGCGTGATCTCTAGTTTATTCGTAAAGAATATACCTACTTAATAGCGCGGGGTATTTATTTAAAACTTTATTGCACAAACTTAAAAGTGTACAACACAGTCTCAGTCCCAGCAAATCTATAAATTCATAAAGACTTACAGTTTTAACAAAAATAAAAGAGTATTGCAATTAAAGTAAAATTTGCTATTTTCGATTTTATAGAATTCCTACACATTTTTTGGCCCACCTGTATGGTATAAAATAGGTACAGGTTTGTGTCATCAAATGGGATGTGACTGTATCAATATACATGGTTGTATTAGCATACGGGGTTATATCATCATACAGGGTTGTATTATCATACAGGGTGTATCATCATACAGGGTGTATCATCACACAAGGTGTATCATCATACAGGATTGTATCGATATACAGGGTTGTATCGATATACAGGGTTGTATCGATATACAGGGTTGTATCGATATACAGGGTTGGTTGATTTATTCCAATGAATTAATCAAACAACTATATCCTTGTTAGATAAAACTTGAATTAAGCATCTACCAATAGATAGTTAATAAAATAAAGTTTTATCATGTGCGAAGACTTTAGCAAATCATATAAATGATCATAATAAATGTTTATATTGCTTTGTCGACACAACTTTCCTCTTTGAACATCTACATTGTACACAATGAGGACGAGATTATGGAACATAATTTATATGATCGGACTAACTTACCTAGTGACGTCCGATCCTCAATTATGTGAAGTAATCTCGTCCTCATCCTATCCCCAGCCCGACCCAGTTAGTATGTATTTATCAATCCTTAAAGTACAAAAAAGATTATATGCTATAAATACCTACATACTACTTAGTTTCCCTTCTTTTTGAAAGTTGTGTCCAGTTTTATCCTTTGAAATAATGACATTGACAGGTGACAGATGACATTGATAGGTGACGGTGCGGGCACGTTCCGGTTATTTATTTTTTAGTTTATTGACGCGTTCATGCACGCGCCTAACTTTGAAGATTGTAATCAGTGCAGTAGCAAAAAGTGCGTACTACATTGTACACAATGAGGACGAGATTACTTCACATAATTGAGGATCGGACGTCACTAGGTAAGTTAGTCCGATCATATAAATTATTGACCAATTCTCAAATACTATCACCATAAAATTAATACTATACCTAACCCTAACTACAGCGACATTGTTTGACATTAGTTTTCCTTTTAATATTTTTAACTCTTCACCGGCTCCCCCCTCAACTTATTTTTAAACTTTCCTCTACCTGAAGGTTGGAAGAGATCGCTCCTAGCGATGAGAACACCTAAATTGTACCATTCTAAATTCATTGTTTCTCTGTACTGTTTGTTTTGTGTGGTATGCAATAAAGAATATTTAACTATCTATTTGTAATCTTAAAATGTCTGCAAAAATCGTCACCCAATCACTTGAAAGGGTTAAACTTTGTCAATTAACGCGTTATACTCTGTAATCTTTAAAACGATGTAAAATATTGGCATAGTTCTCTAAGACTGTTTTAGAAATCAAATCAAATCAAATGATATTTATTTCTCTTCACAGTTCTAGTACTAATAAATGTTATTGCTATGGAATACAAGTTGTAGAACAAAGGAAAGAGAATTTACTTTAAGTAGACTTGGTCGTTTTATTCTATCCTGTTTATATTCACAGGTAGCGTCTCGCAGACTAGTTTGGTATCGCGCCAATCAATTCTTTTGACACGCGAAGATATACGAGCTCATTAGTTTGCCGTCAGACAAAGATATTTGTTATACAGGGTTAGTTTTAGGTTATGATTCTTTCCAGGGGTTGATTATACAGCTCAAATACAACAATTACTTAATTAAATCAAAAAATATCAAAACATACATGGAAGTGATACCCTACGACCGTTTTTTGCTTGGAAATGCAAGATTTTGGACACCCAGTATAAGATAATTCTACTGCTAAAATGGAACTTGGTCCTCTATAGAAACAACAATAAAATCGCAAAGCAGTCCATCAGCTCATATGGGTTGCATGGGAAAATATGCTTTTTTTGCAATTTCCATGTTGGTAGTGGACGTCAGTTTTAGCAGGTAAACCGTCTTCTAAAAGAAAGTTACTCATAAACAAAAGAACATCATTCTTATTATGGTCTCTAATTTTGTAGCAATAAATCTGGAGGTCTTCTAAGCACTCGCCAAATGTCGCCGTTTTGTTTCCTAAACCTTTTGTTATTGGTGATATCATGGTGAAAAATTTGAACTTTAACCACTTCTATAGCTAAATAAAAAAGATTTATCGTACTAAGCCCCATATTAATATCACAAACATCGGCCATAACCATTAAGAAGTGAAATTTAGCCTTACCTACCAAACAAAGTATTTAGCTCTCAAATGACAAGATTAAGCGAATAGTTGGAATTAAAGCAACAACGAAAACCCCGTAAAAATAACGTCGCGTCAGTGACATCTCATTCGATACCTAAATGAGAGTTTTAAAGAATTCAGAACTTGCAGGTCGATTTCATTTGGCAAACGTAAAAAAGCTTTAATTTAAATAATTCAGGAAAGGAAAGTCCTAGTTGGAAATTTGTAGTGTTGTAATAAATGTCGTAAATATGAATACAGCATTTTAAATTTTAATTTAATAGCTCTGACTCATGTTCCAAATTCTAACGAAACAAAATTCAGTGAACACTTCAGAGGTGAATCATTATATTAGTGCGTGGCCAAAATAGGCCATTGTTATTGTGAAAGAACGTTAATATTCCACACTGGAGCCATCACAGCTGACATTTTGAGTGGCAGGCGGGAAGTTCTATTTTGAACCACTGAACTGGACGTTTTACACTCATTAGATAAAACAAACTTTAAATTATTCATTGACTCCGGTAAAGATGCTTTAGACGCATTATATAAGTTGCATTTTTGGGTATATTTAAAAAAAATACAAATACGGATTTCTATAAACTTTTGAATGCTATTTCACAATAATTTTCCTGATAAAACAAATCATATTCCGTGTTGACTACGGAACCCTAATAAGAATAATCAAAATCACTTTTCATTTGGCAAAAATACGCGATACGTAACATACGAGTTTACTCAAAAAAATTAACCTCAACTTTTTGAAGTCGATTAAAAATACAACAAAAATTTAACACTATTTGATACACGGTTCGCGTTGCAGCAACAATAGTAACTATTTGGATGGAAATTGGATAAATATAACGGAACGGAAGGGATAAATATTAGTGGATAACTGCACTTTGTTCGTTTGTTTTTTTTACTAGAGATGGCATCGAATACGCTCACAATGATCAAAATACCAGTCGATTCAACCGGACTGTGTTAGTGACAGCCAAGGCGCATTGTCACCGTGTAACCGTCAGGGATTGTTTGCCGGTCAACGTCGATCGCGCTGTCCGTACTGTTTACTAAACGCAGGTGTAAACAAATATTTGCATTTACTGATTTGGTTGGAGTGCACGTGTCTCTGACCATACGAAGTTTGTGGTCGCAATAAGAACTCAGTGTTTTGCGTGAATAATGGATCGAAACCTGTAAATGTAGCCTAGTACACCAATCAACAAAAACCAGCCAAGTGCGAGTCGGACTCGCGCACCGAGGTTTCCGTACAAACCTGTACGTACCTATATAAGTAAAAGTTCACCCATCACGACAATCGAGTCATAGTTATGGTATTTTTATTGCAAAAGGAAATCAAACATTACGAAAGGTAAATTGCGGCTTACGATTTATGACGTATTAAAAAAACTCTACTTACTAGATCTCGATCAAACTAATTTTCGGTGGAAGTTTGCATGGTAATGTACGTCATATATTTTTTTTTGTTTTATCATTCTCCACATCACAACATGGGGTTGGGGACACACATTTTACCACTTTAGAAGTGTCTCTCGCGCAAACTATTCAGTTTAGAAAAAAATGATATTAAAAACCTCAATATCATTTTTGAAGACCTATTAAAATTTTTGAGTTTCAGTTCTAAGTATGGCGAACCCCCAAAATTTATTGTTTTTCACAATTTTTTTGTGAAAATCTTAATGCGGTTCACAGAATATATCTACTTACCATGTTTCAACAGTATAGTTCTTATAGTTTCGGAAAAAAGCGGCTGTGACATACGGACGGACAGACAGACAGACAGACAGACATGACGAATCCATAAGGGTTCCGTTTTTTGCAATTTGGCTACGGAACCCTAAAAAGGGAAGACCATGTTATTTTTTTTTAAATCATCCCCTGTTAATGTTGAATCACTATTTAAGGTAAGGCGATAGCTTAAGCTTCTGCTGCTTGCCAAGTATCAGAATAAGTAGAGTGCAGAACTATGTCAAGCTGTGGACTGACGTAAACTTATTATGAGGCACGACGTAATTACTTTCACAAGGTCTGATTAATACAATTCCACACTAAATCATAATTAAATTTACACAATCTCGTTTTAGTTTGTGATCGGATAATCACTAGAATACGGACGCGACGGTACGCATTCAGAATAGGGTAAGTACTACACTACGATACGATGCTACTTGTCGCGACTATAATATTTTGTGGGTGTGTGAAGAATCTACCTCTAATACAAAGTGAAGACGTCGCTGTTCCAGGCAGCTTGTGACCGCGGACAGTAAAACCCGGTCGAATAGGCAAATGAGAGGTAGGCCTAGAATGATCGTATTAATTCCGGGTGTAAATCAGGCACCAACTAGTTCAGATCCACACCTACAAAGTGGTACCAATACCTTTTGTTAGTTTAATTTACTTTTATCATAGGCATATTTATCTTAGCTCTACGGCAAATTATTCTCACACAATATTTTTCGTTAATTTATAAAAATATACCAAATTAATGACTTATAGCTGATTTCATACATAACATACTTCAACAGTAGTGAAAAGAAATCCCGTCCCATCCGCAGGTACATAGGTATATAGATAGTCAAGTTTAAACGTGTAATCTACTTTATAAATTCTTATCAATTAATAAAAAAAACTCCGTACATATCTTCGCAAATCTCTTCTAGAAGCTATTATAATACCGCTTATTAAATTGAGTAGATTGAACATCCTGGTAGTAGGTATTACAAACCGAGACAAAGCCTGTTTCACAATTTCGAGAAAATCCTCTGTCAATCATCTTTTAATCCATCCATCTTTATTAAAGCTCTCTCAAAATTCCTTTACCTTGCATTTTGCTCCTTTTCTTATTAGAGGATTGCTATGGAAACCAAGCGATCATCCTAGTGAGGACTTTGATATTAAGGGTATAATAATAAATATCTGTTTATTTCTCACCGCAACCCAATTTACATTTTACAACAGAAAAGTGTTTTTTTAACGAGGTATTTGTTTTGCAACTTGGACCTTCTGCACCTAAACGTCACAAGTCACTAGGTCTCAAACTCAAGACCGGTAGTAAACCATAAGATTTGTTGTTATTACATTCACATTATTATCTTAACATAAGTGGAACGTGGAACACGTCAAACATGACAGTAAAGCTGATCTCAACGAGCGACAACGAACGTAACGTTGTACTATTATGAGTGTGCTAAAATCCACACTGGTGACTATATATGGGGTTGTTAGAAACCCAAAGTATGTTCTAACAATAACCTGAAGTGGTATGGCTGCAAAGCGTGTGGTTTTAGCTTAGTTAAGTAGTTACCACATACCTACCCGGTATCCATTCGGTCATTGTCACCCTACTCTAAACAAAGACTGAGTTTTTATTGGATCAATTAGATAAGATTCTTATCGCAGATTCAAAGAGAACCAATTATGACAGTACTTTCGAATTGTTTTAACTGGAAAAATAGATCGCGGCAAGAAATTTTTGTTTTTTATTTAAAAAAAAATGCTTCGTTCGTATAGCGCCGTGTGGGAAAGGCCGTAAAGAATACACTTCCCCACCACCAGCAGGAGACTTATCATAAGAGGCGACTAATTCCTGTGGGATGACTCACGTGTCGGGTAGCAGCGTCTGCGTGCGAAATATAAAAAGCTCGCCAACCCGCCTGTCCAGCAAGGCGAGTATTGGCAATCCCCCCCCCCTCCCTCGCATATAATACAGCGTCTTAGGGCTGAAATGATTAATAATGATGGCTCCGTACATACCAACGGGACCCTATTACCTACTAAAGCTACGCGCACATTTTTCATTGATCTTCAACATTCATCATCATCATCATCATTAACATTACGTCATGTAAATGAGTTTTAATAATATAATTATCATTTATTCAGTACTAGCCTACCTAGCGAACTTCGTTCCGCCAATTTGTTTGACAGGTACGAACAGTTTGTATAGGAAAGTAAAATAGTTGTTTTACTACCTCCCTTGCAATTTTTTTTAAATTTTCTTACCTTTTAAACCTTCCCAGAACTTCCACAAATATTTCAAGATCAAAATTAGCCAAATCGGTCCAGCCATTCTCGAGTTTTATTGAGACAAATGAACAGCAATTCATTTGTATAATTATACTAGCTTATTATTTTTACGGCTGACCCGGCGAACTTCGTACCGCCAATGAAAGTTGAAAGTTGAAAGTACAACAGTTTGTGTCGGAAAAAAAAATTTTGGTTTTAGTATTATTATATATTTATCACCATTTAAACCTTCCCTGAACTTTCACAAATATTTCAAGATCCAAATTACCCAAATCGGTCGAGCCGTTCCCGAGTTTTAGCGATACAAACAAACAGCAATTCATTTTGATATATAGATATAGGCCCTCTTCTGGGCACTTATACACGTCGTAAAATATAGCTTTGCTCTACCACAACTTTAGGATTACATATATAGGTATATAGGCTTGTGAGAATAAACGGCGCAACAAACTTAGTCACCCTTTTCAGCCTTGATTTGTTAGAAAAGGATAAGGCATCCGAACTTAACTGGCATACCGTACCTAAAATTACGTTATCTTTGTGTGAACAAAGTATATCATTAACTATATTTTGTCAAATAGTATTTGTTGTTTGTAATTATTTTATCTTTCGATTATCATATGTTTCATAGGTGTACACCAAAATCGTTATTTTAGGTTACTTGCAACATTAAGTATGCCAGGTTCCATACAAAAAAGTTCGAAGTATTTTTGTCTAATTAATACCTAAAGATATAAATAATTTAAAGAACGTGTATTTGTTTAAAAATTAAATTAATGTAGTTATAATTTTGCCAGTCGTTGGTTAAAGATAAAACATTGCCAATTAATTATTAGTGAAATGATAGGATACCCTGGCACATCACACAAACATGTTGAAAGATATCGTATCATTAGCAAGTCATTTAAGAAATTAACGTCATTAAGATAATAACTTGTTACGTCTTTTGATTAATCTAAATAAAGCTCTCTTAAATAAGCCAGATAATAATTTCACATTCACTTGGTTACTGAAAACATGCCTCGATTTTATGTTGGCATAAATAACTCACAGCATCCAATTAGAATTACGTTAAGTAGAAATAAACATAAGATCGCGAAGACCTTAAAGACATGATTACTTCAGTTTCAAATGTTGTTGGTAAATACTGGCTGCGCCTGCGGCTTCGCCTGCTGAATACGGCTTCTCGCTCTATTTACTTGCCTTTATTTTACTCCCTCAGGCAAAAAATATAATAATCCTTTGTCCGTAGGGTTCACGCTTTTTCCGAACCATATTTCATTAAAAAAATAGTTACTTTGGTATTTATGAGTAAGTAATGTAAGTAAAATGGAATCTAAAACGTATATATGTTCAGCGATCATTCTTACCAGGTTAACCGATTTCAATAGTTATTTTTTTGTTCAAAAGGGAATACTTTTGGAATGGTCCCATATAAATTTGATCAAATTCTGATGATGGGATCTATAAGAAAATCATCAAACATTGCATGAACTCCATACCGCGCCAACTGATTTTTGTATCTATGTTGCCTAATACCTTCGGCATTTGTGAACCGATTTTGATGATTCGTTTTTTTATTGAATAGCCTATACTTCAAAGTTAGTATACTATTATTAGTATGTTAAAAGTTTTTTAGTATATTAAAAAATTTGGAAAAATATCATCTCTAAGGTGGGAAAAATAAGGGATGAAATCGGTGTTCAGCAGTTAACTCATGTAATTCGTTTTGTTGAGGGTGTATCACTAAAAAAAGATAAAATAAGTAAATTTTATTTTAAAAAAAAGTAAACCGATTAAAAAAAACTAAAAAGCTAAAGATAATATAAACACATAAGTACCTAATCAGTTACTTTTGGAGTCGGTGCAAACGAAAACATTCAAACTCTCATCGGATGGCACGGTCGTTACTTTTTTTATAATCTGATTACTTTTTTCCTCTTAAACTCCGGTTACTAGTATTACCTAATATGTTGATCTGACTTACATAAGAGATCAAATAATACGATACTAATAAATTCCACTACTGAAAAAAAAATATATAAGCAAAAGGCCAAATTGAAAACTTGCCTCAATTCCTCAATGTAGAAAATGTTATTTCTCACAATTAACACATCCCTACGTTTCAAAAGTCATTGTCCGCCATCTTGGACTAAGCCCTAAAGGTTTTACCGCCAGGCGGTCGCGAAACCGCCTGTGTCGCCGGCGCGACTGCCCGACTATTTATACGATTTATCATATATTTTTGTATGTAAAGTGCTAAATCTAATTATTGAAACGTTATCTCCGATAAATTTGCTATAGAAATGTCTATCACACGCAGATAATAGTAAACTATGTAAATTTTGTAAAACTCGTTTAAGTTGAAAATAGTAGTTTGACCACTATTTGTATTAAATAAGAACGAAATAAATGCCATGAGTAGCGGTTTTTATTAAATGTTTCTCTATAACACAACAAGATACGCAATTAAAACTATACACCTACATACAATAATTTTACAGAAATAACGATTTAAAGTTTCGTAAAAAATGGCCCTACCTCCGATTTTGTGGATAAAATGGTCTATATGTCAAAGTTTTATGTCATGTAACGTAAAAAATAAGGGGTTATACTGTCCTAGAACATGTTGCAATAGCTTAAAGTGGGGATTAATGAGTCAAAGAACATGAAATATGGTCCAAAAAAGCGCGTACATCCGCCCAGCGGTGTCGAAACCGTTCGGATGTTGACATACGGCTTCCGACAGGCGGTCGCGAAACCACTGGGTAAAAAAGCCTTGGAAAAAGTAATAAAACACAGGTTTTGTTTTAAACAGCAGCCAAAAAGGAGGTGCATGTGTTCATGAATACAAACAACTTTTTCTACCGGGCCAACATAGAAATCGCATTTCTTTTTTCACAAAATAACGCTCTACCTCGATGATAATCAGTGAACGGAGTATGTAGATTGATTCGATGTACTTTGGTAGTGCTAGCATAATATGGATATGACTTTTTTTCAAAAACTGATGCTTAGAAATTCTGGAATCGCTGAGGCATGTCCATATTAACATCAATGTTTGCGATTATTGACCCCAAATCTATTTGTATTGATGAACACGTTCGTCTCCTTAAATTTGGCTGGTGTTGAAAACAACATCCTGTATTATGAAAATAAAGTAAAACATAACATCAATTCTAGACTGATACTGTTTGAAAATAATCAATCTAAAGTTTCCCGTTTCTAACAACTATATTTATTTTAGAAACTGGAATTTAATACCAGTTGACAACAATCATCTGGAAGTTTGGAAAGCGTTCAATAAAGTCTGACCACAACGCCAATAGAACAGTTAACTCATTTCATTATCCAAAAGACTGTCCTTAGACGGGTTACGCTTGATTATGATCCTACATAACCGGGCTTAGTGGACTGGTGTGGGCTGATTATGATGACTGATGATCATGTCCTACATGCGGGAAGTAAGGTAATTATTTCTTTGCATTTTAAACAATAGGCTAGTTTCCTGGGTCAAAAAAATATTGTTCTATTTAGTGTTGCCGCTCGATAGGTCAATATCGATTGTCTATCGATAGCCTATCGATAGTTGAAGGAAAAACGATACTATCGATGGTATCGATAGTATCGATATCTCTTTTACTGCAATACTATCGGTAAACAGCAATACTATCGATAGTACCGATAGTTTCGATCGCTGCCAACCAATGAACTATCGATAGTATCGATACTATCGATAGTCTATTAGATATTGAAGAGCAATACTATCGATAGTATTGATACTATCGATAGTCTATTAGATATTGAAGAGCAATACTATCGATAGTATTGATACTATCGATAGTTCATTGGTTGGCAGCGATCGAAACTATCGGTTTTATACTATCGATAGTGATATTTATTTCAATAGTATTGCATTCAGTATGCAGGCATAATGAGTGGTAAAATACCTAATGTGGTATATTCAACGAAATCAAATTAACTAGTGTATTGACTTTATTTAAACGTACGTTTAGTTTTTTTTAAATAAAAATGGCAATTTTTTGAATTCTTAGGTGGCAATACTATTGAATTAAAGCTCGGCCTATGTCTTGTGTCTGTCTGTCTCAATCTTTTAGTAACAGAGTAGTATGTCTTTCTGTTTAATAAAAAGTGACTTTTTATTTTCTCGGCAAGTGTTTGGCTAGTGTATTGACATATTACTTTGAACTGTGTCTCAAGGCTCAACCCAAGATAGAATTAATCTTCGTCTGTCAACTTTTCGTAGCGTTAATTACTAAAGGATAGTATACCCTAATCCAGGTCTATAATAATTAAATTAATAGATCTGTAGTATAGGTATTACTCATTAGTAAACTCATTGGTGAAGGCGTGAATATTATGTTCACTTACCATTCTAAGTGAACACAATATTCACGCCTTCACCAAGTCATCGATCAGTCCTACTACTTCAAATAACTCTATCTGACGGGTTTGATCGACAACAAAACCTTATACATGCTTGTCATAAAGTAATACAACGTCCTGATATTGTAATTCTTCGTGACAAGCACTGTTTATCGTTGTTCATTTTATCATAAATATAAAATATTTTAAACTTTTTATTAGCAAACCGATCGTGCGAATACGCATTCCCCAAATTTGTGCGCACCCTTACAGTTTCAAACAAATACGAATACTTAAAGTTCGTTTCTTACTTTGCTTGTCAAATATTGTATTTTTTTTACATTTATTAAAAACTCGCTGTCCCGGCGAACTTCGTACCGGCCCTCCATAAAAAAAAATCCTGAATTTTTCCCTGTTTAAACAGTTATTCTGCTATTTGGGGCGGATACAAGTCTAACAAATCAAAAATCGTCCAGCCGATCTTGACTTATAAATGGTGTAACTAACCCGACTTTGTTTTATATGTAAAGATAAGATAAGATTTATTTTATTGAGAAAACCAACAGCGTTACAATAGTACTTTTATTCCACATGAATATTTTTGGTAAGGCCAATTACAGGTTTTCATTTATTAATTTAAAAAAACAATTAAAAACTTAACTCGTAGTTATACACTAATAAATGCCCTAGTTTTTCTTCACACACACACAACTATTAGCTTCACTTGTAAATAACTAACTACTTCATTGTTCTTGACATAGTACTCTTCACAAACAAGAATTAATATATTAATATAAATCGCATTGCAGCAGAAAACAGTAGTGTCATAAAAATAATTATGTTCCATAATCTCGTCCTCATTGTGTACAATGTAGTACGCACTTTTTGCTACTGCACTGATTACAATCTTCAAAGTTAGGCGCGTGCATGAACGCGTCAATAAACTAAAAAATAAATAACCGGAACGTGCCCGCACCGTCACCTATCAATGTCATCTGTCACCTGTCAATGTCATTGTACTTTTTTGTACACAGCACTGAAGACATAAATATTTAGAATAAATTAGTTTTTAAACTAATTAGTGATTTACAGCTTACATACAAATGCAAAAAACCAAGGAGAAAATACGGTGATGTTTGTGTAAAAGTATGGTGGCTGGAAAACAAAACTTGTCAGTTGAATTTGTGAAATTGTTGGACCGATACCTCGGCTCAATTATTACGATTACTACGATTTCTATCACCACCACAGCACACTAATTTTAGTTATTATATTTATAATATCATCACCATCACCATCATCTCAGCCTATTACAGCCCACTGCTGGACGTACGGGAAGGACGCAAAGAGCGCCAAGGAGTACGATCTCCTGCTTTGATACAAATGTATCTAGCCATATTCCCGAGTTCGTCGGCCCATCGAGTTGAGAAGCGTTCTACACTACGTTCGCCGAGACGTCGCCTCCACTCCAACAACATAATCAGCAAGAAATTAATCATGAAAACAAGGAGTGTGTGTGACAGAGTTGCGTTATGCTTCAGCCCGCAAACGAGACAGAATGAATGACATCGGAGCTTTCACGGGAGGTTGGCCGTGGTGATCATTAAGTTCATTCTAGTTGTCTCTCATGTCTCAGAATGAATGACATCGGAGCCTTCACGGGAGGTTGGCCGTTGGTGATCAATATGTTCATTCTAGTTGTCTGTCATGTCTCCGAATGACTCCACAGAAACTGCTCTGTACAGAAGCACTGGCCTTTACGATGGAGTAGCCAGTGGGTTTTTGTTCAGTCTGAAGCGTCTCCTCGAGGGATTCCTCCTGAGACGTAACATTATGGCTCTAGTCTTCATGAAGAGTTGACCATGAGACCGATACAATGTTGCACCAGAAATATACTACAAAGGATCTGTAATAGCATAAGGTAAGTTATTAATATTATAAAATTCTTCTAGCGCATCATATGTACCGAGAGAACAATTATTCCTCTTTTCTGTCTCGCAGCAGAATTATAACACTTTCACTTGCTTTCACGAGGGGTTAGCCTGTGGCTTAAAATTTTTGTTATAATATTGCGGGTCTGCAAATCTTATAAGGTTGACCAGAGACCGACTTCAATAATTGAAGTTGAAAATATAGTCGAACACAAAAGTATCAAGACGAAACACATCTTCGAATGCCACTGAAGAAAAAAAGAGAGGAGGGAGAATATGGGTACCGAGACCATGAGGTAATGCCCTCCGTCTTAGTAATTTTTTCAACTTAACACTTTGACTTTAAGGAGGCTATGAAAGAAGCTCCTTTGCCTGCTGATATTGAAGACTTAAGGAATTCTGAGTCTTGTGTAAACAAGTCATATACTTACCTAGACAATTTCAGTCTGTTTATAAAGATTTTAAGTTTTTAATAATTTCATCAGTTGTTACTATCAAATTGGGCCTTTGGCAACCATTAATGGTACCAAGACAATCTGTTGGTCTCAGATCTTATTGTCTTATTCTGCCCCATTTATATACATACAAGTCAATGATAAATAGCGCTTTTACAAATTATGGTTTATCTCGGTGTGGATTTCCACAAGTTTTTTACCACAAGTAATTGAGATACTTCTTGATGTTGGCCCAAGAGGGCAAGACTTTATAAAGCATACCATAGAAAACAACCCGTTTACTCCAATAGTTCATGTAGTTATGACCATATTAAGTTTTTTTTTTTCTCTTATATTTTACTAAAAAGCTTAAATAAATAAATAAACATTACTTGACATTGCTAATTGATATCTGTGACTTAAAGATCATTAGTCCACTTGATTCGTGAAGTGCCTTAACGTAAAAGGTCCCAGGTTCGATACTCTGGTCGAATGACCCTGGCGAGATACATTGTCTTGTACCTCATAATACAGGAAGGTTGACTTCCTGTTTGGAGACCATGACAAATTGATGTTGGCTGGTGCATGTTTGTATGTTCCTATACAACTGATATGGTATCCCATTTGTGTAACTTATAATATTAGATCTGGTTACAACCGGGTAAACCTTAAATTCTCATAGTATCAAGCTTAATTCTCAAGATTCTATAATAATCTATGAAAGCAATTAAAATTTAACACTGTTACTGACTTAAGGTTATTATTCTAGCTGATCGCCATGGCTAGTTAGATTATTTCTAGTCTTCATCAAGTGAAATAAAGACACACTCAAGATGAGTGTTACTTACAAATAATGTGAGTGAAGATCACTGTTACAGAAATGGAAAAATAATTCTCCTTGTTATCAACAAGATAAAAATTACCATAATTAAAAACTTTTTTAACTGTAACTGTATGTTATATTCCAATATTTTCAGTCAGTAAAAACCCATGGAAAGATTTATGCAGCTTTATTTACAGGCAAAAATGTCGCACCATAATTGATCCTTATGTACTTGTCATAAGGTCGAAAACCAATTATTTTAATTTTTAAGTAGGTACCTGCTACCTTTGGAAAAGTAAGAGAAATTCAAAACTAGACACAAAGTTCCAATGATAACTTAAATTTTCAAATCTGACCTAAATATATTTTTAATATATTTTTGTTATAAACCATATATGTTTGATACCAAAAATTGAAGACAAAGATAAATAATCATCCAATTATTAAATTATCAAGATACTAAAGATAGTAAATAAACTGAATTATCCCAGGTGGATAACAAAGGTTCATATTTAAATAGATGATTATAATAAAATATGATTTATTAAAACATAATTAAAAAATTTAAAATTGTATCCATGAAACTATAAACTTCATAAAAAATATACTACTGACTTAAAATCATTATTTAAATTAAGGCATGAATCTTACAATTATAATTGAAGATTGTCAAGTACCTATGTAAGTCTATGTATAAATAATTTTATTAGATATTAAATTACCATGTAAAGCAAAAATGGAGATGATAAATAATGACAGAAAATTTCTAACTTAATTAAAAAAAAAAAAAAAAAAAAAAAATGGATGAGACGATAGAGGCATTGATCAGTGGCAATAATTAAGGCAATGCAGGCAATAAATGTCGCCTTACCTCGTTATTGGACTAAGGCTGTAAGGCTGCTACAAGTATTTTGAGCCGGAGTAAACTTTCTATCTTATCCGATGTGATGTATTGGTAAATTATTACTTATATAATTATTATTTTTTATTAGCTTACTAGAATTGACCAGTCATTGAATCTTTTTATAAATAAATATTCAGACTGTTTCATTAACTTATTAATATCCCCTACCAGGGATCCACACATAAAGTGCAGGAAGTCTCATACTGATTTCCAGCCATACAAGTGTAACACATATAACGGTTTTCTAAGAAGATGAGTAAAAATCAATCTTTCTCAGTAAAATAATGTTGAATCTATTGTCAACAAAATAGGATCCCTACTGGAACAATACTAGTAGTATTTGTATATAATTTCCTTATTTATAACATATAATTAATGAAAAATTTGCGATAGTAAACATCCATATTATTTATTTTAGTTTCCTTTACTTTGGAACTACACCTTGAACAGGAGTTATTAAGAATACCTAAGACTAATTTATTTGCATAAAATATTGTATTACAGACAATGATAACTTAAAAGGTTACTAGATTTTCTTATTATATACAATAAAATTAGTCTTTTCAGAAGAAATACTAGCTTAACTACCTACTTGCACATCGATAAATTTACCTTGTTAGGTAACCATATACTAAGTATGTACTACATACTACTGGATAAATGAGACGGATATGATTTGATAATAGTTCAAAGCATTGGCTCCATTTCCATGACAACTTATTAAACTAGCTGTTGCCCCGCGATTTCGTTTGCGTGATCTCTAGTTTATTCGTAAAGAATATACCTACTTAATAGCGCGGGGTATTTATTTAAAACTTTATTGCACAAACTTAAAAGTGTACAACAGGTGGATTATCAGTCTCAGTCCCAGCAAATCTATAAATTCATAAAGACTTACAGTTTTAACAAAAATAAAAGAGTATTGCAATTAAAGTAAAATTTGCTATTTTCGATTTTATAGAATTCCTACACATTTTTTGGCCCACCTGTATGGTATAAAATAGGTACAGGTTTGTGTCATCAAATGGGATGGGACTGTATCAATATACATGGTTGTATTAGCATACGGGGTTATATCATCATACAGGGTTGTATTATCATACAGGGTGTATCATCATACAGGGTGTATCATCATACAGGATTGTATCGATATACAGGGTTGTATCGATATACAGGGTTGTATCGATATACAGGGTTGGTTGATTAATTCCAATGAATTAATCAAACAACTATATCCATGTTAGATAAAACTTGAATTAAGCATCTACCAATAGATAGTTAATAAAATAAAGTTTTATCATGTGCGAAGACTTTAGCAAATCATATAAATGATCATAATAAATGTTTATATTGCTTTGTCGACACAACTTTCCTCTTTGAACATCTACATTGTACACAATGAGGACGAGATTATGGAACATAATTTATATGATCGGACTAACTTACCTAGTGACGTCCGATCCTCAATTATGTGAAGTAATCTCGTCCTCATTCTATCCCCAGCCCGACCCAGTTAGTATGTATTTATCAATCCTTAAAGTACAAAAAAGATTATATGCTATAAATACCTACATACTACTTAGTTTCCCTTCTTTTTGAAAGTTGTGTCCAGTTTTATCCTTTGAAATAATGACATTGACAGGTGACAGATGACATTGATAGGTGACGGTGCGGGCACGTTCCGGTTATTTATTTTTTAGTTTATTGACGCGTTCATGCACGCGCCTAACTTTGAAGATTGTAATCAGTGCAGTAGCAAAAAGTGCGTACTACATTGTACACAATGAGGACGAGATTACTTCACATAATTGAGGATCGGACGTCACTAGGTAAGTTAGTCCGATCATATAAATTATCACGGTTTTTTCTGCTAAAGTTTCAACCTCCATCCTCTAAATCAAAATTCATAGCTGGAAAACCTATGGTTTTCCATTTAATGGATGCCACAGTGGGCTGCACTTTTGTGAGTAACCGCTTCTCGCATGTATGATGTAAGTATAAAATAACTTCTCTTTAAAAAACACGTGCTTAAATACGGTGAATTTTTTAAGTGTAAAATACTTGAGGGTTTATAAACTATCCATGATCCCAAACAACATTGCCTATGCATCACCTATCTCGACTTAATTTTGTTAGTGTACATTTGCCGTCCGCGTTCATATTAAGAAATAATTGTAGTAACAAACGTTAATTTTTAAACAGAAATTAATTGTCCTAATAAAATATTTGACTAGATTATATACGTGACACAAATCCAAAATTATTCTCGTCTCAGAATATCAACTAGACAAACACCTTGTAGATACTGATAACAAAATTATTGGCTTATTCTTATCACGTTTTCTTCTTGAATAATATTTGAATATTTTTTAAAGCAAAAGACCAGCTTCGATTTAGTTAAGGTGTGTCCTCGCCTCGTCAATCGCAAACCGAAAAACAAATGCTTTTCGAAAACATTTTAGACACGAAAGAAAGTTTCTAAAATTGAGGCAACGTGCCGGCAAGCGCAGCATAGGACGTCCACCCACAAGGTGGACAGACTAACTGGTAAGAGTTGCAGGAATCTAGATCTCTAGAAATCATTGGAGTGCCGAAAAATCTAAAAAATAAAAAAGGCATATGGTTATGTTATGTTTGTTGAGTTTTATTCGCCTCGAATAGCTGAATAACTCTGCCGTCATACGGAAAAAAGACGTATGTGACACTTTTTTTACGAATTGAGTTACATTCATATTCGGAATCAGTGAAAAAAACGCATCCCAATCAGTAAGAATATTTCTTGTTTTTTTTTAATGTCAGATACGTCTTTTCTCCTTATGACGGCAGAACTATTAAAACATAGAAAAATTCACGAAAAAATATATACCTTTAAAGAGGCGGTACGAAGTTCACCGGAATAGCTAGTTAGAGTATAAAATATTATTTAATGTTAAAATTAAATCATAAAAGAACTTGATTAATGAAAGGCTTTTTCTCTAACCTTTTGCAGTGCCCCACAGCGGATCCAAATAATCTTTTACCCAATATTAATTCAAATATTTTACGCCCAAATGTACATTCTAGATGCAATAAAGTATTGAGTATCTACCTACCCTAACGTTATTATCGTGAGTGGACGTGACTAGCAACAATTTGCAACCGCTTGCGAGCAACAACCCACAAATTTGACAATTCCAATTCAAATGACCTAATATTCAATGCGGTTGCTCTCAATTGCATTGAATACCAATGTTTTATGCTGATTCAGCCCGCCATTTTTTTAAATATGGACTCATCCCGCTCTTTAAGCAGAGCAGTGATTTTGCCAATGTCGAGTGTATTCTTGATATAAACAGTTCAGAATAAATAAGTGTTTAGTTTTTATTGCTTTTCTTGGATTCAGTGGAGGCTACCCTTCCGTTCACCTAATAACCGTCAAGCCTGTCTTCCTAGAAGACTTAAGGCAGCTGCTTAATATTTAGAAGTACCTACTTAAGGTACTCCTAAGTCAATTACCGTACATCACCTTAACACCAATCTGAATTGAACTTGCGTGCGGAGTATGATAGTCTGCTATTTTATAGCTAAAGTCAGGCCTCTTCCCTGCATTAGTAAGTATAATAGGCGTGCTTTAAGTTTATTTATTAATTTAGACTATATTGCACAGATTAAAAAATCATACAAAAGGTGGACTTAATGTAATGAGGCATTCTCTACCAGTCGACCATTAGGCTAAAGAGAGACGTTTTGTGGGCGGTGCGATATAGCCGATACAAATAAAAATGAAAGGTCCGTGTGAATTATTTTTAAAAGCATAAACTACATATAGTAAATAACGATATACTTAGACTAAATACTATCATACATAGATTAAATAGGAAAAATACATACGTAAATAAATAAGCCCATAATACCTAAGGGTTCAAGATGATGATTTCAATTTATTAAAAAAATGAGCACGGACAAGTTTCCTATAAGATCATTTACAAGGGGCTAGTTTGATATTTTCGGAAGAGAGTTCCAAAGCCGAATTGATTGAAGGAGAAAAGAGTTGGAAATAAAACCAGTGCGGTGAGGAGTCTAGTGTTAGTGGTTCACGCTCCGAACTATAATGTATAATGCTAAGCTATAATAATGCTAGGCTGTTACGGGTTCGAATCGCAGGGTGATGTTCCCGTGATAATCCCGCAAACATTTGTACCTAAGTCATGGATGTTTATAAACGTAATTAAGTATGTTTATCCGTTATCTAGTCGCCATAGTACAAGCTGTGTTTTGTTTGGGGTTAGCTAATTGGTGTGATTGTGGAACAATTTATTAATATTATTCAACAACAATTCAGCTGGATGCGGGCCACTTCCAACCGGCCAATCTGGAAGTCACTAGCGAAGGCCTATGTTCAGCAGTGGACGTCCTATATTATGGCTGAAATAATGATGATGATGATTCACCATTTTCTCTCGAAAAACCTTACATGTATCTTATTTACCAAAATTTATATTTTTAAATATATCTTTTGTTTAAAATAAAATGAATATTTTGTAACATCAAATTAATTCCATATCCGGTAGATATCTATACTGTTGTAACTATTTATTCTTGCTTTAGCATATTGTACACAGTTTTTTTAAAATAAATTTTGATTCTGTCAAAATAACTAAATATGTGCGTCCGTCGTAACGTCCACCCATCGTCCATCCTACCCGAATATTTTTAATAGGTAAATGGACGCAGCTTTAGGTATATCTACGTGGCATGTTTACATATCGTCGCGTAAATTAAAAAGTGCTTTGGTCCCCAAGTCAATTAAGAGCTTATAATTTATTCAGCCTGAACGATCAAAGGCTTGTACCACAGTTTGTAAATAGAAGCGACGCCTTGGCGTAAGCTTTAAACTAAAATGTGAAGGAAATGATGAGGGAAACAGAAGATAATAATGGATTTGAACTCGCATGGAGAGGGTTTCGTACCAATCCCAAAAACAAACTTATCATTGTAGTTGCATAATGTGTTCCATATATTTTTCTAAAAAACATTAAACCTAATGGTTTTGAATACTTATATTTTTAACAAACTCTTTCGTTCTACATTGTCACAAAGTTGCAATTATTATTTTTTCGAATTTTCTGATTTGTCCAACGTAAAAAGCATTTGTTTAAACGTAATTAATACGAAGATTCGGCTGCGACAGACGAACAGACAGACACACGAGTGATCCTATAAGGAGTCCGATTTTCATTCAGACGTTCGGGATTCAAAAAACTATCGCTTATTCTCTTCTTCATTGCGGAGTTTGATTTAAAATATAAATAAATATTGGACAACATCACATACATTGCTCTGATCCTATGATAAGTAGCTTAAGCACGTGTTACAGAAATCAAAAAACAACTAAGGTACCACAACACCCAAACCCGAAACAATATAGAAAAGTTATTTTCCTACATTGACACCGGCCGAAAATGGAACCAGGGACCTTAGAGATAGCGACACCAAGTCCGTTATGCTCGCCTCATAGCTACAGAAGTCGTCAAAGTCATCATAAAATTAAATGCCTGTGAAATGAGCCACGTGGTTGAGAAATCGTCTTTGAATACTTTTAAGACTTAAATATATTAACCAAAAGGCCAATTTTTTAAAAAAACGACCCCGAGCCATCGTCATAGTTCAGAAAGAATAAAGTTTTTGGTTATTTTGTCGGTCATTAAAGTGTTTTAAGTGTTTCTTAGCTAAATAATAATTAAAATCAGCCATAAGTCGCCTTGCCTGGGAAACGAGCTAAAGCCCTTTTTTTTATTGGCCCTTTTCTTTCTTTAATGGTTTGTTTGACTTTTCCACTACCAGATAGACAATTCCCTGTAGAAATTGTGAATAAACGGTTTCGAATTACATCTGTATTGTAATTAATGCGTACTATTATTATCTTGTGAAAAGTATCAATATATTTTGTACTACTTTTTTTCTTGCGGCATTTTTAAACTATTAATATCTTTATTTATTTTTCAGTTGTGTTTTTAGTTGAATATTTGAATTAGTTGTGAATGATTAAAGCATACTTTATAATAATTGTAATTAATATGAGCCTCAAGTTACCCATTATATTACCTACATTCCTCTCACAGTACCTCCGTTATTGCCTTGTCTTAATTAAACTGATGCTTTGATACTCGGCACCAATACTCACCGAGAACAGTAAAACACTTTCAGCCTTTCCAGGTAGAATTAAATTATGTATTGGTTTATTTAATTTTTATTGCATAGATTAAAATCGGAGAAAAATAACAACTAAATGATATGATAAATAAAAAAAATTGAATACGATACACGGAACTTCAGCTGTGTAGTTTTTTAAGAGTTTTGTAGTCAAAATGGGACCCTTACAGTTTCGCTATGTCCGTCCTTTCGTCTGTCTGTCTGTTTGACCGTGTGTCTCAAAACTGCAGACTCACCTTATTACCACTACTAAGAGTCTCTGATCAGTGCTGTCTGTTGTTTGTTGTTAATAATCACTCACACTCACTCATTGTTACAATTGATCTAAAGGTTGTCCAAAAACTATAACTTTGGGAATCGACTATATTAAAAAAAAATACGGTTTCTGGAAACTGTAACCGTAATTTCACAAGGTTATACATATTGATCACGAGAACAAAGTTTTGAAAAATTGTCGTCAAAGTGCGTTAAATTAGGTGGCGCCACAGTAGCAATAGGGTAATTGTTCAAATGTTTTAAAGGATGGCTTTATCCTCCTTAATAATCACTAAAATGTTTGAAAACATTCTAACTCGGCATATTTCAATCCGTCCACAGCTGCTACATTGATACCATACCCTTTACCTACGCTAGCGCCATTTTTGATGGTTTTGGAACTGTTATTTATTGCTTTACCTGGACACTTTTTCAATTTTCCGCCCTTAAGAGAAAATACTCCTTACCTCTACCATCCATACATATTTATTGTTGTTACCACCAATGTTATGTTATGTTTGCACCAATGTTACTGCAATTAAAAAGTATAATATAATTGGCAGAGTCTTACTCGAGACCACATTCGCAGAGAGAGCTATCTTTCTAACGTTACTTGAATGGTCTAGCGTCGTCGTCGTTGTAGGTCGACACCAACTCTAAAAATATGATAGATATAGCCGCCATGTTGAATCGCCGTAACGCGTTAACGCCGTAAACGCCGTTGACTTAACATGTTATGATAGCTGTTTCGATTAAAATTCAACATGGCGTCTATATCTATCATATTTAAAAAAAAACCGTTGGTGTGGATAAATCGCTACATTATATCGTGTTTTGGTGGTCATGCTAGGAGGGCGGACTGGCTGCTCTGTTTAAACTGTGGCTGACTGCCAATTTATATACAATGTTAAATTGAATCGATTATTAACTTCTGCCACGAGGCCTGAATGGTAAAATTGGCGATTTAATTGGATAGGTACAAATGCTCACCCCTACATAATTGAACTAATTTCAGTTTTAAATTACCAATTTAGATTTTTGTTTGTTTTTGAGTTTTTATTTGTGATTTTTTTTACCTGACTAAACCTATCTTTGACTTTCTTTAATTGCCATCCCCTTAACTAAATATTTCATTTATCTAAAATAACTATTTTATGGTTTGTATTATGTTAGTTTTTTTCTTCTGTTATTTTAAGCACCACCTAAGTACTAAATATCTGTGCTAGGCCTTAATGTTAACTGGCAAATAGTTCATGTAAATTTATCTGGGCAATCAAGTTTTTCAATAAATCATTTATTTCTTATAATATCTATTTCATAACTTTTTTTTTTTTTGAAGAATTTGATGTTGATTTGTAAGAAAAACTTGTTTTATTTCACACATCACACTCAGAGTTTGAGAACCCGTAAGCATTTCTTTTTTATTATTGATTTATGTGAAAAAATAATATTGGTTTAAGTATAAATGTGTGATACGTAATAAAATATATAAATTTATAGGGTTTATCTTATCTTTGGTATTGTGGATTTGAACCCAGAACCAAATATCATTCATATTTTTCATTTATTTATTTCCACACATTATGTTGGGTCATATAAATTTATATGTGTTAGAGTACATACTCGTATCAGCCCAGAAAGGGCATTGATGCGTTAATAAATGTTTAATATAAATTTTATTAAAAAAAATAAAACCGACTTCAAAACACTAAAATGCTAAAAATAATCCTAACACTTAAGTACCTAATCAGTTACTTTTGGAGTCGGTGCCAGCCGATGAGAGATTCAATGTTTTTGTTTGCACCGACTGCAAAAGTAACTGATTAGGTACTTAAGTGTTAGGATTATTTTTAGCATTTTAGTGTTTTGAAGTCGGTTTTATTTTTTTTAATAAAATTTACTTATTTCATCAATTTTTAGTGATAAATCCTAATCTAACTGCTGAACACCGATTTCATCCCCTATTTTCCTACCCTTAGGGGTGATTTTTATTTTGTAAACTTTTAGCATATTATCTTTGAAGTATAAGCTATTTAATAAAACAAAAATCATCAAAATCGGCTCATATTTGACGAAGATAGGTAACAAGAATCACAACCAAAATACTATCTGGGTATATATTTGTTGATTTTCTCAAAAAGTTCTAAATCAATTTCGATAAAATTTATATGGGACCACCTCTGAAGTATGATCTACCAAACAAAAAAAGAATCATTAAAATCGATTCATAATTGGCGGAGTAATCGCGTAACAAATATACAAAAAAAAAAAAAAACATACAGTCGAATTGAGAACCTCCTCGTTTTTTGAAGTCGGTTGAAAATGAGTAATAATGCGTAATAAATGCGCGCTCAGGATTATTGGGTTGAAATTTCGATATTGGCAAATCATTTTTTAAACTGTACTTCCTAGACTCCTTGAAATCTAAGCTAATCGAGAATCACCCATAATGCAGCAAGACAATAGAACTGAATAAATATGAATTAATCTCGTCCAAGCACTTGACCTGCTTGAGAGCCTCTAGGGAGGGCTTTGTTCTTTTCCCTCCTCTCATACTTCACTAGAGACCTCTTAAGAATTAAGCTCTGACCTAGGTAGACTAGTTTGAATAGGTAGATTTATGTTTAGTTTTCGTTATTTATTTAGTTTTATGGTTCCGTACCTTGAAAGGAAAAAATAACCCTCATAGACGATCTCCTTAGCCAAGAAGCGAGCGTACAGGACTTGGTGTCGCTATCCCTGAGGTTCCGGGTTCAATTCTCAGTCGGTCAATGTAGAAAATAACATTCTATGTTGTCTCGGGTCTGGGTGTTGTGGTAATTTGTAGAAAACTTATTTATGTTAACTTTCTTAACCGTCTGTCTGTCAAGCCATAGCAAGCAAGCAAGCAAGCATCAACAACAACACCGATGCAGCCTGTCTATTCACCCTTAAAAAAAAAAATACCGAATTATAGCAAATATAGATCAGACTGATAGCTGTAGACCGTATTTTCTTAAATATAAAATATTAACCTTACGCAGCTTGTATATTTTGAAAATGTGTAAATTTGTTTGAAAATATAGACAATTTTATACAAAACGTCATGATTTACCTTGCAAGTACACGTTATGGCATAAAAATAAATTAGTATTGCCAACTTCCCGGTTAGAACTAAATTCTTCAAGCACCTTTAGTTCTTCTGTAGAAATATATAATAAATTACCTGACTTACCTACTAAAAAACGAAAATAACGACGTCAGATTTACACAAAAAATAAAACAGTTCTTATCTAGTAAATATTACTATAGCATAAATGAATATTTTATTGATAATACATACATAAGTTATAGCAAATAATTCCTTTTTAATTATATTGTATTTTTATATAATAATAAACAAAATTTCAATAACACATGGATGAAAATACTTCCTCTCTCCTAACCCCTCAAGTTGCGTTCTCAACAGAGTCCATAACACGGTTCTATAATTTGTAACATCTACATGTACATTATGGTTTTGCAATAAATTATTGAGAATTGAGAATTGAAATGCAATGTATGAAGTTGAAATAAATATCAAATACTCAAGTCTACCTATATAATCAACGCAATAAAAAGTGAACTTTTATGCTCGAACTTTTCTGTTTACATAAACTACTATGTGAGGAACATATTTTGTTTTAAGATTTCCATTTTGATTCCAGAGTGAAAGTTGTTGTATAGTAGCAGCTGATCACGTGGTTTTAAGGGGTGTCCTAATTTTTTGTATTCAATTAAGTTAGTGCCGTGTAGGGACGGCCGTAAAGAATACACTTCTCAACTGCCAACAGGAGGCGTGGCAACTAGTTCCTGTAGCACGAGACGGGCAGCAGCGTCTGCGTGCGAAATCTTAAACTGCGCTCGCCAACCCGCCTGCCAAGCGTGGCGAGTATTGGCGATCCCCTCCGATGAAAATCATTGGGGGAGGCCTGTGTTCAGCAGTGGACGTCCTACGGCTGGGATGATGAATTAAGTTAGGTTTTACCTACCTAGAGTTTGCTGTGCAAATTCGCAAAGTTTGATAAACACTACTTACTTACATTTTACATTGTAATTCGACGACGTCCTGCCACAACAAAAATTAACCTTAGTGTTTTTTATCAGACTATTTTAATAATGAGTTTGCGTGCCTCTGCGGTGCAAATTGAGTGAACATCGAGAGGTTAATTGCCTACGTATTGGATGCCATCGAAAATATCTTGTAGGTCATGTTGGTGTCTAGACGTGTGAAATTCTATACGTATTTTTTTACTAATACTTACCATGAAGACTGCACTCTTTTCATGCCTGAGGCAATGTCTCCCACAGCAGTTACTTCTTAATTTTTCTATATTTATATATACTTATATTTTTATTTCATTTCTATCGAGTTCGGACAAAATATGACACTCATTTCAGAAGTAGTTGTTAGTAGTCTTATTGATTTATGTGGGTTTTAGAATTCGATAGCTGAAATTATTGATGAATCAATGATTTTAATTATATAATTTTAAATTTAATTTAATAACGATGTTTTTATTATGACCAGCTAAAATTTGGTTTGTAATATTTTCAACATCATCATCATCATTTCAGACGGACAGAATATTTACTGATGAACATAGGCCTCCGGTGATTTCCAGATTGGCCGATTGGAAGCGGCCTGCATCCAGCGGTTTCCTGCAACCTTTATCAGGTCGTACTTACCTTGTGGGTGGACGTCCTAGACTGCGTACGTATTTATTAACCAGCCAATAATTAATTCTCAAAATCTCAAGTTCTCTTAATCGAAACAAACAGATGGTCAACCCCACTTAGCCGGAATTCAAACTGTAATCCCAGAACGGACGTGTTAGTTGTTTGGAGAGAAACTTCTCAACTGTTGGCTCTTTGAATAACAATTTTGTCGGTTACCCGACTTTATAAAGGAAGTTAACGTTTTATATTGGGCTACTTGGGAACAAATCGCAATTTTTATGGTAAAACAGTATTCAATATTTTTTAATAAAATCGAAATTGCATTATTAAATAATTAATTGGTTTCGTTGAATTTCGTCTTTCTGTACTGCTGCAACGAATAAATATAGAGTGATTTTTATTAGTGTAAAATACTTTAGGTTCTGTGTATACCCATGCCCCGAGAGTTTTCAGCTCATGTTGTCAAATCGCTTCGAATGGCTGGAGAACTGTGAGTCAGTGGACGAGATTTTTAATTGTTAACATAATATTGGACAACATCACATACATTGCTCTGATCCTATGGTAAGTAGCCAAAGCACTTGTACTACAGAAATCGGAAACAACGACGGTACCACAACACCCAGACCCGAGACAATACGGAAAAGTTATTTTTCTACATTGACCGACTGGGAATCAAACCTGGGATCTCAGAGATAGCGACACCAAGTCCGGTATGCCTTGCTTCTCGGCTACAGAGGTCGTCAAAACAGTAGGTTCGTTGAAACATCAAATATATTTTTCTTCTCGACAATTCAGATAAGGGTTACTTTTTAGTTGCTAAATAAGACTAGAAGTTTATCAGAATGAGCTTACTCATGATCATGAACGTACATAAAATCGAATGCAGCAATTAACAAAATTCTAGACTTGGTACAGTCTTGTACTTGTCGTATATCCCACTTACCACATAACTAAGAATAAAAACTCCAATAATTATTGTAATATGTTCCACATCCGACAAAATTGAGAAATAAAACTCCGATTAATAATGTAGGATATCCCATTTCCGACATAGTAGCTTGGTCTTTTACGATTAATAACGTGACATGTGCCCTTTTTTCACATTTCCTATTTATTATTACACTTTTTTACCTTATCATCTTCTAGCTTACCTAAAGTTATTTCACCATACCAAATTTTGTTTTGATACCTAGACTTATGCCAATTTTATGCCTGTTTCAAAAGTAATTCGGCCGTATTGAAAACTATCGAATTTTCACATACGACTCTGTTAATTGCTGCAGACAAATCAAAAATCAAAATAAAAAATCATTTATTTAATTTAGGACAAAATTGCCACTTATGAACGTCAATAATAACATTATAGGCCCATATGGGGTAGAACATGTCTCCTTATTTTTTGGGCCATACTAGCGCTTCGAGACAAGACACAGACAATATGGCAAGTGCTGAGAAGAAAGAGTCGTAATATACATGTAATTTATAATATAATATTCCATAGTCACGGAAAAAAGAACTTGTTACGTTAACATCACCTTAATAATTTGTTCCGGAATCATAATCTACATCTCCCCCGAACTGAGTTTATCCGATCGGAAACTTACCTGAGAATGAAGCTAAAAGTAAACGACTGTAAATAACATTTACTCTCACTCAGTTGGCTTAAGTATGCCATAAAAACCGGTAAACGGAGCAATATCGTCGATAACTTGGTATAATCAATTTAATCTGTAAAAGAACGATAATTCTTAAAATTTTCTGAGAAAACTTTAACTTTAAATTTTACTACGAGAATTTTTACCATGATTTCACTTCTTATAAAAAAAGTTTAATTTCGAATCAAACGAAGGATGAAATGGTTTATAAATTACATTGACAATAGTATTGTGATTTGCAGAGTGCAAGTAAGTAAGCTGAAGTGGCAATGAGTAGGTTATTATCTCTAAATACCTTTAGCCGTTGGACAAAGTAATCTTGAGAGGACACGTCCAATAATAACGTGTTGTAAAACGCCCTACGAGCTGATGATGATGATTGACAGCTTCTCAGATTCATAATAAAAAATTCACCGGCGTGTTTGACGTCGTCGTTCCAATACTGAGATGAACGTTGCATATTAAAATAGTTTCTGAATAAATAGTTTTCGAATCCAAATATTTTTAGATCATAGTTTAAAAACTATAAAACACACTTTTACATATATGGAATTGTGAAAACGAATCAAATGAGTCCAAACGCGGAGATTTTAATACCATTGAAGAGTTCCACTTACCAGCTCCTGGCCCCATCATCAGAACATCACGATGGTATCAAATTATTGTACTATCATCCAAATGACACATAATAATAAACACAGACAGACAGAAGTAGAACCGGTTCAAGTAAAGGTAATAAAAATGTGTTAAATTAGAAATGTAATTATCAAAATCGACCATTTGTAAGTGGTATAAAGTAGCCTACTTCAAGAGAAGCCACCAAATATTTACTTTACTTTTTAAATTCCATTCAATGCAAATTCTCGTGAGCTCAGTTATTAAAAGTTGGTGCAAATGGTTAACTTAATCCGGTTGTAAAATCTAATTCCATCAAACATCTCTTATTTTCGTAGCAGGACCTCTACTAACAAACATTTCAGCGGTCGACTATCAAACATTTTGCAGTAGAATTTTATTTAAATATTTACAGCACATAAGCGTTTATGAAAGACAAACGGTATTCAGTAGCTGTATGTGGTGCAGCGATGAAGCGCTCCATGATAAGAATCTTTATTATGCGATTTCTAATACTAAATAGCTTAGTGGTTTCTCACCTCAGATCCGTGGATAGTGAGTTTGCATCTCAGCTCGGCTCAGCTTGGCGCTAAGGAAAAACAGTCTGAGAAAAAACAGCACATTCAGAAAATACTGCATGTGTAGCCATGGTCTGGTTTAACTGTCTCATAGAAATCAAGTGTATTAACTAGACCTGCCGCATTTAGAATCATGGTTAAAATGTACGCCACTAGCAACGAGACAGGATTGAAGATTTTTATTGTTTTCTAACTGAAATACAAAGTCGGACAAAGTCATCTATTCTGCGGACCAAGAGAATAGGAGAGAAAAAGAAAGAATAATTTCATTAATTTTGCGTCCAAGCGAATTACGACACTGAAATGGCAGTAGGCAGGACGTGATAGCAAATATAGACCAAGAATCATCATCATTTCAGTCATGGGACGTCCACTGCTGAACACAGGCCATGTCTTTCATCGGGGGGAATTGCCAATACTCGTCACACTTGGCAGGCGGGTTGGCGAGAGCAGTTTTTTATAAAATTACGCACGCAAACGCTGCTGACCGTCTCGTGCTACAGGAATTAGTTACCTCTTACGACACGCCTCCTGTTGGCGGTGGGAAAGTGTATTCTTTACGGCCGTCCCCACAGAGCAAGAATGGTGGCCGCGAATGGAAAGAAATTTAAGGGGCGTCCTCCTACTAGATAGGCAGGATATCACAAGATCGACAGAAATCGAATGAACTCGATAAGGACCGTAAAAAGTATTTTTAGAGAAGGTTTATACCAAGGTATTACCCTCCTCGTTTAATCTGTCCTCTGCAAGCAGTGGCATCGGAATAGGTTAAATTATTATGATGAGAAAAAGGGTACCTCATTTTAAAGCTGGTATTGATAGTTTAAATCCACTTCTCCATTTGTTCAAAAATTGAAATAAATATCAATTGACAGTAAGTAGTAGTTTAAAGCGTCATCATTTATGTTAATTTCGGTAATAGGCTAGTCCTGGGTCAAAAATATATTATTCTATTTAGTCGATCAGTAGATTTAAAAAAAATATTGGACCCATTTTAGTTAGTCTTTTGTTAATCAAACAAATAATTACGAAGATAAAGCGCATCAAAGTTTGGGAATGACGTGACGGCTTGCTAAAAAGTGTCGCAAGGCGTGACGTTACGCGGAACATTAACGGGCTTATATCTTCATAATTTTTTGTTTGATTGAGAAAAGAAAAAAATACGTGTCAAATATTTTCTGTTAATCCAACTGACGGACTAATTAGATTTTTTTAGGAAACTAGCGCATTATGGTTTGTGAGTGTTTGTATGTAATTAGGTATTTATAACTTAAATATAGGCCTTCAACCTTGACATATATTTATAAATAAGTAACTGAGTAATCTTAGATAGCCTGTCGTTTTAATCATTTTCTCATTATTACTGCTCTAAGCATGATTACATTTTTAAGAGCCGAGAGCCATTGGTAGGGCCCCCAGTTAGCAAATTAACTGACGAGAAAGCGAGCCAGGCCTTTCATATTAGATTACCGTGAATTTTAATTTAGTAGCGGCACCCGGCAGCAGTTTGACCATTTCCGACTTTCGCCGCGTTTATTTTGTTTGAAATGTAAGTTTGCAGCGTTTTATTTTCGGGTAAGTAGTAATTAGGTGAAAGCGGATGCTCTTTAAAAAGTGCTCAACTTTGTAGTAACCTAGCAAGATCCTCCTTTTTAGGGTTCCGTAGCCAAATGGCAAAAAACGGAACCCGATTCGTCATGTCTGTCTGTCTGTCTGTCCGTTTGTCCGTCCGTCCGTATGTCACAGCCACTTTTTTCCGAAACTATAAGAACTATACTGTTGAAACTTGGTAAGTAGATGCATTCTGTGAACCGCATTAAGATTTTCACAAAAAAATAGAAAAATAATAATAAATTTTGGGGGCTCCCTTACTTAGAACTAAAACTCGAAATTTTTTTTTTTCGTCAAACCCATACGTGTGGGGTATCAATGGATAGGTCTTTGAAAGTGATATTGAGGTTTCTAACTTCATTTTTTTCTAAACTGAATAGTTTGCGTGTGAGACGCTTCCAAAGTGGTAAAATGTGTGTCCCCCCCCCCCCTGTAACTTCTAAAATAAGAGAATGATAAATCTAAAAAAAAAATATAATGTACATTACCATAAAAACTACCAGCGAAAATTGGTTTGAACGAGATCAAGTAATTAGTTTTTTTTTTAATACGTCATAAATCGTATACCGCAATTTAACTTTCGTAATGTTATGGATTTCATTTTGCAATAAAAATACCATAACTATGACTCGATTGTCGTGATGGGTGAACTTTTACTCATAACGGTACCTACAGGTTTGTACGGAACCCTCGGTGCGCGAGTCCGACTCGCACTTGGTCGGTTTTTTAAGGTTCCATTTCCCAAAGAGAAAAACGGAACTAAATATAATTATTATAGAATGAATCACTTCGTTGTGCGCCTGTGATCAAGTACCCTTCATAGTCATATGTTTAGAGGCACACACACACACTGCTAAAGATTGTTGTTGGCATTTCGGTGGCATACCTTGGGATCCTAAGGGAGGGAGGGTTATTAATCTATTCATCATCATCAGCCTTTGAAAGTCTTATTCATCATCAGTTCAGCCATAGGACATCCACTGCCGAACAAAGGCCTCTCCTAATGAATTGCCATTGAGGGGGATGGCCAATACTCGCCACGCTTAGCAGGCGGGATGGAGAGCGCAGTTTTTATAAGATTTCGCACGAAGACGCTGCTGCCCGTCTCGTGCTACAGAAATTAGTCGCCTCTACAACACGCCTCTTGTTGGCGGTGGGGTATTCTTTACGGCCGTCCTCACACGGCACGGGGATATAAGGTCTTCTCTATAGACCGCCACAGCGAACGGTTCTGGGTCGCTTGCAACCAGCGGCTTCCCGCAATCTTGAGTACGTCGTTAGTCCAATGGGCAGGGGGCCTGTCCACGCTGCGTCTTCCAATTCGTGGTCGCTACTCGAGAACCTTTCTTCGCCAACTGTTATCAGTTCTGCGAGCGATGTGACCTGTCCATTGCCACTTTAGCCTTGCTATGTCAGTGACTTTTCTCAGGAACAGTTAGAGGTATTAAGTTAAAATTTAAATTAATTACTAAAGTAAATCCCCTGTGAAGTGTTAAAAAAAAATTCAAAGTCAACGGAATCGAAAGATCGCTAAATTTCATGACTCAGGTCAATAGAACAATAAGAAGTATAATATAAGTATTGATAAGACGACCTCCGTAGCCGAGAGGCAAGCATACCGGACTTGGCGTCGCTATCTCTGAGGTCCCGGGTTCTATTCCCGATCGATCAATGTAGAAAGATAACTTTTCTATAATGTCTCGGGTCTCGGTGTTGTGGTTCAGTCATTGTTTCTGATTTCTGTGTTTCAAACACAAGTGCTTAAGCTAGTTATCATAGGATCAGAGCAATGTATGTGATGTTGTCCAATATTTTATGTGACTTTGAGAATAATGATAGCATAAATGGCCGCATATACCTATATTGATTGCACTACTACTACTTTTGGCCCTGCACTTGTACTTAGTATACAAAAACTTCTGAATTAAGCTAAAGAAGAATAGTTTATCATCACACGGAAGCACAAAAATTTAAATAGCGATGAGATTAATCCTATGTTTTATTTTGTAATAAAATCTTTATGTGTGTCAAATTTAACCCAACAATACAATTTTTTTTTTTTTTTAAAGGTCTTTATTAACACAAAAATGTACAAGTATTTACTAAGAACTAGTGTACATGTATATTCCTAGTTTTAGCATACAGAAAATAATTACTAGTTTAGCAGACAAAGATACGTCCATATAAAACTTTACGTAGTGATAATGGCTATAAGTATGATACATAACAAATACAATTATAAGTTATTTACTTACACGGTATGACGATAAAATGTTGTGTTCACTTTGTAACAGTTCACACTTACTGCAGAATTATAAAAAAAATAACACTACCACACTACGCGTCCTGAGCGTTGAGTATAAATTAAGTGAGCATGATTATGCAAACATCTTACGGCTAAACTTATTAAAATACGTAAATCTTTAACAAAATCACATTATTGTACAGTTTAGTAAAGAGAGAAGGTACTGCGCGCGGCCCGGCTAGCGTGATTAGCATGTTGGTCAATCAGGTTCAAGCACGTAGTGATGAGGGAGACGATACGTCCGATAACTATCGATATACTCCAAGTCTGATAATCGCGTTTTTCCTAAACATGAAATTAATTAGTTTGTATGACCGATGTTTGTGTACAAATAGAACTTTTTAGTATTATTTATGATAAAGTCTTTTAACAATGGCAATTTTATTTTATGTTGTAAATATGTTAGATTGGTGTACCGTGGGGTGTTCAAAGAAATTTTTACTGCTTTGTTTTGTACTCGTTGGAGTTTTACATGATTACTGTTGCAGGTACTACTCCAGACAGGGCAAGCATATGTAATTAATGGTCTTATTAGCGTTTTGTATATACAAATTTTGGTTTTGCTACGTAACGATGACTTGCGACTAAAAACCGGTTTAAGAGCTACGATTGCCTTAGTTCCTTTTTCTATCAGCGATGAAATGTGCTTACTCCAGTTTAACTTCGAGTCTAGGTTTACTCCTAGATACTTGACAGTCCTCTTCCAAGGAATATTATGTCCCTGAATCTGTAGTTGTCGGGATGGCAGTTTCCGTTGCCTAGTAAACATTATTGCCTCAGTCTTGGATCCATTCAATTTAAGTTTCCATTCAGAGAAGTATTTTAAAAGATTATCTAATGATAATTGCAACCTATCAATAACAAGATCTAAGTCTTTTGATGATGTAAGAGAAGCAGTATCGTCAGCGTAACAAGCTAATTGTGTTCTGGGTTGAATAGGTATGTCATTTAGATAGAGGATAAATAGATATGGGCCCAAGACCGACCCCTGTGGCACCCCAGCAGGAATTCGATACAAAGAGGAAAACACATTGCCGATTTGTACTTTAAAACTGCGTTTAGATAGATATGAGTCGATAATTTTGACGAGATACCTGGAAATATTCAAAGCCAGCATTTTATGGATAAGACCCTTATGCCAAACGGTATCGAAAGCTTTTTCAAGATCGAGTAAAAACATTCCAGTTGAACTTTTAAGGTTTAGGTTGTGAGCAACGTGTTCTGCAACATGAGCTAGTTGTTGTATGGTGGAATGTGAAGACCGAAAGCCAAATTGTTCGGCGATAATGAGACCCTCCGTCTCACGGGCTAACCTTGCATATATAACTTTTTCAAACAGCTTACTTAAGGACGATAACAAACTTATTGGTCTGTAGCTAATAGGTATTTTAGGATCTTTGCCTGGTTTTTTTATGCTTATGACCTTAGCCACTTTCCAAACATCGGGAAAATATGAAAGACTCAAACATGCGTTAAAAATATTCGCCAGCTGAATAATTGCTTTATGCGGTAAATGTTTAAGCAAATTATTATCAATCTTATCCACGCCTGGTGCCTTACGAGGATTTAATTTACGGGTGAGTTTTACTATTTCACTCGGGTGCACAGGGTAAGTTAATAGGGTTTTAAGGGGACTTTGAATAATGCGATATGATGCAGTAACTGACACATCATGTACACTAGACTGGGAAAGAGTAAGTTTGCAGTTGTCTTGAAAAGTTTCTGCTAGTAGTTCACATTGCTCTTGGGAATTTGATGTGTAGCCCCCGTTGGTATTTATAAGAGGGGGTATTTCATTTTTATTGTTCTTTACAGTCCTAATTATCTTCCAGAGATCAGAGCGAGGATTATCAATTTTATTTAGTTTATGCTGCCATTTTTCGTCGATGTGCATTTTAATTCTATGTTTAATTTCATTTTTTAGCTGATTAATACGAGTACGTAACATAGTTTTGTTGTAAGGGTTACTTTCATGGAGATGCTGTCTACGAAGCCGGTCTTTCGTTCTAATCATTCTAACTATGCAACGTGGCAATAAGCTGCTGGCGCTGTTGGGCCTTAAAAGTGGAACATTTAATTCTTTACTGTCAATAATAGCATCTTGAAGGCTTACAACAGCAGAGTCTATTTCTTGATGTGTATGATAGAAATATGAGGAAAGAGATATATTATTGTTTAGATAAGTTTTAAAACCATGCCAATCAGCAGAACTATAGTCGTACCTAGTTTCCGGTGGGGCAGACTGCTTATTACCCTCAACAGCAACGTTAAAATAAATAGGAAAATGATTTGAGGATAGGGCCGGAATTGTTTGTATGTTGGTTATTGAACTAACATTTTTTTCAATGACTAAATCTGGCAGAGTAGGTGTATAGTTATTTTGATAGTGAACTAAAGAAGGAGTATTTGGTGCTTGGATGGAGTATTCAGCTTCTAGCATGTGATCATATAGAATGGTACCATTTCTATTATTGATGTTACCATACCAGTGTCTATGTCTAGCGTTAAAATCGCCCATGAGAAGAACACTCTGACCTAAACTTAGTAGCCGGTTTATATCTTCGGGAATCAACTGAAGATTTGGGGATTGATAGATAGATATAAATGAGACTTTGGATGTAGGCAGAACTAATTCAACGCCAACGGCTTCAGGTGGGTGGTATTAGGGATATGTATTTGACAGTGTCGCAATTCAGATTTAACAAGTATGGCGACTCCTTGCCCCCTACCACTACAGTGCTTGTCTTTACGGTAGCAGTAATATCCCGGGAAGTGAACAGGTATGTTATCAGTTAATCTGGTTTCGCAAACAGCAATGATGTCAACTGCTTTGCGAGCCGCGAGGTCCAACAACTCCTGACGCTTGCTTCTCAGGCCGTCAGCGTTCCAGTAAATAACATTTAAATCATACTTATTAGACATATTTACTTAAATGTGTAAGTACTAATATGACTTTGTCCATCATCGTGGCACAAGATAAAAATTTGTCTTTAAGAGACCTAATTACATTCAAAATGTCTATCATTTCACTAATAACCGTTTCGTCTTCGTTATGGTTGGGTATCTGGATGTGTGGTTGCGTTCGAGATGTATTTGTTGAGACATCAATCCGTCTTTGGTTATGACTGTCTGGTTTAACTACGGTGGCTACTTGAGCCCAAGAGCGGTTACTAAGTTGCGGAAGCAAGTAAGTGTTCCTTGAAACTTCTGCAGTGGTTTTGTGAGTATTTTTTTTTGATTTTTGCAATTCCATATATTTGATACGTTCCTTACATTTCCTGTAATATGCTGGGTGATCTTCTTCACAGTTGCAACATTTTGCGGGAGCTGTACGGTCTTTTTTTGGGCATTCTTTAGTGAAGTGGTTTTCTGTGCATTTGACGCATCGTTCCGACAGATTACAATTGCAAGCTGCATGACCAAAACGTTGACAGCGGAAACATTGGGTCCCTGCCGATAGATTAGGTTTAAACTTTTCTATGCTTACGACGCAGTGACATAGATGTCGGATTTGACGAAACTTGGCAATGTCATTACCTGGAGGGAGTTGAACTAAGTATAATGTTGAAGATTTTATCACTGATATAATTACTTCTTTAAAGCCCATTAGTTCAAGCTCTTCTTTCACAGCAACATTTAACAGTGCCGGTAGACCACGTATAACAACTTTGTAGGGTTTCTCATCCTTTCTACTAAAAGTATGGAAGTAAACGTTTTCGCAACGTAGACCATCTTTTAAAATTTGATGGCAATTTGCCGTGTCACAATATATTGCGACTTTACCATTGCCTTTGTATTGTAGACGATAGGAGGTTGTATACTTAGAAATTATGTTCTTGAGAGATTCGTGAGTCCACTCTTGATTTATATCAAGAAAGATAGGTGGTACCTTACTTGAGCTTGAGGGTTTTCTAGAGATAGCTGCACGGAATGCGGTAGCGGCCTCATCATTTATACTGTCGGTTGGGAGGTCCTTGAATCTGTTTTTGGTACTCACACTTTCCTGTGGTGCAATGTGTCGAGATTTGTACGCTGGTCTTTTAGGTTTCAGCCAATCACCATCGTCATTCGCTGGTCTCTTGGAAGCTAGGCTCTTATTTGATGAGGACCTTTGCAGATATTTATCCATCGTAGATAGCTATCGATAAATCGACATATGGATCCCCATCACTACACGAAAATGATCACAGAAAAATGAGGGTAAACGACAAACAACTCGCGAACAGAAACAAGAAAAGTACAAGTTAGCGACCGTTCGCGACCGAGTGCCTAAAAAGAATCGAACAATACAAATTGTCAGATTTAATAATAGTAGTAAGACTAATTTATAGTTGATATTTTTACTCGTGCCTAAGGTGCCTACTATGGGTAGGAAATACAAAAACGTATTTAAAAAATCAATTATTTTTCAATAAAAATAATCTTAATCTATAAAACAAAGTGTCCTTAAGAATACAAGATTAAGAACAGTATAATCAGCAAACCATCCAACAACACACGCGGGTGAAGTCACCGCACAGCTAGATCTAATAAACTGTTATCACGCAATTCCAACATGCTTTACATTCAATTGAATGATCAATATCCCGGAACGCCTCTCAAATCGTACGGTATTTGTGCGAATGATTATCCTCCGTTGCTTATCTCCCTTCCAAGGATTTAACATAATCTGGATAAAACCCAAATAGACGTGAGATACAGTAGACTCAGCTTTTGTCGAAATCCTTCTTATTTACAGTGGTTTTAGACTATCGTTTAATGTCGTAGATACCATTTTTCACTTAAACACATTTTTTGTACTAAAGCTGCAAAGCCCACTGCTATATTCCAAAAATGTAGCAAGTTAAAGTGGCAGTGAACCAGCCGCATCTGTCGCAGAACCGATGAACCCCAGCTCGATGGACCGACGACCTTAGGAATATAAGAAAAGAGCGTCGACCCCTAAAAAGCGAGCACGATCTCCCGCTTTTTTCATGGGGCTGGATAAAAAAAGCGAAGCGAAGCTTTTTGGGGATCGACACTCTTTTGGGGGAGGCTTACGCTCAGCTGTAATAGACTGCAAAGGCTTAACATGATGAACAAACTTTGCAACTTCCTCTGGTGAGATTCAAATCCACGACCTTTCGCTAACTGGGCAACTGCTCTTCCAACTGAGCTACGCGGGACATAGGAGGAGTGTTTATAGCTGTTAGTAAGCCGGTTTTGTTTCATAAATATTTTAGGTTTATAACCACAAACGTCTAAAAAATATTATTGCAAATATTTAACAATCATGTAGCATTATTTTGAATGCAAAATATTTGATGTTAATGCAAAAATATACGATATAATTCTGAAATCGCTCAAGGGGTCGTTGCAGTCTCGATAAAGACTAACTATCGATAACAATGTAAACGATTGTCCACGCACGGGCATAGTATATGTGGAGGGGCTTGTGAACGAGTATCGGCGAACGACAGCGAGCAACGTTCGGTTCGTGAGCGAACATCGATGCTCGGTCGAACACTCCCTTCAGAGCCTTTCAAGTGTGTGGTCACTGTATATTCCTGCGACTAATCTTGGATTATACTCTTTTTTATCATACAGTACGCTTTTTATTATAATTAACATCTTCCACCACCGAAGGTCCTAACAACGATACTTAGTAGTGTTTATTCTTAAGTTATAAGTAGACTTCTGTCGATATCTAATCGAATTTGATCATCATCATCATTATCATTTCAGCCATAGAAAGCCCACTGAACACAGGCCTCCCCCAATGACCCAACATCGGGGGGTTGCCAATACTCGCCACGCTTGGCAGGCGGGTTGGCGAGCGCAGTTTTTATAAGATTTCGCACGCAGACGCTGCTGCCCGTCTCGTGCTAATGGATTTAGACGCCTCTTACGACACGCCTCCTGTTGGCGGTGGGGATGAGGGGTGGTGGGGTGTATTCTTTACGGCCGTACACGGCACGGAATTTGATCATAAGTTTAACGAATTCTTTCGCATGAAAACAACATTTTTTTATAGAAATAGAAACGTATATGTGTCGAACACAAGAAAAAAACACATTACAATATAAAACTTTAAGGGGATCTGATGTGTTTTAAAGCCTGATTAAGTAGTATACTTGCCATATTAAGGATACACTATTAAATAAGTATTAAATATAGTATCTACATAACAAAATATAGTAACAATAGTGTAACAGTTCTATATTTATATAAATAGTAGTAAAAATTTGTTTACTTTTTTTTTTCTAGCAAGGACTCCAATCACAATTTCATTGCAGACCGCAAATATACAAAAAAAGAACACTATTAAACAATACTAAGAAGTTTCGAAATCATTCGGATGTTGAAAACATTAACTACGTTCTAAACAACAGTCCGAAGAGATGTCGCAAAAAGTTAAATTGCAAAACAGACGTTCTTACTCCTTACTGGCCAGCAAAATCGTAAAACTCCAAGTTACCGTTACAGCTTCTTTGCTTTTCTAAGGGTGCCTTTACATTGATTTTTGTGCCATGCTAAAGTTGTGAGCTAACTTATAAATGTATTTCCCGTTCGTAGTCGGAGTACCGCTTGGACATAATCAAAATTATGTGACAACCTATTTATTACAATTAGAGCGATTGCCGTCAGTTTTTTGAAACCCTTAGGCTCGACTACATGCATCCGGAATTTTTCAGAACTCCATACAAAACGGCTCCGGACAAGCCCGGATTCAATCCGATTTGTATGGGGTTCTGAAAAATTCTGGATGCATGTAGTCCGAGCCTTAGAGGGTAAAATGGTCTGGCATTTTGGGCCATAGCTACAAATGGCACTGCACTTTTATCCCGAAAGGTGTCGCGTTTTTTTTTAATAGACTTATCTCGCTCTGTAAGCCGAGCAGTGATTCAGCCAATGTCGAGTGATTCTTGATGAAGTGTTCACAATAAATAACGGGCTAGTTTTTATTGCTTTTCTTGGATTCAGTGAAGGCTACTCTTAGTAGAAGCAGGTTTCAACGCTACCGGGTCTAAAGCAGACAACTTGTCTTGAAACAAGTCACTTGAAACTCGATGCAACGTTGATACAATGATATTTCAATAGTTTCCAATCTTTATCACTTCACACAAACATTAGAACACAAACAACACCAAACTTGCACTCTAAAGCTCCTTAAATGATAAATAAAAACCATTAAAATAGATCGACCATGCTTTTCGTTCGACTATCCCCCACCGAATCCACAACCTAGTTATTAATTTAGAGAGATTGCCGTCAGTTCTCCGAAACCCCTAAAAGAGAAAATGGTCTGGCATTTATGGCCATAGACAAATGGGGAAGCACACTGCACATTTATCCCAAGGGGTCGCATTGTGTTTGATTCTGAAGTTTTTAAACGTGTGCAGAGACGATGAACGTGTGTCAAACTTGCGTCAAACGCATAGATTATGTTAATTAACTTAATGTATTTCAATTTATTAGCAAATATAAAGTGTTGAAAATTGATTGAAAAAGTTGACAATGTTTGACTAGACCAAACGTGCTGGCGCCATCTGAGATTTAGTTTTGCCTGTGTTTTCCTATTACAGCATTAAGTTGCATACTTTTTATTGTTTAACCTTTTTTTTCCTGGCCGTTTGTGACTTCGAATATTAAAAAAAAAAAAAAACCCTAGATTCCAGATGATTTTGATTGAAGAATATTGTGATTCCATTTTTAAACTGTGTGCTGTATTTGTTACATTTTCATTTTAGAAAACAGCTTCCTGAGAGATCAGCATTTATTACTAAGGATTTATATTTTGTTGAATATTTGTTACAAAAGTACTGCCATAATCTGACCTAGTTCTTAAATGTATATAGGCCAAAGATTGCCCCAGAGGCAAATTGATTTTGCCGTATCATTTTCTCGAGGTACTCTACAAGAAAATTAGGTTTTAGGAACATAGAAAAAGTTTTATTTGAACATTAAAATTACCCCCTAAAAGAAGTTACTTCAATTAAACCTTGTAGAAGGCCTTAAATCATATTACTAATATTAAAAATGCAAAAGTTTGAATGTTTGGATGATTGTACTCGTATATACAGGGTGTTAGGTAAATGGTATGTTATCATACCAAAACTAACCTATGTTAACATAATGCATATAAATACTATGGTGAAGTCAGAATTTTGATATCATCATTTTAAAAAAAACATACAAATCGGATTCTGAAAATTAAGTTAAGAAAATAAACATATGATAGTTTCGGCTTGGTATACCATTTACCTAGCAGCCTGTATAAATATTGATCATAGATCATATAATAAATTTTTGATTATTTCTTTATTTCTTTGAACAAAATTCTAAATTCTACGCAAACAAAGTCCCATGCAAAAGCTAAATGAATGTGAACACACCTTACACTCAGTTACCTAAAACGAAGGTTCACACTTTTCCCAAACAAGCATTATCACAAGTAACAATTTAATCCTCATTTTTAAATTTGAACTCTAAACCGCAGTAATTTAAAGTCAAAATTGCTTCAGCAGTTTTATTTGCCTCTTCAAATATGAACTTTAACTCAACACCTTTTAATGTCAGAATTGTTTACCTATTACCATTTGCTAGGGGTTAAAATTTTATAATCAAGTTTCAACCTTATTTTTATCGTATTTCGAATGAAAATATGTTTGCAGAATTTTCCAGACGTTCTATCCCCGAGTGTCGAGTAAGTTTTTTGGTACACAATGTGGTTGAAGATACTGCACCCTCGTTGCTTGTGCAGCTGGGAACTATTTGCAGAGTAATATTAGACAAGCAATGTATGGAGGCATTTTGGCTTCGATATAAACGAAGTTCTTAATGACTAGGCAAGCGGAGGACACCAATATGTTAACTTAGCACTAAGCACCATCACTAGTGCCGTACCTAGAGTTGTAAATTGACGGTCATTATGCTATAAGCGTCCGTTATTTATGATAAATGCTCGGTCACATTGGACATTTATTGTCACGATGGTCACATATTTTTTTTAGTATAAACTAAAAAAAAAAGAAGAATTCCTCTAAAGTAAGCCTTAAATGTTATGTATTTAACAATAAAAACATACAATAAAACATGTAATTTGATCTGGATTGAACAAAAACAAAAACTTGCGTGTGACGCTTTTTAGCTTGTTCGTGCAGAAAGATAAATTAATTTTAGAAATTTCATTTCGTTATAGACCATCACTACTAAAGCCTGCCTTTCAATAATGCACTTATTTGAGTCCAAATATTTTTTTTTAGTTTGTCAATAGAATTGATTGTGACGTTAGTGACAATAAATGTCCAAAATGTCCGGTCACATTGAGAAAATGTCCAATTTGCTCGGTCATATTGGTCAGACATTTATAACGTGACGGACACTTTACAACTCTAGCCGTACCCAATTGTTAATTGTAAAAAATAGTTTATACCTGTTCATTTAAAAAAGTTAAGTAAACCTGTAAGCGGCCTACCGCAGGGCACAGGCCTTACCTCATCTATGAGTTAGTTTGGGCCATAGGTACGCCACCACGCGGGCCTAGTGCAGATAGGTTGATGGGTTTTATTTATTTATTTATTTAAACTTTATTGCACAGGTAAGTACAATTGGCGGACTTAATGCTATACAACATTATCTACCAGTCAACCTTGAGGTAATGCAGATAATGTGTAGTCAGTGGCGGAGTATAAAGTATCCGACATATTTTATAAGACAAATAAAATACATACACATACATACCAATTTAGATAATAATAAATACAAACTATAACTTTTTTAACAATACGTCACCGAAAAGTTAATTTATGCATATAAGGTGCATATATTTTTATACTCACCTAACAAAACTCTTTATTATCATATTTCTTACTTGTTAAATTTAAAATATTTTTATTCTTCAGGCTGCATATTATTTCAGGTGAATTTATAATTCGTATGGCTTTTTTTATTTCGATGTTGATTTCTTAAAAAGTTGTCGTATTTAGTCTGCTAAATCATCCCAATAGGTTTTGCGTATTTGGATTTACACGTCGTATATCACATACATTAATCAATTACTCATGACGTATATGCTAAGGCAAGATACGCGTAGTAAACAACAATATTAATTAACCTTTTGTCATTCAAATTATTTCAGAAATAATTATGAGAACGTTGACACGAGGGTGGAACGTACTTCAGGTGAGCTCAGGGGAATATTCTGGAGACAATAGAATAGAAGATAAGAACGTATGCGAATTAGCATAGTACGTACTCTGTTTTTGAGATTTCCGTATTCAGTAAAAGATGCAGGATGAGATAGAAATCAGTCGACATTTTTGCCCGAAGGGTTCTATGATAAATAATAATTTAGTAACATTTTGTTCTATAACTTTTGCAAATTTTCATGAAAATTAATCGACTTCCTTTACAAAATTAGCAAACGGCCAATAGGCTAGTTTCCTGGGTCAAAAAAAGATTATTCTATTTAGTCCGTCAGTTAGATTATCAAAAAATATTGGACCCATATTTTGTCTTTTGCCAATCAAACAAAAAATTACGAAGATAAAGCGAAACAAGGCGAGCACGTGACGTCACGCCTTGCTAAAAAGTGTCGCAAGGCGTGACGTTACGCGGAACTTTAACGAGCTATATCTTCATAATTTTTTGCTTGATTGAGAAAAGAAAAAATACGTGTCCAATATTTTCTGTTAATCGAACTGACGGACTAATTAGATTTTTTTAAGAAACAAGCCCATTGAATATGTGTAGAAAAACAAAAAAAATTATGCATTTTTTTAAGTAATAGAACTAAAGTTGGTTACTATGATATTTGTAATCTGTGGTTGCAAGGTTATCTTAGACCTACGGGACACCCTGTATAAGTAAAACGGTTTCCTAGTTTGTGCCGTAATTTTATTTCAGTTCAAGATCCTTGGCGTAAGCCTGACTTATACCTGACTGCTTTTTAGAGGTGCTAACAGGATTTTGGTAATAAGCCTACGCTGTTTGTCCGTCCGTCTTACAGGACTGTTGCTTTATAACCGCAATAGGTATTTGAGTCAACAAGAAACGTGCGAAACGTTAGAACGTTACTTATATTGGTCACTGTAGCACGACTAACGTAAAAAAGAATCTAAGTTTATACACGTCTTAGTACAAGGCACAGGCCTCATCTCAACTAATAGGAGGTTTAGGCCACACTCCTCACGCGGGCCCAGTGCAGTTTGGCTGTGTGTCGTAATGCTGGTGACTAAACCTTACTGTCAGTTGTAATCAGGGCTTGGAACCGGTTACGAAAATAACGTTTAATAAGGGTCATACCGGTATTTTCTATTTCGGTTCCTGTATTACAGGTATTTAAGTTTACCTAAATAGAACCGTATTTTCTAACGATGTTGCCTGTTCGCCAGACACGCACACGTGCACACTGGCTAGACTGGCTTTGTCAAACACAAACTGGCAACGTCGCATTTCTGTCTCAGTAAGAGGTTCGACATTTATTTTTAAATAATTTTATGGTGTTTTTTTTGTATGTATTGACGCTTAGTATTACGGGTTAACGATAACGTCTTTCGTTAATTAATATACTGTGTATTGACATGCTATTCCCTAATATTTTTTTAACACGAATACAGTGCCTAATATCTTGAAAGTGGTTACAAGGGCATTCAAGAAACATGTAGATCGATGTGGTATTCGCGGTACTGATTGGCAACATTGTTGTTCGGTTCCCAGGAGAATGCCACAGCAATATGCAGAGTGACGACGTGTTATGGCTCCCACGCGCAGACTAAATAAAATTGTAGTCGCTACATTGTAGTTCAAATACCTACTACATTAATTTAGTTTAATAATTTCAGTTTCGGCATCTTTACCATATTCAACAAGTTGCATTATTATTTATTACTAGGCGTCATTACTGATCAGCGATCGGAGTTGGTAGATTAGTTTGATGTACTTTGGTAGTGCTAGCATAATATGGATAATATGCCTTTTTCTCAAAAACTGATACCAATAAATTCTGAGATCCCGGAGGCATGTCCATATTAACATCAATGTTTGAGATCATTGACCCCAAATCAATCTACCTACTCCGATCACTGATAATGATCTTTCGTTAAATTATGATTACAGCTACCTACTTTGTTCAGCTGGATAACAGTTTAAAAACAGATATTGAAGTGTATTTTTTTGCAAGGTAAATAATTGTCGTCTTTTATTGATATTCTCCTATTCTTAATTAACGGCAGAGAATAGCAGCCCCGGATGGTTTTTCTTTTGTTACTTTGTCCTATTAACCGGTGGTTTAAAAAATAGATAATCCTTTGTCTATTACAAGGTGTAAATTCGGCATTTTTTATTTTTAGAATTATTATTGTACTTAAATTCAAACATGAAATAAAGAATTGAAATGATCTATTAGTGCAAATATATTAGCTTGGCATGTTAAGTAGCTAAACTCGTGTTTAAGTTAGTATCAGTTCGCAATTGCTCCGGTCCGAGATTATTATAGGGTAAAGTAAATACTCTCACGCCAATTCTGCGCTGGGGAAGTTATTGTGGATGATAGTATTTGCTCTGTTCTTATCGATATAGATTATTAGACTATGATAGTTTGATTTCGGATTCAGGAGAAGTAATTTTCCTCAAAGTCAACGCAATCTTTTGACCCCTTGGTACCTTTTATACCCTATTGGTATTTTGGTATTATTCTTTGATGCAAGTATCAATATCAACTTACGTGTTAAATTAGGAGATGTATAAGGAATTTTTTACCCTTACCATATTCTAACTACCAGTTCTATGCATCGAGTACATACCCTATAGAGCAGCAATACAGACCATCTTTTTCCAAAACTAGTAAGTGATTTTTTTACTTACATTTAGTATGAAATGACAACTCCTGTCAACGCTCGCCAAAATTAATTTTATAAAAAAAATAAAAACCGACTTCAAAAAACTAAAACGCTAAAAATAATCTTAACACTTAAGTACCTAATCAGTTACTTTTGGAGTCGGTGCAAACGAAAACATTGGTCTCTCATTGACTGGCACCGACTCCAAAAGTAACTGATTAGGTACTTAAGTGTTAAGATTATTTTTAACGTTTTAGTTTTTTAAAGTCGTTTTTTTTTTTTTATAATATTAACTTATTTCATCCATTTTAGTGATAAATCCTAATCAAAACAAATCTTACGAGTGCAAACATAATTTAACTGCGACTTCATTTCCTATTTTTCCACCCTTAGGGGTGAATTTTTTTCCAAAAATGTTTTATTATAGTATCTTTGAAGTATAAGCTATTCATTAAAAAAAGAATCATCAAAATCGGTCCACATTTGGCAGAGATATAGGTAAGATAGATACTAAAATCAGTTGGCGTGGTACGGAGTTTATGCAATGTTTGATAATTTTCTTATAGATCCCATCATCAGAATTTAACCAAATGTATATGGGACCATTCTGAAAGTATTACCTTTCAAACAAAAAAATAATTATCGAAATCGGTCAACGCAGTAACGAATGATCGCTGAACATACATAAAAAAAAAAATTTAAAAAAAAGATACCGACGAATTGAGAACCTCCTCCTTTTTGAAGTCGGTTGATAAAAACAGCGTAGATACAGAATAAAAATGGGGGAACCTTTTGTCGAACAAATCTTATGACCTTTCTACTCTATAGGGTATGTGCTCTATGGTCCTATGTTTCGGGGTCTGCAGTAACGTGTCAAACTTGATAGTAGCACAGTTATCATAACATCAAGTAGAGATAGTAGGAGTTATGTTTATCCACGTTGGGAATGGCAATAGTGATGACGACTAAACTTTTTTTCTTCGTCTATCAGGTAAGTAGATAATTAAAAAGTATTGGGCACAAATTATTGTTTTTTTTTCACATATTAATTTGAAATGTCGCATGATGTCACGTCTTGGTACAATTATTACTTAGAAGTAACGTCACGAGCGCCCACTCCCGAACTTTGATGCGCTTACACTTTGTAATTTTTTGGTTGATTGACAAAATAAAAAATACGTGTCAATTATTTTTTGTTAATATAACTAACGAACTAAATAGAATTTCATTTTCTTTAACCAATCGTCATCCCTATTGTGTAGAGCCAAACAGCTAGGTCAAACTTGGTGTAATTATAATACTATGTGACTTCTAGTGTGTAGTGATGAAGGTATACTTATGTTTTTATTTAATGTGAAAGGCGAGGTAGTTGTAAACTAATAAATCAGTTTGTACTCAACCGGTCGTATGATTTGACATGGCGCAGTCGAAAATAAAAATAAAGTGGTTTAAAATGGTATAAAAATAGATTAAAAGGATTCAACATAACCAAAAAGGATTAACAACAAGTCTCAATTGTAAAAAAACATAGTAGAAGATAGTGCTAAAATTAAAAGCTGTCACGACAAATGCTGAGCAACCTTTTCGACACATCTGATTGTCTGATATTGTTTTGTGTATTTTTGTTCTCTTGTGCGTCGAATAAACGTTTCTTTCTTTCTTTCTTTCAAAAGTGCCTAAAAATGGAATCGATATTACTAAAAATCCAACAACAACAATACAACAGATACTCATCATCGCGGTCTTAACCCTTTGTAGCCCAAGATCATAAAACTTTTAAAAAAAATTGGAATATGACTGGTTTAAACAAATAAAAAAACACGTATTTCTCAGAAATTAAAAAATATTCATACTTACTTATTTATTTCACATTTTAGGGAGTGTAACATTACTGTAACATTGAGTTAAACTAAAAGAAAATTTATTTATGTGGTATGGAAGGCTCAAAAACAATTATTTTGTTGTATTGGTATGCCCCGCGCCATTCTGACTACGACGTTTGAAGAAGCTCCTCAATCTGGTTCTTCAGGGAGCACAACATTTTCAGCTCCTGTTTCAGGTACAATTTTATAGGCGAAACCTGAGACCCCACTTAGTACAAAGATCTTATATCCCCATTTGTGTGGTTTTTTGGGATTGTATCTTTTCAAGTTACTTTTTGCCTTAGTGAGGCAAATCTGTTCTTCCATACAAAGATATGCCTTCAATGGAACTCCACCAAAAGTCCTATTCAAAGTTTCTACGATAGGTCTAATTTTGAAACCCTGTCACCATTAGTTGCATTACGTGGGGGTAAATTAGAATTGTCATTGAAATGAATATACTGTCAATTTTTTTCAAACTTTTGCTTTGTCATTATTTCTTGAATCATGGGTGTACCAATAGATGTGTTCCAATGACTGGTTACCCTTGGCAATTGTATCAATGACATTATATAAGTTGCACAATAAACTGCTGGATATTGGTATCAGTTATTTGAAAGGATTGGTTAGGATTTTTATGTATAATGTAGAGATTTGTTTGTTCAGTAATAAAACTTATCAATTCTTTAGAAAAAAAAAAAAAAAAAAGAATTGAATTGGTGTATCAAGCTCAAGTAAATTAGGCGGTAAAGTAGTATTTCCCGTAAATTGCAACTGCTGGTCGTTTAGAACTAAGTTCTTTTTTTTCCATTGTAATTGCCTTTTTTGTCGCTTTTGATTAGTCGAAGCTTTACTTGATTGGCTATTTTGCTGTCCAGGATCTGCAGACGAGGGGCCAGCAATAGGCTCAATGCGTTTAGATTCTTCAATAATTGCGTCTTTATCAACTCAAGTATTTTCTTCGCAATCAGAAAAAAATTCTAAATCTTCTAATAGCGGCTGAAAATCTGGATCAATAACGCTGTCATCATCGTCCTCTAATCCGTCTTCGCTATCATATTGTTGCAATATGTTACATATTTCACTATCCCGCAGTGAGTGCGACCCCATTCTGAAATAATATGAGATATTTTACATCAATATCCACATACTTTAGTTACAATTAATATTTCCATCGTCACTCAATGTAACAGAAATGTTACAAACATATACAGTTTCGTTTTTAAAAGCAAAAATACATAAAAAAGCAAAAATATGCTTTGATAACAATAAATGAACCAAATAATTCACTTACCTAAAGGTTTTGACGAAAACATTACAACTTTATACACTTTTAGTATTTTTTTATAAAATTCAAACTTTCAACGAGTATAAACTTGTCACTTTCATCGACGCACGAAATTCAAACCCGCTAAATTAACAAGTTTCGCCATCTATGATTTGTATTTGATACTAAAATGTTTGGTGTGGTATGTTACAATACAGTGACACTGTTTGAATAAACTTAAATGTTTAGTATATATTTTAGCGGGATTATTGAGGTTTGTTACAGAAATGACACACGAGTCTACAAAGGGTAAGCGTCTCTAGTTGTGAGATCATTGGCACGCATGTCAGCCCTTACGACGTCAAGCCAAGGACGTTCGCGTGATCTTCAGTTTGTTAATAGGAATCTCTGTGCAACTTTCTTAATTTTTTCATTCAAAAGAACCTTCTCGTGACAATTATTAACACAACAAAAAAATAATTATTGAAATTGTTCCATCCGTTCACGCGTGATGCGATGACCAAGGGAAATAGAGATTCATTTCTAGGGTTCCGTAGCCAAATGGCAAAAGTTTTTTTTTTAGTACAACGTGCGTGTACCTATACGTGTGGGGTATCTATGGATAGGTCTTCAAAAATGATATTGAGGTTTCTAATATCATTTTTTTCTAAACTGAATAGTTTGCGTGAGAGACACTTCCAAAGTGGTAAAATGTGTGCCCCCCCTGTAACTTCATAAAACAATACATAAGAGAATGATACAACTAAAAAAAAATATGATATACATTACCATGCAAACGTCCACCGAAAATTGGTTTGAACGAGATCTAGTAAGTAGTTTTTTTTAATACGTCATAAATCGTAAACCGCAATTTACACTATTAAAACATCGATCAAAGTTACAACGAACTACAAGAACTTTTATATTATGTTACTTGCAGCTACGGAACCCTTATGTGCGAGTCCGACTTGCACTTGGCCGCTTTTTATATTCATAGATTATTTGTTCCTAGATAAAAATATTTTTGACTTCATACCTACAACTAAATCTATTTCAACAAACAATCTTCCCTATCTTTCCAGCAGCTTTGAATGCAATTTAATCGGGAAAATATAAAGTAAATGTTATATTTCCGAAGGCGAAAGCAGCTGGTTTTCAATACTGTATTGAATTTCTAGTATTGGATACTAGAACAATAACAATTCTGTTGCTATAGATAAATAGCTTATTCAATACTATGAAATGTTACAGATTACACAATATTGAATAACCTATTATCTAAATTAATCGACAAGTCCTCTTACTAGCTTAATCTAGTACAGTTTGGAATTTGTATCCAAAGATTATTCTATGAGTTTTGTATTCCAGGGTTGTCGATCACACAGGATGACTGGTAATACGGGAGACTATAACAGACTATTCATTATCATCATCATCATCACCATCATCATCATTATCATTACAGCCATGGACGTCAACTGCTGGACATAGGCCTCCCCCATTAACGTCCAAATTGGCCGGTTAAAAGCGGCCTGCATACAGCGTCTTTCTGCAATCTTTACCTGGTCGTCTATGGTCAAAATGATGATGATAATAGAAATCATGAACGTTTGACCCTTTTCTCACCATGCAAGCAAGATAGAAAAGCGACGTTGCCAGTCTGCGCATTGTAATTATGCTAACTTTTCCGCGTTCATAAATCAGCAGGGTCAGCTTTACGCAGCGCGCTTACAGCGCCCTGCGCGTACAGTACAATAATGCGTTCAGGGTGCTACTTGGCCGGCCGCGATTTTGCAGCGCGTCGACTATGTTCGCCGAGGCGCACACCGACGGCACACACGCTGATTCGAAAGCGTAGCGCCTCACTCCTAGACCGCTTCCGCAACAATACAAATGGCATCCTGGGTGCATTGGCTGACAGGTGGGACTCGCCGATGCTGGAGCGCTGGATTAGTTTGCACGCTACCAGAGCTGTCTAGGCGACTCCTGCTGGGCTAGGTCACCTGTCGCTTATTATTTTTAGAATTTTGTGCCTTATTGTATTAAACTAACATAGGCTAAGTTAAAATTTTGTTTCTAACATGAATGTTGACTCTGGTCTGAAATAAATTTCATTCATTCATTCATAAATCAGTAAAGCCTGAAAGTAGTAAAGTACCTGGGACAAGTGATCCAGTTGGGTAGGTCAAATTTTGAGAAGGAGGTCAATCGTCGAATCCAACTCGGCTGGGCAGCGTTCGGAAAACTACGTAACGTCTTCTCGTAAAAAATACCTCAGTGCCTAAAGACGAAAGTCTACAACCAGTGTGTGTTACCAGTGATGACATATGGAACTGAAACGTGGCCTCTCACTATGGGCCTCATAAGAAAGCTCAAGGTTGCACAGCGTGCTATGGAAAGTGCTATGCTCGGCGTTTCTTCGCGAGATCAAATCAGGAACGAGGAGATTCGTAAACGAACAAAAGTTGCTGACATAGCCCAACGGATAAGCAAGCTGAAGTGGCAGTGGGCGGGGCACATAGCACGTAGAACTGAGGGCCGATGGGGCAGAAAAGTTCTGGAATGGAGGACGTCCATCTACAAGGTGGACAGACGACTTGGTAAAGGTTGCAGGAAGCCGCTGGATGCGGGCCGCTTTCAACCGGCCAATCTGGAAGTCATTGGGGGAGGCCTATGTTCAGCAGTGGACGTCCTATGGCTGAAATGATGATGATGATGAAATCAGTAAAGTAACTGTAAGGTTTTTAGTACTTAGGTTCTCTTACTGAAATCTTGAAAAAAACAATCGCTACAGAGTTAAATGCAACAGCCTTATCAAAATTCTTCATCACAGCAATGCCCAAGGCGTAGAGAAATACGCAGCCTGGGAAATTTGAAGCCGGTAGATTGACGCGGTATTGGCGCAGCAACCGGATTCCACTGGGACGTTGTTGCTTCGAATGCAAATGAATGGACCAAAACAGATGCTCGAAATTATACAAAATAGGAACACAGTATACTGCACATTCCTATTATAAACAGAACTTTAACTGTACTGATCCTTTTGGAGAAAGAGTTCATTTTATAACGACGACCTCCGTAGCCGAGAGGCGAGCATACCGGACTTGTCGTCGCTATCTGAGGTTCCGGGTTCGATTACCGGTCGGGTCAATGTAGAAAAATTACTTTTCTATATAGCCTCGGGTCTGGATGTTGTGGTACCGTCGTTGTTTCTGATTTCTGTAATACAAGTGCTTTGGCTACTTACCACAGGATCAGAGCAATGTATGTGATGTTGTCCAATATTTATTTATTTATAATGGTAAATTGCATTTACCAGTGATGCTGACTGTACAAACATATTACACTAGCTGTTGTCCCCGACTTCGTTCGCGTAGTCTTTGAAAAATATCCAAAATATCCTAATATTTCAGAATAAAAAATATCCAGATAGGGTATTTTTTACACATTCAAAAATTTTTGCCAACTGAACAATAACATCTAACGGTAAGAAGCGCCTTTTATAATGACAATTATCTTTTATCCCTCCCTAGAAAGTAACCTGTGCCATTCCAGGTTTAATCTATTTCTGTACCAAATTTCATCTAGATCCGTGAAGCCGTTTTGGCGTGATTGGGTAACAAACATCTATCCATCCAAACTTTTTCATTTATAATATTAGTAAGATAGTTAAAAGATATAAGTAGCGTTGTTTTATCTTCAAACTCAAAAACAAAAACAAAATCAACGTCGAAGTAATACTTCCATCTTTTATACATAAATAAAAAAATACATATTGGACAACATCACATACATTGCTCAGATCCTATGATAAGTAGCTTAAGCACTTGTGTTACAGAAATCAGAAACAACGACGGTACCACAACACCCAAACCCGAGCCAAAAACGAAAAGTTATTTTCCTATATTTACCGGCCGGGAATCGAACCCGGAACCTCAGAAATAGCGACACCAAGTCCGGTATGCTCGCCTCTCAGCTGCGGAGGTCGTCAAACATATAGATCATGGTTTTAAACCTCCAGAATTTTTACCTTAAACGCAAAAAAATACGTGAACAATGTATTTTTACAAAACTAGGTAGAAGTAATTACTGTAAAATCCGGTATATTATTAGTAAATCTTAGAATTTAAAAACAAGAGGGTAAGTTTAGGTGTGTTTTAAATCAGACGACTTTTCTTTTAGAGTTTGGGATGAACACTGCTAGGTAATAGGTACCAACTAAGTTAATTAAATGTTGATTAGGTTGGAAATAAAATAATGATAATTAAAAAATATTTATTGATACACCTAGCTGTCCCGGCGAACTTCGTACCGCCCCTTCTCATACATTTCTTTTTCGTGAATTTTTACTGACAGTGTGCTATCAATTTTTTTAAGACAACATCCTTCGATCATTAATATCCCATATTGCTCTGATCCTGTGGTAAGTAGGCGGAGCAATTATGTTACAAAAAACAACGGTACCACGAATTAATTAGGCCAGGCCTGTGGTAGATGATATTCAACTACGGATTACACGTTAAAATATTTTACTTATTTAAAAAAACATGAGATATTTTCAACCAATAAAATTAGCGATATATTCAACTAAGAAATATTTTCAACCAATATTGCCATGTCTTATTATAGCCTATTAGAGATGGGAATAATGGTTAAATATTGGCTTGTTACATAATATGGTTAATGCTAGTATAGTCTTGGACTCCAAAATATAATTTAAAAAAAGGAATAAGGTACTTGATTCAAGGCCTAACTTGAAAAAAAGCTGTTTAAATGCATGTAACATCTAATATTCTTTACATACACGCACACTACATCCGTATGACTCCGTACATAGTGTACAAGCCCTCTACTCCCACTTTTTGTAGCCTTCGCGAGCGTTCTATGAGGAGAGTGCCAGTTTTCGTGATTAAATCTTAAAATTTTCGTAATTTTAAGATTAGCTTAGTCCAAGATTAGTCTTAATACTTATTATTAATCGTCATTTTTGTGTAATCATAATTTTCCTTGGACTTTTACTTAATTGTTCGTATATTTTAATTTCATAGTTTATGATACAATAATTAATTATAAAATTTTAACCGTGAGCAGTATCCAATAAGGCCTTACTGGCTTTTAACTAACAAAAATCACTAAAATAGTACATAATATTTATTATTTATTTTTTTATTCTGTAAAATTTTTACAGGTTATTAATGTAATATTATTTTTAACTATTCTCTTAGGCGCATATTTTTTTTAAATATTTTTTTTTCATAAAATAATGGTTTTAAGATCTTTAGCCATTTGCCAGTGTATTTATTTATTTTTAATATTTTGTAAAATAATCATGTATTACCATTTTACGAGGTTTAAATTAATTTTTTGATACCGTCTTTTCTTGTTAAACCAATATTTTAATTACGATTTCTTTGTTTTAAGGTCTTAGGTCAGAGGCCTTAATAAGTAGGGGTGATTAATTAAGGCCTTTTGGTAAGGATTTTGAAAAGCTGCGTATAATTAAGATTGAACTTCACTTAAGGTAAGTTCGTTTAATCTTATAATTATACTTGCTGATTGTTTGAGATATATTTACGAGTAGATGTTTGAAGTTCGGTTGCGAATAAGTTGCTTATTAGTTTAGAAAATGCAAAAAATATTTTGAAAACTAAGTACAATCCGGAGACGTTTGATGGCAAATCAAAACAAAAAAGGTACTTATATTTAATCATATCTTTTATGTTTAGTGCTAAGGCTGAGTAACTAATGAATTAACGTAGAATGTCTGAAATTCTGAATGCGTCAAGAGTAAAATTACGTTCCATTTAGGTCTCACATAATATACTGCACAAGCCAGGCCACAAAATAATAACTAGTCTATTACGATAGTGTTACATCACACTTTTTTTTTTTTTGTAAATATATTTTTATTTTATTTTTTATTTTATTATCTGATTATAACAACAATGTCCATTGTTAGCCAATTCCATAATTGAGTGATTAAACATCGAAAGCAATTGTTCCTGAAGACCGGTTGTAAGACAAATATGTTGTTATAAGTACTGTAAATACTGTTAGCTTTAGTACCTCAGTCACTCTTTTTGTCCATTACCATTCACCCTACTACTCATTCATTCATTCGTTCGTCGGTATAATCAGAGCTTGCAACGGCTGCAGACGGGCATTCTGTTTGGAGACGTCGACGAGTGCGGACCATGGTAGTTGGAACAGAAAGTGTATTAATGTACTAGTGCTGTATTGATGCTGAAAGTGCTTGAAATCGTATTTCTGATAATTCGTTGTGCACTAAACATTGTGTTGCTGCTGAAAGTGCTTTGAATTGTATTTCGGATGATTCGATGGTGAAAGAATAAAGATAGTAATCGAATATTAAAACGTAAGTACAGATTGATTTTTATTGTTTAAAGTTATAGTTGATTTTCATTTATATGTAGATTACATTTTAATAAATGCTTGAAATTAATAGTTTCATTTTATTTCCAAAAATATCCTCGCCCTGAAACTGAAAGTCTACAGTTCAGAAGCGGGATAAAAGAAAATTTTCTTAACTTTCTTTTCACGTCCACAATACTGCCCTATGCAATAACTTCGCTTATCACTATATTTAAAAAAAAAAAAAAAAAAAAAGATGAAAATAACATGTCCCTACGAAATAACAACTTGTTAACTCAATGTTATTGAATAAGTATGACCGATTTAATTAATTTTATAACTGTCCTATCAACATCATCATATTTTTTTGACTTTTTTATATGGCTGCCAGACCTACATATTTCAAATCTTTTTTTTTTCTCCTTTCTTTTTTTATATTCCATTTTTGTCTCAAAGCCGAATGATAAGATTAAATAGTTAAGAATTCCCTTAGAAACCAACAAAAGTGAGATATAATATACTGCAAAGTATGTATACTTAATATAAAAGCCGAGAGATAAACATGCAGCTTTAAAATATGATTCTTAGATTAGATGTTTTGAACCAAACAACTCAATTTTTTTTTTTATTTATTTATTGTATTAGTGTAGTGATAACAGCATACGATCTCTAAATGAATTAAAATAATTATTATCAGATACATGGAATGAAATACAGTCTTTTTTTTAATATATATTAATTGCTGAAACTTCACAGGTTAATATTATTAAATAGTTGTTATCATTGTTTTTATTATTATCTTTTTTTTTTTTTTTTTAATGTTGCACTTACAACATTCAGATTTTAAATTATACGTACATATCCGAATAATTGGAAAAAAAAAAAAAATCTTGTAGGAGGCTCAGACAGATTTCTTACTGAATTTTATTGGATTATGTTTCCCTCATCAGATGCTAAGTATATTAAATCGTTATGAAAATGGATTAAGCTTGTTACCTGTGAGTTTCAGATTTTACAATGGATGGAGATGGGCACAGCAGAGGGGACCCTTCCCCTCTGTTACCTATCGAACAGCCCAGGTTAGAGGGCCAGGATATGCTCAGGTTAGAGAGCAGGGAAATGCCCAGGTTAGAGGGCCAGGATATGCTCAGGTTAGAGAGCAGGGAAATGCCCAGGTTAGAGGGCCAGGATAAGCTCAGGTTAGAGAGCAGGAAAACGCCCAGGTTAGAGGGCCAGGATGTGCTCAGGTTAGAGAGCAACGGAACTTTTAGGTTCGAAGGCAGAGGATTTGATTTGGAAGCAAGGAATAAAGGAAATAATACCATGGGAATGAAACGAAATGATCAAGTGCGGACGATGCACCCTTCGAGAAGAAGAAGGGACTTATCAACGGATTCTGATAGCTCAAAGGATAGACGGAGATCTGTGGATAGGAGGAGGAGATGTAGAAAGCAATCACGGGACCAGGAACGAGGATCCAAGAGAAGGAGATACCGAAGCTATAGTTCGAGTGATGGTGAGTCAGCACAACCTTCTAGGAGTAAAAAGAAAGAAAATGGATCTAAAACGCATGCTATGTTAGATAAATTCCTGTCAATTTTAGAAAACGTTAGGAGTTCAGAAAAACCCAAATTATCATTTAACTCTAATGTAATCCCTGATTTTGATCCCATGAGCAAGGAACAGACTGTATTAGTTTGGTTAACAAAAGTCGAAGAATGTGCAGAAATTTACGGGTGGGATGAAAAAGAAACTATACACTATGCACTTCCTAAATTAACTGGGGTTGCAAAGACATGGTACCAAGGCTTACCGTCACTTTTACATACATGGACGGAATGGAAGAAGAAACTGATAGAGTCTTTTCCTTGCCGTGAAGACTATGCCGAGCTTTTGACAGAAATGTTAGTTAAACGTGTCAAATACGGCGAATCGTTGGAGCATTATTATTACGCGAAAATTAACTTACTAAATCGGTGCAAGATATACGGAAAACAAGCTGTTGACTGTATTTTACATGGGGTGGACGATCGTGCTGTCAAAGTAGGGGCGCAAGCAGCTCAGTTTAGTGAACCTGAGCAGGTTCTCAAATATTTTAGGTCTGTTAAGGTAGGCCAAAGTAGAGATTTTATGAGTCAGGACACTAGCAAAAACAGATTTGACCGAAAATCTAATAGCGCAACCAATCGATTTATTAGTACAAAATCAAGTGTCAATAACTCAAGTATTCGGTGTTTTAATTGCAACCAGATAGGTCACCCTAGTTTTAAATGTGACAAGCCCCTTATAAAGTGTTCTGTCTGCGACAGAGTGGGACACCTAGCTTCTAGTTGTTTTAGAATAAAAACAAACACTGACTCGAATAAAAACGAAACGCAAACAAAAGATAGAACCGAAAAACAGGTATCTAAGTTAAGTGCAGTTGACAACTCTAACGATAAATATATTTTCGATATCAAAGTCAATGATCATACGCTGTCATGCCACATAGACTTAGGAAGTCAATGCTCCTTGATTAGACTTAGTGAAGTTAGGAAGTTGAATCTGGACTTTAACCATCTTTCTGATCTTCCAGTACTAAGAGGCATAGGTGCAAATTTAGTAAGCCCTTTAGGCATGATTACCACTACAGTTGAGGTTCAGGGTATTAAGGAGACTATAGATTTATACGTTGTAGAAGATTACGTGTTGAGTCATCCGACGCTTCTTGGTCATTCTTTTACCGAACTCCCTGACCTTGTAATTACTAAAACACCGTCGAAAGTTATATTTGAAAGGATTGATAATCCTAAAATACACCTCATATCTGATAATGACGTCGTTATATCAAAAGGGTCATTATGTGTCGTACCAGTCAAGTCAGATCCGGTATTTGATGGGAGTGTCTACGTACGCGGTACACTTAGAGGGGGCGAAGGCAAAGAGCATTACCTCCTTTCGGGCGAATATGATATTAAAAACGGCCATGGTTCACTGCTAGCATTTAATGCATCTCAAGTTGATATAACCATTTCTAAATCTTCTTTGATAGCTCGAGCAATTAATTCTAATAATGTAAATTCAACACATGTTTTAGATTGCTGCAAATTATCTTTTGATAGTTCCGATGAAGTTGTAAATTGTGGTGACATATTAAATGACATAGAACGCTCGCGCGTACAAGATTTGTTAAACAAACATCAGGATTGTTTTTCGAAAGGTTTAAAGGACCTAGGCTTTACCAATGTCACAGAAATGGTTATAGAACTTGAGGACGCTCAACCTATCGTATACAGACCCTATCGCTTATCTCACGCTGAGAGGTCCCTTGTTAATGAGATGGTCCAAGATATGATTGAGAGTGGAATAGTTAGAGAGTCATCATCGCCTTATGCAAGTCCTATTGTCCTGGTCCAGAAAAAGACTGGGGAAAAGCGCCTTTGCGTTGACTATAGGGCCCTTAATAGAAAAACTAAAAAGGACCACTATCCTCTTCCACGAGTCGAAGATCAACTCGATCAACTAGCAGGCAACAAAATGTTTACGTCCCTTGACCTGGCCTCAGGGTATTATCAAATTCCCATCGCTGAAGAGTCCCGACATAAAACGGCTTTTGTTACCCCGGACGGCCAGTTTGAGTATAATAGAATGCCCTTTGGTCTCGTAAACGCCCCGTCTGTTTTTCAACGGACAATAAATAAAATTCTTCATGATGCCAAAATCAATTATGCCATTATCTACATGGACGATATTCTAATTCCCAGTAAAGATGTTGACGAGGGCTTGCAAAGGTTAGAAGAAGTCCTAAAACTTCTTAAGAAGGGAGGACTAACATTGAGGCTTAGTAAGTGTAATTTCTTTATGGATACCATCGACTTCTTAGGTTTTGAGGTGAATTCAACTGGCATACGACCAGGAAGTAGGAAAACTAATGCCGTATCCAAGTTCCCAACCCCTAAAAATCAGCACGAACTTAGACAATTTTTAGGCTTATCTGGGTTTTTTAGAAGATTTATAAAGAATTATGCTATAATTGCATCCCCTTTAACCGATCTATTGAAGAAAGATATGACTTGGACCTGGGGTAGTAACCAAGAGCAAGCATTTGATACGATTAAGACCCTACTAACAGTACGCCCATTATTAGCTTTATACGACCCTAAAGCCACAACACAACTACATACCGACGCATGTAAAGATGGACTTGCGGGTATTTTGTTACAAAGCGATTCCTCAGGCACGTTCCATCCGGTCTCATACTTTAGCCGTAAAACCTCCCCTGACGAACGTAAGTTACATTCCTATGAACTAGAAACCCTGGCGGTTATAGCATCATTGTCTAGATTCAGAGTATATTTACTGGGGATACACTTTACCATCTATACAGATTGTAGTGCTTTGAGATCCACATTAGTAAAACGCGATCTGATCCCACGGGTTGCACGTTGGTGGGTTCAGCTGCAAGAGTTCGATTGTGCCATAGAATATCGCCCTGGTTCCCGAATGGCTCATGTAGACGCTTTAAGTCGCAGTCCAGTCGATAATCCCGTTCCAGCTGGCACGGACGTCTTAGATATCTTACCGGTGAGTGAATGCTCTGAACAGAGCTGGATCAGTACTGTCCAAGATGCTGATGAGGAAGTACTTAGAATTAAAGAAATACTTAACGATGAAGGCGCAGATACGATTATAGACGTTCACAAAAACTATAAACTTAAGAATGGGCGTGTTTATCGCGTTATCGGGGATGAGCTTAGATGGTTAGTCCCTAAAGGGGTGCGATGGCAGATATTAAAAAGAAACCATGATGATATCGGGCACTACGGGTTTGACAAGACTCTGCAACGGATTCAGCAACATTATTGGTTCCCAAAAATGCGGCGTTTTGTTAAAAAATACGTACGGTCTTGCTTAGAATGCGCACATCACAAACTTCCTGGTGGCAAACGAGAAGGTGAACTACACCCTATCGAAAAAGTCAGTGTCCCTTTTCACACGGTGCATGCAGATCACTTAGGACCCTTTATTAAGAGCAAAAATGGGAATCAATATTTATTAGTCTTGGTCGACAGCTTTACAAAATATGTCAATATAACGGCCGTCAAAAACACTAAATCGACAACTAGTATACGGGTACTTAAAGATCATATCAGCTATTTTGGTGTACCATCTCGTCTAATTACAGATAAAGGGACAAGCTTTACGAGTAACTCCTTTAAGGAATTTGTAACTTTATTTGGTATCAAACATATTATTAATGCCGTAGCGACGCCCAGAGCCAACGGGCAAGTCGAACGATTTAATAGGACTATATTAGACGCTCTTTCCACGTCCACTCACGATAAAGATGACAAAACATGGGATAGTTATATTAATGATATTCAGATAGGCCTTAATACCACCGTTCATAAAGCCACACAAAAAAGTCCCTCGGAGTTGCTATTTGGTTTCAATATAACTAGTAGATCTGAAGGTATTTTGAATGATATTATTTCTGACACCACTAAAGTCATTGACTCCGAAAAATTAGAAGATGAAAGAGGCAAGGCAAGCGAAAATATTAAGGCACAGCAATTGAAAGATACAATAAGGTATAACAAACAAAGAAAAGTAGGAACTAAGTATAAAGTAGGTGATCTTGTTCGCGTCGAAAGACAAGTGCCCCATGACGGTAAATCGCAAAAACTAGTAGTAAAATTTCAAGGTCCATATCGCGTAATAAAAATACTTCCAAACGACAGATACTTGATCGAAGACACCCCTATGACTCGTAAAGCAGGCCGCCGATATGAGGCAGTAGTAGCAATAGACAAGATACAACCATGGGTAGCATTTGATAGAGATTTAGATAGTTCTGAAGAAAATAGTAACAGTAATAGTGAAAATGAAATAGTACAAACAAAGTAGTTTTTTTTAGGTTAAAATAAATCAAATATTAAAATAATGCATTCGTAACCAATTTATTTGCCTACCCACGTTGTGTCTTGCTATATGTATTAAGTCGTAAGTTATACTTATTTACTAGATAAAAATAATACTTATTATAGGATAAATAGTAATGTTAAGTCAAGAAGTCTTTATATAATTTATAATATTTGGTAGATGTATTGCTTTTTGTTTTTGTTTGTTTTTTTATGATTGTTAATCAATTATTAACTTATATTTTTTTGAATTATTCCGATGATTTATTAATTTATTGTACCAGTACAATGTAAAATCAAGAAATATAATGTAAAGAGTGTGAGGACACGCTCTGAGCAGGATGGCCGAGCTGTTAGCTTTAGTACCTCAGTCACTCTTTTTGTCCATTACCATTCACCCTACTACTCATTCATTCATTCGTTCGTCGGTATAATCAGAGCTTGCAACGGCTGCAGACGGGCATTCTGTTTGGAGACGTCGACGAGTGCGGACCATGGTAGTTGGAACAGAAAGTGTATTAATGTACTAGTGCTGTATTGATGCTGAAAGTGCTTGAAATCGTATTTCTGATAATTCGTTGTGCACTAAACATTGTGTTGCTGCTGAAAGTGCTTTGAATTGTATTTCGGATGATTCGATGGTGAAAGAATAAAGATAGTAATCGAATATTAAAACGTAAGTACAGATTGATTTTTATTGTTTAAAGTCATAGTTGATTTTCATTTATATGTAGATTACATTTTAATAAATGCTTGAAATTAATAGTTTCATTTTATTTCCAAAAATATCCTCGCCCTGAAACTGAAAGTCTACAATACTTATTTCAATAGTGTTCTAACAAAGAAAAAAACAAATAAAAAGATTAAAATGAATATAAGGAAAGGAGAGTATCTTATTTAAAAAAAAATAAAAAAATGCAGGTGCGCAATCATAATATCTTAGCGTATGATTACAATTAATATTTTTACTAAAGGTGGCAATAATGATTAAAAATATTGATACTTTAAATGATAAAAGTCTTTGACTGCCACAAACTAGACACAATAGAAAATCTATTGTTTGCTCCGCGTAGCGCTCAACGTGTTAACAATCAATTATTATATTCTTTTATTTTTTATCTCAACTAAGGCCGGTAATCTATAGAATCAGTAGGGGAAATTCCAAGTAACTGACCTATGTAATTAAGTTGGCATATTTGTTATTGTTGAGGGTTCATCCTGTAAAGTTTTTTTTTTTTTTTTTAATTGGTTAAAAACATCAATCGTTATGCATTGTGCAACTTTTAATCTAGTCACTTAATGAATGGGTGACCGTGGTCAAACACCTTCAAGTTTAATAACTTATTTTAGTCTTTAGTCACTTATTGGATCAACCTCAGGTTTGGTCACTAAATGGATGGGTGACCGGGGTTCTAGAAACCTCAATTTTGGTCACAAATGTACGGATGACCATAGTTAAGATACATCCTTATTGCTACCGAATGTTAATATTATGGAAATAATATTGCATAATTTGGTTGAAAATATCGATTGAATTCAATATGGTAGCTAGGGTGTCCCAAAAAAATCAAAATACAAATTTTTCCACGCATACCCTCTTAATTTTTTCTAATGATGTCAAAACACTTGTTAATCAAATTTCGTGTACTTTGCTCGACGGTAACCTGTGCCGACTTGCATCCAAAGATTGCAGTACTTCGCACCTAGGCGGCCGCCAGTTTACGTGTTGAAGTGCTTGTTATTACAAGTTATTATGTTTAGAAACGCATTGTTTTTATAAATTAATAATTTCAGTGGAATTGCGAAGTTCTAGAAAGGGTGTTTTTTTAGTAGGAGATGTGAAACACCAAATAACGGGATCAAAACTCCCCTCTAATGGACAAATTCTGGCTGTTTTGTTTTACAATATTCGTGAAGTGAATTTGACCGTAAATGAAAACGCAAACCTTGCAATAAGAGAATGTATTATCTTTTGGGAGAAGGCGCGTATACCAACCAAAGCTTTACCAAATTGCGTGAAAAAACTTGTTACTTTATATAATGTTTGGAGGGACCTACAGAAAAATTCTAAGAAAACAAAAGAGGTTTTTAAACAGCGCCAACAAGAGTTTGTTATCAATTTAGATAACTTGTTTGATATTGCCCACGCCGATGCGCTTCATTTGATTAAAATTGATGAAGATAAGGTCTTTCTGCAGCGGCAAAGAGAACCAGGTCGCCCGGGTCACTTAGGAGGTGTAGACAAAAAGCTGACTGATAAAGAAGAAAGGTCACGCCTGAGAACCATCCAGGAGGAACAGCGGGGTGTTAAACTTACGGCGTCAACTTCTTCGTTATTACTCGAGCCCCTGAAAACAGCTACATCTTTTGATTCAAACTACATTGAGAATTTAGACGAAGATTCTTCTGCTGTGTCCGAGAGTGATGAACCCAAAATAAGTAAAATAACAATGAGGAAAGACTTCATTACTCCTAAATTAGTAGCTGCACTAGACAGGTGTCAGTTAAGTATGCGCGACTCTGTTTTTATTCTTGAAGCTACCATTGAGGTACTGGGACATAATATTGACGAGTTTCCTATAAGCAAGTCTTCAATTCAAAGAATTCGGACAGAAAAGCGGAAAGAACGCGCTGAAGCCATAAAAGTTGACTTTCAAACCGATGTACCAGACGTTGTGACAGTTCACTGGGATGGCAAGTTGTTGCCCGCTTTGGATGCTCGAAAATCGAAAGAAGAACGTCTTCCAATTGTTATATCTTATGATAACAAAGAACAACTTATTGCTGTACCAAGGCTGGAAAGTTCTTCTGGTAAGGAACAGGCTTACGCTATTTGGAACGCCATTGCCAACTGGAATCTTGAAGATAAAGTACAGATTCTTTGTTGTGATACTACGGCTTCTAATACAGGCCGTATCAATGGTGCCTGCGTTCTTCTCGAGCAAAAATTTAATAAGGAAATGCTTATTTTCGCTTGCCGGCACCACGTATACGAATTGGTGTTAAAAGGAGTATTCGAAGTAAAAATCAGTCAAGTGACCTCGAGCCCTGATATTCCCCTCTTTAAAAAATTTCGCGATAACTGGAAGAACGTGGATCCCAACAAGATTCAGTGCTATAAAGAAAATATAGAATCATCTTTGACTATTTCCGAAACTGAAAATTTGCTTGAATTTTACCGAACAGAACTGACCAAAAAAATGATCCGAGATGACTATCGAGAGTTGGTAGAGCTATGTGTTATATTTTTAGGCGGAGATGAAGAGAAAAAATATAAAATTCGACCTCCAGGTGCTGTGCACCAAGCGCGGTGGATGGCGAGAGCAATTTATTCATTGAAAATAACGTTGCTAAGCTCCCAATTAAAAATAACCAGCAAAGATAAAGCAGCGTTGTTAGACGTGTGCCTGTTCATAGTGACGTGCTATGTCAAGCCCTGGTTTCAATGCATTTTGGCAATAAAAGCACCATATCAAGATCTGTGCTTTTTGAAGTCCTTGAAGTCTTACGAAAAAATTGACAAAAGTATCTCAGAAGCAGCCTTGAAGAAATTTAGCCAGCACTTATGGTACTTGTCTGATGAAGTATCAGTCTTGGCACTATTTGACGATGACGTGGACCAAGAAACTAAAATAAAAATGGTATTGAATTTAGCCAAAGAAAGTAGGTCATCCGGTAATAGTAAACGCTACAAGCCATCGAAAGAAGAAATTTGTGGTCAGTTATTCGAGAAAAGTATTGATGACTTTATATCAGACAAAAGCAAACCTTTGTTCGGTCGTCTCAAAATTAATGAGAGTTTTCTCAGGGAGTGTCCTTCTTTATGGTCTGATAATACTTCGTATCTAGAAGCTAAGAAAAAAGTTTCATCTTTGAGAGCTGTTAATGATACAGCGGAGAGAGCGGTAAAGTTGATGCAAGACTTTCATGGATTAATAACGGTTGATGAGGAACAGAAACAGTTTTTGTTACGTTGCGTACAAGAACACCGCAAGATTTATCCAGACTGCAAAAAGAAAACTTTGAAGAAAACGTATGTATAATTTAATTGTTTTATATTTTTATCTAATTTTTTTAAAGGTAAATTGTTCAGCAGCTAATAAAACCTAAAAAATTTAAACAAATTGGTGTTTTATTATTAAATTTACAGTTTATTCTAAGATAATTTTCTAACAACAGTACAAACTTATAATGTGAAAACTTTGACTTCAAGTCGGCACGAGTTATCGTTGTCCAATCGCAAAAATATTTTATTTTTAAGTTGTAAGGGTCAATTAGAAAAAAAATAGAGGGTATGCATATCGGATTTCGCATAAAAAAATGTTTGCATTATTTCCTGGGACACCCTAATGGTAGCTTATGCTTTATATTTAGCAAGATAGAGCGTATAATCGGATCATAAAACCAAATATTTTATCAGTTGATAATATTGTAAACTAGCAGAAAAAATTGTTCTTTAACAGACTCAGTTATAGCTTTATTTGAATGCAGCAATGTAGGCATAATTTTAATAAATGTAACATTAAGTTATAATGTGAAAGAATGTGTTATTTTTTTTTATTATTTATTATTACAATTTTTTTTTTTTTTTTTTTTTTTATTTGCTATGGTAGAAAATATTATTGAATACGATAAATGTATTTATCAGTTCGACTTATCTGTTATAACTCTATATTGCCCATCTCTTATTTTTATTGACTGTTATTGGGCAGTCAACGGGTTAAGTGTTTACCAACAGGGAATGGTTCTATCTGAGACATGTTTCTACATGTACAGGTTAATTATGGTATCTTCTAAAATGTTTGGTTACTAGGCTTTGTTTTTGGAATTTACTTCCATATTTTTTATTTATACCTAATTGATTTAATTTAAGTTTTCTACATGAATTAATTATTTGAAGTACAATTATTCTTAATGTATTATTTTCCATCACACATTATTGTCAAGATTGTCATCTTTAGTAATTAGTAATTACAAGAATACTTTGTTCAGAAATTTAGTTTCAATATGTCATATTTAAGGAAATTCAAGCCCTGGCATTATGTAATTTTTATCAGGACAACAGGTATTAGACTGTTCCTGTTTTAGTGACTTAAATGAAATAAAAGTAATCTCTAAGATTATATTTAAGGTGATATAACAATAAGTACATATGTAGGGGTACCTACTATGTTCTTATTGTGAATTTATCTATTCTTAATTTTGAGAAATTATGGTAGGTATGGTATGAGAACTTAATGGTAATTTAAAAGGGATATTTCAATTTTAAGAAATTGAATAGGTATAATGATTTTGTTAGATTATGATCAGAACTTTTAAGTGATTAGAAGCAGTTCCTTAGCATGTGATAGGGGTCACAGCGTTATTTTATTTTATTATCATAAATATATAAAAAACAAAAGATCTATTGAAATTACTAAATTAGTATTAGGTAAATGATCATCACATAGCCTTTATGTTAATTCAGCGGTTACAGAAGTCTACCTTAATAAGGTTTTATTACATAAATTTTTTATAGTCCTTGAATAATCATAACAAGATATTCAGAAGAAGGTCAGCCAAAGAAAAGATGGTTCCACACATATAGCTTGGGCTCGACTGGAAAAAGACTCAGCACAAAAGGCTTAATAAATAATAAATAAATAGTTACATACATATTACTAATCTTACAGACTTTTGTTCAACTTATTTCATATCGTTATGATGGAGGACTGAACAAATCAAGCGTTCCCAATAGTTTTAAAATGTATCTTATTTTGAATAATGGTACTTATGTAAGTACATATTTATAAATAGGTATTCTTAGTACATTACATTGTTTACCACAATGAAGTAAAGGAAAGGAATCTGGAATATCTAGGTTATTATTTAATTAAATAATGTAAGCCTAATATTTTAAGGGTTTTTATGGTACTTCCATAACACCTTTACTTTTCAATTTGTTTGTGGCATTAACTTTGGATTAGGGTTAATAAATTTTAACCTTAAGGATTTCTATGCAAAAATTCTTTGACATGAAGTATACGCTGATAAGATGGCATCTGATTTGTCACAAGCTGGATTTTATAAACGTTGTCTTGTCAAAATCCTTGTTTCACTGCAATTTTGCAGGACTATTTATTTCTTCCAAGAATTGCATAAGTGCAATAATACCTTTAAAAACTAATTAATTAGTAAAATATTGGGTTAGTTATATAATTTCTTGATAAATTATTCAGTAGTGCAACTTCATTATCTGACTATGGTAAAAACCAAGAAAGGGTTATTTTGGAGTTTTGAACCAAACAATGGATTCATTAGCGCAATGGCTAAGACTTTATAATAGAGATTTGTGATTAATAAGATGGCCAGTAAAGTAATCCATAGCTTTGATAAGTAAGTATCTGTATCTCTATTGTAACCTTCTTTCTTGAGGTAAAGGGCTTTTCACAATAATTCCGGTTTGAATTTTCTATCTCCATCCAATTCCTTCCGCTTCCAACCGGCCAATCTGGAAGTCAATGGGGGAGGCCTATGTTCAGCAGTGGACGTCCTATGGCTGAAATAATGATGATGATGATGATGATCCAATTCCTTAGGAACTAGTTAAAACCATCTTTGTTTATTTGTAATAGTATTTATCAGATATTAGCACTATTGTCTGACAATAATAATATTATAGTGTTGTGTTGATTTTGTACAATTGGTTTTACAATTTTATATAGTATTGTTTCATACTGTCATCACATCAGCTTACAGTGCAAGATTTCAAATAATTTGTTTGATTTTTCATTTGTTATATATGTAATATAACACTAATTGCATAGCAATAGGTTAGTTATTATAACAAGTGAGCCTGCTTGTTTGTCCATAATTTCTTTTTATTCTCTTAGTATATTAGCGCTTGTTTAATAATGAGTGAGCCTGCCCATTTCTATATACTGTCTATTTGCTTATTAACAGTAGGACTTGGTGTTTAAAAATGAGTGATCCTGCTCATTTGTCCATACTTTGTTGTCTCATGATAGTAGCGCTAGTTGATTGAAATTGAGTGAGTATGCTTGTCTGTCCATACTATTCTATCCACTTGGTGGTAGTGTTAGACATCTAATATTTTTGTGTACTTGTTCAAATTTAATTTTCATGGTATTGCAACATATACTGTCATACTGTCTTCCCGCTTTGTGAAAGCGCTTAATGTCAGGTCATTAGTGCACCGGCTCAATTTTTAGTTTTCCTGGTATTGCAACATACTGTCTATCCGCACTGTGATAGCGCTAGATGGCAATTAATTGGTGCACTGGATCAATTTCCATTTTTATGGTATAGCAACATACTGTCTATCCGATAAGTGATAGAGCTAGATGTCAAATAATGGGTGCATTGGCTCAATTTTCATGGTATTGTCTATTGCCCATTATGTATATACTACCCAGGCGTTTGAAGTTTATTTCAGTAGGTAATTTGTAAAGTTTTCTCAACACCCAGCCATTGCGTTTCCACTTCAATTTCATTGATATAGACTGAAGCCTGAGGAGGCTGCTTCAATATTTTCTACGTGAGTCTCCATACTTGTGTCATGGTTTCTTCATCTTGCTGTTTTCTAAATTTCTTAAGTTTTCCTTATTTTCATAAATTGTATATTTACTAGGTATCTTCAGTTTTGGGGCGAACTGTAGCTTAAACTTGATAGCTCTGTATTTCATTCTCAACTTCTATTAAGTTTTTTAGAAGAAAAAGTAACAAGATTTATAGATTTAAAGATTATAATTTAAAAATGACTTTTAGGTTAGATTCTATCAATCAATTATACGTTAGGTACCTAAGTAATTCCTCCATAGGAGAATATCTATAATTCACAAAAGGAAGTCAAGTATTTGATTGTACATACCTGTACATAACTGGAACTAATGAATATATAAGTTGATTCCATTAATATAGCGTTAAAAAACAAACCATAACCGCGCCTGATTATGGCGCTCATCCCTTGTTGATTTTTGGCTGAAATTCACTATAAACCTTATTGTAAACACAATCCACACAGAGAACTGTATAATAGCATTCTAAACACTAACTTTTAAGCTACAAATAGAGTAAATAATAGTTATTTTACACATTTTATTGCAAGGACTACGTGCCCACGCTGTCACAAACAATCGTAATGACATTACCAACAAATGTTGCCATTTGCAGGGATAAATGTTTTTTCTTTTCCAGCTTTAAAACATTGTGACCCGACGCTGTTGTAGAACATCGGTACTACTCGTAAATATATCTCAAACAATCAGCAAGTATAATTATCGAAATACAGCGTCGTTTAGCTTAGGTAGGCCTTATTTGTATCAGGAACCTTAAAAAAACGAATCTTGTCAGCACAGAGTCAACTGCGTGTAACTAACGGGCAAGAAGGGCCACGGAAGTGCTATTTAGGGAGATGGCACTGCTTTTTGTTTGTTTAACGAACCTAACTGGAGACCTAAACCTTTTTATCTTGGAAGCATTTACGATTTTATTTTTCACCGAGTGGATTTTTTTTATTTTGTAGATAAAATGTAAAGATTTTACAGTAAAACTTAGGGCACAGGCCAAGTTCGACACAGTTGTAGCATGGTTGAAGCACAGGATCTGAACTTATATAAAAAAACGTTATTAACTACGACACAAACACAAATAAGTGCAACGAATAGTCACTACAGACACGCGTAGGTCGGCTCAGGACTTATAGTTTTTTTTATTATTATTTGTTTATACATATTATAACGGCCATTATAATACTTACACACTTGTAAAAATTTCAACTGTCTACCCATTATAGTTTAAAAGATACAGCCCTGTGACAGACGGACGAACAGACAAATCGTAAGGACTCTCATCTGAGTGTATCTAGTAATAGTAATAGGGTCCCGTCTGCATCCTTAGCGTACGTAACCCTAAAAAGTAATTCTCGCAGTGATGAAATGAATCAAATAAAAGCTACGACAAACATACGACAAAGATATTTTAATACATAACGCATTGTTAAATTAATCGCATACCTACTTAATTTAAAATAACAAAAGAACACCATACTTGGGACAAACGCATTGAAGTCGAACATCTCTGTATCTGAATTAAAAAATAACTTCGTACCTGCTTGCTCTACTTTAACAGAACTAAGTGCAATAAAGTGAAACGTTAGTGTTGCCAGAAGTTAATAGTTGTACGTCTATCGATAAGATTGTTTGGTAGCTTAGAATCAGAAATAACTGATTTGGGATTATCACAATGTACCTTCGAGTGTTGAACTACACTTCATTTTTTTATCCAGTCATTATACTGTTAAAAAATTGCGACCACTAATGTCGACCTCGGACCATTTGGGACAAAAAATCCAGATGCACTACCGACTGTACCAAGGTAGCCTAAACAGATCCCTGTGTTACAAACAATAACTTAAAAACATATTGTTATAAATAATATAGCCCACAATGTTGTCCCGAAGCAGTGACAGACGGACAAATAATTAGTAAAAAACTTAATTTATGCCTATTTGCAGAAATAAATTGGTTTCATAAAAACAACAAAAGTATTGAAATATATCGATAACGATAAACCTACAGCACTACAAACTTTAACATTACAGAATCTCTAGTACTGAAATTTTATCGCTAAATGTATTTACGCTGTTAACCTTTGAACCGTACCCAGTTGTCATATCTTAGGTTTACAATTTGGAGTAACTATCATGAAGGATTCGGTGGGGGGTAGTCGAACGAAAAGCATGGTCGATCTATTTTAGTGATTTTTATTTATCTTCAGAGCTTCAGAGTGCAAGTTTGATGTAGTTTGTGTTCCAATGTTTGATAGAGTGTTAGGGATCTGAAATTATTGAAATATCAGTATTCAACGCCGCATCGAGTTTCAAGTGACTTGCTTTAGACTTGACAGCTGCAGCGTCCTGAAACCTGCTTCTACAGGAAGAGTAGCCTTCACTAAAAATCCAAGAAAAGCAATAAAAACGTCATTTTCGCAACTGATTATAAACTCTAGTCATCCGATTTTAAGTCGAAAATTGGTTGAAGAAATTTTACATTATGATGAAGGTGACAGCCGTTACACTTAACATAAAGATTAAGGCACCGAATAGAACACAGTAGTTACTGGTGGTGTCGAAGATAGATGAGTGAGATCAATTAGACCACTTGCAGGCATACCTGCACCAAGATCCTCCTTAAGGCGCCGGGTAAAGAGAACACAGGTAAAAAAAGTGTTTTTGGACAAGTTTTCTGGCGAAAATACTGGGAAATATAGGATGTGGAAATTAATATATCATGTAACTTATGGGTGATTTTCCCAGCACCAAATCGTAAACGGCATGGCTGAAACTGCTAGTGCAGGATGGCACTTTTAACTTGTAATATTTTTTTTTAGATGAAAAATGTTGTCTCCTACAGCAGCCTACAAATATTTTTCCATTATGATTGTTGCTAATAAGGAAAAAAAATACATAAACACCTAAGTTTTTCATACCGGTGAAGCGGCACAATTTGTTTTTCAGTATACTTTTAGTCATATAATAAAAACAGTTGATTTTTTAGGGATTTTATTTTTTAAATTTAAATCCTAAATAGTGGCAGTACTTTATTGCGGAAACTTCATTACACAATCTGTTGTATTTAATGAATGGTAAGTACAAATTCACGTGTCCAAATTTGATTTTTCACCGCGGTGAATTTTCGTTGTACGCGAATATCTAGGCATCCAACAACACTAGCTTCTCGCTACTGCGCAGTAAACTTGCGCACCAGGGACGCCTAAGCGCTTGATGTGAGAGGACGCGTGTTGCTTGTCTGGTGTTCCCACCAAAAACGTAAGTAGTGGGTTCCGGTGACTTGGGACCGCTTTTTTTTTCATTCACGTGAGTGGATAAAAGTTGTGATCCAATGATCCGATATGTTTATTAAATATATGTACTTTTACTTAATGTCGCCCGATCAAGTAGGTAGTATCAATTTATTTCTATCATAAATACTGTGCTTGTAGTGTTAACTTCTATTGGCTGTTTTTCATGACGGTGATCTCATTCCGGTGAATTCGGTGACCTAAATTGACACCGAAATGAGAAAAAATATCATTTCGGTGATTTTTTTTCATTTCGGTGAGAAGTTGTTCATTTCGATGATTTTTATCTTCATCTCGGTGTTTTTTTTTTCATTCCGGTGACAAATTATTTCACTTCGGTGAAAAACAGACCATAATTTCTTTTGTTACATTTTAGGTCCACAAGGAATATATTTGTTTTGGGGACTAAAATGTAGCAACTAGTTAAAAGAATAATCTCAGTTGTTGCTCGCGTGGGCAATAGGCTATTTGACTAAATTATGATAATTAGTCCACTTTAAACGTAATTCAAAAATATTGAACACGTGCTTTTTTAGGTTCCGTACCAAAATGGTACAAAAGGAACCCTTATACTTTCGCCATGTCCGTCTGTCAGTCCACGGCCTAGCACAGATACTGTTTGTACTAGGAAGCTGTAATTTTGCACGAGTATAAACATTAAACACGCCGACAGAATGGTACAATAATATCTTGAAAACAAAAATTCTAGGGTATCTCCCCTACACGTAAAGAAGGGATGAATTATTTATTTTTAGTCTACCCCATCGTTTAGGGTATCGTTGGATGGGTCTTTCAAATATATTGCGAGGTTGTAAAGACCATTTTTCGATTCAGTGATCGGTTTCCGAAATATTAACCTTTGTTGTTTAAATTCCGAAATATTTTTGCTAGAGTCGTGTCCCCATCCAAAAGATAGATTTTTGTGCTACCTGATTTATTAATGACTAATACACAATAAGATTTTGTGAAGACAAATAACAAGAGACTACGTTTGTTTTATTTTACATTATACAGTGTGTAACGAAAAGGTGAAATAAAACTTTAAGGGGTTATTCTACGGCTAAATTACATCAACTTTTTCTATGGGACCAACATCAAAATCTCAAAAAAAAAATTGACGTTTTCATACAAACTGATGCCAGCTGGTGGCGTTTTAGTATGGGAAAGTGATTTTTTTTTGCGATTTCGATGTTGGTCGCATAGAAAAAGTTGATGTAATTTAGCCGTAGAATAACCCCTTAGAGTTTTATTTCACCTTTTCGTTACACCCTTTACACCCTGTATATTACAGTATCTTTGTGTTATCAAAACTAATAATTAAAATCTTTTAAAATAAGAATCTGAAAAAGTTGTAAAGATATACAGGTTGTCCCAGAAACAATGGATGAACCTTTAACTGTCGATAGGTTTCGTCAAGACCTCTCTAATCTCAAATTTTGACTTTAGTAAAAATATCTCGGTTTTCAAGATAATTGAGTTAGTTTTTTTTTTAAATGCCACTTTCGGTTAGTTTTTAATGTGCCATTTTTACAAATACGGACTTTTTCTAATTCAGTTTCTTTTTATTTCTAAAAGAATAGTTTAGCTATCAATAACAATGGTTAAAATTGAGCTAGCTAATCACGAAGTGCTTCAAAAAAACAATGTTCCAAAAAAAACATAAAATTATTTTTCCTCATGTTTGGTCAACTACCATGTTAAAAAAATGTATGGCGCTCATCGTGCCCATTAACTTAAAAAAAATCTTAGTTATTCTATTTTCCGAAAAGGTATAATAAGCTTATGTTTTCTGTATCTCTTAAACTTTATGTCTGGTTTTTATTAATTTTTTATTAAAATTACAATAAATGTTCGAATTGGCGTCCTTGCGCTCTGATACACGCCCGGCATCTTTTTATAAAAGAACTAGCTTTTGCCCGCGGCTTCGCTCGCGTTAGATTTGATTTTAAGTGAAGTATGAATGTCAAACTCAGTAATTTAAAAAACTAACAAAACTTCTAGACAATATTTTTAGCATGACTATCAAAACACGATATGATATGATTTAATATAGCGATTTATCAATTTTAGGATAACGCGGGTATACATCAAATGCAAAAATAGAACCTTTGTGTTGGGATCACGTATGGCTGTCTGTCAGTCCGTCTGTTACAACCGATTAGCTCCGAAATTACTGGCCCAATTGGATTGCAATTTGGCACAAATAATTTCAAGAATTTTCATGTTCACAATATTCATTTTAAAATCAAAGTTCCAAAAAACCATAAAATCTTCACCCATATTGATAGACATTTCAACCCCATCGCATCCCAACAAGGGAGATGGAATTTCACGTCCGCAACGTTACATTTTAAAATCGTTGTTGTTTTCGTAATCAGCGACCCGATAAACCATAGAAACAATACCCATGTTGATTTTCAGACTTTGTCAGCCCCCTTCCCCTTTTTAGGAGTTGACTTTTCAAAAAATCTGAAACACGTTTACTCATTTATCGTAAGGAGAACTCACTCCTGTGAAGTTTTGAATAAAAGAGTCTGACTAATCTTGTTTCCCCATACAAACTTTGGGCCCCCATTTCACCCCTTTAGAGGGTGAATTTTGAAAAACCCTTTCTTAGTGCACCCCTAGACCTTATAAGAAACCTACATGCGAAATTTGGAATCTCTAGCACCAGCAGTTTGGGCTGTGCGTTGATATGTCAGTCAGTCAGTCAGTCAGTCAGTTTCTTGTTTAATATTTATAGATGTTTGATGCGGCTCGCGTAACCAGACGTTTTTATGTATGCAGCTGCATTTTGTATGCGAGTCCGCAACTCTGTTATTGAGGATACTGGTCTCGCGTAGACAAGGTCTTTCAGACATCCGCAATAAAAAAAAAATCAAGGGATTTAGATCCGGCGATCTGGGTGGCCATAATATAGGGCCGAGCCGGCCTATCCACCTCTGTGGGTAGTGTTGATTCAAATAATTTCTTACTACTATTGCGTAGTGAGCTGGGCACTCATCATTTTTAAGCCACATTCTCCGCCTCACTTCTAAACTGATATCTCCTAGCATGCCAGGTAAATCATTTTGTAAAAAATTAAGGTAAATTTCACTATTCAGTGTAGCTGGATGTTCATATAGCCCGATCACCTGTCCGCCAATAATCCCAGTCCACAAGTTAACTTTAAATTGAACTTGGGACCGATCTTCCCTCATCAAATGTGGGTTTTCTACTTGCTAGCTATGTAGATTGTGGATGTTGAGATATCCATCTTTCCGGCATGAGGAATCATCCGTTCACAACATTTTATTGAAAAATTGCAGGTCCTCCCTTATTTTATTTAACATGATTCTGCAGAATGCAATCCTGCGCGGATAGTCAGCAGGCTGTAGAGTTTGGACCCTTTGAACATGGAAAGGGTGCAACCTGTATATTTTTAACCGACTTCAAAAAAGGAGGAGATTCTCAATTCGTCAGTATCTTTGTTTTTTTTTAAATTTTTTTTTATGTCTGTTCAGCGATCATTCGTTACCAGGTTAACCGATTTCGATACTTCTTTTTTTGTTCGAAAGGGAATACTTTCGGAATGGTGCCATATAAATTTGATCAAGTTCTGATGATGGGATCTATAAGAAAATCATCGAACTTTGCATGAACGCCATCCGTGCCAACTGATTTTTGTACCTATGTTGCCCAATATCTTCGGCATTTGTGAACCGATTTTGATGATTCTTTCTTTATCGAATAGCTTATACTTTAAAGATGGTATATTGAAAATTTTTTGGAAAATTTTCACCTCTAAGGTGGGTAAATAAGGGATGAAATCGGTGTTCAGCCGTTAACTTATGTTTGCACTGAAAAGATTCGTATTGTTGAGGATTATCACTGTATGTATCACTAAAAATAGATTAAATAAGTAAATTTTATAAAAAAAAGTAAATCGACTTCAAAAAACTGAAAAGATAAAAATAATATCAACACATAAGTACCTAATCAGTTACTTTTGGAGTCGGTGCAAACGAAAACATTCAAACTCTCATCGGATAGCACCGACTCCAAAAGTAAATGATTAGGTACTTATGTGTTGATATTATTTTTATCTTTTCAGTTTTTATGGTTGATTATTACAATATATTTGTTATTTTTGTTGTTTTATTCTCACACGTTTCTAAATGAATTTAAGTTTAAATAAGTTAATATCCATGTATGGTACATTTTAATTAATACTTTCAATACCATTATAGTATAGTCAGAAAAGGATAACCTGTACTCAGTGATAGCACTCTTCAAAACGTAGGTAAGTAATTATGGAACTAGGATAACAGCATTTTAGGTGCGTTGCGTGGTAACAGTTTAGTTTTTTTCGGTGACTGCATAAGTAATTTAATTGCGGTGACTCGCGTTTTTCATTTCGGTGATGAGAAGTTTCATTTCGGTGAACTATTCTTTAATTTCGGTGACACCAAAATTTTAAAGTACTATATCTCCTAAGTATATGAACTCAATTTGATGTCGAGTAAAGATTAATCATAACAATATCATAAATAACAATACTACATGGTTTTATTTCAAAAAAAGTTATAAATAAAAAAGTTCACCGTAATGACAAAAAAATGGACTTGTTGAAATTGACCCTTATATGGTAAAGTTTTTTTTGTTGTATCTAAATACTAGTTATTATTTCTTATAAAAACTAAAAAAAAAAAACAAAGTACCGCAAATATTGCGAGCTTGTACATATTTATATTTTAAATGAAGTTTTTGTTTAGCTTCAAATTTGGTTTAGTTATTTATAACATTCATGCCTTTAGGGTGAAGTTTTTTTTTTTTTAAATAGTCAACAAATTAAGAATTATAGGGATTTTTAACGGATTTTACTCTTATCGCCTACTTTTCCATAAGCGATATTTTGCTTGCAATGATAATCTATTTGCACAGGAGCGCAAGGTATGGATGTTAAGTCTGCGAGAAGCATTTGTATTATCTTAGGCACGTAATAGAAGTCGCATTAGTCAAAGCTAAATGCTCAAGGTCACTTGCCTTACCCGTCGCCTTCAAGAACTTGGATAAACACCATACCTATTAGGTAGAACTTATATATTATGTTTGAATGTATTTTTGTATGCTAAAAAAAGTATAAAATAAAAATTTATTTAAAAAAAATATATCAATAAAAAAACACGACTGCTGTAGATAACAAATAAATTATGAATTCAATAGGAAATTGTTATGTAGTCGGGGGACCTTTTAACTAACATTTTTTTTTCTTAAAATTACGTCTACATATCTTATTCATTTTGTTACACACCATACTAAAGTTCAAAACTTTCATAATAATGCGCTGTAACTTCGATGCCTTAGCTGCATTGTTCACGCAAGTTTCATTGAAATGTTAGCTCGAGTACAAGGTATTGTCTACCGCTGATTATAATCTCACGATATTAATACCATGGCTTTGACATTTGCACATCAACTATATAGCTGTTCTTAAATGAAGATGCGTGATGAGTTTTTGTCTAAATTTCGAAGAGATGTACTATAGGAAAAGTGTTGTATTTGCGCACCAGGCCACCAGAAATATTTCCTAAAATGTATATTAATTTCGTATCCAGCACCTACCTTCTGGGCATGAACAGCCTTGGCCAACCTGGAAGAGGTTGGCCGCTGTAGACGAATTTTGGTAAGGAGTGCGGACCCACAAACTATGGCTCACCTTCTCTCCTGCTCTTTGTGTACACCTGCAAGAAGGATGACCTACAAAGCGACACAAAATGCCGTAGGGGTTGACAAGTTTTGGCCAGGTCCATCTTAAGTCGCCATTGACACGACAGAAGAAGTTCCTAAAGAGGTTTTGTGTTATTTAAATAATATGCTAGTTTCCTGGGTCAAAAAAATATTATTCTATATAGTCGGTCAGTTACATTATTGAAAAATATTGGACCCATATTTTGTCTTTTGTTAATCAAACAAAAAATGACAAAGATAAATAAAACCAATAAAACCAATAAAACCAATTTATTTCTGTAAATAGGCCTAAATTAAGCTCTTTTACACGTCCCAGTATATTTTTTTACCCTACCACTGCTTCGGGACAATATTGTGGGCTAGTGCCGAGAAGAAGCAGCGCAAGAAACTCGGTCACTATTGTCAGCCTCTTTTTAAATAGTGTGTTTACATTACAAGATAAAATGAACCTGTGCGAGCACGGCAGTATTTAATTCCATACATTTTTATCATTTAAATAGTCATTTACAGTGTAATAACCTTTTTTCATTAAAATCATCTTGACATGCGATTTAAATTCATACATAGGCAGTTCAGCAATGGACTGTGGTAATTTGTTAAAAAAGCGAATACATTTTCCCATAAACGAATTACCCACTTTATGCAGTCTGAAATTTGGAACGGCAAGTTTATCTTTATTCCGAGTATTAATATTATGCATGTCACTCTTTTTAGGAAATAGATGCAGGTTTTTGCGAATATACATAATATTTTCATAAATGAATTGAGAAGCCACTGTTAGTATATTAATTTCCTTGAACAGTTCCTTCAACGAGTCTCGGGGTCTGAGGTCGTAAATTGCCCGTACAGCTCTCTTTTGTAGCACCAAAATAGATTCAATATCTGCTGCTGAGCCCCATAATAATATTCCATATGACATTATACTGTGAAAATAGCTAAAGTACACCAATCTTGCCGTTCCAACATCAGTCAACTGTCTTATCTTTCTCACGGCATAAGCAGCTGAACTAAGTCTTCCCGATAGAGTCTCAATATGAGCACCCCATTGCAAACGGGAATCTAAAGTGATTCCTAAAAAGGTAGTGGAACTAGATGTATCTAGCAGTTCATCTTTTACAGTTATATGTGTTGGGACCAGTTTTACGTTCGGCATGGTGAATTTAATACATTTTGTTTTATTTGCATTAAGCATAAGATTATTGGTAGTGAACCAGTGCAATACTTGCGAGAGAGCAGTATTTACATCGTCAAATAAATCTTTACCTCTCTTAATTTTAAAAATTAATGAAGTATCATCCGCAAATAACACTGTCTCGCAGAGGTCCTTTGTAAAAGACGGAAGGTCGTTAATGTAAATTAGAAACAGTAGGGGTCCTAATATTGATCCCTGCGGCACACCCATAGTAAGAGGCGACCCAGATGACTCAGTTCCATTTATACATACTTTTTGTGTTCTGCCTGTGAGATAAGAGTTTACTAAATCTAAGGCATCATTTGAAACACCATAGTGCCTAAGTTTTTTTAGTAAAGTTTGGTGGTCCACACAATCAAAAGCTTTAGAAAGATCACAAAAAACTCCCAAAGCATCCTGCCTACTCTCCCAAGCATCAAACACGTGTTTTAAGAGTGCAACTCCAGCATCAGTAGTATTTCTACCTTTCGTGAAGCCATATTGATTATCATGTAAAAGTTTATTCAGGGCAAAGTGAGATAACAGTTGACTAAAAATTACTTTTTCAAAGACTTTACTAAGTACTGGTAATATTGAAATTGGTCGAAAATTAGAGGGATTATTTTTCTCGCCTGACTTGAATAAAGGAATAATTTTACTAAATTTCATCAAAGTGGGAAACTGTCTATCATCAATACATTTGTTAAAAATATTTGCAAGATAAGGGGCTATCGTATTTATAATTGTATTGATAATGTTGACAGAAATACCCCATAAGTCCTCAGTTTTTTTCATGTTTAATTCTTTAAATGTTTTTATTACTATATCAGGGTTTATATGTCTAAAATTAAATGAAGTTTTACATTCGTCAACACCCGACTTGAGTAGGGACTCGGCTAGTTCAGCAGAAGAAGCTAGTTCCTTAGTTGTAGAGGGAGCTATGTTTGAAAAGAATTCCTCAAAAGTATTTGCGACATCCGCATTTAAACTAACCAGTTTATCCCCAATTTTAAGAGAGTAAGCATTATCATTTGGTTTATGTCTACATGTTTCTTTATTTATGATTTTCCATGTGGCCCTTGCTTTATTATCAGAATTCAAAATAACATTACGAAGATGGTTTGATTTTGCAGTGGCACATACTTTTTTAAATATTTTAGAGTAATTCCTCACATGTTCTATGATCTGTGGGTTTTGAGAGTTTGCTTTTAGACCATACAAGTCATATAATGTCTTTCTACTTTTGTAAATTCCTGGTGTAGCCCATTCATTGAACTTACACTTAAGTCTATTTGCTTTTATCTTTTTTTGTGTAAAAATTTGATCAAATTCATTTTTGATTACGCCAAAAAGATCCTCATATAACAGATCGACGTTATGGTTATTGCTAGGTTTTAATGAGTCTATACCATCACAAATTTTCTCCTTAAATCGGTCTATTCTATTTACGGTTATTGGCCTGCATACAGCATCTACAATTACTCAGGCATGATGGTGCTCAAAAGACGCCTTTTGTCCACTATGGTCAGATCTTAAATAATTTATAATTGATTTGTCTATTACTTCGCTATTGCAAAAAATATTATCCAAACAAGTAGCTGATGTGGGAGTCACTCTTGTAGGTACATTAAACAGATTAATTAAATTAAATGATTTAAAAAGATTCAGAAAACGAATTGAATTTTGTGAATTTACTAATATATCTATGTTAAAATCTCCACATACGACAATTTTCTTATTAGAATTGCATACTTTTTTTAAGGCCTCTTCCATAGTGGATTCAAAAAGCTGGAAATTTGCAGAGGGAGGGCTGTAAACGCTTATTATAATACGAGCTAGCTCAGCACACGCTAGTTCAATAGTTCGTTCAATCGAAAGTGACACAATATCTTTACGTTCTTTACATTTTAATTCACTATTTAATAGTATAAGTGACCCCCCCCTTATAGCAGACTTTCTTGTGAACGAACTACCGATTTTAAAATTTTCTATGTTTAACATTAATTCATATTGATTAATCCAATGCTCCGTTAAACATATAACATTTACACTTAAATCTTGTATGAATAAGGCTAATTCTAACTCTTTGCCAGCCAAGCCTTGCATATTTTGATGAATAATATTAAAGGTAGACTTGGCTTTTGTCTTCTCTCTTAGTTTAAAATGTTAGAGGTTGTCAAGGGAACAATATTTAAGTTAGTACTAGTACTAACATGGTCACAGTTTGTCTTAGTTTCGATAAAACTATTGTTAATATTATGTGCTAACAAAGTAGCTATTTGTTTTTTTAATTTATATGGCAGGTGTAAAGTGCCGCCCGTTAATATAAATTTATTATTAGTAAATTTGTTTGTGTCAAAAAACACAAACTTGTCACTATGACGTTCAGTTAAATTGAAAAATACGCTATTTAATAAATGAATTTTGTTATTTTCTTCAGTTGTTTGATACCTACAATATGGTAGGGCACACAAAACAACTTTTTTTACAATAAGGCTAGACAACAAAGAAAAGTTCTGTATAATATTTTTTTTTGTAATATTCTTGCTATTTCCTAATAAAATAACAAGTATTGTTTCACTATTAAATTTACTGTTTTGTATGCGTTTAATAATTTGATCCCAGGACGCATCTGGCATACAATTGTTAATTACGTCATATTTAATTGACTTATGCAACATTGGGCCGTAACCAACTCCTAACCTATCTGACAAAACAATTACATTACTGACAGGCTTACATATGGCATCTTTAGAGTGAGATGCAGACATTGACAACTGCCGGCCGGCATCGATCTGTTGACTCTTATCTAGTACTTGGGTGACTTTGATATTGGGTAGCGATTTAAAATCTTGGTTGGAATTTTCCAATTCTAAAAATTTATTAGCAGCCAGGATGTGTTCGTTAATTTGTTCCTGAGCCGAGTTATATTTAGCCGTCATAGATTGTAATGACTTATACAACTTCGAGATGTCAGCCTGAAGCCTTTCAATGTCCACATCATATTTACATCTACTTTCATGTAATTTATTATGATAGATTTCTAAACTATCCACTAACTCTATGCGTTGTTTTCTTAACAATAGATTTTTGTAAAAGCATTTCTGTTTTTTAATTAATTTGTTAGTTTTTGTAATAAATTTACTAATTTTGATATATTTTTTAGCCTTATTATTACTTAATAATCTAATTTGTTTGTTAGTTTTCAGTAATGTTTTACTAGTTAAATGTAAATTCGAATCTGCTGAATGGCTACCAGGGCTACCAATCAGCTCCTCATAGAGATTCAACGTCTTTGAGTATTCTTGTTCTTTTTTCTCTTCTTCTAAGTGACGAATGGTCCAATCGCATCAATGTTTGGAAATGACGTCACGCCTTGCTAAAAAGTGTCGCAAGGCGTGACGTTATGCGGAACTTTAACGGCCTAAATCTTCATCATTTTTTGTTTGATTGAGAAAAGAAATAATAGGAGTCCAATATTTTCTGTTAATCCAACTGACGGACTAATTAGATTTTTTTAGGAAACTAGGCCATTACACCTTGTTTATACAATAGTAACTAGCAAATATAATATGCTCATAGCAAAAAGTTAACTATAACGACCGGCTGTCCCGTATTTGCCTGTAGGTCTAAGTCTATTTTATGTGACTAATAATAGACAGCCTGCTATTGATTTTTCACTAAAGATCGTGCTTTTTTTTCAATAACCATCCAAAATGTATACTTAATAATAATAAATGCTACCTACAATTACAACTTTTGTGGGTAATCTATCTCAGGCTTCAGACTCTCGCGAGACTCCTAGGAGGCTAATCTAATATGTCAGTACTAAATGTAAGACTGTGTAACTATTTATTCATTATCCAGCCCCAAACTAATACTTTAACTAGGGCTAGGTACTAAAATAGTAGAATACATATTATAAATATCCATGACAGGTGCGTAATTAGGTATTCTATCAAGAATAACAATATTTTGAACCTTTCTTAGTATTGCAGTTATTTCTCGAGGCTTATTGAGTTTTTTCTTTGTAACAAGTTATCGGCCGATAACCTGCCGTTGCAAAAAATGCGCAAATAGCCAGTAGTTTTTTGTTCAATTGTTCAATTTTTTTTCTTGTAATATGCTTATTGATCAAAAATAAATATAAATTTATAATATAAATATTGTACAGTATGACATACATTGCTCTGATCCTCAGATAAGTAGCTAGAGAACTTGTGGAATACAAATTAGAAACAACGACGGTCTGTCCACTTTGTGGGGGACGTTCTACGCTGCGCTTGTCAGTACGAGGCCGCCATTCTCTAACCTTTCTGCCCCATCGGCCATCTTCTACATACTTTGTGCCCCGTCCACTGCCACTTAGCTTGCTAATCCGTCGGACTATGTAAGCGACTTTAGTTCGTTTACGAATCTCCTTATTTCTGATTCGATTATATATATCTATCGCTATTATATCGTGTGGTATGGTACATAATGTTATACATAATAACATATTTAGTTTTCTACGAATTTTAAAAATATATAATAATCTAAGGGTTTTATTTAATACAAAAACTCGTTAGAAATACACGCGTCGAAACAGCTGACGCAAATAAATAACCATCTAACATACACACTGTTTATAGCCCGAAAATATTTGCTATTACAAAAGTTATGATCCTGCACACTACATCATCATGAAAATATTTGCCTTTTGCGGGATTCAAACCTATCGACTACTAGTCGCAAAACAGTCTGAGTGGCACAACCATAGATCAGCAAGTACTCGGGGACAAATACCTCTCTCTGGAGTTAATCCATAAATACTTCTAATAATCAAATTTGTACCTGTAGACGCAAATTTGTTCATTGATACAAACATCTTTTTCTATGAGGTCAACATCTAAATCGCGTTAATTTTTTCGTTTCTCCATACAACCTATCACTTTCGTAATAATAAATGGAGTAGTAGAACTTTGATGTGTGATAAAAAACAATTGACAAATCATTTCCCGCCAATTGTTTTTTTTTATAACTAAGAAGGTTGCAACATTAAAAAAAATATAACATTCGAAATTCAAATAGTTCCGATTAGCTAGAAGTGCAAAACTTTTAGTGTGCCCCATGTAGCAAATTTTCTTTCATGACTGTGTTAAAAACTTGTCTCCTTAGATGAACACATTCCCCTCCTTTAAAGACTTTTTTGTATGGAGCCTGGCATACCTAAAGTTACCTACAATTACGTTATTTTGGTGTAAACATATTATGAAACATACGCCAATCAACAGAGAAAATAATCACAAAACTACAAATACTCTTCGACAAAATGTCGTAATTGATATACTTTGTTCAGAATTTCAGTTCGAATGTGTAAAATTTACTTTTATTTACTCGATACTTCGACTGACGTATTAGAGTTCCGTAGCCAAATGGTAAAAAACGGCACCCTTATGGATTCGTCATGTCTGTCTCTCTGTCTGTCCGTCCGTATTTCACAGCCACTTTTTTCCGAAACTATAAGAACTGTACTGTTGAAACTTGGTAAGTAGATGTATTCTGTGAACCCCATTAAGATGTTTACACAAAAATTGAAAAAAAAACAATAAATTTTGGGGGTACATACTTAGAACCATACTTAGAACTGAAACTCAATTTTTTTTTTTATCTAACCCATACGTGTGGGGTATCTATGGATAGGTCTTTAAAAATGATAGTGGTAAAATATGCCCCCCCCCCCCCCCCTGTAACTTCTAAAATAAGAGAATGATAAAACTAAGAAAAATATATGATGTAGTACACTACTATGCAAACTTCCACCGAAAATTAGTTTGAACGAGATCTAGTAAGTACTTTTTTTTTAATACGTCATAAACCGTAAACCGCAATTTACACTATTATTAAAACATCGATCAAAGTTACAACGAACTACAAGAACTTTTATAATATGTTACTTGCTGCTACGGAACCCTTCATGGGCGAGTCCGACTCGCACTTGGCCACTTTTATTTTATAGGTGTACACCAAAATAACGTAACTTTGGTACTTGCAACTTTAGGTATGCCAATGAGGTTCAATGCCTTTGGCAACTGTTTTAAGTCCGTCTAATATCTAAAGTTAGAAAACTTACTAACGAATCTAGAATATCCAAAAGCTGTTAACACTTTAGACCTAACCCATTATACTGAATTCCTAATGAGTACATGTTCTGTTCTGTAACTTCTAAATAACCCAACTCAATACAAAGTGTGTTTACAGTACTTCACCAAATTGTTAACGAGGGCTGCGAGTTAGATTGTCTGCGCTCTCGGCTGTTTGAGTATCGTACTGTAAAGTCTAATGTCGTGAAAAGAAAAAAAAACCGGCCAAGTTCGAGGCGAACTCGCCTACCAAGGATTCCGTACAAATTTGTAGGCACATATCCAGTTTAATTACAATGGGCTAGTTTCCTAAAAAAATCTAATTCGTCCGTTAGTTTGATTAACAGAAAATACTGGACACATATTTTATCTTTTCTCAATAAAAGAAAAAATGATAACGATATAGCCCGTTAAAGTTCCGCATAACGTCACGCCTAACGACACTTTTCAGCAAGGCTTTATCTTCGTAATTTTTAGTTTGATTGACAAAAGACAAAATATGGGTCCAATATTTTTTGATAAGTAATCTAACTGACGGACTAAATAGAATAATACTTTTTGGAAACTAGCCTATTTAACAACAAAGTTATCACATTTCCCCTGTATTTGTGGTTTAAGATGATATTTCTTGTCAAATTTCATAGTTTTAGGTCAGCGAAAAGTACCCTATAATTTTTGATTACCTTGAAAGGGAATAAATATACGTTTTTTGAAACATTAACAGTTTCAAGGGACTGCAGACCTGAGATATGGTATTATTAATTTCAATTAGATACCTCCACGCGTCTGGAAGTCAATGGGGAGGCCTATGTTCACCAGTTGACGTCCTATGGCTGAAATTATGATGATGGACAAACAGAAGGACATCAAGGTAATCCTAGGGTTCCGTCAGATTTAAGTTATATGCCGTTTAAGAGCTTGCAATATATTACCAAATCTCTTAAGTGTTCTTATGAATCTAAATTCATAGTTTATTAAAACGCCTCTCGTGTACAATTACAATTATATGAAGTCTTGTTGTGTTTTAGTTAAGCGTAATGTGCAATAGGTTCTTTGTAATTTAGTATTAGTCACGTAAGATTCATTAACAAATACTAGGTTCGTACTTATCATTTTAGATTGTTTTAAAAAATATATATTTATAGATGACCTCAGTAGCCGAGTGGTCCCGGGGTTGGATTCCCGATCGGTAAATGTAGAAAAACAACTTTTCTGTATTGTCTCGGGTCTGGGTTTTGTGGTACCGCCGTTGTTTCTGTTTTTTTTTATATTGGACATCACATATATTGCTCTGATCCTATGGTAAGTAGCCACAGCACACAGAACCAACGACGGTACCACAACACTTAGACCCGAGACAATATAGAAAAGTTATTTTTCTACATTGACCGACAGTACCTATAACAAACAGTGCTAGATATTTTTCACTTGCACATAAGGCTGCCCATTCATCATTATATGGTACGGCGCATTAGATACTTCTAGCTAGGGTAATAAAAATATAATGTACAAATGTAGCAAAATATGAAAGCAATAAAATTGCAATAAATGTTTACTGATACCGGGGCCGACGGTATTGAGAGAGACATTGTAAAATACAAAAGACTTTAACAATTTAGCGATAGCACTCAATGCAATATGTGGGTAACACAGTGTGGTGGATAGTAGTGGTACTGAGCATCAGTGAACTATGAGCCAAAAAACTTAATATTACATTGTGGGCCCTATAACAAAGTTACCTTAAAGATATTTTATTGCTTGGCGTTTCTATACAAGATAAGAAACGATGTAATCCATAAAGTTACCAGTACTTGTGTCATCAGTACCTACTCAAAAAATACCTTACATAATCGCTATGGTGACCCTGTGAATTATCACAATGAAGTGGGAAGTATTGGGCATTAAGTCGACCTACTGTATTTTTAGATAAAGGCAAAGCTGACTGACTGCCGGATCGACACTACCCAATACAAATAGACCTAGGAACTTTTATTTTGAACAGTTAAGTACTTTTTGAATACCATAAATGAGCACTAAAGAAAGATAAATAAAATAATTATAGAAAATAATATTAATTATTTCCAAAAACAAAATTGTCATTTTGCTAGGGACATTGTTTGATTTATGACATTTGAATTTAAATTTTATGTCAAAAATCTGTAAGCCTGCCTCCCTAGCATGAGCACCAAAACACGATATGATATGATATGATATAGCGATATATCGACACTAACTGTAAAAATATGATAGATAAAGCCGCCATTTTGCCGCCGCCGCCGAAACAGCGATCATAATATGTGACCTCACCGGCACGACGATTCAACATGGCGGCAATATCTATCATATTTTTACAATTGGTATCGATATATCGCTATATCATACCGTATCATATCGTGTTTTGGTGCTCATGCTAGGGAGGCAGGCTTACAGATTTTTGACATAAAATTTAAATTCAAATGTCATAAATCAAACAATGTCCCTAGCAAAATGACAAATAGAATAGAAATAAAATGACAAAATATAAATGAAATCAATAACAAACAAAGTCATAATAAATCGACACTAAATTGCGACTACTTACATCTGTCTTGCAAGTACTCAGAGACTGAATAATAACACTTGTCCACTAGCCATTCAAATAATTAAATTTTAAATTTATTTCTACGCAGTTCAGCAATTTTATTAGTCGAAAGTCCAATAATATTTTAAACGCAATACAATAAATATTGGTATGACAGTTATATTTTCGATAATATTCGTTGTGTTCTATTATAATAGCGGTCAAGCGTTCTCGAAACTCGACTGGAGTGGCGCTCAGCGACGAGATTTGGAATTCGAGTGTACTTGCCTATTTAAATCCAATGACCCAATGGCGCAGTGATTTATCTCGAACTTTAAAGTTCCGGGTTGGATTCCCGGTCCAAGTCAATTCAGAAAATATTTTTTGTGAATTCGTTTCGGTCTGCTACGAGACACCTGAAAAAAATCGTTGACTGGTCTCTCGCAACACAAGGTTGTTATGTTAATCTTTTACTTTAAGACTTATTTGAGGTTATCTGAGGAATGTATTATGTTAAAAGTCTTCTTCTTCATCACGGTCAATCCCGGTTGCGTCCAAAGCCGCATTGCTTTGGAGCCCAGGGTCCGCTTTCCTTGATTTACTTCTTAACTTCGCGCGGTCTTGAGCGTCTCTAGTTGTGAGATCATTGGCACGCATGTCAGCCCTTACGACGTTAAGCCAGCATTTCTTGGGTCTACCCCTTTTGCCAGGACCTGGCGGTGGCGTGGCGGTAGGTATTTATGTTAAAAGTGTCTAACATTTAGGAAAGTTGCGAAGAAATTCGCTGTTTAAACAGTATGTTACGATCGGGATATAATTAATCCGTTAGGTGTTACCATTATGAAAGCGATTTAGAAATATTTTTTATCACTAGAATCATTTTGGTGAAATACCTACTATAAATTTAACTGGCGTTTGTTGTCACACAAAAACATAGCTGAACACACGATTTCATCTCTGAAAAGTAACTGTATTTTAACGCATAAGTTATCAGATTTAGAACATACAAAATCAGCCAAGTGCAAGTCGGACTCGTACTTTGAGGGTTCCGGACAATTTGTAGGTAAGTAAAGTCGTGAAGAATTTTACCGTTTTTTCTAAATTAACTTTTAACCTCACCAAATTACTCTCTTGGAATCAAATGCGAAAAATTGTTTAACAACCATGAATCAGCTTTCCGAAAAGGATCGTAATAATACAGGGTGACTCGCAGTTCTTATTCATTATCTACGAGACTCCTCCAGCGAGTGTAATTTACAAATACACAAGTAGGTTAGTCATTTGGGTTTCATTGGCTATGTTTGATCACCCCGTTTCGGCTAAAGTGGGGTATAATTTAGGTAATAATTATGTAGAAGTAGGATACATTTGGGATGGGGGCGCGTACACATGTATAATGATACAAACAGCAATATTGCTACTCCATAGCAGTATTAGGGTACACAAGTCATCTAAAGGAGATGGAATAGGATGGTTGACTGAAGTGGCAGATTATTTTCTCTCTCAAAAACTTGACCTGTTAAAAAGCTTTAAGCCATTTAACCAGGAGCGTAATACCGTTTCTACCGCCTTTTTTTAAAAATAACGCAACACTTTCAAATAGTCAAGTTTTAAGCTGAGATTATTACTTATTAAAGCAACCAGAAACCATAAAACCAGTATTTTTATGACTAACACTGTAATAGATTTTATAAATGGTTAGGGTCACATTTACAGTGAAGGCAAACATCAAAAAGTTACACAGATTAATAATTGACGTACAATCCCCGGCACGGATCTTGAAAGCTGGAGAAAAGAGTGGGATCGCTTTGCGCATCTTACGAGACGATCATCATATCAGAGACGCTTGTGCGCGGAGCAAGCTTAGCAGCAACCAATCTCGGCCGGCGGTGCGGGCGCGTCACGCGACTCTCCTATCACATAATCGTAATGGTCTTTGCATATTTCGCCCAACGCTCAAGATCCATGCCGCTTGTTGTATATTTACTTGGAATGCACCAAAGCGCTGAAGATTTAGGATCGTTCCGCATAATGTGTGCTATCCACCCCGCTATCCTGCAGTAAATTCTAGTTTGCAGCTAAACTTTGAACATTATTCAGGCTAAATGAAGCTGCTTAAAAGCGCTGTCTGTACGCGAGATTTCGAAAACTTTAGACCGTTAGGAGCAATATCACACAGGCGATTTATTATGCGTAGGCGATGACGTTACTGTAACTTCGCGATATCTTATTTGAACTCCTTTCCATTTCGACACCCTAATAAAATACCTAACTAAAAGAAGCGTTTTGAAAACTTTTTATAGAACCATTTTTAGTCTACCACTTTTTAATCAGAAATGTTAGTGGTATACAGGGTGTAACGAAAAGGTGAAATAAAACTTTAAGGGGTTATTCTACGGCTAAATTACATCAACTTTTACTATGGACCAACATCGAAATCTCAAAAAAAAATTGACGTTTCCATACAAACTGATGCCAGCTGGTCGCGTCTTAGTATGGGAAAGTGTTTTTTTTTTGCGAATTCGATGTTGGTCCCATAGAAAAAGTTGATGTAATTTAGCCGTAGAATAACCCCTTAAAGTTTTATTTCACTTTTTCGTTACACTCTGTATAATAGTCGGTTTTAGATATTAGAACAATCTTTATACCGGATTAAAAAACACTTAGCTATTTCTGTTGCCATGAATAAGTAAAATCTTTATATTATTCGTCACGGGTGTCATTTTTCAGGGATGGTTTATGAGGACGTTCTCAAAGTTAGTAACGACGCAAGTGATGGCGAACTAACTGGAGTCAGAGAGGATAGTTGGTCGCTAAATTACATTGGACAAGGACCATCAAATCTATTATCAACGATTTGCTCGTTGTGTGATATTATGGCTCTTAAATATATCAGCATTCATGATTTTAAAAAACCAGCAAATAGAAGGTAATAAATTTAATTATTTTTTTCCAATATAATCTAGTTTCTATCCATTATCTCTTACTCTAACTTGTTTACCATCATTTTAAATGGTCGCTACACACTTTTAGTTATAAAGAGGTTGAGAATTTAGAGAAGACGTAGGTATTTTAAAAACTCAATATTAAACATTTATCTTTTGCGATTTTAAAGGCCTATACAATAATACTCCACATTAAGTGAAGTTCCTACCCTGAAATTATTGTTTTCATTTATAACTTTGTTCCGGTTACAGATTATTACGACTTTCAGCATTTTAAAACTGGCAGTTGTTGATTGGCTGTCCATACAAAGCGACGGACAGATACAGAGACGAACATGGCAAAATATAAAAATGCAGCCTTTGTATTTACAAACGTACAAAAGTTACGGTATCCAAAGAACTACATTAGTTGTTTCTGAAATAACATATCATCAAAGTGAAAGTTTGGTATGTACGTTGTTAGATCAGCTCATCACTAATCTCTATAACTCTCGCATCCGCTATACATTACGCCTAATGTGTACGAAACGCTGAATAAGTTTCATGTGATCCGACGTGCGTGATGTATGTACAGTCACATCCACAAATTTATTTCTTTAAGAACTTTCATTTTTATAAATATACCTATATAAATGAGATATAAATTCAATCAATCAAAATATACTTTTTGGCGAAATGCAGTTGCTAAGCAGAAATATTTTGTATTTGAGCTAGTCTGTAAAACAGGAGACAGTGCACTGAAATCTATCAATGCACCCAAGATGGAAGCTCCCTAATAAGAAAAATGTTTAGATCAGGATTTATAAATAACAACACGGGCGTACCCCAAGGAAGTATCCTTGCTTTTCTACTTTTCTTGACACATATAAACGACTTGCCGAATGCGTCTCCACACAAGCAAATATTATTCGTAAATGACACGTTAACATTACTAATCAAATGCCATACTTATTACAGAAGTTACCGAGAGGTTAATAAATAGCAATTTAACTAAAACAAATATAATGAAATATCGCTCCTTCAATCGTAAATGAACTGTAATTATGAGGCTGAGTATAATCAAATTGTGCTACCAAAAGAAGGTTTTGTGCAAAATATTAGCTCATATTATTAGCTTTAAAAGGTCGTTAGAAAGGCAAGGCAATATTTGATCGTATTTCTAACCTTATGCTCATTTCCAACACAATGTAATGTTGATGATCCTAAACCAAATTATGTCATAGGTATATTACTAAAGCAATTGTTTAGATTTTCAATAAAGTAGTCATTTTCATTATATCGAAGATTTTGTGGTTTGGCACCTAGGCCCTTTCATTCCAAGCAGCACCTTCTCTGTCACTCCTACTGGGTTTGACATACATGGTCCTGCTTTAACGAACATTAAATGGGTACCTATTTCTTTGGCTCAAGGACATTGACTCTAGTCAGCGCCTTAAGAACCAAGCACAAAAATTGTAATATAGATAACATTGATACATTTAGATTTTTAGGAATAACGATCAATGTCATTTCGTATTCCACTAATAAGCCAGCAACTTTATACGTAAATATTTATGACCTAGATCATGAAATCGAAGCTAAAACCGTTTTATTTTTTCAAGTCACAAAATGCTTAGTAAAGTTCTGAACTGACTGTACCATGATTGCAACTTTCCATTGATGTCTCTACGTGAGGAAAATTTATGTGACGTGCTAACAATTTAGTTATTTCGTTATGATGTGATGAAGATATATGTATAAGACAATGGCAAAATCAATAAATTATTTTTATAATCTCACCAATTAGCTAGCCCCAAACTAAGCAAAGCTTGTATTATGGAGACTAGATAACAGATAAACATACCTAAATACGTTTATAAATATCCATTCACTTAGAGCATGTACAAATGCTTTATAGTTCGGAGTGCGAACCACAACACCAGATCCAGACGCTCGTCAAAAATGTTATGTATGGATGTTTGTTACTGTATTGACGTATGTTTGTCCGTTATCTAGTCGCCAGAGAACAAGCTTTGCATAGTTTAGGACAAGATAAGTCATCGTCATCATCATTTCACGACGTCGACGACGACATCATCATTTGACGACCTCCGTAGCCGAGAGGCGAGCATACCGGACTTGGTTTCGCTATCTCTGAGGTTCCGGGTTCGATTCCCGGTCGGGTCAATGTAGAAAAATAACTTTTCTTCTTCTCTTTTCTATATTGTCTCGGGTCTGGGTGTTGTGGTACCGTCGTTGTTTCTGGTTTCTGTAACACAAGTGCTTTGGCTACTTACCACAGGATCAGGGCAATGTATGTGATGTTGTCCAATATTTATTATTTATTATTTATTATTATTTCAGCCATAAGATGCGTCCACTGCTAAACAAAAGCCTCCCCCAATGACATCACCGGGGGGATTGCCGATACTCGCCACGCTTGGCAGGCAGGTTGGCGAGCGCAGTTTTCTATAATATTTCGCACGAAGTCACTGCTGCCCGTCTAGTGCTACAGGAATTAGTCGCCTCTTACGACGCGCCTCCTGTTGGCGGTATTCTTTAAGGCCGTCCTCACTCGGCACAAGATAAGTAATTAGTGTGGTTGTTGGAAAAAAAAAATTATTACGTTAGGCCAGTCCGAATTCTTAAAAAAGTTGTTTTGAGAGCTGCTAATTTGTTGCAAATGACTTGTACTATAATTCCTTACACGGATGTTCACTCATTACCAGTCACCCTGTATAAGGACTACAGGTTAGGGCGTCAAGGAAACGTCACAGTGCACGATATTTGTTTTATTTTTAATGAAAAAACGGTATTTTATTAATTGTAATGATATTTTTTTTGGTCTGCCTGTCAAAACTAAAGTTATTATTTTTTAATGTTTCTTAGCTTTATTGTAGATGATAATAAATTATCTTTGACGATTTACGACCGTCTGGTTTAGTGGTTCGCGCTCCACTATAAAGCCAGAGGTTGCGAATTCAAATCCCACAAGGGGAAAATGTTTGTGTGATGAGCAAGAGCATTTGTACCTACGAGTAAGTCATGGATGTATAAAAGAGTATTTAAGTATGTTTATTCGATATCTAGTCGCCATAGTACAAGCTTTGCTTATAGTTTGGGGCTAGATAATTCGTGTGATTATAAAAACAATTTGTTTATTTTATCTTGGCATAAAATCCTATGGAAACCTAGCTTGCTAGCAAACCTGATGGCCCTATTCTTGCACATTGGGTGGCAATCCACGTAACACCCAATGTGCAAGGATAGGATAGGAAATACATGTAATATATGTATATTATAATTACTAACATAGCTATTAAGTTATACTAACAACTTATATGGATATCATATGTGTCCGAAATAAACAATTTCATTTCATTTCATTTTATTTCATAAGTCTCAATATAAATTCGACATATAGAACAGATGATAAAAAAATTAATTAAAAAATATAAAACCGACAAAAGTTTTGAAGACGGTTCTATTTTTTTTTAATAAAAACTTATTTCATCTACTTTAAGTGATAAATTTTAGTAGTATGATCTACTAAACAAAAAAGAATCATCAAAATCGATTCATATTATTAACAGAGTAATCGCGTGACATACGTACAAAAAAAACAACATACAGTCGAATTGGGAACCTCCTCCTTCTTTGATGTCGGTTGAAAATGTAAAAAACAACCATAAACATTCGATTACATTAGTCCCTGTTTCTTAAAAATATGGCGCCATCAGATTTTCATTAAAAGTTTACGTGTTCCGCATAAAATAATTTCCCTGTTGGGGGCATGTAATCACCGAAAAATGGGACACCGTCTTTGGGGCTTGTTTTGTAAGTGTACCTGAACGTGACTCCACGTTCGGGTAAGTGTGAGTTGTGTTTATGTTTCAAGTCTTCATCAGTCTGGGCCATCAGTTTTTACTGATGCCAGAATTATGGATCTTCCAACATGGTTCAAAAACGTTCACTTCCAAACGAGAAATCCATTGATTGTTGGCGATATAGACTATATAGTTAATGTATCTTAAGCTAAGAGGCTAAGATGTCTCCCAGAGAGAAAGAGACAGATTTTAACCAATTTATATATGGTTTTTTTTTTGTTGATCCGACTGCTAAACGGAACCATAATTAAAAGTAGTTAGTTACCATTGTATTTTTAAGTAAATCTTAACGTCACGGCAAGGTATTTTTATGTGACAAATTGTAATGTACCCTAATTTTATAAAACGGTTGAAATTGAAATGATAAGATCTTAGCAAACCGCGGTATTCTTAGGAATACCAAGGTATTAATATCAGTCTTAGTGTCATAAAATTAAGGTACAATACTATTCATCACTTAAAAACGCCTTGCCGTGCCGTCCCGATAGTAAGCGCAGTCCCTAAAGTTACTTTAAGCTATCATGTTGCATAATATTCCTAAACAAATAAAATTTCATTCATTTATATCAAGACGCAGGTTTATGTTTTTGAATAAAAAAAGTGCGTATCATCCAGAACAAGATTGGGTTTCTGCCAAACCGACTTTATTCACGAAAGCAAACAACTCTTTTCGCTAATTGACTGACAATTACCGGGTGAAGCCCGTCAATTTGGCGCGAGGTCAGCTACAGTGAAAGTTGACACAGAAGGTTTACTCCTAACACTAAATTTCAAAAATTATAAAAAAAACATAAAAATGTTTGCTACAAGCTTTGGGAATCATCATTTTTAGCACCATTTTTATTTAATGCGGCTGTAATGATTATTTGCAGGAAAAATATTATTAAACCTATATGACTAATGTACGAACTATAATGTAATAACTATAGTGTAAGGTACGTATACACGAATATTACCCCTTACGTAAGGCCAGCCCTTACTAAAATTGACAGTACATAAAAATTGTCGAAAATAACAGCCCTTTATATTAAAGGTACAATGAGTAACACAAACAGTTCAACCATAGTTAACGATAAGGTTGTGACCATCAAATTATACAAGTTTGCCAAAGATACAATCACTTTGCATGTTTCAATCCATGTTGGGTTGTAATATGAAACAACATTTTGCTTCTCCCATCAAATTGTTTGTTCAAGTGATCGATTTAGTATGTAAAGTAAGGTTACCTATGTTTTTGAACAAAATTGTTTAGTTGTATGAGCTCAGCTAAATTCTAAAATATGGCAACGATGACTAAACCTACTGGATCTAATTTAAATGTGGCAGAACGTCCTAATTCGGTCCACAAAGAAATACAAACAACATGCTTTCAAACAGCTGCCGTGATTGAGGGTCAAGGATCAAGTAGGCAGGGTCCAAATATTGACCATAACTTTTAAGCTAATGAGTTAGGTATCCTAAGTAGACCTAATGCCGCTCATCAGAGTACAAGTTATGTGATGACACGATTGATGTAGTAGTTGATTTGACTTAAACGCAAAAGGTCCCGACTTCGATTCTCATTTCAGGTCTATTAAAAAAACCGACCAAGTGCGAGTCGGACTTGCGCATCGAGGATTCCGTACTAACTTAAATTGTAGGTTTGTAAATAGTTTGTCAATCATGGGAATCGAGTCGTAATGGTTTTCCTGTTTTTGCGTATAAGGTTATAATCGCAAAAAAACCTTTTTTTGTGATATAGCTACTGCCTACTGTTTTCGCACGCGTTTTTCAGATTTTGCACGCAGACGCTGCTGCCCGTCTCGTGCTACAGAAATTAGTCTCCTCTTACGACACGCCTTCTGTTGGCGGTGGTAAAGTATATTCTTTACGGCCGTGTGATCGTATAAGGGTTCATATTTACCTTTAAAAGTATGGAACGCTAAAAAAGAAGTTAGATCGGGTCGGTGTTCTAGAAGATGCCCAAGACCAAATAAATTATCTGGTACCTCGTAACATAAGGTTGTTAATTTCTTACTTCTAGAACCATGACGATTATAGTATGACGCTATTTACAGTTTATAAATTGAGATTTTCTTTTATGAAGATGGCTGGCAGATAAATGAAAAAAGCGGGAGGTCGATCTTTGGCGCTCTTTGGGGGATAGCTATTTCAAGATATGATATTAAACATGAAATAACACAAGCAAGTATTAAATTAAAGATTTTATTGTTACTATTTTTATTATTTTTTCTTTGCGGAATTCGAACATGCAACCGCTTGGCTGCTATAGTTCGGAGCCCGAACCAACTACACCAGACGGTCGTTATTTTACTAGTAACCGCACTGAATGCGCCGAAGAAGACAAATGTTCTATGTATCAAATCACTTAATATAATGTTTTATGAAACTTTCATTATCTATCGACGCCGAATCGGGCACATCACAGAACAGGGATGACACGCTACGCTTCGCTACGCAAGGCAAATCGCTGAATGACGTTAGAGTGGATAAATCCTATCGTGCGTGTTTGGCGTAGAAAAATCTACCTATGTAACCTATACTGTCAATCTTTTACTAACCCGTTAACATCCAAGCGGTTATGCGGTCTCATGAGACCATGAGACCGCATAACAATAGAATTTCTGTTGTGTCTGTTTACGTATACTTGATCAGTATATTCTATCCATAGCACTAGTTGTTAAATACTATTCTAGCGATTGTTGAGATATTATTAAACGTCCCTTTAACCTTAGCTCTGTCCCGTCTTTGGAAGGATAAAAGCAATTCAAACAATGAAATAATAAATAAAATAAATGATGTTTAATTAAGGTTCTACAAATACAATATTACAATACAAACACATAAAGTTGGTAATTGTTTCAGATTTCAGAAGACGAGAAATATTTGTATACAAACACTGTCTCTGTAAAGTTTACTCGAAAATAAGGCGCGATTGACCTGGGACCTTATCAAGAACAGTACCCAAGGAGTGCTGTTTTTACGTCAAGCTCGATTTAGAAATTACAAAAAATGCACAGGTGAATTACGATCTTTATAATTCTGCTAAAAATAAAATAAACATGGCACGAAAATTCCAAACGATTGTATAATGAGCGTAATTTAAATGTTTATACTCGTTTTATTAAACTTGCCTCATTAAAAGTTATAACATTCTATTCAATGGTTCTCAAAATTCAAAATTACTCATACTCGCAGCACTGTGTGCGCCACAATAGATGTAGATGCAGAATAACCTAATAAACTTGCAGATGCCTCTGTTAGCGCCTGGCGTCTAGGCGAGAATCCAAGAGAAAAGAAACGTATGTACAACTGCAAGCTTGACGGCTTTGCTTGTCGCTAGGTAGCGTCAGTCTGCATTCAGGCGCAAAACGGGTGAGTAACGGGTAAATTACACATAGAGGATAAGGGACTAAAGCGCCGAGCGGAAAGTTCAAACGTAAAGCCATATATGAGAGCGTTTACGCAAATGAGTTTTTTATATGTAGCGTTGCTCGCGGTGGAGCGTGCAGTGATGTACGCTGCATCCCTCAATCGCAGCACGGAAGGTTCTATTTCGTGCGAGTAACTGCAGTTTTGACCTTGTTTTAAGTTTTCCTGTCTTTTTCTATAACAAAATAAGGCAATGTCAAACTTAAAATCTGACAGACGTATGTTGTTAATTTAGACAATTTTATTACGATAACAAAAACAATATAGAATCAGCGTGAACCACTAAGTTACGGTTGCCGATAGGTTGTCAGTTGTCAGCAAAACAACTTTCTGCGTACCTATAACCTACAATATTTCAGAACCAAACTGTTTTAACTTTCGCAAACATAGTTCAAAACTCAACTGGTGAAATTTTCTAGACTCAGTAACAGGTCGTTTTCCTTTTCAAGCCAATCCTAGTTGAAACAGTTAAACAGTCACGAGCAATAAAATGTGCGGGTACGTTCTTAAGTCGTAGTAGTAAGGTCTAGTATTCAATACCAGTATTTTCAAACCATTGCTAGTTGATGTTTGTACTATCGAAATGTCGACCTGCATTGTTTACAAAACTGCTCACTGCAGTACCAACCAACTTTTCCGTACGATTAACTGGCGGCCTTATTTATAAACCAATTCCGCATTTTAAATTAAATTAAATTAAATTATATTTATTTCAAGAAATTAATTCTCATAGTTACTTAATTACATTACATTAAATTATTAATATCAAAAACCACACATAAGCTAATTAAAATTAATTAAATTGAATTGAATTAAATTGAATTGAATTGAAGCATTTAAGCTTCAAACCAACTGTTTCAGGTAGCCTCATGTTTCAGGTAGCCCCATTATCCTAAATAAACTATAGCAGTTAATTGGCTATACTTGTATTTTTTTTTATGATTTCAATTTTTTATCTTTAGAGATAGTTTTAGTATTGAGCATTAAAATCACTCAATGTACAGACAACAGCGTCAACCTACCACAAAACGTCAAATTTTCTCAATTGATACTGATCTCTATGCGTTGGACATAAAATTGAAAATCAATTCAAATCATCCTTTAACTTTTTGGGTAGGTTGACCTACCGTTGTCTGTACTTATTTACTAATAAAATAGAATACATAACAAAATGTATGGCACTCTATTAAAAAAATACACCAAGACATCGAGTACATAACTTAGAGCAGCAATACGAATCATCTGTTTCTGAAATTAGTTAGTGATTGAAAAATTGAGACTCGTTGAAGGGACTGTTCAAGGAAATTAATATACTAACAGTGGCTTCTCAATTCATTTATGAAAATATCATGTATATTCGCAAAAACCTGCATCTATTTCCTAAAAAGAGTGACATGCATAATATTAATACCCGGAATAAAGATAAACTTGCCGTTCCAAATTTCAGACTGCATAAAGTGGGTAATTCGTTTATGGGAAAATGTATTCGCTATTTTAACAAATTACCACAGTCCATTGCTGAACTGCCTATGTATGAATTTAAATCGCATGTCAAGATGATTTTAATGAAAAAAGGTTATTACACTGTAAATGACTATTTAAATTATAAAAATGTATGGAATTAAATACTGCCGTGCTCGCACAGGTTCATTTTATCTTGTAATGTAAACACACTATTTAAAAAGAGGCTGACAATAGTGACCGAGTTTCTTGCGCTGCTTCTTCTCGGCACTAGCCCACAATATTGTCCCGAAGCAGTGGTAGGGTAAAAAAATATATTGGGACGTGTAAAAGAGCTTAATTTAGGCCTATTTACAGAAATAAATTGGTTTTATTGGTTTTATTACAATACCTACATTTAGTATGAAACGACAAGTCCTATCAACTGTCGCCTATATAAAAAACAGTACAGATACAGATTAAAAAATGACGGTCGAACAAATTTATTTATTTTAATTTATTTTTATTTTATTTATTTTATTTTATTACAAGATCCACAGCTCTAATTACAATTTAGATGAAGTTATGAACTAAACTTACAGCCAATAACATTTCTACTCTATAGGGTATGACGTGATTTAAACACAATAGGTTGCGCCATGGCGTCATTCATAAGATCACCAGACATTTGAGTCATATAGAAGCAAAGTCAGCAACATCCACTTTTTTTACTGTAGCAACTTTAAATGCAGTCTTATAGTAAAACCTCAACATATTTCGATAAAACAATAAAATCGTAGCTAAACCAGCAATATCCTATACAAAACAGACATTACAAACTCAGGTTAGTGGCAAAAACAGCATCATCATAATGATTAAAAGCTACTGCATGACGCGTAAATCAAAAAAATCTTCTGTAGGGTTTTTAGTTGAAGTGGATGTTGCTGACTTTGCTTCTATAAGACTCATTTAGTCTTCATCCGATCACCCGATGCGTATTCTAGTCTGCGAGGTCGATTTGGATCAAATTACTTATTCGACAATAAGATAAAACATTGTAAGGAAACCTGCATCTTCAAATAATACTGGTGGTGTATATAAAATAGGTCTGTCTAAAATGGCCAACGCTCCAAATTGTATCTATAACTTGACTCGCCGCATCTGGTATCATATCAATCATACCCTGTATCATCATAATCATAATCATCCTGTATTTGACAAAGCAATAGGTGAAAAAAATCGAGTAAGTAGAGGTAGAGTTACTAAAACATCGACCATGTCATTAATACGGTCGCAAACTGGTTATAACTAGTTTTGTTGTCTTTGCTGTATTTTTGTTGTTCTCATCTCGTAGTCCGCCTTTGCTGCAAAATTAATTCAAAATATTTGTAGTTAACAGAAATGTTCCTAAAACTTTTTCATGAGCCAGCCAATTGACTGTTTAATAGTTACAGTTGAATTCCTTGGTCTTTGTTATTCGTACCTACAATGGTAGTGAGAAAAGGATATTTAGTTTTATAAACAGTTATTACATACGTCTTCAAAGAAATTAAAGTAGAGGCAGCATTAAATTAAAATTATGTTGATACTTTAATGTATGTTTATAAGGTTAGTAAAACGGCTTAAGTGTCTTAAAAGTCCCTCTGTAACCTGTCTTTTTATATTTGTAAGGAAAATTCAAGTCATTGGCCATTGAAATTGGCCGTGAAAATGTGCCTGATGAGAACTTTTAAGATGATCTAAATAATGGCCAATTTACAGCTCTGTATCATCAGGCCCGTTTGTATGGCAACCGGGTTCTTTGTGCGTGATACTAGACGATACACATGCGGAGCGACAGACACTGACGAGTATAATAAATATTGGACAACATCGCATAGGTACATTGTTCTAATCCTATGGTATGTAGCCATTGCACTTGTGTTACAGAAATCAGAAACAATAACGGCACAACAACACCCAGACCCGAGAAAATATGTAAAAGTTATTTTTCTACATTGACCGAACGGGAATCGAGCTGTGACCTCGGAGGTAGAGAATTAGAAGAGCTTTGTCAGTGCCTTTTTTTTATACTGGTATTTTATTGAATCGTAAATACATGCCAAATGGTACATATAGTGCTATTTAAACGAACGGCGATTTTGTATTACAAAATTAAAACTCACCCTGTATAATGCTGCAAAGACGAGCTCCTAGCAAAGGTGAGCCTATCTCCATTTTATGCCGTACAAAGCACGCCTATAACGCAAATTGTCTTTGAATATTCACAGACAGTAATTTTCTTGGCGTTAAAATAGGAAAGTAATTTAAATATTTAGGTATCTATTTATCGAAATGAGATTTGCGGTTTTGATTGCTTTATTTAAGGCTTTTGGGTCTAGTTTAATCGACGGTTTTAGGGAAAATATTCAATAATTATAAGCGAACCACCACCGGCGAGATCAAATCAGAAATGAGGAGATCCGTAAACGAACAAAATTCGCTGTCATAACCCAACGGATTAGCAAGCTGAAGTGGCAGTGGGCGGGGCACATAGCACAGCCGATGGGGCAAAAAGGTTCTAGAATGGAGGCCACGTACCGGCAAGCGCAGCGTAAGACGTTCACCCACAAGATGGACAGATGACCCGGTAAAAGTGGCAGGCAGCCGCTGGCTGAAATGATGATAAAGAATACGAATCGGATTGCAATGCGGTACTAAGTTGGCAGTAAGCCGTAACTATCCGACTTGACAAGACGTGTTAATGGTAGGTGTAGGAAATCTTTGACCGAATGGTAGCTAAAAATGGCAAAAAATTTGGGTGGCCCATTTGCAATTTATGCTTGTGATAAGTATCGAACCACAGGAATATAAATAATCGTGGCTATCACGACAAATGCTGAGCGGGCACCTTTTCGACACATCTGATTTATATTGTTTTGTGTATTTTTTTTTTCTCTTGTGTGTCGAATATACGTCTTTCTTTCTTTCTTTCTTTCTAATTAAATTCTTCCAACAACCATACCAATAATGTAGCCACAGAAACAAAGGTAGTATCATGGCGACTAAATAACGTGCAAATATTCTTGAATGCATTTATAATCCATGGAAGCTATAAATGAGTATGAGCATTTGTACTAACTTAGGTACAAAATATGTTTGTGCTTCATTAATAATTTCTCCTAGCGAGATTCGAACCCGCAACCACCTGGCTTTGTTGACTGGAGCGCAAACCTCTTGAACATGGTGTTGTTAAGGGGCCTCACTACACTTGTGCCGATGTTTTGATACCTTTTTCACAAAAGTATGGCTCAGTCACTCCTTTATATCTAATACCCCACGAAACCATCACTGAAGTCGGATAGGGCCCACGTTGCACTCTGTCGACTAATTGGGAAGCTTCCTTAGAGCTTTGAGCATAAATACAGTCATTTTGTTTGTTAAAATGTTGCCTAATTGTAAAAAAAATATTATCCATAAACATTTTTTTTCTGTGACCTTCCTTTGCTTTGCTTCAGTAGTATTTTACCACCCTATTCTTTTTAAAATTATCAGTTAAGAAATGACCAGTACGTCTCTTATAGGCTACAAGTCAAAGTCCTAAGTCATCTTTTAAAATACGCGACATGGTTCTAGGTGCTATCTTCATCTCCTGAGATAAAATCGTGGACGGCCAGATCTTTTTCTGTCACAAACAGAAGGAGGTCTCATTGTACCTATTAATATATTAATAGCCCGGTACACAAGCATTTTAATAAAACCAAGCGTATGGAGTTTTAAAAATTGCATTTGGTTCCATACCTACTTTGGGTATGCAATCACAGCGATTCGTTTCTCTTTATCACCCCACTCCATTATAATATTGCAAAATATTGTACAATGTATTGGCGCCCAAATGAGAAAACTCAATGAACAATCATATAAAAATGACAGATTCCAAATTCAAATGTAATATTTTGATTATTTTTAATTGTAACAATATTTATGGCCAGACTAAGTATAAATTAGTACCAACACCGAATTTGTTAACACAAAGAATCTACTCCCAATGGTAATAAATACAACCAGACTGTAAAGGTTAAGTTGGGAATCACGATAAACACGCATTTCCCCTGTGGACTTCTGAAGTTATTTACGTTAAACAAAATTAAAGGATAAATTTTATTTGAATACCTCAGAATATTTGCTGGCAATATTAGTTATGGTTCATATACTTAGGTAATTTGTTCGTATCACTTTTACTTCAGGTAGTCCTTGGGCTACGTTTTATTATCTCAACATACTTTTTTCTTTTTTTTAAGGTCTAATATATTATATTAGTGGTAGGTAGTTTTAGTATATTCTTTCTTGCTTAATTCGCTAAATTAAAGTATTGTTTTTGTATTCCGTTATATTCAAATCTCTCATTTTAATAGACTATTAGATTTTATTGTTTAATTGACATAGTTGTAGCTATAAATATTGACTATTCTTAAGATAATTAATCTAAATTGTCATTTATGTTGTTACCTGAATTTGCATTATATTTTTTCTGATTTACACATCAGGGTAAGATACACTGTTACGAAAGCTATTGTATTAACCGATCCAATTTGGATCTCTTAAATTTATCTATAACTTCGCTAAGATACAACAACTTTTCTGTGGAACCATCGTGGTAATGACGAAAAAAAATCCTTTTCAATACTAAAACTCCGATCGTAAAGAAAAGTTTGACAAATAGGTAATGTTTTGAACTAAATACATATTTCAATCATTGCAACATAGTGTGTGGAAGAACATTTATATGCAATTACAGGATAAGTATCTTATTATTTGTTCATTCATATGTTTTTCTGTAAAATCTAGGTAGCTACGTATACAAAAAAGAGTGTGTTTAAGAGGGTGGGTAACCTAATTTATTTTCATATCGAATCCGTATTTTTTTATGAAAATATAAGACATTATTGCCTTTTGGCAAAATTGCAATTGTCAACACGCAATTAAATACTGCCTCTAACTCTCTACAACTGCTCTCAAAAATGTATCTCTATGCGATGAGACTAAGAGTAAAAAATGGTCGCTTGAGAAATACGGTCCCTCACCAAATTCTGGGTCGTCGTAAAACGAAACCTCGGGTATTGTATTTTGGTACGTTTTATATAAAAAGAAAAGAATTCGTAGCGCACAATGTTAGATTCGATTTTCAAATCCTAATTTGAAATTTTTGTAATAATATGATAAAATCCGGATATTTCGGATTCCGGATAATTCGGATTGCAATCCCTTATTGTAAAATTGTTGTAAATTGTTCTAAATGTAAATGTTAACATTAAATAAAATAAAATAAATCCCGACTGCGTAAAAAATGCAGTCGGAGTAGCAGCAAGTAACATAACGCTTCGCTGTTGTTTTTTTTATTAATGTCATCTAAACCTCTATGCGAGGTTTCTGCCAAAGTCGAGTAGTTTAAATAGTGTTCACAATCACAATGAATCATGGGTGTTTAGTATTTTATTGCTTTTCATTGATTTAGTAAAGGCTACTCTTCCTTAGAAGCAGGCTTCAAGACGCCGTCTGGTTCAAAACAAATTATCTACGTGACAAGTCACTTGAAACCCAATGTATGTTGAATACAATAAATTATGAATGGTTACATATCTTTATTACTTCACCAAACATTAGAATACAAACTACACCAAACCTGCACATTAAAACTTAAAAAATAGAAACTTATCAATTAGATTGACCATGCTTTTTGTTTGATTATGTGTATGTATAAGTACATATAATGCGCTAAATGTGAACTGACTGTGATAATTGGGTTGTGATGTAGACACCAGTCATGAATAATTCAAGTCTTATATTATAAATGTTTCATTCAAATTCTCAATTATTGTCAAGATCGATTTTTAATTGCTTTACAATCAACAATAGAAGTGATGTCACAGCTATATTTTCCCGCACTTACCTAATTAGACGCCCCTCCAGCTCGATGGACCGACGACCTTAGAAAGATGGATGGCAGTGCCTGTATGAAAAAAACATAAGATCGTGCTTTTTTGTGCATTTAGCTTACGTCCAGCAGTGGACTGTAATAGGCTGAAATGATAATGATGATGATGACCTCATCAGATATTTTTGAGTCTGCGCCAGTCAAGGGTAGTTTAACATAGGATTGTAATGTGTAACGAACGAAAAATAACACTCATAATTTATTATTTATCATCATCATCATTTCAGCCCTAGGACGTCCACTGCTGAACATAGGCCTCCCCCATTGACTTCCAGATTGGCCGGTTGGAAGCGGCCTGCGTCCAGCGTCTTCCTGCGACCCTTACCTTCTCTCCTCTCACTATGGGCCTCATAAGAAAGCTTAAGGTCGCACAGCGTGCTATGCTCGTTGTTTCCTTGCGAGATCGAATCAGAAATGATGAGATCCGTAAACGAACAAAAGTCGCTGACATAGCCCAACGGATTAGCAAGCTGAAGTGACAGTGGGCAGGCACATAGCACTTAGAACTGATGGCCGATGGGGCAGAAAGGTTCTAGAATGGAGTCCGCGAACCGGCAAGCGCAGCGTAGGACGTCCACTCACAAGGTGGTAATTTATAATTATGTAGATATATTTCTCCTGTATGTCTATCGTACATTAACAACATATGCGGTTAATGAAAATAAATTACACCGTTTTGTAGACATAAATTTATTTTTTATATTCTTTGTACAAAGGATGGGTAAAGCTACTTAATTGTTATACTTAACATTAGATAGTTTAAAAATACAATATTTAAATATGTTTTATTACAAAAAGGTTACAGGTTAACGTACAAATCTGACAAATGTGCAGCGAATACTGTTCGCACACCGCTAGCGAGCCTAGGTCTTCTATATCAAGAAAAGAAGTTAAGGCGAGTAGTGCCTAAATTAGCAACACGACGAATGTTAGTACGATTATCGCCCGAATGCTTATTAAATTACGGTTCAGAACAGCGCGCAACGAAACTGGCTGTTACGACAGTCGCTGCGTGTTTAGGTAGGTACTGCATGCATGCGCGCGAACTACGCATGGTTTATGCGAGCCTTATACAAGGTGTTATAAAAAATAACGCAAAACCTTTTAGACGCTAACTTTGGTGCTTAAATACAATCAATTTGACAATGGGGTGAACTTCAAAATCTTAAAATAATATATAACCATATTAAACATATTAAATGACCGAGAAGCTGTTCAACTTAAGGTGATGTTTTGTTGAGATTTTAATGTCAACAAACAAATCACTTCCCATACAAAAAGTTATTATATTTGAGCACATAAATCAGCTTCTATAAAGGTAGGTACTGAGTGGCGTAATGGGCGTACTAGGCCCCCCCGACGAAAAAGAGGGATAAGTTTAACGTGTGTATCTGTCTGTGGCATCGTAGCTCCCAAACGAATGGACCGATTTTAATGTATTTTTGTTTTGTGATGGATGATGAAGGATGGATCTTAGCTATATTTTATGAAGATCTGTTCAGCCGTTTGAAGGTTATCAGCTCATTTCCTAGTTGACAAAGGATTTTCAGCTTATTGCAAACGTTCACAGGTTCTATTAATTTAAAATGATACACTTCTATCATAGTAGTATTCTCAAGACATGACGACCTTGAACTGATGCTGCAGCATCAAGGAATTCCTAACTCCTAAGCAAACTACTGCATCATAATAATGGTCTCAATGAGCAGGTGTTAGATAAATGATGGTCGAGGCCTTGAGCTGATGCTGCACACTTGTGTCGGAGGTTTTTTTATTTTATTTATTTAATTTAGTTATTTTACGTCATGTGCCACAAGTGTCAATCCGTCTCGTTGGTCGCTTGTCATGACGTAGTGACTGCTCGAAAGCTCGCTTTGTAACATGTTACATTACGCTTCGTAACCACGGTCAGTACAAACCTTAAATGGTTTTACCTTATTTTAAATTACACTTGTATGAGTGGCGCGGATGGCACGGGCTACGCATTCCCTACACATTAGCCATATCTGTACAGTCAACGACAGGTCAACCTACCCTAAATGTTAAAGGTCATTGAACCGATTTTCAACTTTATGTCTGACGCGTAGATATTAATATCGATTGAGAAAATTTGACGTTTTGTGGTAGGTTGACGCGCTGTGGTCTATTACACTGTACGCTTATGCGCGTTTCCAAGATTGCTTAGTAATTCAATGTTGTTGTATTAAAAAATAACAGAGTCCATAGGAATAAAATGACATATTTTATTAACAAACTACCTTTCAGTGTTTAATCAAATACAATAACTTTCACTATGGGAAAATGCCAAAATCTTTAAAAAAACTTCATTTTTTATTTGCCACCAATTTTTTGCGGCTATTTAGTATGAGAAAGTGATTTTCGGTACTACATTGTTAATTGATAGAGAACGTTGTTGTATTTGACCAATACTCACAAAAATCACTCTAGAAAAAACATTAATTTAAAAATATGTAAACCTTAGGTACATACCTACAATGTGAAAAATATTTATAACAAATCACATTTTCTACTAAAATCGGAAAATGGCTAATTGCCTATGACCACAGCCTTTGCAATTTAGTTGACACGTGATATATCAGTAAATAATTATTTCTTTTATTTACCAATTTGACAATAACGGGTTTTTTATGTCATTAAATTTTTAAATAAACTTCTAAACAAACCAATTTATCAATACATATAGCCAAAAAAATAGACCGTAAAAATAATTATAAGGCTATTTTACTTATTTACATAGCCAATAAGTACATAGACGAAGTGTTATTGCTACACATTTACCCTGATACATAAGTACGTGTTTATTCGGGTTTTTTCGGACCTAAATTATTAAAAGGGACGAAAACACGGAACGACTCTTAGTACGTGATCTGTTTTCGCTCGTTTTTACCAAAATAACACAACCTTTGATAATTTTTTAAATCAAGTTTTAGCATTGCTTTTTTGAAGATTAATTTTAATGATTTTTTCATACATTTAAATTATTGGACAAACAATTAATTCTAAATCAATTACAACCCATTAAATTTTTTTCTAATACGAAATAAAATTAAGACAATTTTTATCTTAAGGCCTTTCATACATTAGTACTTTAAGTCTAAAATCTTTTAATTGAATGAATAGAAAATTGTATTTTCGGAAAAGAGTCTAACAGCTAAATAAGATGGTTAAGAGAATTACAATTATCATATTATAAATTAGACAATTGAAATATATCCTCTATTTACTTCTTATTTCAAGTTTCTATGAAAGGCTCTAAGATGTCAAACACTCAAGGTATTTAAGAGCCAATAAAATACTTATTTACTTCGTAGGTAAATTGTAAGTGTGTGAATCTTGAAGTAAAAATCTAAATAAATCATTTTGCTATCCGTCTCCGTCTTTCCAATCTATTAATTGCTGAAATAATAAACATATTTTAGCAATGTATAAGGAACATATCCAAGGCATTCCCAACTGAGTCAGTCGATCGTTTTTAAATAATTATATCTCTTTATAAAATACAGTCAGTGTCAAAATGTGTATACATTGTTGGCGTTTTACAAACCTTGTTACCATGAACTATCAATGTTTGTACACATATTTTTGACGCTGACTGTGTGACTGCATTGTGAATGAAAAAATACATAAAATTAAGACAGTCAATAATAATTAAGTCAATTATTAACTGAAAAATATTAAAATAACTCTATTGTCTATTATTTATTTGTCTTAGCATTTATTTCTACAGAAAAAAGGCAACATGAGGTAGTGGAATAGGAATCACAAAATTAAATGCAATGGTTATCTTTAAGTATTGATAATAGTCTATATGTCGCAATAAGCTGTTTCGTAATATTTTAACTGAAAATCTGTTATTATTCTTTAACCAACCATTTAACAAAATTGCTTAGATATTTAATAAAATGGTAAAAAAATAAGCTTGACCACTGCGTGCCCTCTTCATCAAATTTGGTTAAGTAGCTATAAAATATTTAGGCTCAGACTACATGCATCCGGAATTTTTCAGAACTCCATACAGAACGGCTCCGGACAAGCCCGGATTCATTCCATTTTGTATGGAGTTATTGAAAAATTCCAAATTCTTGTAGACGAAGCCTTAACTGAACAGATACTTTACAATTTTGTCACGAAAAATATCTTAATATTTTAACAAGATCAGATCGGATCCAGTTTTTGCCATGAATTTGTCTTTAAGTGGTTACTACCTGTGTTAGAGGTCGAGCTATACAATTTAAAATGTTTGGCTTTTACGGAAAATTGGCTAAAGTTAAATTAAAAAAGTTCAAGACTAGACTAGATCAAAGGTGGGAGTAGACTCAATTACCGACTCGCATTCGACGAATTGGTTTTGGCTCAGCGGTTCTCAATCTGTTGAGCACAGCCCTTTTTTTTAATTTTCAACCAACTTTATAATTAAAATTGTATGATAAGAAATATTATCGTTATTGAAACGAGCACCTGATCTGATGGCCTGACGATTTTTTTAAAATTATTAGCTTTGCTGCTTATAGGTTAGGTTAGGTTAGGTTAGTTTCGACACGACACAATGTGTAACAGCAAATACACAAATCATCTTAGGTGCTAATTTTGGTGATCAAACACAACTTTTTTTTATAAAGCCATAATCGAAATGAACAACAACAATGAACAAAATTAAGAATTTTTGATCCCATATTTCCAAAATACTTAGCATAGTAACCGATTAAGTAATTCCTCCATGAATAGCTAGTAAGTATGTATGAGAGAAATGTTTGCCAACCGCAAGCATTGGAAGGTTGCCAAACTTGCAATTAAAGTGAGGAAAAACTTATTCTTCTCTTGTTTTAAAATGTGTTTGAATTGTTATTAAAAATACATCATATCGCTATGCCTTTCTTTACGATATGGTTATAAAAAATACTTTATTTGACAAAAAAAAAATAGAATGTTCCTTACAATACCCAAAACTACGAAACAGCTTATATCATAATATTTTTTTTACTGTCTACAATCTATGTAAGTTATATCAGTTATCCAAGATTTTACAGGCAAATGCCAATGACTTTTGGCAAATGCCAATGAGTGGTTAGTAGACAATATTACAACACATTTGAAAATAAATGTATTGTTGGGATTTTTAACAGGTGTTGTATTCTATCTAGTTGTTGGTTATGGATTTAAATGTGCAATTCATTACATAAAAATTAGGAGTCTGCCTACACTGCGACTTTTAGCATCAGCGATTGAAAATTAAAACTACTACCGAAACTCAACTCAGCGAGTAGTGCCACTAAGTTTGCGATCCAACGTATTTTTTTTTGTTTAGACCAACCAACATCTGTTTACACTAATACATACGCATATACATTTGATAACTTAATAATTAATAACTAATTTTAGTACAAATATCTCACTAAAACTGATTAAAATACGCTACATAACAGCGCGTCATGAAACAGCGCGTAATGAAACATGGCTGTTACGACAATCGCTGCGTCGTTAGGTAGCAAACATTGGGGAAAATAATATTTTTCGCATCGGACGCAATTATTCGATTAAAAATTCATACACAGTTTATAGCTATCAAGTTGGCCTATCAATCAGCGTGTAAACAAATAATTCGATTGAGCGGTTAAAAAGAGTATAATTAGCATCTTTTTTGTTTGTTTTTTCAGTGATTTTAATTTTTTTCCTCTGAAGTATACGTACTAGAAACAAATGCTATGCTCAAAATTTTGGGTAGAATTTCACAATTCTTAACATATTTTTAATAATTATGTTTGTGACAATTTGGGCTTAAGTAATAAGATTTTGAATCCATGTGGATTCAAGTTTACGTTTGGCGACTATACTCTTCCATTAATCAAAAAATCACTAAAACGCAATGTTGTCGCTAAAACGCCATTGCACGCTAGCGATCGATTGCAGAATCGCGAGAACGCGATGATGCATCGATACAATCGCTAAATCACCGATCGCAGATACTTTAAAAGTGGCAGTATGCGCAGACTCTAGGCTACATCGCTTACAATAAAAAACTCATCAGTTACTCAGAATGTTAGTAAAATTATGTTAACAAATTAATAAGTAGGTCTAGCTCTATAAAAAAATAATATTTAGGGAAAACATTACACGAGCCTTAACATGCATTTTTAAGACGAAGTTTTAGTGTGTATTAATGATTCTGGTATTTTTTTAAATTATTTTTTTTAAGTCGCCAATAAGTAGACGAAAAAGAAGCTTGAACAAAAATACATACAATCTTTTTTATTTCTAAAAAAAATAGGACAAAATAATGCAATCATTTAAGTAATTTATTTTTATATTAATGGTATAAAATTGTAAGGTTTATCCTTATTACTACACAAATCTCAATACAATTACACTCATAACTTTAGTAATCTAGTGTACATTATCACATTCATTTCTTCGTCCAGATAATTTTATTAGAATGACTAATGATGAATTAAATTTGAAATATAATAAATACAGAAATACGCTGTGTCGTTATCATTTTTAATTCACGTAGGACTTAATATTGTAGTTTGAACACAAACGCTGTTTCGTTCTTTAAGTACCTAGTTGCGCGCGAGACGCAGGAACGGGCAGTGTGACTTTAGGGTATTTTCCCCTAGATTTGGGGGAAAAAATTGTTTAGGGTCTTTTAGAGAATACATATGTTTACATACATTTAGGATATTAATTAGTAAATTATTTCTCAATAAATAACAAAACTAACTAAAGACTTGGTTGGAATTTCATATGATGAATGCATTCCAAGAATGTAATTGATACAATTTAATAACGAATTAGGTTTTAATTTTATTTTCATGTTTTAAAATAAATAATAGTAGGTACCTTTGTTTCTTTTATTTTTAGATTAATGTTTCAGGGGAAAATATTCCGAAAAGTGCAGAATTTAGGAAAATTTCATGAAGAGATAAGGGAAATTATAAATCAGAGGGTGGCAACACTAGGAAGAGCGGTAAGACGCGTAACTTTTATTTTCAGTTATTACTATTTTACTAGAGTGCATTGCCATGAACCACTGATATTTGTCTACAGTGCCAGACATATCAGCCAGATAACAAGCTGTCATGTTATAATCAGTGATCGGAGTAGGTAGATTGATTTGGGGTCAATGATCTCAAACATTGATGTTAATATAAATATGCCTCCGGGATTTTGGAATTTCTTTGTATTAGTTTTTGAAAAAAAAGGCATACCAATATTATGCTTGCACTACCAAAGTACATCAAATCAATCTACGTATTCCGATCACTGGTTATAATATGAAAACAAATTATCGAGCTTTAGAAATTGGATATAAATAATTATTATAATAGCTTCTATGAAACTTTGAAAAGTTAGATTAAACCTCGGTCATCGCTAATAAATTATTATGAACAGCTTCGGAACTCGTGAACAAAATTAGAAGCATCAGTGTAACTCAATTTTGTCCAATGAAGCTAATAAATTAAAATAAATGACAAATTAATAGCTGAAACCGCATGCGAATAATATATTAAAATTAAATCCTACGATCTCATAGGAAAGGTTTGACATTATGCAATTATAATTTGATCATTTATATCTTCACTAGCTGTGCCCGCGGCTTTGCCTGCCAAAATAGCGCATGTCACCCCCTATTGTAAGGGATGGAAAAAAATTGTAGCCTATGTCCTGCCCTAGGATCGAGCTTCCCCGTAAAAAATTTCATAAAAATCGGTTCAGCTTTTACTATAAAAAGTAACCTATGTCCTTTCCCTAGGTTTAATCTATCTCTGTACCAAATTTTATCCAAATCGGTTCAGTAATTTATGCATGAAAGCGTAACAAACAAACAGACTTTCGCATTAATAAAAGTAGGGATGAGACAGGAACCGTACTATCTATTTTTATCATCGACGATTAGCAATTTAGTGCTCGCTGGATATGGAATGCTAACTAAACTAAACGTTTTTATCGCGATTGTTGTGCCAAAGGCTTTTATTTTAGGGTTATGAAAAAACACACAGCTATTTTTGTTCCTATAAATCAGTACATTATTAGAACTTATGCGTAATTTTTTTTTTTTAAATTGCCCCAAAAACTTAAACTCTTTTAAACCTTAAAACGCGAATGACCTAAGGTCAGAAGTTTAATACGTCCTAAATTTTTATTTAAATTAAATACTAGGTGCGCACCATAATTTTTCTGACCGATTACTTACTATGTTCCAGAAACGCAACGTATGAGTTTTAAGCCGGTGACACATGGCGACGGTCGCGGCTCCGGAATCGTCTTGACATTGGTCGATCCTTGGGCTGACGGGAATTGACTGAAGGATAGACCAATGGCAGCACTTGACCTTACAATGTCAAGACGAGTCCGGAGCCGCGTCCGTCGCCGTTTGTATGTGCTTTTAGAAAAGTGGGTGAACATGTGGTCAATTCTTATAAGATATATGACGATTTCTTGAGAAATTACAGTCGTAGTGCCCGCCGAGCCTTAAGTTAAGATGCAGTTGCAATATGGCTAATGTTGTTTGATTGGAGTGTAGTGTGGTTCTGACTTGAGTCAGACATAAATCCTTGAGGAGTTATGAAGTTAAATTTCAGTCGGATTCAATTGACAATTCGATTTGGTAGAAGGTTCTCGTTATCTAAAGTTATCCTTTGCCAAAAGTTAAGAAGACATTGGTATGACTATCGACCATCTATTTCATATAACTATTGCTACTAAGCTGTAATTAGTTATAAATGCAGTAAATAATTTTATTTATATCAAAATAGTTGTAAAGTTATAAAAAGTAAAGTGTAATTAATTTTAGTTTGAAAGACAAAACCACGGTCAAACCCTAGTTTTAAAGTTAAACAATACACATCAATTCAAAGGTCATATCTCAAACTAATCAGAGTCTAGTAAAAGTGAGAAAAACTTTTGCTATTAAAAACTTTACTACAATTATGTGCGACTACAAGTTTCTATAATATTAAATCTTAAAAAAAGACTTAGTGTGCTTCTCAATAAAAGCCGTACACACTTTGCTGCCATATAAGGTCTTACTTTATTAAATAACAATCTTCTAGGAATGATTCTATTGCAATACTTTTTTTGTGCAGGACTAATATTGAAATCATCAAAAAAATTACACTTCTCCGTAATTAACCTGTTTTATACGAAACCTGTTTTATACGAAACCTATTTTATACGAAACCTGTTTTATAGGTTGTATGCAGACATTGACTTTAATTTCTGATGCTCTTATAACAAAAGCCGTTGTATGTAGGCAAATATAATCATGTCCGAAAAGAAAGTTACATAATAAAATATCACCTTGCATTTAATTCAGCTATATTCTTTTTGTATCTAAGAATATACCATTAGTCTTATCATACACGCTTATGAATGCATAAAAAACTATCCAATTCTACTTTTTTAGTAAACGTATTGCTCAATTTTGACTCACATTGAATTTGACACTTTGGTACACGTAAAACATGGCTCTCAAACTTTTTTTAACAATCCAATATTTTTAATTTATGTACGATACAAACATTAATTATTATTTTTTACTAATGTTCCTTATACCTTTTATTTTGTCTTATACAACGCGTTCTTTTAGATTTTCCAAAAATTAAGGATAAATGTCAGATAATTTTTATTTCCAAATATAAAATTTGGTTGTTTTTTTATTTACAAAAACTATTTTTTTGCATTCAATTTGTCACGTAAAGTAGCAAAGTGATAGACGCCACAGCATTGTGAGTGACACTTACATACTCGTACGAACGATTCAAGGCACTGCATGTCTGTAATGCTAGCAAAAATCGGAAAATGTTTTTTACTTTGAAAAAAAAATATGACTAGGAGGCGTGTCGTAAGAGTCGACTAATTCCTGTAGACGGGCAGAAGCGTCTACAGGAATTAGTCTAACTACTAACTAAAGTAAATCTTATAAAAAACTGCGCTTGCCAACCCGCCTGCCAAGGGTGGCGAGTATTGGCAATTCCCCCCGATGAGTCAGTGGGGGAGGCCTGTGTTCAGCAGTGGACGTCCTATGGCTAAAATGATACTGAAATGATGACCCTTCCATATTATCTAAAATCCTTCGTTAATGCATCCCTAAGGTGCTAAATTAATCATTCATCGTTGGGCCAGAATGGAAGCAGAATTTATGTTAACAAAGCGCTGTCATTAGATTTGTTTATGTATTTTAATAATTTATCTTTGAGGTCTCAGGTTCGACATTTAGAAAACGAACTTTTTTCTATTGTCTTGGGTTTGGGTATTATGGTACTATGGTATCACAAGTGCTATGGCTACTTATCCTATAAGCGGAACCATATCAGTGTTTATTTCTATGATATCGCTATTAAATATTACCTACATAAACTGTCAAGATTTAGAAAGCCATCCTTGGCCGCTTATTTTTTTTTTTTGTTGTAGACTTAAATCCAGCTCCATGTAAAATCGTTAATTACGAATTATTTGAAAACAACAAGTTATATTTGGACATGTTTTCACATACATTCGGATAAGAAAAACTTAAGCTCGTACGAATATGTAATAAAATAAAAATGAATCCCTATTTCCCTTGGTCACATAACTTGAGAATCTTGAATCTTTTTTTTAATTTCTAATTATTTTTAGAGGGTTCTTACGTTTTTTAGAAAATTTGCACAGAAAATCGTTTATAAACTAAAGACCACGAGAACGAAATCGCGGTCAACACCATATTTTTTAATAAATAAATCATAACTATAAATTTTACTTTGCAAAGTTGTCGATTGTTTCGTGTAAATACGGCGTTCTTATAAGCGCAATGTGGTGCTTCAAGCGATTTTAATACAAACCTGAAGACGTACTATTATAAATTGTATGTATTCAAGTGTAATAATTTAGCGCTCTAAGACCTCAGGGCCTAGGTATTAATGAACTCTAAACACGTACTTGAAGTGCTCTGACACGACATTGGTTCAGCAATAACTTTTCAGTAAACCCTATAGATAATTCAAGTATTAATAAATTGTGGCCATTAATTCTAATTGCTTTAAATCTTTCAGCTGAATAGGCTAGTTTCCTAGGTCAAAAAAATATTATTCTATTTAGTCCGTCAGTTAGATTATCAAAAAATATTGGACCCATATTTTGTCTTTTGTCAATCAAACATAAAATGATAAAGATAAAGCGCATCAATGTTTGGGAATGAGAGCACGTGACGTCACGCCTTGCTAGACGTGTCGCAAGGCCTGACCCTACGCGCAACTTTAACGGGCTATATCTTCATCATTTTTTGTTTGATTGACTAGACTAGTTTTTAAGGCATTACCTTTGTTAATGAAATAAACTTATTTTATTATTTTTTTATTTTTTTATTTTATTGAGAAAAGAAAAAATACGTGACCAATCTTTTCTCTTAATGCAATTGACGGACTAATTCGATTTTTTTAGGAAACTAGCCCATTGCTAGTGTATGAAAGTATTGCCTTGCATTGCCTAAATTGCTCCATATTGCGTTGTATGGTGTGGTGGTATCTTGCTATTGTTAACTTTGACTTTAACTCATGAAGTCACAACTGACCAATATTTCTCGTGTAAGTGCACCTTTAGCAAAGTCGTTTTATGTCAAACTACGTAAACAAAAAAACAATAAAGTAAATCATAGAAATGATGTGCCTACCCATTTGTTTTTGTCATCATGAGTCAATAAACTTCTTTTTTATTTTTTTTATCTATGTTCCCTGTTTCTTTCATTGACAGAATCACTCACTAATCAACAAATTTAATACTTAATTTACGCACTAAAGTATGGTAATATTCATCTTATTCAGAGCTATGTTCTTGTGGGTGGAATTTTCATCTTTCTTCTCTATTCTATTTCATCTCCTTGACATCATTACACCATAGTTTTCCTTCACTTAGTCCAAGTATGACCAATTAATATAATAGACAAGCTGTTATAAAAATAAAAATAAACGGAAATCCAGGGATAGAGCACCCCAAGGGGTACCCGAATAACCCCTCCTTATGTTCCGCGATTTTTTGTTTAGTTTTCAGATTATTTTTGTTTTTTTTTTAACCTTAATTTACAGTCCTTAGTTATGTTTAGTTATGTTTCTGTAATAATGACTATTACAGAAACATAAATCATTAATCCTTACAGTCATTAACACAATTAAAATTGTATTTTTTTACTTTTCTTTCATGTAACTATGTGAGGTTTCTGAATAAATTATTTCTTCTTATTCTTATTCTATTCTTCAATTTATGGATGACATGACACTGTTACGCCATAAGTTGGTATCCAAAGTTAGTTAAAATTTTGGGTACACCGAACATGTTTCGGTTTTGCCGTGCAGGATGGCTTAAAATGAACCTTGAACAATTTCCGCACATCTCCAGAATATCAGATAGTATCAGATAGTGACCAAATACTTGGCTAAATATTGGGTTTGCCGAAACTTTGGTACCTATTTGTTTTCGCGATTGCTTTTAACACCCTATAACTAAAATTCGGTGAATACAAAATATGTAAAATCAAAACTGTTGGTAGTTCGGATACCCCTATGTTTGTTCTGTCTTTGAACTACCGCTGAAAGTATACTAAAAATATTTTTTCACCTTATTTTTGTGGAGCCTAAAATTCTGGTTCGTTCACACTTACTGCATTATCGGTCCCTTCAGTCAGAAATATCTACACAAGTCTGTATTCTTTCATAAGAAATCTTCGATTGATGAATATAATATGACATACTCAACTGAAATTATTTATATTTCTTATATATGTATAATAGACATAAACTATATACAATTGAAAAATTCATAAGACTTAGGAATTCATTATTATTATATATCATTATAAGAGTTGAAGGCAACCCAAAGAACGATTTTAGGTTAAAATTTAATAATAGGGGAGACCGGGGATAATTAGCTAGTAGATAATAGTAGACAGTCAACCTACCCTTATAGTCGTAATGACCTATTGGACAGTTACATCATTTAATAGGGAATATGCATAGATTTTTATTTGGTCTTTAAATAAATAGTACTTTCTTAATTAAAGAAACAAAACTTAAATAACTTTCACAAAATATTAATAGATACCTGACTTACAACCCATTAAAGTCGCGTGCTAGACAAGATCTGACATGTACCGTGACGTCACAGTACACGTCCGCCATATATTTATCATTGTATAAAGATGTTTTAGAAAGAGACAGGTATATCTCAATTTCTAATTACTGTAAAACTGTTATTTTTTACCTAAAATCAATTTTGTTTTAACTATTAGCACTATAATTTCTTATAAATATAGTAAAAACAATATTTTACTGTCGTGCATACAAGTACAAGAAATGAAAAACCGCGTGTCCGGCAACTGAACGGGAGGAGAAAACAGCTTTTTACACCCAGTTGAATAATGCAACATTTCCAAAAAGGTACTTTTTTAACAATTGGTCAACTTATCCCTGTAGTACACTATCCCCTTTCTCTCCTATTCGTCATATTAATATTTGTTTTTTTGTCCCGTATGAATTTTTTAAACTATCTGATTTCTATAATATTTTATAAATTGTGCTGGGAAAAGTTCTAAATTTAATTGAAGACCACGCAAAAATTTCAAGTTAAACAGTTCTTACAATCAAAAACCATAGTTTCTGTCTAAGTATCAAAATACTAAAGGTATGTGAGAATATTTGAAAAGTTCTTAATGGTGGATGAGGTTGTGCCATCATTGTATGATAGTTCTTGCAATATATACAAACAAGTGTAGTGTACTTATACTTAAGGCTTAAAAGTATAAATGCACTTTTGTGATAGTGTGCGTTACTAGCGGAACGGAGCTATTCTCAAAATTGCAAGTTCCTTCAAAATACGCCGAACAGCTTGGAAAATATTGTTGTTGTAATTTTTGTGTTATTAGAATATTAATTGTTATATTCGAATGAACTTTCAAAAAACGGGAAAAAAGTAGGACCAGGCACGCACACCAATGCATTGTACCTGTTTATTGTATACTTCAAACCACAAGTAAACGTTACACTTGTTTGTGTTTTGCAATGGTGCAAAATGTGAATCACATCACACACGTGCCGTGTGTCTCATGTGACGTTGTCCGAGGTTCCTAGACATCTTACCTTACGACCTTTTAAAAGAAAAAAATAGCAAGATGTCTGGCGACATCCGATCCACTTGGCGCAGTAATTTTAAGGGGGATCGTTTAAACGAGCACGGGAAATTTAAAATTTCCTACGTTTCTTACAAATAGCTACCCTGTTTTACATTAAATACTGCACAATGTTCACAAAATGTAATGACTGTAGAAATGATATTTTACTGAATAGTAATTATAACCTTTTTTTTATCTGGAAATAAATACTCGACACACAGACACACTTTTTTCGATGTCCAAATATAACTCATTGAGGTAAATTGTTAATTAAAGTGATCGTTTTTCAGTAAAACTATTGTTATTATAGCCGTGAATCACATATTCGCGGCTGATAAGTGAACACGGCTAACCAGTCGCTATTTGAAAAAACGTAAGACATTTGTATTTCACGGGCTGCCTTGAACGATCCCCCTTAACGCATAACAGAGCTGTACGAGTAGGTTAATCATTGTCTTGTTCTTCTAATCAAAAAATACGATTGTGCATTGATTCGAGATCGCCGTCTTCATCCACCTGTCAAAGGGTACTAGACGCGAATAGTTCAAAAACAAGAAATGTCCGTTGGTACAAAAATCTAATAATAAAGATCGGATTTGTAAGATCTAAGCGTAAAATATGAGCTTGTATTCTCAAGTGAAATTTTTCAACCGAATTCAAAAATGGAAGAGGTTCTCAATTCGACTGTATGTTTTTTTTAATGTAAAACGGCGATCTCAAAACATTTTATTACCTATTCTGTGCTTTTAAATATGAATTAATAATATTAAAAATGGCACTAATCACTTCAGATTAGGATAACAGATTTATGGACGATAATACAGTATACGGCTAGCCTTTCATCGCTTTCGTAAAACATTGGAAATCACATTATAGGTACTTATCTATTCCAATACAAATTTTGTAACAGGAATAGCAAGTTTTTTTTTTTGGTAGGTATTCTACTACTTAATAATCTAAGGACAAGGTTCCTGGCAGTGGTTGGAATGAAATTCTATTAAAAAATATTCGTGCTAAAATCACAAGTTCACAGTTTAACATCGGACATAGATCGTGATAGTAATTATTATCTAAGGGTTAGTAATTATTTTAAGCGTCATTTAGTTCAGTAGTCAATTGTGCATTATTAGTAAAGAAGTTTGTCAGTACAAAATAAATTTTCTCCAAAAATACTGGATACTCTTACATTATTAATTTTTCTCAAAGTTGGGGACGTCTCCAGCGCCGTGCCTGTGAACAAAGTAATAGTTAAGTCAAAGTTAAAGAAAGAAAGTTAATTATTAAACGACATTCTAACAAAAGAATTTAAAATGCACAGATATTCACAGTTACATGAAAAGGGGACAATCATTGACGCTATAAATACCTTAGGACCTAACTATTTACAATACTGCTTAGGTACTGTTCAGAGTTCGTGGTCATGGTTAGGTACGAACAAGTGACACAGTTTAAAGCGAGCCTGCTTTAAGAGCTAATAAGGGTGCTTTAATAAGGGGTCAAGTTACTTCCCTTTAAAATGTTATATTTAATAACTTCTCAGCATTTAACTTAACAACTTAACACCTAACTTTCTCAGCCCTTGCCAGATTGTCTGTCTTGTCTCGAAGCGCTAGTAGGGCCCAAAAAATAAGGAGACATATTTTTCCCCACATGGGCCAATAATGTTATTTTTGACGTTCATAAGTGGCAGTTTTCTGTCCTAAATTGAATATGATTTTTGACTTTTGACTTCTTAGAATTAACACTGATTAAACCCAACCAATGTTTTTTTTTTAAACACAAACAGCAGAATCTGTCAATGAAAAACAGTAAAGGCCAAAATTTCAGATCTAATTCGCTCATAAAACCAAACCAACAAAAACCAACTTTGTTTAAGAAGCATAGGTCAAAAATGAAACATACTGTTAGACCTTCCATACTAAATCTATTAGATAGTTGTGTATTTTTTAACCGACTTCAAATAAGGAGGAGGTCCTCAATACGTCGGCATCGTTTTAAAAAAAAAAGAATGTGCAGCGATCATTACTTAATTGTTCGAAAAGGAATACTTTCGGAATGGTCCCATATAAATTTGATCAAGTTCTGATGATGGGATTTATAAGAAAATTATCAAACATTGCATGAACTCCATACCGCGCCAACTGATTTTTATATCTATGTTAACCAATTTTTGTTATCACATTTTGACACATGCTGTTAGGCACAACCATAATTATCCTGAAACTTGGCTAAACCTCGGTGTTGCATGTTGTATAGACACTCACCCATGAGACCAACCGTTAGAATTGACTTTGCGTTGGCGTCCCGTCAAATGACTCCTCGTTGATCAGTCGCAGCTTCACCGACTCTCTCCTCAGGTTGTAGCTCGTAGATATATGACAGTGCTTCACATCAACCGTCAGTAAGTCTTCATTCAGCTCAACCCCACTTTTTTCTACATCTGCTGCGGCACTCGGCTTCCTTTTATGCCGGAACGAGGTAGCTCTTTGAGAGCTAGACAGGAAACTATCAGTCGTCGTATTTCCATTAAAAGTCTTCTCACCCTGGCCCGCACCTAACTGCTCCAATTGAATATTTCCTCGTAATTGTGCGGACGTATCGATACAGGGAATTAACTGCTTGAACTCCTTACGAAAATTCTCATTCATCCAAGCATAGATGAATGGGTTGTAGCAGGTCGAAGACATAGCTATCACATGCCCCATGAAAAAAATTAAGAAGTAGTACTTCAAGTGGATAGCATAGATGTAGTAGTCATTGCACAAGTTAATGACGTTTAGGGGCAACCAAGAAAGACCAAAGATTGTAACCATTGCGATCAACATCTGATTTGTCCGCCGCTTTCTATTTTTATCTAGCTCTTCTTTCCGGGAGTTTTTACTTGCAGCTTTTGCTTTAGCTCTGTCATTCAATTTGAAACTGACACACGTATAGCAGACAGCAATCACGATGAATGGCAAAACGAACTGCAGAATAGATGTTACGGATCCGAAAATTCTTCGCATCTTCTCCGTTGGCCACGTTTCTTCACAGAATCTCCCAATTTCCAAATCATAATACGTCATAAATATGGCGTACGGCATGGTCACAGTGATAGCGAAAGTCCAAATCATTATTATGACCGTTATACACGTCTCTATCTTCATTCTCGGTCTAAAGGGGTAAATTATTACAAAGAACCTATCAATAGCAATAGACATAAGAGTTAAAGTGGATATGTATACACTGCACCCTTGGGCAAAAGGCATTATGTGACACAGTATCGAGCCCCAACTCCAGGATCCTCGAAAGGAGTATAATGGGGTGAAAGGAACTGCGAAAATACATAGCAAAATATCAGATAGCGCTAGGTTACTGATAAATAAGTTTGTGACTGTCTGCATTGCTTTGTTTCTGATCACGACGAAGCATACTAGAAGGTTGCCGACAAGTCCCAAGACAAAAATGATAGTGTAGATAACGCAGAACAAGGCTTGAACTATTTTGTTGTCTATGATGTTTTCGTACCCGGTTGTTTGCGGCGAGGGCAGACTGTCTGGCGTCCCATTACGAAATTTATCTGAGACATTGCTTAGGAGCGTGTAATTCAGTGCTGTTTCGTTCATTGCTTTCTATTCAGGTGGTTTCTTCCAATGTGAAAGATAACAATTTATTCTTAGCTTTAAAATGACAGCTTTACGAGTTTCGACGATGGAATTTATCGTTGGCGAACCCTGTAACAAAGGAAACGTAACAATTTTAGCATTTGTGTTTCGTCGTAAACCTTTTTGTTTGACACAGCAATCGTAATTTAGAGTCGTAAAGTGAGCGGAACTTTGTCAATATCCCAGCAGTTGGTAACAATATAACGTGTAAGATGAGTGAGTGACAAATGTCGCTCGTAAGCTGAGATTAGATGGGGAAGCCTTCTAATAATGCACGAAAGAAGCACCAGTTGCGTCACCATTCCAACTAATTATGTGCTTTAGCATCATTTTATAAATAAATCGTACTCATTAATTATTTTTGCTTTTAAATACAGCCAGGAAGTTAATAATAGCTGAAAAGGGTTAATTTTAAAACACTAATAACCTCCTAGGGGCTGACTCTACTGCTGAAATGCCTACAACAACTTTTTCTATGGGACAAACATATAATCTAAAAACAAATTTGACTGCTCTATACAAACTTATGTCAGCTGGTCGGCGGTTCATTAAAATGGGGAAGTGTTTTTTTTTGCGATTTCGATGTTGGTCCCATGTTTGATAAAGTAGTTTTATGATATTGACCCTAAGACCTTATTTTTACATTTTGGCATTACCTTGCAATGTACCTATATTATTAACCCCCAACGCCCCACTATCGAGTAAACAGTTTCTTACTCGCTCTAAATCACTTTATAAAAAATGAAAAAATACCTTTTTAAGTACTTGTTGCATACCAACATGAAAACTTATCAGCAAGCTACAAAAAATGTGTAAGAAATTGTTTACAAGAAGGACTTTTTGGCAAGTAAATCAATTTCTGTTTCTAAACTGGTTTTACACCGCAATCTACACTGACAGCTGACCACTGTAAATGCACAAGACTCACTGCTATCGGGCCAAGAATGGGCGTACGCTCCCGACTGCCATGGCTTCACAAGAACGCGCGTCTCAATATTTTTATTTTATTTTATTTGTTTGTTTATCAACTGTTGTTACAATATATCTTTTTTAATAATTATATTGCAAGTGTAACTTTAAGTTAATGCACGACAGATTTACAGAAAAACACTGCTTGTACCATTTCACACACGTATTAAAAATTCTTAATAGGTATTTTAAAGGAAAATAAAATTTATTCAAATCAAAAAAGCAAACATTTTTTATTAAGGCGCAGGGTAAGGAGAATACACGTAAAAGAGGTGTTTTTGCACAAGTTTTCTGGCGAAAATACTGAATATAGGATGTCGAAATTAGTATATCATGTAACTTATATGTTGAAGTTTTTCCTGTTGTATCTAAATACTAGTTATTATTTCTTATAAACACTAAAAATATATCAAAGTACCGCGAATATCACGAGCTTGTACACATTTATATTTTAAACGACGGTTTTGTTTAGTTTCAAAGTTGGTTTAGTTATTTATAACATTCGTGCCTTTAGGTTGAAGTTTTTTTTTTTTCAAATTGTTAACAAATTAGGAATTTTAATGGATTTCACTCTTAGCGCCTACTTTTCCATGAGCGGATATTTTGCTCGCAATGATAATCTATTTGCACAGGAGTTGCTCCTGCGCAACGGATTCAGTTTAGTCTGCGAGAAGCATTTTTATTATCTTAGGCACGTAATAGAAGTCGCGCGAGCTGACGCTAAATGCTCAAGGTCACTTGCCTTACCCGTCGCCTTAACTCTAAAGGGGATAACACATGTAGTCTATTGCACTGCCTAATCGCACATTTCTAACTGAAATTGAGTACAATATCGGCTAACCTTCTCCACAAAAGTCCAGGTTACCGTTTAACACATCTCTGATCTGATCTAACTATAAATAAAACTGTGGGTGAAGAATAGTATAGAATTTTAAAAAAATTAACCGACTTCAAAACACTAAAATGCTAAAAATAATCCTAACACTTAAGTACCTAATCAGTTACTTTTGGAGTCGGTGCCAGCCGATGAGAGATTCAATGTTTTTGTTTGCACCGACTCCAAAAGTAACTGATTAGGTACTTAAGTGTTAGGATTATTTTTAGCATTTTAGTGTTTTGAAGTCGGTTTTATTTTTTTTAATAAAATTTACTTATTTCATCTATTTTTAGTGATAAATCCTAATCTAACTGCTGAACACCAATTTCATCTCCTATTTTCCTACCCTTAGGGGTGATTTTCATTTTGCAAACTTTTATCATATTACCTTTGAAGTATAAGCTATTCAATAAAACAAAAATCATCAAAATCGGCTCATATTTGTCGAAGATAGGTAACAAGAACCACAACCAAAATATTATCTGGGTATATATTTGTTGATTTTCTCAAAAAGTTCTAAAATCAATTTCGATAAAATTTATATGGAATCACCTCTGAAGTATGATCTACCAAACAAAAAAAGAATCATTAAAATCGATTCATAATTGGCCGAGTAATCGCGTAACATACATACAAAAAAAAAAAACATAGTCGAATTGAGAACCTCCTCCTTTTTTGAAGTCGGTTGAAAATATCTATCATCACAAAACACAACGTACTTTCAACAAGTACACGGGACAATCTGAGGTGCCAATGTGAGAAATTAAATAATGAAAATAAAAATATTAATTATAAGAATTTGGTTACAAGAGCAGGGCTTGATCATCTTCTTTAGAGTGCGAAAACACTTGTGTCAGAGAGGCCTTGCTCTCATAGCATTATATAGGATCACATAGTTACAAAATCACAAGATCAAGAGTTATAAACAAGTTCAATGTTATTATAATTATACAGAGTGTAACGAAAAGGTGAAATAAAACTTTAAGGGGTTATTCTACGGCTAAATTACGTTAACTTTTTCTATGGGACCAACATCGAATTCGCAAAAAAAAAAAACACTTTCCCATACTAAAACGCGATCAGCTGGCATCAGTTTGTATGGAAACGTCTTTTTTTTTTTTGAGATTTCGATTTTGGTCCCATAGAAAAAGTTGATGTAATTTAGCCGTAGAATAACCCCTTAAAGTTTTATTTCACCTTTTCGTTACACCCTGTATAGAAAACGGTATAATTAATGACAAAGCAGTTCGATCAATTACTGAATTACTTCTGAAGGTAAACTTTGGAGTCAAAAAACTATTAAAAGATAAAATGGATACCCTAGAGAAAAACAGTTGCAAAGCATTAACCGAAATACGTAATATACCACAAAAAACACCACATCACAAAACAAGCTTTTCCAAATATCGTTGTAGAAATCGCTCACTGTCCTAAATTTGGAGGGCCTGATACGAGTAAATTGGTGATTAAAGACATCCACAGATTCAAAAACGGAACAATCGGCTATAATATCCTAACGACATTATGATAAACCTCTCTAAAATTGAACCCCCGCCAAGCACACACACTATTATAACTTTCAGGCAGTCCTAAAATAATTTTTATTTCTTATTCCTTTTAATTACTAAAGCAATCGAACTTAATATATCGCAAAAGAAAAAACAACTAGCTGGTGCTTTGACATCGTATAAGAAAGTGTTTGTAAGAAAAGAAGAAAGAAATACACAGAATAAAATTAAAGCGGAATTGGAATTGCACTATCGCTTATAGGAATAATTTACTGTCTGTTTCCACCTCATTGTAATTAAGCTTATTATTGTGTAGAGTTTCTATTCATTACAATCTTAATAGATAATAAAAATAGTCTGATAATAATGCAAATTATCATTTAAGTAATTAAAATACAGCATTGTTAGAACCATCCTTGTCCTATATTTATACGCGATTACACTGTGAACAGCCGCGGAAAACCATAAACTTAAGACGAAGACAGAGAAGTTTTTCATTAGCCGAATATAGCCGAAGTTGCAAGAAAACCTCTTCGTTTACGGATTGCTCTGGCTACCCGTTAGGTCACAGCCACACTGATGTATGCCTCATTAAGTACCTGGCGACTAAGTAAGACGACGACTGGCTTGGCAGCCTTGTTAGTCGCGTGACGTAGTGTGGCCGGTCTCAAATATGTTCATATGTTTTTAGGGCTGCGTACCTCAAAAGGAAAGGAACGGAACCCTCAAGATCACTTTGTTGTCGGTCTGCCTGTCAGGACGTCTGTTGGAGATGACCACCATGGTATAGTGGTTTATGCTCAGGACCACAAAACTAAGCGGTCATGGGTTTCAATTACACAAGAGTAAAGTTTTAATTGGATGAGCACGCTCTTGTGTGCCATATAATCAATCTAAGTATGTCTATTTGTTATCTAGTCGCCATGTCATAATCTGCTTGTAGGAAGAACTCATACAGGGTAGGACACAACGACTGACTTTTCCGTAATTGCCGATACCGATGTGCAACTGTTTTACGATGGTTAGCGACCTAAACGTTTTCTTTATGAAAACGTCATCATCATCATCATCATCAAAATAAAACGTTATTAATTTTAAATCAATAGTAAGGCGGCTTAGTAAATATTATGCAATAATGGCATGAATGAAGTACATTTTCGTGAAGGTTGAGAGTGATTAAACTGTCACAGTTAGAAAACCCGACTGCTACCAATATTTAATCTGAACTATAAAACATTGGAGCACATATTTGTCAATAGTTTTTCGCCACAAATTATATTCGAATTCGACAGTGAACTTACGAGTTACAGTTTGTTTGGACAGCGAGGGTTTTCCTCTGTTTTCCTCCGTCAAAACTTGCTAACTCTATTAGAGTTATCTACTTTCAGTTTTATATTTTTTACTTTTTTATAAAGCAGATAAACCTGAAGAAGTTTCTGTTTGTCAGGTTGGCATTGATAATTTTAACACAATTATATTCACAAAACTGCTACGCTCCGATTCCAATTCAGTGCTTATTTATCTTGCCATGTAACTAACTAGGTATGTAATCAAATCTTGGGAATAGTGTTTAACCTAATTCTAACTGACGTATCGATTTAAAACTTAGTAAGTATTTGACGTTCGAGAGGCAATACAATTATTGACACCATCGAAAATAAAGTCAGGAGGTAGGTAGTATAATGACTAGTTAAAACCTTCGTGTTTGGGCTCATTCAATTCGTTTTGACGAGTCCAGTACATATACGAGTAGTTACGTGTGTTTTATAGTTTTTCAAACTATGATTTCAATTAACTAGCTTCACTTATTACTGAAAACGTTTTTTAATTTATTCTGTAGTATCGATTTAAAAACCTTGCAAGTATGTGATATTCGGATGACTTTCAATAATTTGATACCATGTGCTGATCTGACGATGGAACCAAGAAGTAGGTAGAGATAGTGGATATCTTTAATCATAATCATCATCATCATTTCAGCCATAGGACGTCCATTGCTGAACATAGGCCTCCCCCAGTGACTTCCAGATTGGCCGGTTGAAAGCGGCTCGCATCCAGCGGCTTCCTGCAAGCTTTACCAGGTCGTCTGTCCAACTTGTAGGTGGACGTCCTACGCTACGCTTGCCGGTACGTGGCCTCCATTCCAGAACCTTTCTGCCCCATCGGCCGTCAGTTCTACGTGCTATGTGCCCCGCCCACTGCCACTTCAGCTTGCTTATCCGTTGGGCTATGTCAGCAACTTTTGATCGTTTACGAATCTCCTCATTCCTGATTCGATCTCGCAAAGAACGCCGAGCATAGCCCTTTCCATAGCACGCTGTGCAACCTTGAGCTTTCTTATGAGGCCCATAGTGAGAGGCCACGTTTCAGTTCCATATGTCATCACTGGTAACACACACTGGTTGTAGACTTTCGTCTTTAGGCACTGAGGTATTTTAGACGAGAAGACGTTACGTAGTTTTCCGAACGCTGCCCAGCCGAGTTGGATTCGACGATTGACCTCCTTCTCAAAATTTGATCTACCTAACTGGATCACTTGTCCCAGGTGTACATATTTGTTAACAATTTCGAGAATAGAGCTCCCAACTGATACTGGGTAGGGCGCAACATGGGCATTGGACATGATCTTTGTTTTGTCCATGTTCATTCGAAGGCCTACTTGTTGGGAAACTTGACTAAGGCCATCGAGCATTGTGCCAAGGTCTTCAAGCGATTCTGCCATGACCACGATATCGTCGGCAAACCGAAGGTGAGTGATGTACTCGCCGTTAATTTTGATGCCGAATCCTTTCCATTCCAGGAGCTTGAAGGCGTCTTCCAATGCAGCGGGGAACAGTTTCGGAGATATAACATCTCCCTGCCTTACGCCGCGCTGCAGAGGAATCGCCTTCGTGCTCTTTTCCTGTACTCGGACCGACATGGTGGCGTTTTTATATATTTAATGGCTACTTGTAAAGCATTCCTGTTTCGGCTTTTTTATTTGTTTAGACGAATCAAATACATAGGTACACTATGTTTTATAGATTGAAAAATTAGTATCGAAACTGAAAAATTTTACAGCTTTTGTTGAAAATCAAACCCATGTACTATGCTATCTCAACGATTGCTCTTCCAAGTGAGCCACAATTTTTTTTTATAACAGAGCATACCAGACAAAAACTGTGGAAGACAATAACGTCTTCATAATTTTTGAATTTAAATGATGATAGACAGTCTTTTACATTGACAAAAACGTATAAAATTTACCTGGCGAACGGCAGAGTTCTTTTTTTAATATTGTATACTGTAATAAATAAACAAAATAATAATTATTACTACTTGGCCGACAAGGATGAAAAATTACGCATGAAAACGATTAAGTACGGTGCGACATGGGCGCTCTTACCACATAATTTATCTTGTGTCAAAATTGTCAGGTGTGACCCACTTTCAACCCGGGAATACCATTAACCCATTTATGTTCATGAGTACACATAAGAAACAAAACTATTTTTAATGATCATATGTGATTCAAATAGCATACAACCTGTTGTGGTGAGTAATGGAAAGGGAATATTTTTGCAGTAAAGTTCGCAATTATTTTTTTTCGGACTAACAGATAGTTGATGCTAATAAGCATTGCGCAATTAATTTTTTATGTTGCTGAATGTTTTTTTTTTAGTGCAACTTTTATTAGTACGTAGGGGCGGTGGTTGCTTTTGTAAGCAAGACATCGAACCCTACTATCGAGGGAAAAATTCGAAAAATGTTTACTGCAGCGTCCCCTGGCGTCTCACACCATAAACCTTCACTAAAAATCGCACCTGGATAGGTCTAACCGTTTTGAAAATAAATTTTATCATTCGTGTGCACATGAACAAACCAAAATCCTCTCACCCTTAACCTCCTTTTTTCCGTCGTAGGTGAAAACACTCTGCATAAATGTACCCTACACGAAATTCTATTCAATATTTCTTCGGCACCATCCAAGGAAGTATTCGCGGGTCGTTTATTTAAAATATCGTGCGTGGTGGTAGTAAAATGCAATAACACACAATTTACGGCGCCATTCACTTAAGAGGCCTACGTACAGTGTATTTATTTTTATAAGAACGTTGCGCTTTATATCAAAACTGCGAGTCAGATCTAAACTAATACGTCATTTAGTTATTTTACAAATCATATAGATAGAGGGTTTGAACAGCAAATAATATAGTATGCCATGGTCGGTCTGTCTATCTAATTTTCATCAAAATTCATGTAACTATTAATTAATCTAATATTTTTGATATTTTTGAAAATACTTACATTTATTAAATAATAAAGGATTTGATTTTGATAAATTATTATTCGTATTTATTATTATTTGGCAATCCCCCCCGATGATCAGTCATTAGGGGAGGCCTTTGTTCAGCAGTGGACCTCCTATGGCTGAAATGATGATGATGATGATTATTATTATTTGTATAAGTCCGACACCTAGTAGCATGGGCTAGGCTATATAGCACAAAAAATAGCATCATTGAATATAGATTCACATTACGTAGGACCCTTAATGCTTTAACACGTTGGACTACAAATAGATGAAAAACGTTATAAATTACTAATACTTAATTTTTCATCAAATATGATCGCGTTAACCATTGTGGTAATAATTATAATCTTTTCCAATGTTGACATACTTAAGATAAAATTTTATAATGTAAATAAATTATTGTTGATTTGAAGACAAAAAGTTAGCTTAACTACTACTAAGTTATTTCTTAAGTTTTTTCAACAGTCTTCAAAAAAGAAGGAGGTTCTCAATTCGACGTTTATGTTTAATTTTGTTGGTTTTGGACCCTGCTGAAATACAACAACTTTGAAACCAACATCGAAATCTTTAAAAGAAAATCATTCTCCATACATGTCAGCTAATTAAGTTTAGGGCGGTTTAGTAAGGGGCAGTGTTTTTAGGGTACCGTAACTCAAAATGAAAAAACGGAACCCTTATAGGATCACTTTGTTGTCCGTCTGCCTATATATCTGTCCAGAACTCAAGACCCTTTATCTCAGGAACGCTTGGAGGTACCCAGATGAAATTAAAACCTCATGTTAACGGTCCCTTAAAGCTGCAAAACCTCCTACCTCTTAGTTAACGTACAGACGACAGCACGTCAACCTACCACAAAACGTAAAATTTTCTCAACTGATTTTAATCTCTAAGTGTCACACATAAAGTGGAAAATCAATTCAATGACCTCAAACTTATTGGGTAGGTTGACCTTCCGTTATCTGTACAAAAAGATACAGCTGTTTATGTCGCAAGAAACGTGTATTTCGACAATATCAAGAGAATCTAAATTTATAGGGCACTTTCCGTTGACCCGGAACTATAAAATTTGGCAAGTAATATCGTCTATACTACAAGTACAGAGAACAATCTGAAAACTATACGTTTATAATTAAATGAATCGATTCCTAAAATATTTCTAACATGTACCTACAAATCTGTACGGAACCCTGGGTGGCCGAGTCTGTCTCGCACTTGTCAAGTTTTATTGAAGTGGGTTCAAAACGGCTATTGTCTGGGTTTTCTAGTTTTCAAACGGTTGAACTAAATTTATGTTTATATGTGTATATGTATTTTGTTTTTTAGATAAAGTATGTAATTTATTTGTTAGAAGTCTTATCTTTCGTGGATCATCGTGCCATATCTTAGAATTCTGACCTCAAATATTATTTCAACCTAAAATCGGTTGATGATTAACCTATTTCAAAATAAGGTTCGATGACAATTTTTTCAGGTTTAATTATTTCTGTCTGCTGTTAAAAATCATACGCGTGGATAATTTAACTCATTCATGAAAAAATTGCACCATATTATGTGCATTTCGTAAGGTCCTTGTTGGCTCGCCGTGCCTACGCCTCTGATTAATGACCGCGCGGCTTTCGTAGTCTCTCTACTGACTTTATTTTCGGTTATTTTAAAGTTTTTTTTTTTCGTAACATACTCGTACGATTATAAAAAATAAAAACGATTAAAACGCTTTTTTATACTGTTCTATAAATCTTATTATTTAAATTTGGCACCCCTTTGCAATGTAACCTTGTATATACCAACCAACCAAAACAAGTACAAAATGTCGCGAAAATCTGCCAGTGACCGTGTCCCATCAGACCGCGTTAAACCTTAATGAGCCAGCCTCCAAAGGTATGTTGAGTGGCCAAATTATACCCGAGAGAACCACCGTAGCAGCATTAACTAAATACCTAATGAACCGCTCCAAATTCCATGAACCCAACCGCTGACAGTATTGCGGAAATCGTCAAACTTAGAGTCGTCTCTTTCTACTGCGGTTAAGTGCACGAGAGGGAGATGGTTGGACACGGACGTCTTGACAAAATTCATAGGTAAGTTATTTATAAAACGTAGTCGGAGATTTCTTTTGCAGTACTGTTTTTTTATAGAGATCCATACGAGTTCGCGTTAGCTAGACAGAATGGTGAAAAGACAATGCTATTCCCTCAACTATAATATGCATATCTATCGAAACAGGCCATGCTCATAATATATCTTCAGTTGGTTATAGGCCCGAATTTCACTATACTGCGCCACTTCTTACGGCCCCGTGCCAATCTTTAACAATTCGTTACACTCGCCACTCGCCCAATATCGTCAGACCATTTCCACCCTTCGTCTCTTTCTAGGCCACCACTTGATCTAGCGACCGTCTTCTCTTCTTGCGAAGTGTCCCGCTCATTCCTACTTCAGCTCGGCAATGCGATTACCAACGTCTTTGATCTTCGCCGTGAATGAATGACTCGACATTTTGATATACGATTGACAGGCGAAATCTCAAGCATGACATTCTCCATGACCCTGCGCGACTGCTATTTTATACATGAAATATCTTAATGCATTTTTTTCTAAGCTACCTACTGACTTAATAATTAAAACACTGGTGTAGTAATAAAAAAAATCCTTTTAACTATTATGTTATTCTAGCCCCAAACTAAGCCGAGTTTGTACTATATGACTGAATAACGATTAGATACTTTATTAAGGATCACTATTATAGACCCCAACAATGGGCTAGTTCCCTAAAAAAATATAATTCGTCCGTCAGTTAGATTAACAGAAAATATTAGCCACGTATTTCTTCTTTTCTCAAACAAACAAAAAATGATGAAGATATAGCCCGTTAAAGTTCCGCGTAACGTCACGCCTTGCGACACTTTGATGCGTTTTATCTTCGTATTTTTTTGTTTGATTGATAAAAGACAAAATATGGGTCCAATATTTTTTGTTAATCTAACTTACGGACTAAACAGAATAATCTTTTTTTGACCCAGGAAACTAGCCTATTAGCGGTCTATAATGTTGTTCCCTAATGAAAATATTTAACGTTTTAAAACGCCTATGGTCATAGAGGTTACATTTATAGATTGTTGTTCAGAAATTGTAAAAACGTCAAAGAAAATTTGGGATTCTCTGGTGGTCTGATGTGCCGCTGCGTCACTCGTTGCACGTTCCAGCGTCGGCGGTTCCCGCCGAAAATCAGCGTCGTGATAAGTGCGTGGCAAATGCTGAGCCTTTTCGACACATATGATTTATATTGTTTTGTGTATTTATTTTTTCTCTCGTGTGTCGAATAAACGTTTCTTTGTTGTGTCAAACAGTTTACAATAAGGAAAAATGCTTTTTTCAAACTCAATTGTTATCCTTGGGATTTAATTTCTGATAAACCTTGCAATTATTTAATTTATTGAAGTCTCGGCTTTTAAATAAATTATGCCCGCTCATTTGCAACATCTTTACTTTTCTTTTTACTTGAAGAAGTAAAAGTGCTAAGTTAACATACAGCCGCAATAAATTGATTACGCAAAACAAATTTTCTTCGATTCTATTGTAACGAAGTGGAATAATACGTTTCCTAACGCTTTATCGTATTCCTTTGAACAATCTTAAACATCCTCCAATCTAGGACACTGTCTGTTCCTTGTTACGGTTTAGGAATCCCTCGTAAGATAGAAAACCTTGGTGAATCGGTGACAGATGCTTATTCAGGTATAGTTTTTTTGCCTTTGATCAATTTATAGCATCAATATAATCATGAAAAAATTATGTATATTCGCAAAAATCTGCATTTATTTACCATAAAAAATGACATACCCGGCGTTACATACCCGACATAAAGATAAACTTCTCGTTCTAAATTTCAGATTGCACAAATATATTTTAAATAAATTACCACAACCCATTGCTGAACTACTTACCTGTAAATAAACTTAAATAACACGTTAAGATGATTATAATGAAAAAGGGCTGTTATTATAAAAATGATAAAAATTTATGGATTTTAAACCGCTTAGCTCACATCAAAACTTTTAAATATATATTTGAAAAGAGGCTGAAAATTGTCGTTAAATTTCTTGCGCTGCTTTTTCACGGCACTAGCCCACAATCTGTCGCGAACCAGTGGTAGGACAAAAAAAATGGGACTTGTAAAAGTGTCTTTAACACTTCAAAAGCCAACCATACCATACAACATCAGTACGTGTTAAAATGGCCTATTTGCAAATAAAAATGACTTTTTATTTTGTTTCTTAATATTGTAAATTTTAGTCTGATCAATGTTCTAGATCGCTGAGGAGATTGGTGTGATAACTGATACCTGGTAGCTAGCTAAGTATTTTTTTTATCATTTAGTACTTAGTTTCTTTACAATAAAACCGTTTAACTTAAAAATATTTTTTACTTATTTTATTTATGTGTAAAGATAAATATATCAGAAGACACTGAACCCAAATATCTCATATGCTACTTGAACTTCGCCGTCTTTTTGTACGTTCGAAAAGAAGGCGCAAAAACGTTCATCAAGGAACTTTCTAGACATTTAACTACAAAGGAAAATCTGAAACCCGGGAAACGTGCAAAGAAAATTGCTGAAACATTCCCAATGTATTATTAATTTCCATTACTTCCTCATTCTTTTTCACGTACTTTGATATGTGGAGTATTTTATAGGCCATTCACTAATCGGTCACTACTAATTGAACTAAAGTCGCTGACATAGCCTAACGGATTAGCAAGTTAAAGTGGCAGTGGGCGGGGCACATAGCCCGTAGAACTTACGGCCGATGGGGCAGAAAGGTTCTAGAATGGAGGCCGCCTACAGGCAAGTGCAGCGTAGGATGTCCACCCACAAGGTGAACAGACGACCCGGTAAAGGTTGCAGGAAGACGCTGGATGCAGACCGCCATTCCAACTGCCCATTCTGGAAGTCATGTTTGGAAGTATGGAGAAGGCCTATGTTCAGCAGTGGACGTCCTATGGCTGAAATGATGATGATGAATGATGATACAAAAAAATTATAACATACACTATTAGCGTTGCGTACCTAAAGACACCAATGAACCCTATTACTAAGTCTACGCTGTCAGTCCGTCCGAAAATAAAGACTGACTATTGATAAAGGCTTGCTTGTAAACCGTAATAGGTAATTATTTGAATATTTTGCTAAGAATTAACCAAAACCAGACAGGACTTGTATTCTGAAGGTTCTGTACAAACTTAATAAGTTATACACAGTTCATGCTCAAATTGTGAAATAAGTTTGTATTCGCAATAAAAAAAATACGTTTTGTAATTAATTTGCTCTAAAAAAATATTTAATGGGTTTTCAAATAATGATCTTAAATTTCATTTTTCATTTTGCGGAAACCGGCAAGCTACGTAGGAAACAAATGTCTGGCCATGCCGCCACCGCCAGATCCTGGCAAAAGGGGTAGATTCAAAAGATGCTGGCTTGACGTCGTGAGGGCTGACATGCGTGCCAATGATGTCACAACTAGAAACGCTCAAGACCGCGCGAAGTGGAGGAGTAGATCAAGGAAAGCAGACCCTGGGCTCTAAAGCAATGGCTTTGGATGCAACCGGCATTAACCGTATAGATGAAGAAGAAGAGAAGATCTTAAATTTCATGTCAACAGTTATTATTTTTTAGTTTTCATTCGGACATTGAGTATTATTTAAGTTATATTTGTTTTATACAAGTAAACAATCTAAATATTTAACGGTAAAACAATTAGTTTAACAATGGCTTTGATGTTAATCTGTGAAATCTCGACAAACGAATTAGACTATTTCGGTAATACCTAATGGTTAATATCCCTCGAGGGAATGACAAAGAGAAACGTGACAGAATGTGAACGGCTTTGAATCAAAGAAACGGCTCCGGAAAATTAAACAGACTGACAAAAACTCGGATAAAAGTACGTCTCATTATCCTTGCGTATGGTGAACAGAAAAATTTCTGCAAAAACCATTTGATGCTAAAGTTTAATTTATTTACTAAGAAGATTAAACCTATAAATAGTTAATAAAACTGATTCATTAAGTAAATACGCCCTCTCCCCGGCACTTAATACGTCTCCAAATATAGCAATGCCTTACCACCGCTCTCTAGGGACTACATATTGGCTGATGATGAGAAGAAACGACGCAAGAAACTCAATCACCTTTGTCAGCCTTTATTACAAGAAATACAGTTGCAAGAAAGATACGGAAGGATATACAGGGTTACATTGCAAAGGGGTGCCAAATTCAAAATATAAGATCTAGGGAACAATATAAAGAAGCAAGAATATCCGAAAATAAAATCAATAGAGAGACTACGAAATCCATTCATCAGAGGCGTAGGTACTGCGAGCCAACATGGACCTAACGCAGTGCAGATACGATGCAATTTTTCCATAAATAAATAAATTATCCACGCGTACGATTTTTAACAGAAGATAGGAATAATTAAATGTGAAAAAAATTGTTTTGTTCTTTGCATAATTCGATTGAGTTACTGATTCTGAGCCACTCCTAAAGATTTGGCACCCCTTTGCAATGTAACCCTGTATAACCAGGAAGGTATAGAGACAGTTACAAGACATTAGTAAGTGCAACCTAGATAAAGGAAGTCCATTAAAAAATAAAATTTCCTTTGTGTTTATAATACTCGTCCACTTTATGATATTGTTTTTGGACAGTTATTTTGAATTTATACTTTTTATTTTTTGTAAGATGATGTCTTGATAAACAGCATTTACCTACATTTAATAATAACTAATAATGCAAACATGACAGGCAATATCAAACTTCACAATATTCCCGGATGCTTATCATGTGAGTTACGTAAGCTAGTAGCTAGTTCATAAGTTCATATCACTCAACCAAATAATGCAAACTATTTCTACGACAAATTGTCTCATACCTATACCAACAAAGTTTCTGCGTTTCTAGGGTTGAACAATGTTATTAATATTTTGGATATGTAGCTCAATTTAAATGAAAAAAATCGTTCTGAACAAGCATTAAATGTAAGTTATCGTATAGTTAAAAAAACAAAACCAGGATAGACTACAATACAGAATGATACTGTATTGTAGTCTATCCTGGTTTTGTTTGTAGTTGTTTATCTTTGGATGTGGTTATAAAACAAAACACTGTCAAGATATTTTAGCGACTGATTAAAATTTCATCAAAAATGTGGTGAAGTCTAGCGGAGCACGCTTACTTATTCAGTAAATCTATTTTAAGCTTTTTTTAAACTTGCCTAACTTTTTAAGGCCTTTTAAGTCATAAATATTGAAGTAAGAAATATTTTTCCTTTACAATCTACCTGTAAGGAAAACTATCTTCTTCTATTAATCAACTTCTCACTTCAGTCCTCCTCAAAAACATTTTGGGTATCTATTCAAAGTCAATAAGGTTGATCTGAGCACGACATTTCAAATTAACCTTTGACATATCGAAGACACCGAATGAATTAAATCACGGCCAAGACACTCGACTGATAAAAGGATATATTTTCCCCGATTTGTGGTGTAAATAAATTGCCCTAAGTGTTCTTCGGCTGATAACACGATATATTATATTGGTGGGCGTTTGTAATTCTGTTATTGTGTTGGTGTCTGACCTTATTTACGGTGTTGCAATACTTTTTGGGTCACGTTCAGTGATCGGAGTAGGTAGCTTGATTTGGGGTCAATGATCTCAAACATTGATGTTAATATGGGCATGCCGGGACATCCGGGATTCCGGAATTTCTTAGTATTAGTTTTTGAAAAACGGCATATCTATATTATCTTAGCACTACCAAAGTACATCAAATCAATCTATCTACTCCGGTCACTGGTCATGTTAGGTTTAAAAAATAGGGAATAGACCCAACACAGTTACGATAAGATAACACAACACACAATTTCGACTTTATACAGTGTACGGTTCTTTTGTCTTTTAACGCTACGTGAACTACATTAAGATTTACTGAATTAATATTCGTGTGTATTTTATTTATCACCTGCGTGATCACAACAATGTAACTGGATTTAGTATTGTACGACGCGATTTATTGTAGAATACAGTTTCTGTGAACGTATTATTTCTATGTAACGTCAACGTCAAATACTTTTTTTTAATCTTTAATTTGTAAGAGGCTTTTGCCAAAACTGACATATAGGTTAAGATTTGATGAGGCTGACATGTCTGTGAAATACTTGTTTTGTTACATTATAAGTAGGTACATAACACCCCTAAACGAATTAACAATTTGGAAGATTGAGCTTAAAAATACTTATATTTATACTTAAATTAAAGTATCTGGCAGTTCACGAATCAAGGCAGGTTTACATGGTAAAACGTGCCTATAGTTTTGTATTATGATACTTCATTTACTCATACTGTAATTTATTTCATTGTACAAAATGGTTATACTTTATTTTATTTGGTAAATAAAAATGTGGCAACCCTACGTGCCTGCGTAGCAACGCACACTTCCTGAGAGTACAGACAGTAGAAGCAAACGCACAGATATGTATTTTATTAGATTCCACAAGATTTTGTTTGTCTCAACCATGGTCTCAACCCCGATTTTTTGACAGAGAGTCTGGTTAAAGCCAGGCTGCCCGTGATCGGTTGCCGGGGCAACACGTATCAGTGGGACACGAATGAGGTTAATTATGTTCATTAGAAATCGTTGTAATAAAATGCAAACAATAATATTCATAAGCCGTAAATACATAATCAGTTATTTATTTGAAGTCGGTGCCATCCATGGGTATTAATCCATTTAAACTGGCTCCAAAAAGAAACTTTTAATCTGGTAAAACGTTGTTTTTTGTCGAATCGGTGGGCTTACTAAGCTAAAATCAAAGCCAAAACTCTGGACTATGTATGAGTATGTCAAACATAATTAAAGATATTGGTATTTAATTAAATACCAATGTTCATATCATTACTTATCTTGTTATGGATACGTTATCCTGCCCGTCACACTTGCGGACTGTAAGTTTGCAACTTTATGTCAACAGAGTGTTAAAATAATAAAATAGGTCAAATCATGAGCCCTTTAAATCGTATTACTTTTAATGATTAATGAATGATGCATAGATACTAATCCACACAGTAAATTATTTGAAGAAACTAAATTGGAGCCATAGATCCCTACGCCTGACAGCTCCGAAGTGTTTAATGTCAATCCGCTCCGAACGCATAACAATATAGATGTAGGCATTGCTTTTATCGAATTTTCTCCATTTATGGGAAAAACTACTTTTAAGAGCAAACCTATTTTATAGTGGTGTGCACGTGTCTGTTTGTAAACGTTTGCACACAAAACTGATTTTTTGCCTTAATTTTGTAATCGCCGTAAGTACCGAACTATCATTATACGTGTCATTATTAAAGCTGTTTTGGTACTATTTAGATTTCATGGATAGGCCCCTGAGCAGAATACTCGTACAACTCATAGACATTTTAAATCGCTTTCCTTTTTACTTTAAAAATAAACTTCAATATTAGAACTATGTCTATGTTTTCCATTTGATATTGATCGTCAAATAGATTTACTGTAAAACAAACAGTTATTCTGTGTCACAACATAATACAAAAACACCAAAGACTAAGTAAACAATAACATAACTAAGCAGAATAATTTTTATAACTGTGAAGTAATAAGCTACTTAGTAAAAAGCTATTCTCCTGAAAGAACCCGCACCCACACAATACCTTATTTACGGCCATATCGCCTATTTATACGTAGACCGTGCCTCAATAATTAATATTATAGTACGCTGCCTTGGCACGTGCAATTTTTAGCTATACTTAACTTGATAGATCACATATTAAGACTGGATAAATACTTTTTTATAATAATAACAGAAAAAAATATATTTAAACGTTCCGTCTCAGCATACTAAATTACAACAAAATCAATTACAATTATAATCAACTAGATTTTAGGTTAGTTTCGTCCAGGCGGAAAGGTTGTACTCACATTCGGTAGCAAATCCTCTACGCCTCCATCTTGACACTGGCAGATAATAACAAAAAAGAATAAAAAGGTTTGCAATTCATTTTTTTTAAAAGAACACTTAATAATGGTATTTGTTTTCGGCTGACTCGCGAGGTGTAGTCGTGCGAGGGCATGCGCCGTGCACGCACCGCACATGCGCATAGCCGGCCGTGGATGCCAGCCAGGCAATTATTTCTGTGAAATTTCCGTCTCACCGCCTCATATCGGAAATTTTTAGGGCTTGGCCCGTTCCAGCCGCGTCAAAGGTGAACTTTTGACAGGTAATCATGACTGTCGCTTTTACGACAAATTATATATTCTATTCAGGAGCGTTTTTATTTACCATAAGCTTTATTATGGAACGGCGTAAGCAAACCCATCATACTACCCGCAACAAACTCTACAAAGTGCACCGCCTAAGGCCCGATCGAGATCTCAGTCTCGGTCTCGGCTATTCTTAGCTAATCTCTCGGCTAATCTCGCCGAGATCTCGGTCTTGTTCTCGGTTAAATCTGCCGTGAATCAATTAGAATCTAATTTTTGTGACGTGACATATGCTGGTCAGCTTCTTCATCCAAGATGGTTACATATATATTGAATTAGAATCATCATGCGAACCTTTGATTCAGTCGACTTGGAAAATTCATTTCCTAGACTGAAAATGACGCAAACACTTTATTAGAAAAAGCGCTAGGTAGCTTGTTAGCTAGAGCCAGGACTGCAAAGAAATGTCAAATTTTTTAAGAAAAAATTGGTTGTTTGTAAAGTAGGTTTACGATCGAGATGTTTACGTGATAACGTCTTATTGGTGATATAAGTTTTTGGGAAGTAAGGAATTAATGAAGATAACAATTTTTTCAAATTTTAAATTACATCTATCGTTTTTAACTCAAATCAAACTTAACCGCACGAGAAAATCTCCATTCGTTTGTATGCCGCTAGAGTGAGAGAGACGGAAGATCGGTCCACTCACTCGAACGCTATGCCAGCCTCCGCTCGTGAGGATTCCGCGTGACAAGTTTCACGGAATGACTGGCAGCGCTCGAGATGAGACAGGAGATCGGTCCGTCTCTCTCTCGTTATACCTGCGATCGCGCTCGTGAGGTTTTGGTGTGACACAAGTTTCTGAACATGTCACCCGACTAAAACGATTTTAAAGACGTTATCACGTCAAAAAAAATCCGGCAATAGATTTTCCGCAAAAACTTCATGAAATATTAATAATGTCTATTGTGTCGCACGACAAAATTACGCTTTCGATAATTTCTAGCGCTGGCGCCTATCACTTTGCCCCGCTACCGCCCAGGCCTCCAATTGTTTGCCTCATTGTACTTCGGTTGGCTGACGGAAGCGGCGCGGAAATCACGACAAACTATTTTCCTTTCGCGATATTGCTTTTGAATGCACGTGAGGACGACACGTTTGTTTTGTTTACAGTTTAATAACAGCGCTACATGAAAGGCACGTCCAAGCGTGTTTCATTGTGTCTGGCTTTGTCTACAGATAAAAATAGCTGGACCTTTGAACAACATATTTTTAGTTTGTGCAAGGGTTTTAATTAGCTCGGTTAATGTTAAATAAAATCTTTACTTAAACATCGTTGTAAAGTGTTTAATAAAGACTACCTATCTATCATTATTAATAAATATGTAAAGAACAACTTATCGTTGATTATTCCGTTCAGTAGGATTTTTTGTTCAATTAATCGTTTGAATAGTCAGGCCAACTGATCTAACTAATTACCATAAAACAAGTCTATATATGAAATATGTTTTTTATTAATAATCAATAACTAACAGTACGCAATTGTTTTATTTAGTTCATATTTTTTTGTTTAATAATATTTCAGTTCTTACGACACACTGAACGAAAATGTATTATTCATTATTTAAATACAACTAACTATCTCTGATTGTCGAGTGCCATGTGGGGACGACCGTAAAGAATACACTTCCCCACCGCCAACAGAAGGCGGAAAACTAATTTAGATTAGTGTTCCTTTATAGTATACTTAGGCAAGATGGATGAAGTATTCATGTCAACAAAGCAACTGTCACTTCGTATAAGTATGTCTCTCTTACAAATTTATTACTAAGTAGCTGTTGCCAGCGACTTCATTCGCGTCTTTAGGTTGTTCATAAAGGATGTTCTGCGCAACTTCCATAATTTTTTCTTTCATAAGAAACTTTACCTGACAATAATTAACACAACAAAAAAAGAAATAGCGATATTGTTCCAACAGTTCACGCGTGACGCGATGATCGAATACGTTTTATTTACAAAATTAAACAAACATCCTTACAAATTTAAATATATTTATTTAAAGAATGTTTAATGAAAATTAAAAGTGCTGTTAATGGCCTATTTGCAAATGATTTTGATTTAAAAAAAAAAGTTACAGCATTATGACATACATTCTATAAACATCTTGTACGTTTATCCGCTAATTAGAATATCACCAATTTCGCTATAATTAAGACAAAACAACAATAATATGTCGATTACCATGGACTCTCCCAAAACAAGTCTATTCAGATGTTGCTGCATTCATTTGCTAATTAGTTTATCTGGCAATCGACGACAATGGCCTGTCCGACACAGCCCGACAAACGACATCGGATATTGTTTAATCCCGCCGAGGGGTTATTGTTGCTATTTTGGGAATAATACTCCGATTAGTACGAGTACTTCTGCTTGTGGTCTAATTTTATCATAATTATTCGGGCATGCATTGAATTAAATAAATGTCTACTCAAAATGGTAATTATGAGAAGGTGTTGTAAGGCCAGTGACCTTACTGTCAGATGTTATTAAGCCGCCCTGAGACCTCTGCTTAGGCAGCACGAAATAAAGGACATCACAACGACACATAACAGAACAGCACACAAACAATAATTACCGTTAAACATTATTAAATTTGAACATAAATTATAAACAAAAAATATTTTAAAAAAAAAACATAAAATGACCGAACAGCGCCGTTATGCGCGTCGCGAAGCCTATCACAAGAGGCCCACTATAGGCTACGGCTCTGGTCTTTTAAGCACCTATGTCATTTTTCCGTAGGTAGTTTCATCTTGTAGCAATCTAAAAATAAAAGAGTGAGAAGATTTGTTTCCCAAATATACAGGGTTACATTGCAAAAGGATGCCAAATTTAAAAAATTAGATCTAGGGAACAATATAAAGAAGCGTCTTAATCGTTATTATTTTTAATAATCGTATGTAACAAAAAATATATACTTTTAAATATCCTAAAATAAAGTCAATAAAGAGACTACGAAAGCCGCGCGGTCATTTATCAGAGGCGTAGGTACGGCGAGCCAACAAGGACCTTACGTAGTGCACATACGGTGCAATTTTTTCATGAATGAGTTAAATGATCCACGCGTACGATTTTTAGCAGCAGATAGGAATAATGAAATGTGTGAAAAAAATCTTGTTCTTTACATAGTTTGATTAAGTTACTGAATCTGAGGTACACCTAAAGATTTGGCACTCCTTTGCAATGTAACCCTGTATTGATTTTAAGAATTCTATGCAATTTGGTATTCTAATGGTTTCAAAAATATGTTAAATAAACCATTGCAATTGCAAAAATAGCTCTAAACTCTTTTCAGAGAAAAACAATCCGGCTTGATGGCAACTAGCTCCCAGCACTGCCTAATGGCAGCATTGTTCCATCGTCAGTGTCAGAGCCTTGTGAAATGAGATCCAGTCCATTTTAGTTTTATATGCGGGTAGATGAGTGCAGTCAAGCGTCTCTAAAGTTGCAGGTTCTTTATTTTTGTTGTCAGTTGAATTTTAGGCGTTCGTCAGACAAGAAAGAAAAACTGGAAAATTGCGAGTCGACTTGCCCACCAAGGGTTCGATACAAATTTGTTGGTACTTATAAATAGTTCCGGAATCGAGTCTCGCAGTTTAATTACAAATTAATTGAAAAGTAGAGTTTTCAGATTTTCACCTGTACATGAAGTTTAAGACGATATTACTTGCTATTTTTATAGTTCTATCGTCAACGGAAAATACCCTATACATTTTGATTTCCTTGAGAGGGTAAAATATATTTATTTTCGGCATAAACAGCCGTACCTATGTTTTCTTAACTCATAAGTTTGATTTTTCAATGAACTGTAGACTGTATACGCGTTCCGTATATAAAAGGTTCACAGACACAGACAGACAGACGGACAACGGTAGAAAACGTTGGCTGTGCAACCTTTCTCGAATATTAAATAATTTACCAAAAAGCACTGTAGGAAAAATTAAAAATAAAAACCCCGAAGAAATTAAACATATTTTAAAGAAATACTTTATCAAAGATAAATATCTACATCAAAGGTGGGTTGCGAGGCCAATGTCATTCTAAATCAATTAATTAAGAAATTGATCACGCAAGCCAGAAATAAGCAACTCTTCAATGGAGAATACATAATCTTTAATTCTAAGATTATTGCTTTCATCTTGTAAAATAAATTTCATTTTAAATAAAATAAACAGTTTAAAACAAATGATCCTATAAGGGTTTCGTTTTTTCCTTTTGGGGTTCGGAACCCTAAAAATCGAACTGATTTCTACTAACAAGTTGATAAATAATATTTTTAATAGGGTTTTTTAATGGCGAACTATGGTGGTAATATTTGTAAAAAAGTTATGGATGTTTGAAATAAATAGAGTAACTCTCGAATTCGTTTATATATTTAAAATATTACATACTAAAACCTTAGAAAGTTTTGGGCACCGTTTTTGTTTTCACTGCATAATTGCTTCTATTTCATAACAAAGTTTCAGACTAGTTAAGATCAAAGTAAATGCGCATATTCTATACTGTGCAGTTTACTACACTTCTATAGCAACGTAGTTACATTTCTCGAAAACTTGGCAAATAGGAGTTGTAACTAGAGATGTGCGGCTCCCTAGAACAACAAATATTCCGTGCATATGGAACGTTTCTCGCATATGGAAGTTCCTGGAAACGGCACATCTCTAGTTGTAACTCTTATGTTTTTTTCAGCTACAGTGGAACTTCATACTGATTCTGTTCTGAATTTACAAAGACGATACGCCACAAAACACACAGTCGAGTCGGATTTATAATTGCATATTACTCATTGTGATCCTTTTTTGTGGGCATAAAATAAATTGTAAAATGATTTCTTAACTGTTCCCGTTAGGTTACGACATTAGGAACCAGTTTCACCACTTGCTGATAAGTTCCAGATAACCTATCTGGCACTTTTTTGGCAGCTAATTGTATGGGTTATCTGTCAAAACAAGTGCCAGATAGGTTATCCAGAACTTATCAGCAAGTTGTGAAACTGGCCCTAGGTCTTTTAAATGTCCAGTTAAAATTAAATGTTTTCGAAAGGCTAGCTCCAAACCTCATCATCATCATCATGTCAGCTTATTGCAGTCCACTGCTGGACGTTAGCCTCCCCCAAAGCGAGCACGATCCCCCGACTCTTTATCCATCCACTGCCAGCCATCTTCCTAATGTCGTCGGTCCATCGAGCTGGGGGGCGTCTTACACTACGTTTGCCAAGACGTTTTCTTCAATTTGTTTTTTTTTTTTTTAAACTGTTTGGATTTCGTTTTACCAGGTTTGAGTGGATCCCTAGAAATTTACATACGCGGATTATTCTCATTTGCATGGCATATTACGGAACCATTGCAGATGGAAGTGGAAAGAATATTTGATTAAAATATTTTTCATTCGCAAAGAAACATCGCCTTTGATAACAGTATTTGTATTCCTAGCGAATTATGTTCCAATTTGCGTTTAGAAATCTTAAATAGAGTTAATATTAGGCTTGCATAAGAAAAAACGATTCCTTAAAACATTCCCCTTCTTCTGAGGCATTCGTGTATAAAGGAGATTAAGGTGAAGCTGTAAAAATTTGAATAATAACGTCCAAGTTCTAACATTTTGAGAAAAAATAAAATACTAGAAAGTCGCAAACGAACTTTTTACTGCTATTTAAACTAAATTCTCTTACACAAAATGGCGCTATTTCTAACAATCGACGCTGATTGTCAAATACAAGACCGAATTACCCGAGTCCAGAATTTTTAAACATATATTATTAAATAATAAAAGTACGGTAATCATCAGTGATCGGAGTAGGTAGATTGATTTGATGTTCTTTAGTAGTGCTAGCATAATATGGATATGCCTTTTTTCAAAAACTGATACCAAGTAATCCCGGAAAACCGAAGGCATGTCCATATTAACATAAATGCTTGAGATCTTTGACCCCAAATCAATCTACCTACTCCGATCACTGGTAATCATACCGTCTTCATGCTAATGCAGCGATTGATTAATGATTGCGATTGCTACATCATTACAAATAATGATGTAGAAATCCGGCATGTGACGAGACGCTAGATGCTAAGTGTGCATAAAATTAAAGCTTTAAAAATAGTTTAATACTAAAGCAATGTCTTCTTAGTCCACATTTATATATTAGATACTAGCTGTCCCAGCGAACTTTGTACCGCCTCTTTTTTTGGGACCTTTTTAGATTTTTTATTAGTTATTCTGCTATTCGGGACGGAGACAAATCTAACAGACCAAAGATCATTAAAATCGGTCCAGCAGTTCTTGAGTTATAAATGGTGTAACTAACCCAACTTTGTTTTATATATATAGATTATTAACCCTTGTTAAATGTTAACTAAATATGTAGATCAAAAAATTGCTTATATTTGTGTGATTATTAGTATTATTTTTAAAGTGAGGCACATGTTGTATGGTTACTTTACTTCACTTAACTCTGTTAACTTTAAACGAACTTTAAAAATACATTTACTTATCAATAAAATCAGCTTATCACTGTCTAGTACACTGCGCACGACTTCCTTTGCGTGATGTTTAATTTAATTCGGAAAACATCTCGGGCGTCTTCAGAAGCCCCTCCAAAGATTCATCACTATCGGAATAAGGTTTATGAACGCCTATAAGACTAACATATACATATTTTTTTTATTTTTAAAGAAAATAAACGTCTTTAACGTGTTACTTAATTATGTGAGTATAATTCGATCTTAGAAAAAATATGCCTTAGATCTGATTACAAAAAGGACGTCAAACTTAAAACACTTCAATCGGAAAATCTATAGTAGCTCAGTTAGCAAAGATTTTCCAACTGAATTATATTTTCAACTGAAATAAAGCTGCGATCATAAATTTTCTGAAGACTCGGTATAACTGAGACACCGAGATCAGTAGAACATGAAGTTGGTAAATGGAACCACTTCTTGGAATGTTTCCAGAACTCTGTCGATTTTAAGTGCTCACTTATAATAGTTTTAAAAACCTGTTGGTTTGGAGACTAGACGGAATGAAGACTCATGACATAATCCACCCACGTTACTCACTGTTGTCCATGGGCCTCTCCTGATGCATCTGCCAACAGCTTTGCGTAAGTACCTACGTGATCAAGTGATTAGTAGAAAAGTTACCGTGCTAGGGTACGCCACATTAGCTAAGTCGCGGTCTTCTCTCAACAAAAACGTATCGGTTTTGTTCTACCGCAGATGTGATCAGGCCACACTACTTCAGGTCACTGCTACTTTAGCTAGTCCTTAAATTGATAATTATTACTTAGTAGTACTTAATAACACTTATTTATTCAGTATACAGGGCTACATTGCAAAGGGGTGCCAATTCTTTAGGAGTGGCTCAGAATCATTAACTCAATCGAACTATGCAAAGAACAAAAAAAAAATTTTTTTCACATTTTATTATTCCTATCCGCTGTTAAAAATCGTACGCGTGGAAATTCATGAAGAAATTGCACCGTTTGTGCACTGCGTTAGGTCTTACCTAACTATCTACCTAACTCTGTATAGGCCCTCTTCCGGGCACTTATACATGTCCCAAAATATAGCTTAGCCCTACCACCACTTCGGGACTACATATTGCCTGGAGATGAGAAGAACGGCGGATTGATGAACAAACATATCAAACCAAGTTTGTTGCGTTCTTCACTGTACTAGTAACTTCCATTGAAGTTATGAGACTTTTTATTTTAGGCACTATTCATAGAGATTTAGCTGCAAGAAAAAAAAAACGAAGAAACTTTCAACTTTTTTTTTAAATTTTTCAAACTGACCCGGTTGCAAAAATTCATACAAAAAATCGTAACTCGAAAACTACAAAAAATCGTAGAACATACATAGGGGTGATTTAGATACTTTTCAACACGAGGCTGGAAATAGTACCAATTTTGATAGAATGTCCTATAGCATAAAATGAAGCAAGCTAAACTGGCAGTGGGCCGGCCATATGTCGCAGAACCGATGAAAGGTAGAGGAAACGGGTTCTCGAGTGGAGACCGCGCCTTAGCAAACGTAGTGTAGGACGGCCCCCATCTCGATGGACCGACGACCTTAGGAAGATGGCTGGCAGTGGCTGAATGAAAAAAGCGGGAGATCGTGTTCTTTGGCGCTATTTGGAGGAGGCTTACAACCAGCAGTGGACTGCAATAGGCTGACATGATGATAATGATGATAACCTCTGTAGCCGAGAGGCGAGCATACCAGACTTATCGGTCGGTCAATGTAAAAAAATGGCTCGGGTCTGGGTGTTGTGGTACCGTCGTTGTTTCTGATTTCTGTAACACAAGTGCTTTGGCAACTTACCATAGGATCAGAACAATGTATGTGATGTTTTCCAATATTTATGCATTGCAGTAGGTACTATTGAAGAATTGCAATCATATCAATAGAAGTTACATAACCTCAATACAGAATAATCAAAAGCGTACTACTTGAGAGCATTCTTAGCAGTACGACACTATATTGCTCAAAATTATAAAAAAATATATCATACCTTAATCATTTATGTTTTACTGTGATATTCCAGCAGAGTACCGTTATAAAATTTGCCGACTTTAAAATATGAAGAGTATTTTCTTTTAGAAAGACATACGAATATGTATTTAATGGCATGAAAAATGGTTTCCTAGATTTTTTGTCAGACAAACCGTTTAACACAAAGCCCTGGCTTCGTTCCAATAAAATAGAGACAAAATTTTACTTGCCAAATAGAAACATAGATACAAGGGGTTTGTATTCTTTCATTTTATTATTCATATTAACATGTAAGTACCTAATCAGTTACTCTTGGAGTCAGTGCAATGAAAACATTCAAACTCTGATCAGCTTGCACGGACTCCAAAAGTAACTGATTAGGTACTTACATGTTAATATTTTATTTAGCTATTAGTATTTTGAAGTCGTTTTTTTTTTAAATATACAATAATTTGCCCAAAAACCTTAAACTATTAAATGACGTAGAATTTAAAACTAAATTATTTAAATGGCTCCACAATAGAAACTTTTATGACATAAAGGACTATTTAACACAAAAACTGCAGTGAATTAATTAATTTGTAATTGTATTCTAAATGTGCATGCTTAAATCTAATTAAGCAAAACATGTCTTAGAGCTTAATAATAATAACATCATGTAACACCATGTTTTAATGCAAATAAAGATCTTTGATTTGATTTGATTGATTAATAAAATTGATTTATTTCATCCATTTTAGTGATAAATCTTAATCGAACTTCTAAAAACCGATTTCAAATTGTTTTTTTCCACCTTTAGGGGTAAGAAAATTTTGATTTTTTTATTATAGTATCTTTGAAGTATTAGCTATTCAATAAAAAAAAATGTCGGTTTACATTTGTCGAAGATATTTGGTAACAGATACAATAATCACGAACCAAAGCATAAGGAAATGGATTTTGAGATACTTTTTACAACAGTCACAATCTTGTTAGGAGCAACATATTTTTGAGTGCAGTTTAACATCGTCCCCTAAGATTAGATTAGTTTCAAGTGACGCTAATACTAGCGTGCTAAAATCGTAGACACAGCTTTTCCGTTCTAAACCCAGAGAGATTGATTCATAGTGATAAAGCCTAAGTGCCTGTTATGGCGCGCCGCCAACGTGCTGGCTAGCATAAAATAATTAATTAGGGCAGTACAATTTTCCATTTAAGATAAAAATAGATAACAGACTAATAATCGGACTCACATCTGTCAAGCTCAAACAACCTACATGTGGCCGTATAACAACAAAATTTTAATTATGTCTCGTTCCCTTAACCTGACGGTAAATTACAACTGAACTAACATCATAGGTAACAATGACAAAATTAAACACAGAAATATTATTAAAAATAAAACGCCTATTAAAAGCACATAAACTAAGGCGCTGCGCAAACATAGACAGACACGTTTTGTTGCCGACACGGCACACCATCACAGGGAACCGTAGTCGCTGTGTCCTGTAGCGGTGATCGGACACAGTCGCCCGTTGCTACTACTGGTGACTGGTAACCGTAGTTGCTGTGTCTCGCGGCAATCGGACACAGTCACCGGTCGCTACTTCTGACTACAATTCGTTCGGCTCGCCCGTTCAGTGTGCGTGGCTTGTGTCGCACACAGGAGACGGACACCGAATGCAACTCCTTCGTTTACGCAGCTCAATACAATTGTTAAGGAAATTTATTAATGTTGCTTGTGCCTTCAACTGACGACTTTTTGATCGTCATGAGTATGTGTTAAGTAGAAGCAAATGGACACAAAAATGCGCAGGGACTGGATGATCTCATACTGGTTCTATAGAAATCTAAAATTCATCTGTAGCTTGTATTTGACACACATTGACACAAGACACATAAGTGTCCACGTTTGCGCCCTCGCTAATAGTTTAGTTTATATACAGGGTTACATTGCAAAGGGGTGCCAAATCTTTAGGAGTGGCTCAGAAACAGTAACTTAATCAAACTATGCAAAGATAAAGAAAAAAATGTTTCACATTTAATTATTCCTATCCGCTGTTAAAAATCGTGGATAATTTAACTCATTCATGAAAAAATTGCACTGTATGTGCACTGAGTAAGGTCATTGTTAGCTCGCCGTACCTACGCCTCTGATAAATGACTGCGCGGCTTTCATAGTCCCTCTATTGACTTTATTTTTGGATATTTAAAAGTTTTTTTTTTTCGCAACCCTACGTTTATTAAAAGTAATAACGATTAAGACGCTTTTTATATTGTTCCCTAGATCTTATATTTTAAATTTGGCACCCCTTTGCAATGTAACCCTGTATTATTAGTTTGGATGGGATAAATTTGTTTTTGTTAGGGTTCCGTAGCCAAATGGTAAAAAACGGAACCCTTATAGATTCGTCATGTCTGTCTGTCTGTCTGTCTGTCCGTCCGTATGTCACAGCCACTTTTTTCCGAAACTATAAGAACTATACTGTTGAAACTTGGTAAGTAGATATAATCTGTGAACCGCAGTAAGATTTTCACACAAAAATAGAAAAAAAACAATAACTTTTGAGGGTTCCCCATACTTAGAACTGAAACTCAGAATTTTTATTTTTATCAAACCCATGGATAGGTCTTTAAAAATGATATTGGTAAAATGTGTGTAACTTCTAAAATAAGAAAATGATAAAACTAAAAAAATATATGATGTACATTACCATGCAAACTTCCACCGAAAATTGGTTTGAACGAGATCTAGTAAGTAGTTTTTTTTAATACGTCATAAATCGTAAACCGCAATTTACCTTTCGTAATGTTATGGATTTCATTTTGCAATAAAAATACCATAACTATGACTCGATTGTCGTGATGGGTGAACTTTTACTTATATAGGTACCTACAGGTTTGTACGGAACCCTCGGTGCGCGAGTCTGACTCGCACTTGACCGGTTCTTTTTCACAGAGCGAAAGATCGACATGATTTTTGTATAATGGTACTTTAGGGGTCAGAAGCCTGTGTCTCTGATTTAACAACAGTAGTCTATGTCTCTACATAGACACATTCAGATTCACATTCTTAGGGAGTAAAACAGAGGGTAACAAGCCGTATTTGTATGCGGGTGAAGTCACTGGCACAGCTAGTAGTCTATAGGGTGTAACGAAAAGGTGAAATAAAACTTTAAGGGGTTATTCTACGGCTAAATTACATCAACTTTTTCTATGGGACCAACATCGAAATCGCAAAAAAAAACATTTTTCCATACTAAAACGCGACCAGCTGGCATTAGTTTGTATGGAAACGTCAATGTTTTTATTTGAGATTTTGATGTTGGTCCCATAGAAAAAGTTGATGTAATTTAGCCGTAGAATAACCCCTTAAAGTTTTATTTCACCTTTTCGTTACACCCTGTATAAATGTTACTTTTATTTCAAGGTATCTTCCTCTTAGCACTATGTCCCATATCTAGTTGTACAACCAGCGGCATAGATCTTGATCTACGTGATCGGACAGTCGCGTGACGCGCCCGCACCGCCGGCCGGAATCGGTTGCTTGCTCCGCGTACGGGTCTCTGATACGATGATCGTCTCGTAAGATGCGCAAAGCGATCCCCACTCTTTCCTCCAGCGCTCAAGATCCGTGCCGGGGATTGTAGCGAATGAAACGTCATTCGTAGACAAAAATATCGTTTAATTTTGCGGCCGTTTGTTAAGCGTGCACAATTTAAATGCTCTATTAACTTCAACACTGACAGAAAATGGGCACCAGTTTCATATCCGATGGAGTGGCAAATGAATGAAACGAGTTATTTTAAATATTAAATAAAGGGAAATATTAAATTGTGCTTTATTTTGGTATTCTACAGATCTTTTACGATGATAAGTATTTGTTTTATGTGTTATAATAAAGACACACAGTTGACTTGAATATTAAGAATCAAATATAAACGTAAACTATCGAATAAAATTTAATAAAAAAAATCGACTTCAAAAACTAAAAAGATAAAAATAATCTTAACACGTAAGGTACCTAATTCGTTACTTTTAGAGTCGGTGCAAATGAAAACCTCCTCCTTTTTTGAAGTCGGTTAAAAATAGGCCCTTATAAAATTTCTATTCGTCCTTCTAGTGTGTAATACCTAAAATGTCTACGGTTATAAACATCGTACATTTTCTGTATCAGTAAAACAGTAATACAATTCTGCATAACACATAAATAAAATACAATTCCAAAGGGTTTATGTCATCATCATCATCATCATTTCAGCCATAGGACGTCCACTGCTAAATATAGGCCTCCCCCAGTGACTTCCAGATTGGCCGGGTGGAAGCGGCCTGCATCCAGCCAAAGGTCATAATTCCTATGGACGGAATACCTAATGATTATACAACCTCGTTAGGTTAAAGAGTTAATTTTCAAAGAAACAATCATTAAGACAGGATGGTACATACATCGGCGGGTCAATCTACCCAAAAAGTTAGAGGTCATTGAACCTATTTTTAACTTTCAGTCCGATACGTAGAGATCAATATCAATTGAGAAATTTTGACGTTTTGTGGTAGGTTGACGAGCTGTGGTATGTACACCAGCTGTGCCCGCGGCTTCGCGTGGAATACGGTTTGTCACACCCTATTTTAAGAGGTATAATAAAATTAGTAGCCAGCATATGCTCTTCTCTAGGGTTCTAGCTTTTTCCGTACAAAATTGTATTAAAATCGGTTCAGCTTTCACGACAAATCATCATCATTTCAGCTATAGGAAATCCACTGCTAAACATAGGCCTCCCCCAATGACCTTTCATCGGGGGGATTACCAATACTCGCCACGCTTGGCAGGCGGGTTGGCGAGCGCAGTTTTTTATAAGATTTCGCACACAGACGCTGCTGCCCACAGAAATCTCGTTCTACAGAAATTAGTCACCTCTTACGACACGTCTCCTATTGGCGGTGGGGAAGTGTATTCTTTACGGCCGTCCCCACATGGCACGGCACGACAAAAAGTTGCCTATATCCATTTCCAAGGTCCATGTATGTGTATACTAAAGTTCATCAAAATTGGTTTAGCGGTTTAGGCGTGAAAACTCAACAGATAGACAGATAGAGTTACATTCTTATTTATATTATTATTATACATAATTTCCTAATGAAATATTTACCTAAATTTGTTTCTCCTAACAAAAGTTTACAACTACGGACGAAATAACTAATTTTAAAATACCTTACAGTCGTTGCGCCTAAATACCTGCATTGACCTACATTGCTTTGAACCGTTTAATGGTCGCTGCACTTAACTTTTTAACACCTAATGAAGGGTAAGCTACCTTACTTATCAGCCTACTACTAAGTACTAGCTTAACTACCTACAATGGCAAAATAACTTACATAATTAATATTGTTCTAAGAATAAAATCAGTAGAATTTCGCAATTTAAACATGATTATTAATCATCAAAAAAAATTTCTTAAGAAACAGATGTAGTAATGGAAAAACACAATAATATGACCTTAATTTTAGTATCAACAGTTGTCTAATAAAATGTATGTAACCCTAACTTACTAAACAAAACAAAGTTAAACTACATATATAAATGAAAAGTTGAGTTATATAACTTAAAAAGCTTTTACGTGACATAAAATAAGGTTCCCAAGGTAGGTATTCCGTTTCAGTGTGACATTGTGTGTGTCTGTGGAGTTTCATTAGTGGCGCAATGCATCAACCGCAGCGCAGCGTCGTCCGCTTCAGTTTAAAATTAAAAATTCAAATAAAACGCTATTGTGGACGGTGTTGTTGCACTAACGCACGCGCACTTTACAAGTGTTTTTGTTTCATTGTAGAAGCTATTGTTTTTATGACGACCGTCTGGTCACAGAAAAATTCTAATACTAGTTCAAAATTAAAATATCAAAAATATTATATTCTTTAACAACAAGATTTAGATTTTAGAATTTTGAGAGATACTATGGGGCAATTCTGGGTGCTGATTCTGGAGCTAAAATACAACAACTTTTTGTTGTATTTGACCACCAGAATCAGCCCCTAAGAGGTTTTGCGTATTTAGCGTTACACGGTGTATATTTAAGAGGAACATAAGAAGACAAAAGAAAAGCTGGGTTAAGACATAATTCATGTAGCAGGCAAGAATTGGATGGATGTTTCCACAAATAAGCAAACATGGAAAGATGTAGGAGGCTCCTACCCGCAGGGGACCACACTACGAATAAACAAAAGATTATTATTATCATACTATATAATGTTACTTGCCAATCGAAAAGACAGATGTGTGAAAAAATAAAGTTTTAAATGAAATAAAATAAAAAACACATACTTGTATCAAAAAAACTCGCTTTTCCTTAATTAACATACGTCTATTTACAGGGACAGGATCAACAAACCCTAACTGTTTTGGTAAAACATAATATTATAATTATTTATTAATCAGAAGTTCAGCTTCATATACGCGTACACACAAAATCTTGGAACGCTTGCGCTCGAAATAAAGACTGACACGAATTCGTGATTCGTTCGATTTAGACATGATAATGAAAAACTATTCTATATGTATTTTTTTTTCAATTAAAAAAAATAATAATAAACGTTTTTTTCTTTCTTTCTATTCACAAAGAAGACTTTCAATAACCAAACCTCTGCTACCGTGATAGAAAACACCGTAGATAGCATAGAAGAAAAATTTATTTTCCACACAATAATTACATTTATGATAAACATGAGTTTACATTAACGCTCTAACATGACTGAAGTGCTTATATTAAAACACATCATAAGACGGCCACTGCTATAAAAGCCAATAAAACTAATTTCTTCCCGCAAATGAAGCTCTTTTATACGTCCGAATTATTTTTATTCTCTGCTTCGAGACACTTATGTGCTAACGCTGAGAAGAAGCAGCGCATGAAACTTGTGCATTTTAATTATTGTCAGCCTCTTTTGAAGTAGTTTGTTTACATTACAAGATAAGATGTGTCCGTGCGGCAGTATTTAATTCCATATATTTTTATCATTTAAATAGTTAGTATATTGTTCTGTAAAATCATCGCCGTAGTAAACGTACTGTTGCTACACCGTAGTAAGCACATTATTGCTACGCCATAGTAAATATATTTTAGTTATGCGGTATTACGGGTAAATTCTGCATTGCTGCTACGACGTAGTCACTGTACTGATTCTACGACGTAGTAACTGTATTACTACTTCACCGTAGTGACTATAATACCTACTACTACGCAGTAGACTGTATTATCTTCGTCTAAGCCGTAGTAGCTTAACTACTGCTACGACGTAGCAAAAATATCACTGCAACCGTAGTATTGACATAATCGTGACATGAAATGCCATAGTGACTGTCGATGCAATAGAATAGTTGAGTAGACGTATACCAATTTACATAGGATTACAAAATCAAACAAAATAATTTATATACAATTCGATGTTTTGGAGATCGAAAGCAAAATAATCAATTGGCGTTTTTATTACTCGTATAAAACATCATTGAATGGTGATGACGACTTAAAAAAGAGCTCGATATGACAACACTAAGAAGGCAAAATAATTTTTTACGAATTAATATTTACAACTTCGTTAACATTTCCTTTTTAAAGAACTGCAAATATCTAAAATTACAAAAAATTATGGCGAGTTTTAATTGATCGAACAGTTTAAAATTCCGACTTTTTAATTATCTGACATATCAACAACATGAATTCCGATTATGATAATAGGCTAGTTTCCTAAAAAATCTAATTAGTCCGTCAGTTGGATCAACAGAATATATTGGACACGTATTTTTTCTTTTCTCAAACAAACATAAAATGATGAAGATATACCCCGAAGAGTTCCGCGTAACGTCACGCCTTGCGACACTTTTTAGCAAGACGTGACGTCACTCCCAAACTTTGATGCGCTTTATCTTCGTAATTTTTTGTTTGATTGACAAAAGACAAAACATGGGTCCAATATTTTTTAATATTCTAACTGACGGACTAAATAGAATAATATTTTTTTGACCCAGGAAACTAGCCTATTCAGAAAATTAAGCGTCTAAAACTCATCAATGGTTTTCAAATTACTAGTTTCTCTTTGTAATTTGGAAGCAACCATGCAAGATGGAGTGATGATATACACAAGGCTGCTGGCAGTTGATATAACATAAAAAAGATCGACCTTGGTGGCTTACATTGAGAGAGGCCTAGGTCCATGTGTGGGCTGATATGGGCTGAGATGATTTTATTTACCCACTAGTTTTTGCTAGAGTAGAATGTAAAATCTTGCCTTAACAGCTTACATGAAATTAAAAATATGCTAGAACGCTCCTACAAAACATATTGCAATCTCTAGTATAGTATTACAGTAAAGCAAAGTAATGTTGGTAAGTGTCTCGCCGTTCGCAAAGGAAATAATAAATTAGTGTGCTATCTGCAGGTCGCACGCGCCGCATTCCGAGCTGACAAAATAATAAATCTCGAGGGATTGCGCACGACACGTGACTTCCTGGCTGCTTTTGTTAGTAGTTAAGTAAGTAAGTAAGTAATTATTTATTTGCATAAAACACGGTACATTTAGTTTTTATCTTTAGGCATGGCACATACATGTTTTATCGATCTATCGATAAGCAAATGTTCGCTATCGTCGTGCATTTAACATTAATATACAGACAAAAATTATATAATAAGCAATTAAATTATAATTACATTGATTTCAAAAATATTAGTTATTATGTCAAAGATGTGTTACATTTCTAAAAAAAGTCAGAATATTGTAAAAAAAATGTCAATTAAAAATTATACTTAGTCGTCAATGTCAATTGTGCAATAATACAATACAATGTCAGGCGATATGACAGTGATGGAAGTATAAAGATACTAAGAATACATAGCATATGTAGAACATGTACATTTTGGATTTGCCTCCACATAGCATGAGCACCAAAACACGATATGATTATAGCGATATATCGACACCAACTGTAAAAATATGGTAGATATAGCCGCCATGTTGATTCGCCGTGCTGGTGACGTCACATTTATGATCGCTGCTTCGATAAAAATTAAAAGTGGCGGCTATATCTATCATATTTTTACAGTTGGTGTCGATATATCGCTATATTATATCATATCGTGTTTATTATATCATATCGTGTTTTGGTGGTCATGCTACGGGGGCAGAAGGCCTACTACAAAAATATTTCGTTGGTTCGGTCGTATAAACCTAGTAAATTCCAATAACCATTCACTTGAGTCAACCCTTTGACAAAAATGAACTAGCCTTGTAAAAACACGACCGTTTTCAATTGTTCATAGATAATACATTTAGAAATAGCGTAGTCATAGTGAATCGCAACGCCAATATATACCATTCAAATTGTCCGATTTATTGAAGATCATAATTATCCTTAAAAAAAACAATTTACAAGGCTACATTACAAGGTGCCAAATACAAATAAGGTCTAGAGAACGATATAAAAAACATATATCGAAATTAGTTTGGATCTTCGTACTTTTCAAATAAAATTTATTTTTCATTACCTACTCATACTCGGAAAGTAGGTCTGAAGTTGCCTGAGGAGCGGGTTAAAAGTAATACTTTTCAGCCCTAGGGAGAATGGTTTTCAACTGACAGCTGTCAAATTATTTAAAAAACTAGTTCTAATTTTACATTTTTAATGAACCTTGTTCCAACTTTTATACAGCCACTAATAACATCGCAATGTAAAATTGAAATAACGTAAAGTTAAGTATCAATTAAAGAATATATTTTTAAATGACCTTATTATAAATAATTCAAATTATAAGTATCTAATTGTGCCGTGTGGGGACGGGTGCCGTGTAGGGATGGCCGTAAAGAATATACTTCCCCACCGCCAACAGGAGGCTTGTCGTAAAAGGCGACTAATTCCTGTAGTACGAGACGGGCAGCAGCGCCTTCGTGCGAAATCTTATAAAAAACTGCGCTCGCCAACCCGCCTGCCAAGCGTGGCGAGTGTCGGCAATCCCCCCAAATGACGAGAACAAATAGAAAGGGTCGCAGGACGACGTTGGATGCAGGCCGCTTCCAACCGGCCAATCTGGAAGTCAATGGGGGAGGCCTATGTTCAGCAGTGGACGTCCTATGGCTGAAATGATGATAATGATGATGATGATTATAAGTAATTAACTTTCAACTATTTCTTTAAAATAAAATAGATTTAGGAAAATATTTACCAATTTTTTAATGATGAAACTAAAAAATAATGGCTTAATAGCGGCTGGCCGGCCACAGAAAATATAATAGACCGGAAAGCGGCAATTTTATCTTCATTTGTTTTTTCGAGTTGTAGAATGTAGTGATTACAAAGTCTTTGGTAGAGTTTTGTTAAAATTCATTAATTTTTTCTGTAGCTAATTAATGTTTTTATTTGTACTTTCCTTGTATTCGTAATGAAAAGCACAGTGTTTACCTCGGGCCAAAGACTTATTTAGTCCCTCGAACTATTGGCACCCTCGCTACGCTCGGGCGTTACTTTCACCCCTTGGGTAACAATGTACTATTAAAATTTCCAGAAAAAAACGCACGGTCGTATTATATCAGAGATCACAGGCATTTGTCAGCTAACGCCGCGCCATGTACAATAAAATTTAATCGACCAAAATTAACAGCAGATAGGAATATTTATTTATTTCTTCACTGCCTTGCAATGTAACCCAATATTATTTTATTTAAATAATCTCAATCATACAGTGTTACTGAAAAAGTTAATACAATCACACACATATTTATATTCAAATAATATTACCTTAACTAGCATTTAATATACTGCTACCATGTAATAGTTCACAAAATATCTCGTATACTATCAATTAAAATTTCAATTAATTATTAAACCTGTATGTGAGTGCAATCAACCAGCAAATAGGCGGATTGAGGGAAGCCACTCAAGCGAACTGCCTTCTCAACACACCACATTCATTAAACTCATTCGACTATACATTTTTAATGAGATTTTGAAGTAAAAGTTTCAGGCAATATTTAAATTTATATTTTATTTATTATTCATTGCACAAGCTGCAACTGATGATACCTAACGCACCTAACCTAACCTAACCCATCTGTCGCCCCACATGAGTCATCATCATCATATCACCCTATTTCAGTCCACAGCTGGACGTAAGCCCCAAAGACCGCTTCAGAAGACGATTTCTCACTTTTTTCATCCACCCATTGCCGGCCATTTTCCTAAGGTCATCTGTCCATCGAGCTAGAGGGCATCATACGCTAAGTTTGCCGAGACTGGGTCCACTTAAGAACCGTCCACGGCCACTTCAGATTGCTATATTTTGGACTGTCCATTACTTTTGTCTTTTGCCGGATAACCTCGTTTCGAATTTTATACCTTTTAACAAACGACCTTTTCATAGCTCGGAGTAACGTGAAGTCGGTGAGCTAGCTGTACTGTCATGTCACCCACATGAGTATACCGCATTCACTTAACGGGCTATATGTATTTAAACCGTTAGTAATAAAAAATACTACAGTGAAGTTAAATTATACTAATGAAACTTGTTGCCATAACGATATTATAAAACTATTTTCACAAAACTTTGGCCACTAACATCGCTGCACCCACTTAAGAATTGTGAAGAGTCCGGGAAAATGACGAACTTTCCCATTTTTCGCTACTTTTCACTGAAGTTAAGCTATTATATTTCGTACCAGAGCCGTCACCAGGATGTGTTATCTAATATTTTTTAGGTTATATTTGTTTTATTGTTCTTCTTGTAAGTCATTAGAATAATGGTACTGCTAAAACCTAGTATATTGAAAACAATAAACGTTTAAGAGTATATATGAGATATTCATTATCATCATCATTTCAGCCATAAGACGTCCACTGCTGAATATAGGCCTTCCCCAATGACTTCTAGATTGCCGGTTGGAAGCGACCTGCATCCAGCGGCTTCCTGGAACCTTTACCAGGTAGTCTGCCCATCTTGTGGGTGGACGACCTACGCTGCGCTTGCCGGTACGTGGCCTCCATTCTAGAACCTTTCTGCCCCATCGGTTATCAGTCCTACGGGCTATGTGCCCCGCCCACTGCCACTTCAGCTTGCAAATCCGTTGGGCTATGAGAGCGACTTTTGTTCGTTTACGGATCTTCTCATTTCTGATTCGTTCTCGCAAGGAAACACCGAGCATAGCCCTTTCCATAGCACGCTGTGCGACCTTGAGCTTTATTATGAGGCCCATATAGTAAGAGGCCCGTTTCAGTTCCACATGTCATCACAGGTAGCACACACTTGTTGAAGACTTTCGTCTTTATAGGCACTGAGATATTTTGGCACGAGAAGACGTTGTGAATTTACCGAAAGCTGCCCTTCATGAGATATTATGTCAGAGTATTCTGGAAGATGATGATATGATAAAAATTGCTGTCGGGAACATATGAATATGTTTCCATACTTCAGTCGTTTTTTATTAAATGCTTATCTCACAAATTCATTATCAAATAAAAAAAGTATTTCTGAGTACGGCCCTGTCTGCCAAGAAACGTTCACAAGTTGCATTTGTTTACGTGAAGCGCGACTGTTCCGTTTGTTTTATGCGTCCCGTCTCCAGATCCGTCCCTCAACGAGTTTGTCAAGTGGCCCGGAATGGGTTTATGCGACCCGAAGTGGGTTTTGCGGTTTCAGATTGCGGATCTACACTTTTTTATTGCAATGTTTTTCCACAGAAATGTCCTTAGAAACGAACCAATTGTCATCTAGAGATACTCGTAAGAATTAGGTTTCGTTCGTACGAATGCGTATAATTTGAAAATCTTAAGTTGCTTTATAATATAGGTTAAAATGTCTGAATTGTACTAACCGAACATTTTCGTAATTATATAATTATCGTTCATGCTTGCACCCGTTCTTATCTCTACTCATCATTCATCGTCATTTCAGCCATAAGACATCCACTGCTGAACATAGGCCTCCCCCAGTGACTTCCAGACTGGCCGGTTGGAAGCAGCTCGCATCCAGCGGCTTCCTGCAACCTTCACCAGCTCGTTTATCTCTAATGGTTCTGCTGAATTTATATTCTACTACCTGTCCCGGCGACTCTCGTACCGCCTCTTCATTTTTTCCTTGAATTTTCCTATCTTTTAAAAGTTATTCTGTTAGTCGAGGCGGAGACAAATCTAATAAATCAAAGATTATAAAAATCGGTCCAGCCGTTCTTGACTTATAAATGGTAACTTATCTGATTTTGTTTTATATATATAGATAGATATAAGTTTTTGTTAACTTTTTTCATTAGTCACAAGAAACAATAGGGTTTCAATTTTGAGAACTCGACGATTTGAAGGTCACAAAGCCTTCCAAGGATTAGCAAACTTTAGCCTCTAGCAGTGGGACTCCGTTTATAAAAAATACAAAGTATGACTATAATAAGTAAATTTTATTTAAAAAAATAAAACCGACTTCAAAACACTAAAATGCTAAAAATAATCCTGACACTTAAGTACCTAATCAGATACTTTTGGAGTCGGTGCCAGCCGATGAGAGATTCAATGTTTTTGTTTGCACCGACTCCAAAAGTAACTGATTAGGTACTTAAGTGTTAGGATTATTTTTAGCATTTTAGTGTTTTGAAGTCGGTTTTATTTTTTTAATAAAATTTACTTATTTTATCTATTTTTAGTGATAAATCCTAATCTAACTGCTGAACACCGATTTCATCCCCTATTTTCCTACCCTTAGGGGTGATTTTTATTTTTTAAACTTTTATTATAGCATCTTTAAAGTATAAGCTATTCATTAAAACAAAAATCATCAAAATCGGCTCATATTTGTCGAAGATAGGTAACAAGAACCACAACCAAAATATTATCTGGGTATATATTTGTTGATTTTCTCAAAAAGTTCTAAATCAATTTCGATAAAATTTATATGGGACCACCTCTAAAGTATGATCTACCAAACAAAAAAAGAATCATAAAAATCGATTCATAATTGGCGGAGTAATCGCGTAACATACATACAAAAAAAAAAAAACATACAGTCGAATTGAGAACCTCCTCCTTTTTTGAAGTCGGTTGAAAATGGTCTAAGATAATATTAAACTTGAAAAGAAAATCCTTGAAGGTGTTTAAGCTATTCTAATTCCGGCCCTTGTTTCTTTGGCGAAGTTGTTTAATTTCAAATGCACAACCATATCCTAAAATGTGACTTACATATATCTTACATTGTATATAGCCTTACTCTTCTTTACATTTAGGCATTATTTAGGTCACTTCGAATCAAAGCCGATACCGAAAACCGCATCATTTATCATGAATTAAAATTTGAGTCATAAATCCGATCCCACGCATGAGCTTCGGCTCACAATAGAACTAATAATTGCAAAGAAGTAAATAAAAATTGGCCAAGTGAGATTTGGACCCGTACACAAAGGGTTCCGTTTCAGCGTAAAATATTTAACATCCTTTTTTTTTTTTATTGACGCTGTGTGGCGCAGGTACAGTCAACGGCAGGTCAACTTACTCAAAAAGTTTGTCATTGAACCGATTTTCAACTTTAAATCTGACACGTAGAGATCAATATCAATTGAGAACATTTTACGTTTTGTGGTAGGTGGACGTGCTGTTGTCTGCAGAAATTTCGACTGACACTTAGATATTTTGCATAAGTAGTTATACTATGATAACTTGAAAAAAATCAACCGCCTCAGGTGGGAATCGAACCCACGTTGTTTTTCAAGTGCTATATTATCATATATATAAGTAGCATGTAAGTAATTGCTAAAACCAAAACTTTTATAAATTATACAAGTAGGCTGTTTGTATATGTTGCCATTATTAGGATCTTATTACCTTTTTTTTTATAATTTGTTGGTTCTTATAATAGCGGCCATAGTAATAATACACACTACGTAAATTCCGCTTCCAACCGGTCAATCTGGAAGTCACTAGGGGAGGCCTATGTTCAGCAGTGGAATTCCTATAGCTGAAATGATGATTATGATGATGATATTGTTTTTACACAATACCTAATTACTTATTTAAAAGGGCAACAGAGGTATAGCCGTGAAAGAAGTACTAGATACCCAAACAGACTTCCAATAGCTCTCTGTCCAATAAACATCTCCTTAAACAATAAACACTGCGTCTACGTGTGTACCAGAATTTATAATAAAATACAAGATCTACAAATGTAAAGACAGGTAAACTTCGAAGTTGGCTTATAGATTGCTGTTTTATAGAGGTAATATCGACGAACTCCTCAACGGACATTTTACATGCTGACATGATGATGATGATGATGATGATGATCATGATGATGATGATGATGATGATGGTGATGATGATGATGATGATGATGATGCAGAATTAAGAATAGTACACTCTTATTGTAATATATCCACCTATTCTATGCAAATAAATGCTTTGCCTTTGTCTTGCGCATATTTATTATTTATTTTTAACAATACAGGGTTACATTGCAATGTAGTCCCAAATTTTAAAAATAAGATCTAGAGAATAATATAAAAGTGCGCCTTAGTTTTTTTTTTTACTAAGCTATACTTTTATTACTAACTAGTTGTCCCGGCGAACTTCGTACCGCTTCGTTTTTTTTTGTCGATACTATACTCGATTTAGTTACTAATTCTGAGTGGTCTCTGAAAAATTGGCACTACCTTAAGATGTAACCCTGTTTGTACCGAACCCTAAAAATGAAAATATCTTGCTCGAATATGCCCTTTTAGACACTCAAACTTAATGGCATTACCGATTGATTTCATGGCGAGCCCTCAAATCCGATTGTGGCTATAACAACGTTGTCTGAAAGCAAATAAAAATATGTAAATGAATCGAGCGTGGCTGCCTTTATCGAAAAACGTGATGTGGTCAGTTGGCACGTACAAATTTGATGACACAGGTGTCTATGGTGTGCCGTTTTTTTATATTGTGACGTGCATAGACACGCAATTTGAAAATAGGATAAAAACCGGCCAAGTGCGAGTCGGACTCGCGCACCGAGGGTTCCGTACAAACCTGTAGGTACCGTTATGAGTAAAAGTTTACCCATCACGACAATCGAGTCATAGTTATGGTATTTTTATTGCAAAATGAAATCCATAACATTACGAAAGTTATATTGCGGTTTATGACGTATTAAAAAAAAACTAATTACTTGATCTCGTTCAAACCAAATTTCGCTGGTAGTTTTTATGGTAATGTACATTATATATTTTTTTTAGATTTATCATTCTCTTATTTTAGAAGTTACAGGGGGAGGGGGATACACATTTTACCACTTTGGAAGCGTCTCACACGCAAACTATTCAGTTTAGAAAAAAAATATATTAGAAACCTCAATATCATTTTGAAAGACCTATCCATTGACATCCACACGTATGGGTTTGACGAAAAAAAAATTTCGAGTTTTAGTTCTAAGTATGGGGAGCCCCCAAAATTTATTATTATTTTTCTATTTTTTTGTGAAAATCTTAATGCGGTTTACAGAATGCATCTTCTTACCAAGTTTCAACAGTATAGTTCTTATAGTTTCGGAAAAAAGTGGCTGTGACATACGGACGGACGGACAGACGGACAGACAGACAGACAGACATGACGAATCTATAAGGGTTCCGTTTTTTGCCATTTGGCTACAGAACCTTAAAAAGGCACACTACTCGCTTTGGGAACAAAAACTCGCTTCGGGATGTCAGTTCTAGCACAAAATAAGCTAATGGTAACATGTTGGCATTGCGGCTTGCGTCTCTGACAATTTGATATACTTACCTAGAAACAAAAATCTGTTTAACTATCTATTTATTAATACTTTAAACAAGCAATTCTTGTGAATACAGGGTTACATTGCAAAGGGGTGCCAAATTTAAAGAACAAGATCTAGGGAACAATATAAAGAAGCGTCTTAATCGTTATTATTTTTAATAATCGTATGTTACGAAAAAAAATACTTTAAAAATATCCGAAAATAAAGTCAATAAAGCCGCTCATTCATCAGAGGCGAGGTACGGCGAGCCTACAAGGACCTTACGCAGTGCACATACGGTGCATTTTTTTCATTAATGAGTTAAATTATCTACGGGTACGATTTTTAACAGCAGATACGAATAATTGAATGTGTTTTTTTTTATTGTTCTTTGAATAGTACGATTAAGTTACTGATTCCGAGCCACTCTTAAAGATTTGGCACCCCTTTGCAATGTAACCTTGTACAGGGCGCCCTGTATCTTAATGAATCTTGTAACCACATATCCTATACATCATTATGAACAAATTTTGTCTATGACTTCTTCCTGTTACGGTACAAGCTATAAAAATTAAAAATCTTTAGTTTTTTATAGAAAATAGAATACTTTTTGTAAAGTTTAAAAGAAAATAATAATATGTTAATGTCCTGTAACATTTTATTTTATTTTTATTTATTCATCGTACAGCAACAGAATACAAATCACAACTTACACCTAGAAACATTATAACAAAATACATATTTTAAATTTGCACTCCGATTATAGCCGAACACGACATTGGTATAATCTACATCAACGCTATAAAAAATATTTTCAACCTTTAATAAAGAAAAATTGATATCCAAAACGAAAACCACCAAACAAAAAAGAAAAAAAATTACAAATTATTTCTGACTATGTTCAAGTAGGACCGATAAGGAAGTGAAAATATATCTAGTTCCTTACTAATATTATTGTAGGCTCTACACATTACAAGAACGGGGTCATTATGTGTAACTTTGTTACTGCATGTAGGTAGAGCGAAGAGCTTCCGTCCTCTTGTGCTACCACCAACCTTAAATGAAAAATGGCCTAACAGCTCCTCAACATCCCACACGGAATTTATAATTTTGTAGAGCGTCGACAAGCTAGCTACGTCTCGCCTCGACTGAAGGGTGCTCACCTTAAAATATTTGAGTCTAGCCTCGTATGTTCCCAGCCTACGTCTCAGACCGAATTTGGCACTCAAGTATCGATGAAAGCGCCTCTGGATGGCTTCTATTCTGTCCACATGGATACTATAAAAGGGGGACCATACTACCGAGCAATACTCCAGTATGCTTCTCACAAGGGCGAAAAAGAGAGTTAGTATGCTTGAAGGCTTACGAAAAGGTTTGATTGTTCGGAGTACGAATCCCATGATTTTGTTAGCTTTTGAGACAATATGATCGTAGTGGCTAGTGAATGATAGTTTGCTATCCAGCATTACCCCAAGATCCCTAACTACTTCTCGTCGTGTCAGTGCTACGTCGTTAATAGAGTAGGCGTTGAGTATAGGGTAATATTTAATATTACACTTTGCGCATAACCTAGCCATAAATTATAAATTAAATTACAAACCGCCACCAGTTTTGCGAAAGCTAATGTAGCGCAAATTAGGAATATTAGGTTTTAATGGTTTGTGTTCAAAACTGTAGCAAGCTGACCAACCTTTATGGGTTTTTTGTTTCTGTGTTTTTGCATAGGGTAAAAAAATTGTTTTTGATATATTTTGACGTATTTGCTATACATACGAACAAATCTATGTGTACAAATCTAGCGAATGAGCAGTACACTCGCGATTCACACATATAATCAAGCGCGGGCTATAATTTATATACAGGGTGGCCAGATAAGTGACGTCCAAAAAATTTTTTAGGTGCCTCGTGTTGAGACGTATCTGAATCACCCGTAAATATGTTCTACGATTTTTCGTAGTTTTCAAGTTACGATTTTTTAAAATAGCCTGTGAAGCCTATGAAGTACTAATTTTTTATTGTTATTATGAAAGCTTAGAGACTAGCGCATTCTCTGAAGCTACTTAGAAACTAAGAAATTATCAGTTTAGATTTTTAATTTTCAGTTCCCTTTGTCATCGCTACGTGTGAACGGATGGAACAATTTCGCAAATTTTTTTTGTTGTGTTAATTGAATGTTAAATGAAAACCCTTAACCACGTCAACGAAGTCGCGGGCAGCAGCTAGTTAATAAATAAAAATAAAGAGTTATCTTGCTATTTCTAGACCTTTCATGTCTATTACAATTACGGTATCAGCAACTTACTGCCTAACCCCTATCAAAAAGACAGAATAAATAACTATTTCAGTGTCACGGTTACATCAAGAATTTAGACATTTGTCTAAATTAGTTACTATTCTACACGAATTCTTAATGACTGGACAATAAGAGGGCAGTGTTTGTGTTCAGGTAAAACCTGGACAGTTATTGACGGGCTATATTAAATTAGGATTGTATATTATTCTATTATTATTATGGAATCGTTAAAAATATGTTAGGTTAGGTACCCGTAACAGGTAATACTTATAATGGAAAAGTGTTTCTTTTTGCGTGTTTGATATGTTGTTTCCGTAGTAAAAGGTGGTGTGTTTAACGACTGCCAAAGGAGTGCAATGTTTTTAGGGTTCATGTATGTACCTATGTAAGTGTTACCAAAAAAAAGCTTTTACAATCACACCAATTTTATAAATGCTTGTGTTCATCACGCAAACATTTGCCCCTTGCGGGAACCTGCAACCGCTTGTCTATGTAGTCCGAAGAGCGAACCACCGGACCAGACGGTCGTCAAGGATATAAATTTTCTAAATATTTACTTGAGCCTATTTAGACAGTGTACGAAAAGTTTGATTAGACTGTTAACCTACAAGACGTCATATTTATAGTAATGGTAGGCAAATTGCAAAACTTATCAAATATCACGGCTAGACAAGGGTACAAAATGCTTTGATGACCAAATGTGCGAGGATATTCCAGTCATGACGGGAACTATCCATTTGTCATTATAATTAATGGAAATTGGAAATGGATAGTCCATAATCATGGTTCTTTCTTACCTTATCCATTGTTTCGAATAACGAGTCTAAGTCAGCCATTGGCAACTAGACTAGTCTTCAAATAATTAGACACTTAGACACAGTATATATGTCGTAGCCAGATCGTAAAATTGACCAATTCATGATGTGACCGATCATTTCATAAAATGGTGGTATTTCATGATATGGCCAACTAAAACTGACCATATCGTTCAAACGTCAACATTCAATGAAATGTCAATACACGTTCGGCCATATCATTAAAATAAAATTATGTTTTCAAGTTAAGTGGATTTGTTTAATATGTATTTGTAATTTTGGTCGATAGATAAATGAAACATTTTAAATAAATATTATTTTTAAACAAAACTAATAAATAAAAACACTTAAATAGCTTAATAACCTAACTAACCTCTCAAATTACGGTCCGATCTCCTTGATTTGCGCTCGTTTTTTGAGTGATTTTATAAAAATCGCCTAGCTTGGTGTCGTAACGATATTTCACTGCACTTTCACCTACAATTTACACATTATTATTCACTTTTAGAATAAAATATTTGTCCGCCGCCATTACTCATCACAAAAACAAAGCAACATTAGCGCCCTTACCGGTGGGTTATGTAACGATTTTACGATATGATCACTAATGTTTGACCATTTCATGAAGTATTCGTGCGTTTAGCAGTTTATATCGTCAAACGCTGAGTATTCATTGATCTGGTTAAACCACATCATGATGTAGGCAGCGTGTGCTGTTCTATATCATGAAATACCACCATTTTAGAAAATGATCAGTCACATCATGAAATAATCAATTATACGATTTGGCCACGACATATACTTAAGCTAAGGCAGTACGGAATCGGAAAAAATAAATTTCTGTTTAATCAGAATTCTTCAGGTTTACCAGAAAAGTGACGTGACATAAGTTTATTTTTTGCATAAATGCACAGTTCATAGAGATTTAGTTGCAAGAAAAAAAAAACAAAGAAACCTTTTTTTTCCAAATTTTTTAAACTGATCCGGTTGCAAAAATTCATAAAAAAATAGTAACTTGAAAACTACGAAAAATCTTAGAACATGCATAGGAGTGATTCAGGTACGACAGCACGAAACTTAAAAAAAATATTTTGACGTCACTTTTCTGGCCATTCTGTATAGAGATAATTGCAAAGCGTGACAACTGACAGCTTGTCTCGACTTAGCAGTACTCGGCACCCGTGAGTGACAGCACTGCGACGACCGCTTATGGGTCTTGTTCAGCCGTGCGTCACCGTGAGTGCGTCATTTTGAAAGTTTATACGTAGTTACTTTACTGTAGTCTTAGATTATAAATAATGTGACGTGTAAACTTTTATTATTATAATATTAAAGTTCACTGTTTACGCAAGACTACACTGCTCATTTTCAAAATGCTTTTGCGAGGGAAGCATATCATTTCAGCAACGTAAGGCGTTGGTACGCCGAATTTAATCTTAGCCCTGTTCTCTCCATGATAAAATTCATGAAGGTTGTTGTAATACTTTCTTCAAGAACTTATAAATAATGAGAGAGAGAGAAAGAGAGTTTTTATTAGAAATACACAACATACAAAAAACGGGACAAGTGCGTACAAATTTTTAGGTATAATAATTATAAATAGAAAATAATTGTTTTTTTTTTACTTTTTAAAAAGAATAGTATACAAAAAAAAAGATGACATAAAATCATTAGTCAGCGTATCGATGTAATGTCACCAACTCAGCTTGTGCTGCGGCCAATTGTAGCTACTTAAATAATAAATATTAAAAAACATTAAAAGTAAAAATATAAGTACAGTGTGTAACGAAAAGGTGAAATAAAACTTTAAGGGGTTATTCTACGGCTAAATTACATCAACTTTTTCTATGGGACCAACATCAAAATCTCAAAAAAAAATTGACGTTTCCATACAAACTGATGCCAGCTGGTCGCGTTTTAGTATGGGAAGGTGTTTTTTTGTTGTTGTAATAAAAGTTGATGTAATTTAGCCGTAGAATAACCCCTTAAAGTTTTATTTCACCTTTTTGTTACACCCTGTATACAACATAGATATATAAATAAAAAATAAATACCTCTCGAGTACATTTAATTAGTTCTATAAAGAGCGGTCATACGATTAAGAAACGCATATTTTATGTTGAAGAACAAATCAAATATAATAAACCAAGTTACATTTCCTTGGAGTAAAAAGGTGAGTGTTTATTTATTAATTTCTCCTTTATTGCCATTCGTTGCTGCTTTATCGCCCATAAAGAAGAAATATGACAGCTAAAAATCTTCCGTGACCCGTTTCACACTTGGATTCGCGTTGGGAAATATATCAGCCGTTTTTCTTAGCTAAAATCCATTCGCAGAGCATTCATAAATATGGAAAAGTGACAATAAATGACGACAAATTGTTGGTAGTGTCTGTAAAAACATTTTACCGTTCAATTTGATATGCTTACCGTTATTCTAACCAAACATACAGAGGTGATAAAGCGCACAGTAGTCTTACTAGTGCCGTGTGGGGACGGCTGTAAAGAATACACTTTCCCACCGCCAAAAGGAGGCATGTCGTAAAAGGCGACTAATTCCTGTAGCACGAGACGGGCAGCAGCGTCTGTGTGTGAAATGTTATAAAAAGCTGCGCTCGCCAACCCGCCTCCAAGTGTGGCGAGTATTGGCAATCCCCCCCAATGAAAGTCATTGGGGGAGGCCTATGTTCAGCAGTGGACGTCCTATGACTGAAATGATGATGATGAGTCTAACTAGAGATTATCCAATAACAGTTGTACTATCACTAAACTAGATCTGCAATCTACAATGAGAGTTTAGTTGAAATATAATAATACAGGGTGTTAAACGTTCAAAAGGTCATTCTGAAACGAGTCTAGCATTCAGAAAAAATATTATGAAAAAATCAGTATAATCATCAATAAAACAATTAAATAATAAAGTCATTAATTATAACGCCTGTTATGGCACGGTCGCAAGATACCGCTTAAATGAGTAACCTCCTTTTTTATGTGATAAGACAAATATCTACGCTAGGATTCGAACCCAGGACCAACCCGTAGTTTCGGCTATTGCACCACCGAGGTCATTATAAGTGACAACGTTTTTTTATAGTTTTATTTTACTCAACTGGGGTCATTTTGATTGCAAAAAATTGTCAATGGCGATTCAAGATTGACTTCAATCAAAACTTGGCCACTTCAACGGCAATTAGTATCGCTCTGTTAGTCATCCATCGTCAGGTGTTGGGACACAAAGTGCAGGATTGTAAGTCCATGGTTTGTGGCTTCGGACTTCGGTCTACAATATAACTTTACTTATAGGTATACAAATCAAACCTCTTTGGTATTCAAAATAAAACGTCTCTTTTTAGAACACAAACCTGAGAGCCATTTTAACAAAAAATACAACGAAGTTTCTTAAAAATAAAACGGAATGAGCACAAAAATCAGTAGTTGAAAGTGTGCCAAGATCCCTATCTTCGTTCCCACGAAGCCGAGCGCGCGAAATGCCAACTTATCTCCAATTTCAAAAGTAAACGCTAGAGCTGAATGGAAATAAGTCCCGACATCAGATTGCATGCAATATAACAGTCTTGACTCTAGAACGAATTAGGATTTATTTAGTTTAGAGATACAGTTTATATTGAAGATACGAGTATTCCTGTTAGTAGCATTCATATTTATATTTCAAAAATTTTAATAGTTATAGTAGATTTAGTTGAGATTTCCTATTATTTATACAGCCTTATTCATTCATAAACGTTACCAATTGCTAGTTGAATAAAAAACTAACGTTTTTTCGAGCTATGTCAAATTAACCAACCGCTTCGCTTTTTATTTGATTCTTTTTAGGGTTTAATACCTAAAAAAAAAAATTCAAGCTAAATAGGTACCTCACTTTGTTGTCCGTCCGTCTGTCTAAAAAAACCCTACTAACCCTAAAACCACGAAAAATCGTAGAATATACATAGGAGTGATTCAGATACCTCTCAACACGAGGCACCAAAAACAATTTTTGGACGTCACTTTTCTGGCCACCCTGTATATTGTTTAATTAACATTTGGCAAAAAATAAAGCTCAAACAGCCAGATATTACTGCCATTCTTACAAAGAAGGAGTACCTACATATCTAAGCAACACTTAAGTGGCATTTAATAATACGAAAATTTTAACGAACGAAACAAATTATACGAACTAGAGAAGATCAGGACCCCGATTCAAAACGTTTCGATACCTAATTGTCAACTGGTAAATCACGTGACATTAATGTTAAAATCTTATAGTGTCACGTGGTTTTCCAGACGACAATTTGTTACTGAAAGGTTCTGAATCAGGGGCCCAATTAGACATTGTAAGTAATGTACAGTCTATACCAGCTTTTAAACCTACAATGGAATGCTTAAACCAATTTTGAATTTGAGGTTAAGTTGTTAAAAAAAAACATATTAACTCGTAAGAGTAATTTTATACAATTAAAAATTTTGCCTGTATAAACATGCACAGAGCAAACACTGCCGCGGCCCGGTCGGCGCAAACATACAAGACGCAGGTGTTACTAACCGGCCGAGTTAAATTGGCATCAAACGTCAAGTGTCGTGAAGCAAACAAAAGGTAGGTAAAAAATGACATATTTTGGCATCTACTTTGTTCTGAATTTTTTATTAACCCTTTCAGACCCTGTACTCACTTTTGTGAGTATGAATTTACGATTTTTTGTATGGTTAGTTGGAAACGGTAGGCGAACGGGGACGAGCTCGTACGATTATGAGTGTAGTCCTTTATGACTACGATTTTTTTCGCGGCGGCGTGTGTCGTCTCTGTTGGTCAGTGTGCGTCCGAGGCCACACGATGTGATCATGTCGCGACCCGTCATCGTGGTGATTAAATTTTTCATTCTGGTGAGCATTATTCGTGTTTGGTTTTATTTTATTATGTTTAGAATGAGTGCCAAATAGCACCTGAGATGAAATATAGTTAATTACTGATTACGTGATAGTGATTCTGATGCCGTAAAAATAAACCTCACAAATGTGAGGGCTTGGTTTAAACTTTACATTTTGTTAGTATTTTAGTACAAATAAAAATAAGGTTTTTGCCCTATTTTAGGTATTGATTCGATGTAATAGTCACTATGAGTAGAAGAAATTGAATACTTGATGATGCTGTTATGGACGCAATCAAAGAATCTAACTTCTGCGACAACTCTGATGAAGACGAAAGCTGGGTGTCACCAAGGGCAGAGCCTGACAGCCCATCTGATGAAGATCATCAGATGGGCTGTCAGGAGGAAGACTGTACTGCTGTTGTAGCAGTACTAGTCTTCAGCAACCCCAAATTAGCTAGAAACCATAACTTTCGGTATGAAATACCTTGCCGATTAGCGTCAGGTCTGAAAGGGTTAAGACATACAAGTATTAGCAATTTTCAAAGACAAGAAGAAAGCACTTTGCTCCAACATTTATTGTGCGAACCGCAGAGGAACTCACTTTTTAAGTTACTGTTATTTGATTATTACAACCTGCAGTTTCTAATTCAAAGGAAAAACATTTTTTTTTTTTAAAAAAACAACGTTGCTTAATATGGGACATACCAAACATCCTGTAGTCCAGCGAACGAACTCGCGGACACAGCTAGTTTTATAATACAAAAATATACACAAAATACAATTTAATTAATTACTATGATTAAACAATATTCATTATTAGTTTAATACATTAAATTAACAAAGGCAAAAAGGTAATGTGATACGAAACCAAGACGGTTGCCATTCAGCTATTTTGCCATGGCAAAGACGCCATGACGCTGGTTTTCTGTGGCAACCCTTGAGGTAGACGGTTAATAATAATTCACAGATTTTTATGTAGCTGACTATGCCGCAAATGAAATTCTCTCAGCAAGCAATGTCCAATATCTCAGCGTCTTGTCACGTCGCGATAGACGTTTTAATTACGATTAGTGTTTCTATGACGGCTAATCGATATAACAGAGGAGAGATTAACATTTTGAAAGGACTGACTGGGGTATACGATAATTGGAATTGTTTCCGTAGATAATCAAGTATCCATAAATTGAATTGATAAACTACAACAAAGTTATTATGTATTGACGACCTTATTTATGTATTCCATTCATTTTAAATTGACAATCACACGCCAGACAGGGTAAAATACACTGTTTCTTTCTATCAAACAAACAAACAATTTTTTTGTATTATACCTATATTTTGTAAGTAAATAATTTGAACTTTTGACATTTTGATAGATATACTAACAAATCACAATGTGATCTCTTCCAGACAGCTTTCAATAAACTAATAAAACCAACGTAGTTCTGCAAATAAACCTAAAGTAAGCTCTTTGACACGTTGCATTTTTTTTAACCTACCACTGCTTCGGTAGCATTATATCTGCATAGGCTAGCTTGACTAACTTCAGGTAGAGGACAGTTGAATAAAAAATGAGAGAGGATGAAATATGTATTTGATGACATATTATAACATTATGTTTAATCATTAAAATGAATCGAATACTGAAATTGTCGTCATATTTACTTTGTACAGGCGAAACCATTAAAAATCTCGTTACGTATCGTTAAAGCCACTTTATTGATGAAAGCAAAGTCCGTAATTTGCTTGATACACCGCCTCGCAAGAAAAACAGGGGTGCCATTAAGGGAAATATAAAATTACAGGAAAATGTAATAATAAAAGAAAAACAAATATTATACTCGTAATTGAGATTATGTTCATGTAGTAACAGACAGTAGAATACAAAATATTCCGAGTTTATTTTTCGGGATTCGTTGGAGTATAGCGTGTGTACACGCTTAACTTTAAAAACAGATACTTTAGATAGTGAAGAAGTTAAGAAGAGCCGAACCTTGCTCGCGGTCGTTCGCCGCCGTTTACTGATACTCGTTCACAAGCCCCTCTGTATGTACCATGTCCGTGCGTGGACAGACGGCAACTGCTGCATTTAAGGTCATAAAGAAGCGTACCCCGACGAAGAAAGAAGAAGAATAGTCAAATGGAGTAACAGATACATAATGACATTTTATCATGTCAGCCTATTGCAGTCTACTGCTTGTCGTAAGCCACCCCCAAAGAGCACCAAAGAGCATGATCTCTCGCTTTTTTTATCCAGCCACTGCCAGCCATCTTCCTAATGTCGTCGACCCATCGAGCTGGGGGGCGTCTTACTTAAGACGCGGTCTCCACTCGAGAACCCGTTTACTCCATCTTTCATCGTTTCTGCAACAGATGTGGCCGGCCCACTGCCACTTTAGCTTGCTACATTTTTGGACTATGTCCTAATGGACCTATGTCCTTTGGTCTGCTGCCGGATAACCTCGTTTCGGATTGGATCCCATAACAAAAGTCCTAGCATCGACCTTTCTATAGCTTGCTGAGTGACGAAAGTTCGTTGGGCCATCTTTACTGTCACGACGAATGCCATTAATAACTGGTTAAATAAGTATTGGACATCACTTATTGCTCTGATCCTATGATAAGTAGCCTAAGCACTTGTGTTACAGAAATCAGACACAACGACGGTATCACAACACCCAGACCTGGGAAATATAGAAAGGTTATTTTTCTACATTGACCGACCGGGAATCGAACCGGGACCTCAGAGATAGCGATACCAAGTCCGGTATGCTCGCCATTCGACTACGGAGGTCGGCTAAATGTTAAACCTCGATTTAATTTGGCTGTATGAATTGCATTAAACTCGGAATAGTTGTTCGATGCTGGCAACCCTAAATCTGGGTGATTTTGCGTTAATCGACGGAATAATTTGCCGAGTAATTAATGTAACGCTTGATTAATATGCCCTGATTTGTATTGATGTGATGGCAGGGGCGGAGTGTGGCGTTGGTAATTCGTTTGCGTCGGAAATAAATGTGAATTACATTAAGTTTTATTAAAATATCAATTAATGATATTCATTGTTATGTATTCTAGCGGTTCCCTGCAACTTAGTTAACGCAAATGTTGAATTCTCCATACATACTTTCACGGTGTTCTTAATTACGGTGTCCAAGGAACATGTATATCTCTGCAACATTTCAAGATTTTAGATCCAGCGGTGCGTTGATTGTCAGTCAGTTATTCTTTGGTTCTAGTACAGGGTCAATAGTATCTAGCTTAATTTCCAAAAAAAGGCCAAGGCACCCAAAAATAAGGCGTTGTGCTGGACGACAACTAATATAAAGAATGTAAAATACCTACCTACCTGTACCTAGTCGCTGTAACAGCTTAAAACATGTTTCCTATTCCATTGCCAAACAACATAAAATAATCTATGGTTAAAATAATCTAGGATTAGTGTAGAAACGTTCAAAAACAAACTATAGCATCTGTGACTATAGGTAGTTTGTTAGGTGCAACTCGTTTACCCCACATTGGTTCTGACATCATCCGGAATTCATTAAACGCAAGTGCGGACATTCACCGTGACATTCGACGTTTTCGAACGATCGTTTTACTTCCCTTTGTCGTGAAGTGAAATTGGTTTTAAACAAAACCCCGCTGGCTCGGATTTAAATAAATTTAGCTTTACGTAGTTGATAAAACTTGGATGGTATACTCAATCCATGATCATTTATATCAAGCAACTAATCCTAATCTTTGAAATGGCGATTGCCAGAGGGCGAGAGATGCTAGTGCAAAACCAAATACCAAAAAGGAAATCTCTGCCTGAGTTACTGTGTTACAACAGCAGCTTTAAATCCGAAGTAAAAATATCTCTTACTAATAATCAGTAATCGGAGTAGGTAGATTGATTTGGGGTGAATGATCTAAAACATTGATGTTAATATGGACATGGCTCCGGGATTCCGGAATTTCTTCGTATCAGTTTTTAAAAAAAAAGGCATATCCATATTATGCTAGCACTACGAAAGTATATCAAATCAATCTACCTAATCCGATCACTGCTAATAAGAGCCCTATGCTGCGCTTGCGGGTACGTGGTCTCCATTCTAGAACCGTTCTGCCCCATCGGCCGTCAGTTCTACGTGCTATGTGCCCCGCCCACTGCCACTTCAGCTCGCTAATCCGTTGGGCTATATCAGCGATTTTTGTTCGTTTGCGGATCTCTTCATTTCTGATTTGATCTCGCAAGGAAACATCGATCAAACTGATAGACGACCTGGTAAAGGTCGCAAGAAGACGCTAGATGTAGGCCGCTTCTGACCTGCCAATCTGGAAGTCAATGTTCAGCAGTGGACGTCCTATGGCTAAAATGATGCTGATGGTGATAAGAGTGTTTCAACGCAGACCACAATGTTGAAATACCAAACATCGTATAGTCCACGCGAAGTCGCGGGCAGATCTAGTTTTATGTTTGAACAAAATTTTTACGTCGACTTACGAGCACCGCTTATAAAATTGAAAACCGATAGTTCTTAATACAAACAGTATTAAAATTTCTATCTTGGCCAGAATAAATGCATAGCAAACGACAAAGCTACTTTGAAATTCAAAATATGCTTGACACAAGGCGATTAAAACAATTTCTTGGAAATATGAATAAAACAAATTGCGGAAGGAAAAATGCATTCACAAAATGCAAAGTGAGATTATGATTATTTACGGTGGTACCATTTTTGCTGAAATTCCATGTAGTATTATTAAATATTTATGTTAATTGCGCTTCTTTTTCTTAACAGTTTTTTGCTGTATTAAAAGAACTCGAATAATGTTTATATTTTAGTTCTTAAAAACGGGCTAGTTTTTATTTTTATTATTCCTAACAAAAAAATTTTAAAAAATTAGATCACCTGTCTATTCTGAAACGTCCCTACGTCATCGTCTCTGTCTCTCTCATTTCAATCGTGCCCCACTCTTCCCTCGAAGTGCACGCACGGGGCACGGGGAGTTTTATTTTACGTTGAAATCAAAATAGTTTTTGGCGTTTTTCTCGAAACTAGCGTATAAAAATTTCAAAAATTATTCATTTATGTTTTTGTAAGTTCTTTAAGTTTCACCCGTTTATAATAGGCGACCTTATATAATTTTCTTGCTGCACCGCCTGTATTTCTCTGTTTGACCACTGGTTTACTGGTAGAGAATGCTTCTTGGCATTAAGTCCACCATTTGTACAATTATTTTTAGATGTGCAATAAAGTATAAATAAATAAATAAAACTACAAGCACCTCGTAATACTATCTATACTAATATTATAAAGCTAAAGAGTTTGTTTGTTGAACGCACTAATCTCAGGAACTATACTGGTTCGGATTTTTAAAAAAAAATTGTGTTGGATAGTTCATTTATTGAGGAAGGTTTTCGGCTATGTAACATAACGCTACCACCAACAGTAGCGTGACAGATTGGACTCCACGCGGGCGCAGCCGCGGGCGGAAGCTATAAATTAATAAAAGAGAACCCTATTTTTAACCGACTTCAAAAACAGAAGAAGGTTCTCAATTCGGTTGTATGTTTTTTTTAATGTTTGTTACCTTAGAACTCCGCTATTAATGAACCGATTTGAAAAATTATTCTCTCAATCGGAAGGACTTCCAGATTGGTCCCACTTTTTTCAAAATTCAATTCTAATGATGGGATCCACGACGAATTGAGTGAACCCCTAATATATTATAGTTATACATATAGCGATTTTAGTATATTTATCAACAAGTCAAGCATTTGCATTCAGAAAGTATCATTTGCTGAGGTGGAACTGATGAAGAAGACCATAGTTGGCCACAATTGTCTTTCACAAGTAGCTATAAGATATCTTCATTAAGACAGTTAAGCTTCGTCATAGTCGACAAATCAAATTTTAATTAATGATTCTGGTGAAAATGGTACCATCAAACTGATCTGATGACGAAGGCGGAAGGTAAGCACCGAAACTCTGCGATAAAACAATGTATCATAGCCGTGTTTGGACTCATTTGAATCGTCATGAGAAGCATTTTAGCTATACTTACAATACATCACAGATCGCCATTTAGAGTGGAAAAAACACTAAAAAACAGAAAATAAAACGATTTTTTATAAAACAATTAACCGATTTCAAAAACACTAAAAAGCTAAAAATAACTTTTAAACAATCATACGAAACAGTTATTTTGAGAATCGGTGCCAGCCAAATTTGAATGTTTTTGTTGCACCGACTCCAAAAATAGCGGTTATTTTTTAATAAAAATTTGTTTTAGTAAGACGATAGCTTTTCTCAAAAACTTCTTTTTTTTATGCGTGGTATCAGCTGAAATTCAGCCGTCTACTGAGTAGAAAATTTTAATCACAAGAACGTTAGCGGGAAACCGCTTAGTGCCGACAAGAATACACCTTAATCTATTTCAAAGGAGAGATTTGCCGCATTTAGCCTCTCTTGAAACTAGTGATGCAACGAATAGTACTTTTATTCGTTAAAAAAACGTATTTAAACATTTATTGAAACTTAATTGTACAGATTTAACAATCATACAAAGGGTGGACTTGATGCCATGTGGCATTCTTAACCAGTCGATTATTAATATTGCGCTATATAACTTGCAAATCTCTAATGTGCAAATGGTTTATTAGTATATAGACATAACAACTACAAAATATAAATGAAAAAACTCCTGTTACGAAAAAAATTTTTCACAAAGATCGTTTCTATTTCCTAATAATTATTAATGTATGTGCTTTAATCAAGAAGAGTTTTTTACTGTTCAACGGGATACTTTTGTGCTAAATGCATATTTCATTTCCTTTTTTGTGTTGCTGATTCTTGAAAATAGCCTTTTTCTGCAGCGAAAAGTTCTTTGGAGTCACTAGTAGGTAGTCATATTTTTCAATGCGATCACAATAAAAATAAGACAAACATTTTCGCCGTGTGGGGAAGGCCGTAAAAAATACACTTCCCAAACCGCCAACAGGAGGCGTGTCGTAAGCGGAGACCAATTTCTGTAGCACGAGACGGGCAGCATCATCGTGCAAAATCTTATGAAAAACTGCGTTCGCCAGCCTGCCTGCCAAGCGTGGCGAATATTTGGCAATACCCCCCGATTATAGGTCATTGGGGAGGCCTCTGTTCAGCAGTAACGTCCTATAGCTGAAACGATGACTATGAAACATTTTTGTTTATTAGTTTCATTGATGTTCGGTTACTGTTTAGCGAATACGAATATTCGTAATCGTTGCATCACTTTCTTAAACATAAAACTTGTTCAAATAAAAGGATATTGCGCTCTCGGGCTACTTTATTAAGGTTTTAACCGTAAGCTGATACTAATGATGTTTTTATTAAACTATTTTTAGAATTTTCTTTGTGTGATTTAGCCAGTCAAGGGTATTAAGCTTCTTCGTTATAATAGGTTTAAACGTTTACTTTTTTATCGGACATAAACACATTATGAGTGTAGGAGGCATTATGATAGGATAACTTTTGCTGAATTTTTTTTTGTTAAAATTTATACCTAAATAGCTGTCCCGGCGAACTTCGTACCGCCCCTTCATGTGAGTGTGTCATTTTCGTGAATTTTTCCTCGTTTTTTATAGTTATTCTGCTATTCGGAGCGGAGCGGAGCGGAGACGGAGCGGAGCGGACAAATTCAACAAATCAAAGATCATAAAAATCGATCCAGTCGTTCTTAACTTATAAATGGTGTAACTAACCCGACTTTCTTTTATATACAAGTTGGTCCAGGCCAGATGGAAATATATATTTTTTTGTGTTAATAATGTTATTTAAGGTTACTTGCAACTTCAAGTATGCCCATTAGGTTCGATGCCTTTTGACCAGCCTAGATTTTATTAGCCTTGCAGGGAACTGGAAAACTTTAGCGTGGGACAGAGATCGTCGGAATATTTTGGGGGAGACGTTTTCCCAGCAGTGGGATGATAAATGTTAATAAAAAAAAAATAAGGCCTAAATATAAATAAAATATTAGACAATATCACATACATTGCTCTGATCCTAACGTAAGTAGCTAAAGAAACAACGACGGTACCACAACACTCAGACCCAACCCAACATAGGAACTCGACAACATATGAACCCGGGACCTCAAAGAGCATAGGTACTATATTTCCCCTGTTTAAAAAAAACATCTATCCAAATAATAAGCAAGTAAAGGATCGAAATAACAATAAAAAAAACGAAAATGTACTGGCTTAGGTGGGAATCGAATTCACGTCCTTTCCGTATCAGTAGTGGTTTGGTGGTCTTAACTAATTGTTTGCGATAGTTTATTTCGGAACGGACTTGTCGGTCGAGAACCGTACCGAATTGATGAAACTACGCTGGCTTGCAGACAGCGAATCACTTGATAGAATTAATGTCCTCCGTAGCTCAGTTGGAAGACCAGTTGCCTAGATAGCGAAAGGGCGTGACTTTGGGTCCCGGCTGAGATATAATTTTTGAAATAAAACTTTTAAGATTATTATGTACTGATACTTTTGACATAGTAATTCTAATTAAAAAATATATAAATACAGGGTGTTAGGATTAACAAGCGACATACTTACTTCCACAGGATATTCTTCTTAAGAATACAATCAACTTCTACTATCGACGAAAGTCACGATCGTAAAGGAAACCTGTATACTTAATATTCATGTAGCCAGTAGAGAAACCTGTAGCTCAGTAGCAGCAGCGCTTTGGTAGTGATTATCAAAGTTAAGTCACCTCCGCGCCGCGGTTGTGACTGGATAGGTGAACATTCCTAACATGTGTGACATTTATCGTTACGTTCTACATGCGATTTTAAAACTTCATAGTAAACTCCCATACAACCCTACTAAACAAATTAAAAAAAGAAAAATACAAAATGTTGCACCTGTAACCCTATTTAAAACTGCCTATACCAGGAGACAATTTACAGGACAATCAGCACATATCTACAACAAAATAAATACATTTCTTAACTTTTACCCCACAACGACACATACATGCAAGTACACACTACAAAATTGGCTTCCAGACAAAAATTACAATGAGATAGAGAACCTTATTTTGTAGTAGCGATGGTGGATGGTGAAAGACATATACTTCGTAACTCCTTATACACATGCACACACACACACACACACACACACACACACACACACACACACACACACACAGGACACACTCACACGCATATCACAGTTTAATTTAATTCAACTAACACGTAGTTATAAATTAAATGAAATTGTTACAGTTTACTCATAACTAAATTGTAATGTATCTTTTGTTAATTTTAGGAAAGAGCGGGGTCTCCAAACACAGGTATCATACTTAAATGGAGACTCCAGCCACTTGTCGTGTACCTTTGTAAAAGATACTGAATAAAACATTTTCATTTTCATTTTTTTTTTTCATTTATCACAAGCATTGCCGTGCTTCGAAAGGCATGTTAAAATTTGGTCCCGGCTAATATCAATTGATACTAAAAGAATCCTAGTCAGAGACCTTAGGCGATTTAATAACATCTGACAGTTAGGTTAAGTCACTGGCCTTACAACACCCCTCCACCAATCCGCACTGGGTCCACTTTGTGGAGTATGGCCCAAAAACTACCTCATAGTTGAAGTGAGGCCTGTGCCATGCAGTGGGACGCCATGTGCCATGCGGTTGACTTTACTTTTAACTTTGCGGGACCGAAAACGGAACGTTTGGATCATGGCTAGATCCAAACGGTCCGTTTACCTTATCTATGAGATACGAATGGCAATCGCTCCAAATGTAACTATCAAACTTAATGTAGGATCCTGATTACAGCGTGTCCTGACTTCTGTTCTATTATTATTCTAATTATTAATCTGACATTTAAGCAGTCCATTTCTACGATTTCTATTGTTCATAATAGCTATTAGGTGATTCCTCAATAGTAAAATATACTTAAGTCTCGCATCAATAATTGAACTAAGAAAAGGGTAAAACGCGGGCAATATATTTTTTCTGTCATAAAAATCCTCTCTATAGGACGGAAACTACAAGTGACGCGCCAACACGAAATACGTCATGTTAAAATTAGGGCGAACGCTCGTGTAGTAGATAAGGCCACTCGTAGCAATTCCATGATGGATGACCGGTCCGCGCTCGGCCATCAATATCAATAACGCCATTACATCGTAAAAAGAACAGCCAAACCATATTCAACACATTTTACCATTCCTACAAACGGTTCAATTTTCGATCATTCGTTTCCCTCGTAATACAAAAATAAAAAGACTAAGTAAAGTCCTAAAACAAAGTTAAAAGATGATAATAGACAGATAGAAGATAATTATTTAAACAGAAGATTAAGTTCCATTTACACAGTACAGATAGCACGTGAACCAAAAAAAAGCCATGGCGAAAGCTGTCATTTTGTCAGCGGTGTTAAAAATTGCGATTCAATTACATTGTCTAGGAAGGGAAGCCTACGCTGGACTAGTCAAACGACTTCGAACTTTTTGTATTGAGCCTGGCATACCTCAAATTGCAAGAAACATTAAATAACATTATTTTGCTGTACACCTATGAAACATACGTTAAGCAAAAGAGAAAATAATTACAACTGAATCTGAACAAAGTATATAATTTACGACATTTTGTCAAAGAGTATTTGTTGTTTGTAATTATTTTCTCTATCGATTAACGTATGTTTCATAGGTGTACACCAAAATAACGCTATTAAAGGTTACTTGCAACTTGAAGTATGCCAATTAGGTTCGATGCCTTTTGCCGTATACGACAAGAGTGTGACGTCTCGGAGTGTCAATATGGGTTTCGTCCTGGCAACGGTACTATGGACCCTATTTTCGCCCTAAGGACCGTCATGGAGAGATACAGGACGAAGAACACGCCTCTGCACTGGCTCTTTCTTGATCTGCAGAAGGTCTTCGACTGTGTCCCTCGAGTGGTGATCTGGTGGGCACTAAGATCCAAAGGGGTCCCCGAGGCATATATTGTCATGTACCGCAGGCACCGCAGCTCCGATTCTATGGTTTGGACCGCTGTTGGCGACACCAAACCGTTCCCCATCACCGTCGGAGTACACCAGGGTTCCGTCCTCAGTCCGTTTCTGTTCAGTGTGATATTAGACGTTGTGTCAGACAGCATCAGAGACTCACATGAGCAGCCACCATGGCTGCTGATGTATGCTGACGATATCGCACTGGAGTGGACGCGGACAGGGGCAGGACGGTGAGACGGGTGAACGAGTGGAAGCAGTCGCTTGAGAGTGGTGGTCTGAAACTCCATGTGGCGAAGACCGAGTACCTTGCCTGTAACTCTACAGATCCAACGCCCGTTCGCATAGGCGGAGACAAGGTCGAGCGCAAGGACCAGTACTTCACGCGTCGGGAGACATCGATTGCGACGTCAAAGCACGCATTGCTGCTGCGTGGGCCAAATGGCGAGAGGTGACTGGTATCATTTGTGACCCCAGAATGCCGGTTAAGCTTACAGGACAGATCTATAAGTCCTTCATTAGGCCTGTCCTTATATTTTATGGCAGCGAAGCATGGCCGCTACTTGAGCGACACAAGCAGGAGCTGCGTGTCACGGAGATGAATATGCTGCGGTAGATGTGCGGAGTCACGCGTAAGGACCGCGTGAGGAACTCGCGCATCCGCGGTAGCCTTCGTGTCCGTGATATTGCAGACAAACTGCAGGAGAGTCGCCTACGCTAGTACGGCCATGTTTTGCGGAAACCGGCAAGCTACGTAGGAAACAAATGTCTGGCCATGCCGCCACCGCCAGGTCTTGGCAGTGAGGGCTGACATGCGTGCCAATGATCTCACAACTAGAGACGCTCAAGACCGCGCGAAGTGGAGGAGTAAATCAAGGAAAGCGGGCCCTGGGCTCCAAAACAATGGCTTTGGTCGCAACCGGGATTAACCGGGGAAGAAGCCTTTTGCCATAGAAATAATAACGAATAGGGAAGTATGAATTTAAAAATGCAGCTTAGGGCGCCCTCTAGCAAGGTAGAGTTACAATACGTAATTAATAAAAAAAACGTAGTTAATCTTGCAGTACTGCATAATGTAGAAAACTATTTTTTATTAATCTTCAGTTTTATAGTTGTTGTTTCTATCATGTTTAGAATGACACGAAAGCAAATATTGTCTACATTAGATTTAGTGACGAGAGCTATATCCACTTGTGCCATATGACACGTATCGACACTACAAATATGTTTATTTAGTTGAATATTCTGAAAAGTTTGTTTGACAATAAAGTCTTTTGTATACTTACGATTCTTTTGCCATAAAATTTTGAAATATTACAACTATTGATAGCACTGGCTGTTCTATTCTCGCTATTGCCTGGATCACTTTTGGGGTGTCAAACCCTCGCAAACCAGTTCTTTACACACTGTGTTTCAAAAGAAAAGGGATGGCTACTTTAGAGACCTTGCAACATTTTATCACTTACTTTTGTACGCCTGCGGCATTAACACTATAACTTTTAGATCTTTTCTAAACTTCTCTTAGATGCCTAGTAAGAAGATGTTATAAATAGATATTAAACTCCACTTTCTGTGATAACATACTGGCATTTAAAAATTTTATAATCAAAAACTTTATTATTCACGATCATTTTTGTTTCTGATTATAAAGTCTAAATTCAATTTAAATTAATTACCCATTCAAGAAAACGTATAATGCATCCTATGAAGTCGCTTTAGCCAGTCTGGCATGGACGACAGTAAAGTCACAATTAATGCAGATTCAGAAGGTACAGTAGGTACCGTACTATGCCACATGTGTTTCTGTTGTGTTTTCCTTTTTTTACTTATTCATATAATGACAGAGGCAAAAAACATAAACAGAGTGCAAAATTGATAAGTACCTATTTTGGTAGGGTTGTCAGTTGTTACGATAAGGCAAATTAAACGGCATGATTTTATCAGATTTTTTTAATTAAAGCTATTTTAATCAAATATTTTACCAGTCTACTGGTACTTAGTGCACTGTTCTTCACTAATCCATGTGACTCTGTTGTTTACTAGCTTGTACGCTATAATGATCTCTCTATGCAAAACCCTGCCCTAATTAGGCTCTTTTATTCCGTCTAAGGGAGAGCTACACGGTCGATTGTGTCAACATCAAACCAAATGACAGATACGAAAATAGTAGTGATATTATAAACAATAAAACCATACAACTGCCTTTGTAACACGCTTTTCCCGTTCCGTTTCCACAAAAAATACAAGCGTCTTAAGATCGATATCTATTTTTTTTTTCTGGGGCAACCAAACGAACGCGAACGACGATAATACTAAATACTACTCAATAATACTCATTTATTCAGTATATAGGCCCTCTTTCGGGCACTTATACACGTCCCAAAAGATAGCTTAACCCTACCACTGCTTCGGGACTAAATATTGGCTGATGATGAGAAGAAACGGCGCAACAAACTTAGTCACCTTTGTCAGCCTTTTTACAGGAAAGACATGCAGTAAGCGCGAATAATGGTGAAGGCTTTTCTGCGGTTCCCAACACGCGTTTTGTGGGGACATGAGCCTACTGTGTATAAGTACGTACTGTATTATAATTGAATGTCGAGGCAACCGCGTCGCTCCTTTATTTGGTAATACATAGTTTGCAGCACCCGTAACACGTTTTGGCGAGTTGCGGCCCGAGGTGCTACGGCGGTAACTTCATAGAACAAGCACTGAAGTGGTTTGTAGTTTAGTTCTAACACTTTCAGTTAACAATTACGAGCTTGCCTCTCTAGATAACTAAATATCATAATCGTTTCGCTTTGAAATTCCCTGTCCCAAACATATGGTTTTGTGACAGTTCAAAAAATAAAAAATAAAAAAAGACATTTTCTTGATTGCTGCGTTGAGCCTTATCAAATTTTGTCTTAATTAATCTATTTTTATAAATAAAAACCAATTGCCTTTTAAAATATCATCACTTTACAACACTTTTAGATTTTTTTTGTGAGGAAAGGGTTAATGCGAATTTTTTTTCCGATTTTTTTTCTAGGAACGCGTAATTTAAATTGGAACTTGTTATGACGTCATTAATGACATCAAACCATTTAACGTTTAAATGCTTGAACTAGCAAAGTCGTAATTATTACGAATTACTTCGGACACAGTGAATGAAACATCTCCTTTATTTTTTATTGTCAGCCAAAATTTATATACGATAACATCTCCTAGCAACGTATGTAATATAATACTGCTTTTGTATTATTTTTCAGGTTTCTGTTACCTCCGCACGTGTAAACCTAGCCGAGGGTAGTATAAACTTTTTTATGAAAGACTACCTATTTTGTATAGTTTTGTCTCTTTTACGCATTTATTACTTTTTTTATAGTATTATTATTCGAAGAACGGAACATCATGAGAGTTGTAGCTCCTAATGTATTGATCAAAGAAAAAATATTAGACTTGATTTGTAGAAAATTTTAATTAGATACTTTTGTCAGAAGTAATCACAATGCTATTCGTACAGTTATTCGATCATCATCATAGTCATTTCAGCCATAGGACGTCCACTGCTGAACATAGGCCTCCCCAGTGACTTCAAGATTGGTCGGTTGGAAGCGGCCTGCATCCAGCGGATTCCTGCAACTTATAGAATAGAATCGGCGAAAAGTTTTACGTGCTATGTGCCCCGCCCACTGCCACTTCAGCTTGCTAATCCGTTAAGCAATATCAGTGATTTTGTTCGTTTATGGATCTCCTCATTTCTGATTCGATCTCGCAAGGAAACACCGAGCCTAGCCCTTTCCATAGCACGCTGTGTGACCTTGAGCTTTCTTATGAGATCCGTAGTAAGAAGATGAAAAAATAGCCTCGTTTCATAGAATTGATATTACCTAACAACATCGAGATAAAGAACTGCGTGTGCTTTGCAATATTGTTCCCCATTGCCCTGAAACACGGATAAGATATTGGAAAATGAACAAAAACCTGAAAAAAGGACCTTGTCCTCTATACGTTCTAAAACCATTAAACAGATTGTGATGTACCTTTGTTGAGTAAAACCAAGCAGACAAAGTCGTAGGCAACAGCCTGTAAGTAAACAAAAATATCAATGTCATATTTTTGTCAATCTAAACTCGTAACCTTATGAAGACCGGTCCAATGCAATGATTGTGATTTATGTCTCAATGTTTCTACTCTACAATAATAATTAATTAAATGTAATTGAATAACCTTTGGCTTGTAAATATAATATGACCAAAGTTATTTCAATTTAATATTCCAGCATTTTGTAAGCGGGTCACCTCTTGACCTGAAGAGCTCTTAGGTTCTTTACTCTCATCCCGAAAGGTTCAAGAATATTAGTGTTCTGTTCCAAGTGCTCCTTGAGTTTCAGCACTATTTCTTTTTTATCTACTTTCAATGCAAAAGTAGAGTGAACATAATGCTTATTGTTTACCTTTGTATTTGTCAAGTATACTAATAAATATACCTAGGTACCTTATCCAGACAAATCATGTGCCAGCTAGGGTAGTCATCATCATCATCATATCAGCCATAGGACGTCCACTGCAGAACATAGGCCTCCCTCAATGACCTATCATTGCCACTCGCCACGCTTGGCAGGCGGGTTGGCGAGCACAGTTTTTCATAAGATTTCGCACGTAGACGCTGCTGCCCATCTCGTGCTACAGGAATTAGCCGCCTTTAACGACACGCCTCGGCGGCGGGGAAGTGTATTCTTTACGGCCGTCCCCACACGGCACAGGGTACTACAAGTCTGTAAATAAAACACACGTCTCTACACAGTCCGGGTGACTATTCCTACTCAGCTAATGCTACAGAGGCCTCACTTTTTAAGGTTCCGTAGCTAAATGGCAAGAAACGGAACCCTTATGGATTCGTCATGTCTGTCTGTCTGTCTGTGTGTCCGGGGGGATACAACTTTTAAAATAAGAGAATAATAAAACTAAAAAAAAATTGATGTACATTACCATGCAAACTTCCACCGAAAATTAGTATGAACGAGATCGAGTAATTAAAAAAGTAATTAAAAACTAGCTTTAGTTTATTAGCTCTTTAGAACTTTAACATTATGTTGACTTCACTTGGCCGCTTTTTTCATAAAATCTTAGATTAAAAAATTTAAAGGAGTTGTCCCAAAATGGTTTTTTATTCGTCAATATTTTTAACCACGATGTGTTATACGAGTACATATCTACATAGAGCAAGAAAAAGCAACATTTGTTACTAAAGCAAACAATTTTTAACACCTCCGATTTAAAGAAAAAAAAATATTTTTAATTTTTTATCCTTAAAACATGCCAAAAACAGCAATTCCAGGCAAACTATTAATCGAAAACACATGTTAAGAGTTAGTTGTCAGTTATTATCATTATACAATTGTAGAAGAAATGGCTTTCTTGTCTTGACATAAATAGAGAAATAAAAATACTATAAATCTGGCTGTATGACTCTGTGCCATAGCCTTTCCGATTATGGACAAACATTGCCACCACTACTGTCAGATGGCAATGTCACTGTCACATATGACTGTCAAAAATGACGTTTAAACAAAGGATTTGGCAGTCTGACAGATGTCAGCAATGTCATTAACGTCAGACAGTTGACATCACAGACAAAAAATAATAAAATAAATATGAATTTTTGTTGCCATACACTTATCAAATATTTCTACTAACATTTGAATACATATTTTTTTTCTCTGAAACGGAGGTGTTCAAAATTAATGTTTCTGTAGTTTCGTGTATCATATTTTTGTAGCTTTTAAACGTGTATAATTTCATCTTGGTTAAAATTTACTCAGGATAAAAAACCAACCTCCATAGAAAAAGCGGACATTTCCTTTAAGCACAGGTTACTGGTTAAAATAAGTACAGTCTGTAACTTTAAAAAATGCATTTTAGATACATTAAGATTACAGGTAAACATAATCACAAACAAAATTAAGCCTACATCTCTGCATTGACGGTCAGTCGAATAACTTTCACCTAAAAGATATACCAGTCTATATACAGGGTTATTTGTAAAACATCAACAACCTCCTAGGGGCTTAAACATAACTTTTTTTATGGGACCAACATTGAACTCGCAAAAAAAATTCACTTCCCCATACTAAGTCGCCACCAGCTGACATCAGTTTGTATGGATAATTGGTTTTTTTTTTTGGATTTCAACGTTGGTCCCATAGAAATAGTTGTTGTATTTAAGCACCAGAATCAGCCCCTAAGAGGTTGTTGATGTTTTACAAATAACCCTGTATAGTACATAATAATAATAGTCCCAGGAAACGCCCCTATGTGTCACTCGCCCAAAAGGTTCTTACTCTGATACAGCCGCTTGATAAATCGCCTATCTCAGCCGCGTCGATAAACGGAAGACAGTTATTTGTCAGCGAACCTACTCTATCTTTGGGGAAACTTACCCATTTACTTACAGATAACGTCAAATAAATGTTTTTTTTAGTCCTTCTATATTATCAAATATGATGTCCGTTATTTTTCAATTGTAGCAGGTAAATGCATCAATTGTCATGTTTTCAATCTAAGGGCGTCTTTCAACCGTATGACAGTTGATTATGATTCAAAGTGTAAGCATTTGAAATCATTGCAAGTTTGCAGAAAATTAGATTATGTCTAGATTATACATAGTCCTTCATTGGTGTAAAATTTTCTGAATTTGGCTCATACCAATCCCCAATAGTCCTCGAATTGTCTCATAGGTAATCCGCGGGTTTTCTTCAATTAGCCGCTTAACAGTAGCCACATTATTTTCGTTGACGGCAGTTGAAGGCCGCCTTTCACGAAATTCATTATTGGCATTCATCTCAATGATAGGTCATTGAGGAATGCCTATGTTCAGCAGTGGACGTCCTATGGCTGAAATGATGATGATGTGAATTAATTAAGTAGTAGACAGCAAGTAGCAGTTAATTTGGAAAAAAATACTTCTTACAAATACCAACAATGTATTTCAACAATCGATATTGATGACTTCAAAAAAATCGTGATTGGTTAAGTTGTTACTTACACCATCATCATAGTCAGCCCATGTCAGTTCACTGCAGGACATAGTGTTCTCCCAATGCACGCCTCTGAACACGATCCAGGGCTATTCTTTTCCATCCACTGCCAGCAGCTTTGCATAATCATTGCTCCACTTTATCGGACGGCGCCCTAGGCTGCGCTAACATAATTACATATCAGCATAACACAATACCGTACACTTACTAACACTAAGAAATCCAATCACTTCCACCCAAGTTTTGCGAGTGAATGTTTGGTTCAAAGGATTTCAACAATGTATTTCAAATTGTAGCAAGAACGACCGTACCACATGTGGTCTTGTTAATTGGATTGTTTTGGTGTCAGTGGCAAGTTCGAATATGTAACTTCAAAGACAATGTTAAATCTATTCAAAACAATTTGACGCCTAAAAAAACCGACTTCAAAAAACTAAAAAGCTAAAAATAATATTACCTCTCAGTACCTAATCAGTTACTTTTGGAGTCGGTGTCAGCAGCCGATGAAAGTTTGAAGGTTTTCGTTAGCATTTCGTAACTGATTACTGGTACTTATGTGCTACTATTACTTTAAACTTTTTAGTTTTTTGAAGTCTGTTTATTATTTTTTTATAAAAGGACACGTTTCTTTAACCATCCATTTTTGCCCAAATGTTGTACCTAAAGTACAATTATTACACTTTGAAGAAAAAAATATGGCTAAAAAAATATCATATTTTTTAATACATTTGTACCACCTAAAATTATCAATTAAAGATACATAAGACATGCAACACTTAATTAGGCATGGCAATATTTATCAGGGTGATCAGCACAAGTCAGCTCAACTCAGCTCAGTCTCATACTAATATTATTTCACGGAAAATAACATTGTTTGATAAAAATCTAGCTGTCACGTTGACATTGAGTAATGAACAGATAACACCTTTATAAGACATGGCGGCAAGCATGGATATGCGTTTTTAGGCTATTTCGAATCTATTTTTATTCAGTCTTCTTATGATATTCAAAGATTCTAATTATACAACATATTTTTGTTTTAATTCAAGGATTTTTTCCCTATATTTTGTACCTCGGTACATGCTTTGGGCAAAAAACGAACGTGTCCTTTACCTATTTCACCTTTTTTTAGCGATACATCCTCAACAAAACGAAGAGTGCAAACAAAAGTTAACTGCTGAACACCGATTTCATCCCTTATTTTAACGACCTTAAAAGTAAGTTTTTTTCCAAAAATTTTAATATACTGTGCTTGAAGTATAAGCTATTTAATAAAGAAAGAATCATCAAAATCGGTTCACATTTGCCGAAGATATTGGGTAACATAGTACAAAAATCAGTTGCCGCGGTATGGAGTTCGTGATGATTTTCTTAAAGATCCCATCATCAAAACTTGACCAAATTTATATGGGACCAGTCCGAAAGTATTCTCCTTCGAACAAAAAATAACTATCGAAATCGGTTAACGTGGTAATGAATAATCGCTTAACATACATTTTAAAAAATATCCCGACGAATTGAGAACCTCCAGAGTACTCCAGAGTAAGATGCCAGACCTGGATATATTCAATGACAGTCACGTTAAATTAAAAAAAAAAACATGAGTACTCGTGTTCTACTTAAGAAAATATTGTTCTCCCTTTTAATGTGTCTGCTGGTTTGGTTTTATTCATAAGACCGCAACTTTGTAAATTGGGAATGTTGTGCTCACCTATAAGTGACATATACAGGGTGTAACGAAAAGGTGAAATAAAACTTAAGGGGTTATTCTACGGCTAAATTACATCAACTTTTTCTATGGGACAAACATCGAATTCACAAAAAAAAAAAAACACTTTCCCATACTAAAACGCGACCAGCTGGCATCAGTTTGTATGCAAACGTCAATTTTTTTTTTGAGATTTCGATGTTGGTCCCATAGAAAAAGTTGATGTAATTTAGCCGTAGAATAACCCCTTAAAGTTTTATTTCACCTTTTCGTTACACTCTGTATATCAGAAATGTCTTTATGCATGTGTTGTGAAATAAGTGTTAAATATATTATGTTGTTGGTGTGCCCTTTTAAATAAATAAATAAACGTCCTCCTTTTTACTTATCATATAATACATGTTATTTTTTTATGAACTTCCTATGCCGTGCCGTACTTCACGGCCGTAAAGAATACACTTTCCCACTGCCAACAGGAGGCGTGTCGTAAGAGGCGACTAATTCCTGTCTAACGAGACGGGCAGCAGCGTCTGCGTGCGAATTTCTATAAAAAAACTGCGCTCGCCGGCCCGCCTGCCAAGCGTGGTGAGTACCTATTGGCAATCCGGAATCCCCACATTTCGGGCAAGGCCAATGTTCAGCAGTGGGAGTCATAAATAGCTGAAATGATGATGATAATGATGGCGATGAACTCAATATGTGTAAGTGGGTCTGAGAGGGTCGCATTAGCGACTGAACTAGTATCGCTATGTAAACTTTGTATTTTCTGGCCTAGCATGTAAATTAAACAGTTATTGGATCTGCCGAATACTATACACATTGATATAACACCCAGATCAGAGACAACATAGAAAAGATTGTTTTCTACATTGACCCGACCGAAAATCGAACCCGGAACCTCAGTAATGGCGAAACGCCAAGTCCGGTGTACTCACCTCTCGGTTACGGTGGTCGTCAAAACCCGTCAGTGTAGGTATATTAAAACCCTTTAGTATTTTACACTAATAAATTTCTATACTGTATACCTTGACTTGCTGTAGTGTGTGCAACTACTATCTACATATAAGGTGCTTCATAATTATGTGCAACGGCTGAAATGGGTAAAAGTATTACCTATATACGAGTAGATTACGATAGTGAAGGAATTACGTGCCCCGGATCGGTAATTAATTATTTGCGAAAAGAAAGTAAATAAATGGTTACTTGCTTCAATTTGCATATCACACTTCGTCATCCGCCCTTGACACTGCGCGGGAGCGATATAATGCGAAACGTTAGCATTTTTGGACAGATGTGCACGGTTTGAGATTCCTCTATTTATTATATTAATCTTTATTTATTTATTTTTTAATGAAAAAATTAATGATGTTCTGGACATAAAATTTCTTTACTATCTTAATCTATATAAGCAATACTTTTACCCATTTCAGCCCATTATGAAGCACCTTATATATAAAAAACATACAGTCGAATTGAGAACCTCCTTTATTTTTGAAGTCGGTTGAAAATGAGTCTCTATTTCCCTTGGTCATCGCATCACGCGTGAACGGATAAAACAATTTCGCTAATTCTTTTTTTGTTGTGTTAACTATTATAAGGAGAACGTTCTTTTGAAAGAAAAAAATAAGAAAATCCTTTATGAATAAATTAAAGGCCACGCGAACGAAGTCGCGGGCAACAGCAAGTAATCGATATAAAACACTTTCGAACTGCCCTTAGTTCGAAAGTATTCACAAAGCGTATTTTTTTTCGTCACAGATGACGCGCATTCTATGGCACCGTAAATGCCCGATATAACTTAAACCAAGGTTTACTGGCTGCGATTGATTATCGTTTAAAGGGCGTTAAACGCTTGTAATTTTGGCTGACAAAATACACTTACAAGATATATTTTGTGTGATTCGGACTTGCTGCGCATGTTAATAGTTGCAGAAGGTGTGTTAATAGTTTGTCCATAAAGGGAATCGAGTCTCGAAGACCGCTTGTACCGAGTTGTAAAAAAAAAAATTTCGTCATATGCCTAACTACAAATTTACTTCTTTGACTTTTTTCTAAATAGATAGATAGATACTCTTTATTGTACACCATACAAAGACAATTGGTGTTTACAGAAAGAAGCACAATTTAGGCCGTCTTATCACTAACAGTGATCTGTTCCAGAAAACCTTCAGGTTCCAGACGACCTGCGTAGCCGAATGTCGTCCAATATTTACTTATTTATTTATTTATAGGACAGATAAGAAGAAATTGGAAAGTGGTGCAGAGAATTTAGTATATTTGTGCTATACCTAAGACATTGCGTCTTACCAAATTTCATGATTCTTGGTCAACAAGACCCTATAAGTTTTAATTTTGAATTTTAAGCTCCAAGGAATTACAGAGCAGCGTATTTAATTTTTCAACGCAACCTCCACGCGTTCCTTATGAAAAGAGTCTTATTTACAGACAGACAGACGAACAACGAAGTGATCCAATAAAGGCATCTTTTTTCTTTTGAGGCCGGAACCCTAAAAATGTTTAATGTGGAAGTCACGTAAAAAAGTTAATGCTATAATTCTTGCAAATAGAAACATCGCTTAACAATTTATAACATTAGAAGCCAATTGGAGCCTCAATATTCTCCTCTCATATTTCTGATAATTATCTATCTATATATGAAAGTGATTTTCTAAGTACTCAGAATCGGCTTATTTCGATTAAATTTGATATTTATTGATTTTCTTAGAACTCAGTAATGAGCTTCGAGCAGTGTCAATGAACTATAGCTACTTATTTAGCTTATAATAAAGTTTGCGAGAGACGTTGCCCGCTTTGAACTTGGGTTGTGTCACAAAACGATTTCCCGATTTAAAGGTCTTTATTTATATAAAAGATTTGTCTTTATTAAGATAACCAACTGCTTACACAGGGTGTACAAAAGAATAGGACACTCCTTAAAACCACGTGATCAGCTGCTCATATACAACAAATTTGACTATGGGAGCAACATCAAAATCGTATTTTTTCAAGACTCGCACTTGGCCGGTTTTCAATTACAAGGTTACACACATTACCTAACTGCCGCACTCAGAGACGTCACAACTTTAATGGTTAGTTAAGCAAAACCTGTAATACTAAAGTCGATAAAAATAAGAACAAATATTGAATGAACCAAAATGTTATGTCACTTTATTGTTAACTAGCTTTTGCCCGCGGCTTCGCTCGCGTCAGATTTGATTTTGAGTGAATGTATGAATGTCACAGACAATATTCTTTACTAATGGTGCCAAAACCACTAAACTACTGGGCGAGCTTACACGTGAGCAATCTGATCGTGATGTCCTTGAGACTTGTTTGTAGCCTGGTTCAATTTCGCAACAACATAACAGGGGTGCCCACTCGTAGAATAAGCCTATGGTAAGGCAAACCCGGAGGTTTCAGCGAATTCAGAAATTCTACAGGGTAATTAGGGTAACCAGCGGTTTGGGCTGTGCGATGATACATCAGTCAATCACTTTTGCCTTATACATACATAGATAGAAGATATATGTATAAATAGTTCAATATTCACTTCAATATTTTAGGATAACGCGGGTCTCGTTCTATACATCAAAATATGCAAAAACCCTTGTAATATAATAACCCTTGTAGGAGAACGTGTGGCTGTCTGTCAGTCCGTCTTTTACAACCGATTAGCTCCGAAACTACTGGATCGATTGAATTGCAATTTGGCACAAATAATTTCAAGAATTTTCATGTTCACAACATTAAATTTTAAAATCAATGCTATTTTCGTAATTAACGTCCCAAAAAACCATATTGATATTTAGACATTCCAACCAACCCCATCGGATCCCAACAGGGGAGATGGTATTTCACGTCCGCAACGTTGAATTTTAAAATCGTTGTTGTTTTCGTAAACAATATCCATGTTGATTTTCAGACTTTGTTACCCCCTTCCCCCTTTTAGGGGCTGACTTTTCAAAAAATCTGTAACACATGTTTACTGATTTATCGTAAGGAATACCTACTCCTGTGAAGTTTCGAATAAAATAGTCAGACTAATCTTGTTTCTTTAGGGGGTGAATTTACGGCAGCCACGGACATGCCGCGGCGCGGTCTGAATGACCACCGAGTGCGTTGCAGTATACGATTCTCGTTGGTCTATCGTTCGCGGCTAAATTGTCCGGCTCGCCCTGTCCCGTCGTGTGCGCAGCGCCTTAATATCTCGAAAACGGTGCGTCCTAGCTCAAAGTAAACAAAATTTTGGCCCCCGTAGACCCCAGGCGACGTGTCTGGAAATCTTCAACAGCATTTAAACTAAACTAAAACAGACCTTCATCAATGGTTGAAATCGAGTAAGTAGCATTAGAGATCAGCGTTCCCCGCGTAATTCCTGTGTCCCATAGGAATTCCGGAAATCGATATACTTTATGTCACTTCCACAATTGAGAAGAATCTCATATGATGAAATACATCGGCTTAGGCTGTAGATAGAGCGTGCCAAAGAATTATAAACACGCATACGTACGCTCGAAAAACTTAACCTTCCTTCGGCAGTCTAGTGAAAATAACAATATATGTTGGGTTAGTTTGCAACCATAAGCCGATAGAAGATCGAAGATAATATTATTGGTGATTATTAATTTTAGTTTACAAGAAAACATAAATAAGTTTAGTTATTTTTACTCTAAAAATTAAGGACTTTCAAGACACAACTTAATCGCCTTTTTCACCCCTTCGATAAATAATCAAGAACGCTGTAATACATAAATTTATTTTTAATTGTCACCATAAATACAGTAATTTGAAGATTCCTACTTCAAAACTGATATGGTTTCATAAAATTTTCATCCCCTATTTTACCCTCTTAGGGCTATAATTTCCAAAAAACCTGTCCCTAATGGGTGTCTATACTGTATAGGGTAAGGCTGTGTGTTGATATATCAAAAGTTAGTTATTGTACCAATTTATTTAAATAGATAACTGAAATACAATGTTTTGTCCCCCTATTCACCTACTTAAGGGTTTAATTCAAGAATTTTCATGTCCACAATATTAAATCTCAAAATCGATGTCATTTTCGTAATTAACATCCCATAAAACCATAAAAACGACACCCATATTGATATTTAGACATTTCAACCCCATTGCACCCCAACAGGGGGATGATATTTCACGTCTGCAACGTTGGATTTTAAAATCATTGTTGTTTTCGTAATCAGCAACCCGATAAACCATAGAAACAATACCCATGTTGATTTTCAGACTTTGACACCCCTTTTACCCCCTTTAGGGGTGGACTTCGCAAAAAACCTGAAACACGTGTTTACTCATTTATTATTAGGAATACTCGTGTGAAGTTTCGAATAAAATAGTCTAACTAATCTTGTTTCTCCATACAATCTTTGGGCCCCTATTTCACCCCTTTAGGGGGTGAATTTTGAAAAACCCTTTCTTAGTGCACCCCTAGACCTTATAAGGAACCTACGTGCCAAATTTAGAATCTCTAGCACCTGCGGTTTGGGCTGTGCGTTGATATGTCAGTCAGTCAGTCAGTTTCTTCTTTTATATATATAGATTGACGTCTTAGTGTGGCAATTAGGCACACCTAATTTCAATGCCGAAACCAGAGACTATCAGAATATAGTCTCTGGCCGAAACAAACAAAAAGTATGTAAATCATACACATCTGGACGGACTCAGATGACCGACTGGTGTAGTGGTTCGCGCTCCGGACTACAAAGCTATAAGATTGCGGGTCCGAATTCCGCAAGGGGCAAAATATTTGTGTGATGAGCACGAGCATTTAAAACTAAGTCATGGATGTTAATAAAGTATTGAAGTATGGTTTATCCGTTATCTAGTTGCCATAGTACAAGCTTTGATTAGTGTGGGGCTAGATAATTGGTGTGGTTGTAAGAATTCTTTATTATTATTATCCTTTTTATACTTTTGTATCTCAGACTTTTGCAGGGAGTTTCTAGAATTACACGGTCCTAAGCCAAGTGTTATTCTGATAAGTTAAACTATATTTATTATTACGGCAACAAACTGCTATCAACATCACATTAATTTAGTTTAAAAATTATACATTAAAAACATTACAAGTCTCCACTGAAAAAAAAAAATATAGGTACTACGAAGAGATTTGCCTGCATTTCTCCGCAATAATATTATCTGCATTAGTTTATTACAAAATACATTTCAAGATTGCGTTATCATAGAAAATAGTGGAACCTACTCATCGGAGTCCTGCCCCTCCCAATGTCGGTTTGCGTGAGCCAGGCGATCTGGACTTTTCCGGGTTATCCCAAGTTAGATAAGTACTTCATTTCAGTTGCGACCATTTTATTGCGACAAAATCCTTTTTGGAGTGACGATTATTATTTAATTAATATTTTTACAGCTAGTCACATGGAGGCAAGTTGGTAATCTTAGGGATAAAATTCATGCATGCATGAAGCACGTACCCTATACAATAAAAATGTGGTTGCAGGTTCGTATCCCGCAAGGGGAAATGTTTTTGGGATGACTTTAACAATACATTAAAATAATATAAACTGGACGGACGGACGGAATATCAAGCTAAAGTGGCAGTGGGCGGGGCATATAGCACGTAGAACTGACGGTTGATGGGGCAAAAAGGTCCTAAAATGGAGGCTGCGTATCGGGAAGCACAGCGTAGGACATCCACCCACAAGGTGCACGGACAACCTGGTAAAGGTTGCAGGAAGCCCCTGGATGCAGGTTACTTTCAACCAGGCTGGAAAACATTGGGGGAGGCGTATGTTCAGCTGTGGACGTCCCAGTCCAAAGGCTGAAATAATGATGATGAGTTTATCCAGCATTAGGACAGAATCAGCTAATAAAATGTATAGCTAAATTAAAATCACAAAACACAATCTTTATCCCGTTTTGGTGTTTCCGCCTGATTTATATTATTTAGTCATCTTTGGTTTTATTCTAAAGTCTACGTAGACGATGTCGCGTGCAACAGCCAGTATTACCACATATTTATAATCTTATGAACCAACTGCATTTGAAATTTAAGACAGATATGTTCAAAAAGAAGCGTTACTCTCACAACATAGGATAACTATAACTTATTGAAACATAACATATTTTTTTAAACGAAATATCTTATCCAAAACGAAATATTTTATCCTGCTTCTTTTTATTTTCTGGACTCTCTACGTCTAAGAAATGAAGTCTCGTATTATAATCCGAGTCAGTCGCATCTTGCAACGAATACAAAGAATTTGCGACCAAATAAAAATGCATTTATTTTTATTAAAACTCACTATGTACCTAAATATTATTATATTCCATCTACTTTTTGTGTCGAGTTGACATAAAAATTGATTCTACTCTTATTGTAGTGAAATATGTGCCCTATCAGCGAGTATATGATTGCATTCAAATGCTGACGCATAACGTCTACGAGACAACCTTTTGCGTATCCGTGGAAGATAATCTTTCAATGCATTTATTTGGTTTTTTTTTTACAAAAAGAACTAGCTGTGCCCTCGGCTTTGCCCGCGTGGAATTTTACTCCAGTAGGAAGTGGATTGAAAAATAGTAGCCTATGTCCTTCCCTAGGGTTCAAGCTTTTTAGTACTAGATTACATCAAAATCGGTTAATTTTAAGCCACAAAAGGTAGCCTATGTCCTTCTCCAAGGTTCAGTTTATCTCTTAACCTCTACCAAAAATAATCAAAATTTGATCTGCTGTTTAGGCATGAAAACGTAACAGACAGACTCACAGAGTTACTTTCCCATTTATAGTATTAGTATGGATATTATTGTATGTATATAGGGAGACGAGGAAATTGCATTAACGGAATGTTCTACCCATTAACTGATCAAGCATACGTAAATGAGACACAATATATTCTATTGTTATGAGGTCTCATGAGTCCGCTTGGATGTTAACGGGTTAAAATGAATAACTTTCACTCTGGCACCAATATCGGAATCAGGAGCCACCTCGATGATAATGTAGCGAGCACTTTTTTTTGTGTGGCCACGTTGGCCCCAAAGTAAAAGTATATCAAATTAATATGCGGATTTTCTGCCCTGTTACAGTGATTCCCATTTGTTACATCTTACCAGACACCCTGTATTAGATGACGAACCATGGAGCTTGCACTACCCTTGTCTGAGCACAGGCTTTACATAAAGCTTTGTATTAAATGTCGCATAATCTTGTTCAGAATTCAGACAAACCTAATACATACCTATTCTCGAATATAGCTTAAGGCGAGGATACTGTTATTGCAAAAAAAAAACTATAAGACAATATAATCTTATCGATTTATAAAATCTTTTATAAATAAAAAGTTGGGTTTATAGATATTAGGGCCAACAATACAAACAATTATACAAGAACGGTACACTGTAGAACGTACGTATACAGACTTAGAGCTGAGCTTCGTCTTAATTAAATGGCTACCGCGGCATGCAACGTAGACTACGAATGTAGAAATTTCTTTAAACTGAGTTTAGAAAACCAAAATTATGACGGGGGCATCAGTAATGTACAGTGCCAATTATTTTGGTATTTTTTTCCGTAATAAAACTAATATGAAAACGTAGTTTCAATTAGGACCTATCACGGGGATTTAACTTAATCTATTTAAATAAAACAAAGTCGGGTTAGTCACAATATTTATAAGTCCAGAACGGCTAAACTATGATCTTTGGTTTGTTGGATTTGTCTCCGCCCCGAAAAGCAGAATAAATAATAAAATATGACAAAATTGAGAAAAAAACTGGGGCGGTACGAAGTACGCCGGGACAGCTAGTAATAAATAAAATATTAATAATTTCCACTATCACACCAATCCCTTGGCGTGCTACTAAAAATGTTCCCTATGTTTCCAATTGTTTTTCCGGTCTGCCGTTGGTAAGTGGAACGCGAAGCCTTATCTAGCCCCAATCTAAGCCAAGCTTGTACTATGGCGACTAGATAACGGATAAACATACCTAAATACGTTTTTTAAACATCCATGACTTAGATACAAATGCTCGTGCTTATCACATTAACATTTGCACCACGGGATTCGACCCCGCAACCTCTGGCTTTGTAGTCCGGAGCGCGAACCACTAAACCAGACTTTCGTCAAATGAAAATATGATTAATTAGAACTATATATTTTTCAGAACCGCCGTTTTCAAATAAAACGAGTTTATATCATACGCATTTTGTTAACACCCGCCTTAAGGTGCCCTGAGGAGAGTTCTTAGTGTTGGAATATGTGGGACTAATCCTGTAACTGTATTGAAATTGGACGTAATCACACCAGTGTCGGATAGTGCATGGTTTCCGTATAATAGATTTCTATACTCAAATATATTATCACTAGCACTAAGGTAAGAGCGAGGCCCTCTAATACGACTATAACTGTAACTCTCTGGAGCTCTCTGACCAAATATTTGTTACCTTATTATTGAGAAATATTCCCGTAATTAACCAATAGTCGCAATCCGGTGTCGATCCGCTCCCAGTAACATTACGATCACAAACGGTATTCTCGTAGATTCAAAAAATGCAATTATAAGTTCGTGATGCGACTGGAAATGGAAGAAACCAAAATATGTTTATTTTTTTGTTTTTCTCTCAGATCATTGAAATAATTTTTTCTATTGTTCAATGTAGAAAAATAACTTTTCTATATTGTCTCGGTTCTGGGTGTTGTGGCACCGTCGTTGTTTTTGATTTCTGTAACACAAGTGCTTAAGCTTCTTATCATAGGATCTGAGCAATGTAGTGCGATGTTGTCCAATATTTATATTTATGCCATTTATGCAAAGTGCCAATGATTTCACAACTAGAGACGCTCAAGACCGTGCGAAGTGGAGGAGTAAATCAAGGAAAACGGACCCTGGGCTTCAAAGCAATCGACGCAAGCGTGATTGACCGTATAGATGAAGAAGAAGATTTATTTATTTTTAGTCATATTTGGATAGTTTTGATAATTTAAAATCAAATTAAAAATTTACGAGAAAACCGTTTTTGATAGTAATGTTACTGGATAGCGTTAAGTCATAAAGAAATTATTCTATTTAGTCCGTCAGTTAGATTATCAAAAAATATTGGCCCCGTATTTTGTCTTTTGTCAATCAAACAAAAAATGACGAAGATAAAGCGCATCAAAGTGAGCACGTGACGTCACGCCTTGCTATAAAGTGTCGCAAGGCGTGACGTTACGCGGAACTTTAACGGGCTATATCTTCATCATTTTTTGTTTGATTGAGAAAAGAAAAAATACGTGTCCAATATTTTCTGTTAATCGAACTGACGGACTAATTAGATTTTTTTAGGAAACCAGCCCATTGGGCTTCGTCTCAGTATTTGACTAAATTACGAACCGTATACGCCCCTGTTTGCTTTCTTAAACAATTAAAACTAATAACCACCTTTTATTTTGACTTTTTATTTAATATTTTTTTCCGAGTTTGTAGATAGGTAATTAACTTTCATTGAAAAGTGCGCCTCTTTATTACAGAATATAATTAAAATACTAACTACTCGATAAACTTTGTCTTAGAGATGTTAATTAAAATTTTGTTATAATGTTCTATCATAAATTTTTCAACTTTAATTATTAATTAATTTAAATATCATTTATTTAAAACTTCCAACATAACACTTCCAAATAATAAATAAATATGCACCAATTACAAAACTGAGCCGGTGGTAGGGTAGGATTTTAAAAAATGGTATAGAAATTTAATTAAAGAGTGTTTAAGTGTTTAATAAATTATTTACGAAAAATTACTTAAATATTTAAGTGTTATGACTAACTAATTGCGATGATCCCTGGTTGGCACTCGGAGGGCAAGTCGAGATTACCGTCGATAAAAATGCCTAGTCAGCTCTTCTAGTGTCAGAAATTCAGGCCCAAACTCGATATGATATAGGATTTATCGATACAAACTGTATTTTTTAAAATATGATAGATATAGCCGCCATTTTTATTGAAACAGCGATCATAACATGTGACGTCACCGGCACGGCGATTCAACACGGCGCGTCTATCATATTTTTACAGTTAGTGTTGATAAATCGCTATATCAAATCGTGTTATGGTGGAAATGCTAGGGAGGCAGGATTAATGACAGATGAGTATATTAAATATAAAATAATTATATATTGGACAACATCATATACATTGCTGATCCTATGGTAAAAAGCTTAAGCACTTGTGTTACAGAAATCAAAAACAACGACGGCACCACAACATCCAAACCCGAGACAATATAGAAAAGTTTTTTTTCTACATTGACCGACCGGAAATCGAACCCGGGACCTCAGAGATAGCGACACCAAATCCAGTATGCTCGCCTCTCGGCTACGGAGCTCGACTATGACTGAACCTTTATGTAACACGTTGACTGTATACATAAGTCTAAAGTGTTTTTTCCTTTTCCTCGTTAGGACAGCTCTTAGTTATTTTATTGGCAGATAAGGTCCAAGAACCAAGGTCAATATTCATAAAGTTTACAGCGTAATAACAAGTTTTCTGTTTTTGTTATGGTTTTGTTGTTGTATCCCAAAGGGAATTTAGGACGGTTCCCTAATTAACTAGTACCTTCTACACTACCGGTCTGGAATATTTTAACCGTGAAATAACCTAATGTTATTGCCAATTTAAACTTCTTAAATTAACCCTTCGCGTTTCGCTTACCCGTGGCAGACTGGAAAAACAATGGAGATTTTTTTTGTGGCACGCGAAGTTCACAATATTGTATATAATATTAACAAAACAAACAATTTACATTTCCAAAGCTTTAAGATTCGCTTCTCTAAATTCTTGCGATCATTTGGCATAACCTAATTTGTAAACTTATGTATTTATTTATGTTTTAGTAATTTCTAAAGTAAATGAATGTCGGTCCATTGAGCTGGGGGAATTTACATGTTAAAAGAATTATAACTAGTGGTCTAAACAATCTTCCATTTGTTTGACCTGCAGGTACAAAATCTCGCTGTTGCTTCTACATTCTTTCTTGGGCAGTTCGTCTTCGTGCCTAAACTTGTAACCTCTAGAGAGCCAGTGGAACACCGATATCGATACGAACATAAGGAAGGTGTAGAAGAAGAATTGTTTGTCCTGAAACAAATATTAATATCATTTATTTCAGGCATCATAGTTATTACAAATGATATTATAATAAAAGACCGTTATACCTTACAGACCAACATACACACAATAATACAATTTACATTTATAATAGGCTAGTGTCCAATGTCAATAAAAATTTTTTCTTTTTAGTCCGTCAGTTAAATTATGAAAAAATATTAGACCCGTATTTTGTCTTTTGTCAATCAAACAAAATATTATGACGAAGATAAAGCGCATCAAGTTTGGGAATGGGAGCACGTGACGTCACGCCTTGCTAAAAAGTGTCGCAAGGCGTGACGTTACGCGGAACTTTAACGGGCTTCATAGTCATCATTTTTTGTTTGATTCAGAAAAGAAAAAATACGTGTACAATATTTTCTGTTAATCCAACTGACGGACTAATTAGATTTTTTTAGGAAACTAGCCCATTATAATTGTTCGGTATAAATATTCGGTATCAGGGGTATTGACTACAAATCTATACAATGTCTAAAATAAACGTTTAAAGTTTACTTCAAAGAAAGTTATTTTGAACTTTAGGAAAAATAATTACAAATTGTAACGAGCACGCTCACTTTTATAATCTCGCTTACTCGTTTTTTCTGCACTGGGATTCAAACCCACGACATCTAAGTGACGCGCCGGAATTATAACCATTAAACGAAAAAGGTCGTCATAACTTACTATAGATTTAAAAATATATTTATTCTGCTTAATATAACTACTTAATTCTTGAACCATCACAAATAAGTTTTTTCTAATTATAGTGACTATGATAGACTAAATCAGCACGGCTCTAGTTATTTGCAATACCTACTAATAATGTGTTGGACATAATTACATACAATGCTCTGATCCTATGATTAGTAGCTTAAGCACTTGTGGTACAGAAATCAGAAACAGCGACGGTCCCACAACACCGAAACCCGAGACAATATAGAAAAGTTATTTTTCTACATTGACCGACCGGGAATCGAACCCGGAACCTCAGAGATAGCGACACCAAGTCCAGTATGCACGCCTTTCGGTTACGGAGGTCGTCAAAAAACTATAAACATAACCCCAGCCTGTATTGTGAAAAACATTGTAAAACTCTGAAAAACCACATTTATCTGACATCATTTCATTTTCTCACATACTATTACTATAATGTTGTTACCTGTCGATATCCAGCCAGCAGTCGATTTACGACAATGATGAGCACGTTACCGAAGGCGTTGGTCAACATCCACACAGCCGACATCACTGCCTTCATACTGTCGGGGGCTTCTTTGAACGAGAACTCGTTTCCCGTAACCGCAAATAACACCTAATCAAATAAAATATTTAAATCCTGCTGGCACGTTTTTGAAACATTAGAATTCCAGTGTGCATACGAAATCGCAAGACTCGTACATGAATACCTAGGGAAAAAAATGGCATGAGACGTCCACTGCTGAACATAGGCCTCCCTCAATGACTTCCTGATTCCCGCAACCTTTACCTGGTCGACGTAAAGCAGTACTCATTTCTTAGTTCTTGAGAGTTATAAATTAACAAATATATAGCATTTCAATCAATCAATCAATACAGATAATTAAGATCAATACTACGTCCTAAATAGCAAAAGAGAGGGTTTTGTGCATAGTGCCATGAATATAATCTTGTTTGTAATAATCGGAACCTTTACTTGGCATTTAGTATTTATATAAAATATTTAAATAGCTAAGAGTCGAATTAACTTATCCCACAATTGCGTGTTAGAACTGACATCCCTAACTTTACAGCCAAATGGCAATAGGAAATATGCATTTATTTTTATTTGGCCTTCTTAAATAAAAAGTTCTTCTCTAATAAAACTTGAAGAAAAAAATTTTTAAAATATTGATTAATACCTGACTTACAACCCATTAAAGTCATGTGCTAGACTAGGAGATCCGACATGTACCGTGACGTCACAGTATACGTCCGCTATACATTTTTCATTGTAAAACTTGTTTTAGAAAGAGATAGGTATATCTTAATTTCTAATTACTGTATTACGGTAATTTTTACCTAAAATCAATTTTGTTTTCACTATTAGAACTATAATTCTTATAAATATAGTAAAAACAATATTTTATTTTCGTGCATATTCCCTATTACTCCAAATGTTAAAACCAGGCTTGTCGCATCAATATCATGTATTTCGATTAGAATCGGGACGCGCTGAAAAGATGAAGAATAAAAACAGTTGCACCTACCTCAGCTGAGGACATGATGAGGAACTGTGGTAACAGTAAAGCCATCGATATTGAGTTGGCCTCAGTCAGTACCAAAAACGATGATTTCTGCAAAAAGGTTTAAAACTGTTTTAGTGCATTACATGAGGTACTCTTAGCTTTGATTACTTATTGTTACCTATTTTAAATCCGAATTGTTTTAGTACGAATTTTATTTTTCTGAAAACAATTTTCTTATTTAATTTTCTATATTTTTATTATACCGAAAACACAATTGACATATTGCTGATATTCCGATTTTCGATTGTTTTTTTTAATTCTATATGTTTTGAAATCTTACTCTACATTTGCCAAAGCTATTAATGTTAGATGACTTAGTTTCCAGAAAAATGATTCCAATATTATAATAAATATTCCTTTATCCTTATTCTTAGGATTTATCCTTAGTTTAAAGCGCTCAGCGACCGATGCCGCGGCACGCTCACTACGCTCGCTCCGTTTATTTCGATTTATTTGTTAAAAACCGGCCAAGTGCGAGTCGAACTAGCTCACCGAGGGTTCCGTACTAACTTATAGCAATGTAAATAATTATTCGTGTTTAACAGAAATCGAGTCTCGAAGATATTTACCGATTTATTGTTTTTTTTTTTTTTTGTTAAGTACAAATTTACAGTTTTTGGACTTTTGCCTGTACTTGTTCTATAAGACATTGCTTCTTGCAAAATTTCATGATTATAGGCCAACGGGAAGTACCCTATTAATTCCATTCCATCGAAAATATACGTTTTTTGCGGCATCAACAGCCTTTTTTTTACGTTAACTTAAAAGTTCGATTTTGTCACAAATTCAAGAGATTGTAGATCTGAGTATATCGTTTTAATTTCAACTATTTAGTCCACGCATTCCCGAGTTAAAGGGTCTTGACAGACAGACGGACGGACAACAAAGTGATCCTATAATTATTCTGTTTTTTTCTTTTAAGGTACGGAACCCTAAAAACTAACACTAGGAGCCCTGAGTTAGTTTTTGTAATGGAATATCATCTAAAACACTCACATATTTATTCGGCCCGTCTTCATCTACCATTATTGTATAAACGCCCCCGCTCAACATCTCGATCTCGCTCGCTACGAAGTCGTTCCCAGCGAACAAGTCATATCTCCCAGCGAACACTTCCGTCTGAGGCGACACCGACTCGCTGATGTGCGATTCCACCATGTTTCCTTTGATGAGTGTAACGTTTTGACGAGTGCGACTCGTTACCAGAAACCTGAAAATATTTGAATGTGAAAAGGAAATACTAATATACTAATATTATAAAACTAAAGAGTTTGTTTGTTTGTTTGATTGAACGCGCTAATCTTAGGAACTACTGATTCAAATTTTTTTTGTGTTGGATATTCCATTTATCAAGAAGAGTTTTAGGCTTTATTACATCACGTTACGACCAATAGGAGCGGAGTATCAATGAAAAATTTTGCAAAAACCGAAAAAAATTTTCTTTTGAGAGCTCAGTTGCGTGCGCTGCGCAAACAGTTAAAGTTACGCAAAATCTCGTGACATAAATAAATAAATACTACAAGAAAACAATGCAAATAAAAAGTAAAATACGTAATAAGCTAAGTACCTAATTTTGGAGCATTAATTGCCTGTTTTTTTAGTACGATTCAAGTAGTATGCTGAATCTAGACAATATAACATCATTGGTATGACAGAATTGTTCCCATTTAAAAGTCCATAACAGCATATGTCTATATTTTAAGGTTGACTTACTATAAAAAAAATATGGTAATCAAATTTGTTCTAAAATAATGTATCGGCGATAACGTCGCACTTTCTTTTACTTTTAGAGCGAGGCAGTGACGTGGTTTATTGTATTGTTTGATTATTTGATTATTTTGAGCTAGGAAGTGACCAGGGTCGTTGATAAAGACTTTAAGTGACTTCGAACTCCACGCCGGCGTAGCCACTAGCCAAAAATGGGCTAGTTTCCTGGGTCAAAAAGTGATTATTTTGTTTAGTCCGTCAGTAAGATTATCAAAAAATATTCCACCCATATTTTCTGTTAATCCAACTGACGGACTAATTCGATTTTTTTAGGAAACTAGCCCATTGTACTACCTAATAAATGGACGCTTTTATATGATTACCATGACAAAACCTAACGCCAAAACAATTGGCTAGTTTCCTAAAAAAATCTAATTAGTCCGTCAGTTGGATTAACAGAAAATATTGCACACGTATTTTTTCTTTTCTCATTAAAAAAAATGATGAAGATATAGCCCGTTAAAGTTCCGCGTAACGTCACGATTTACGACGCTTTTTAGCAAAGCGTGACGTCACGTGCTCACTTTGATGCCCTTTATTTCGTATTTTTTTGTTTGATTGACAAAAGACAAAATATGGGGCCAATATTTTTTGATAATCTAACTGACGGACTAAATAAAAGAATCTTTTTTTTACCCAGGAAACTAGCCTTTTGTCCCGACCGCCCTCGACTTGGCACACGGAACCCTTTCCGTACCGAAACTTGTAGGTAGGTATTATAAATAGTTTGTCTCATAAGTCTCAAAGATTTCTACTACTTTTACCGAGTTTTTTTTTTTTTTGTTTTAGCGACTATACAGGGTTATTTTAAAAACATCAACAACCCCCTAGGGGCTGATTTTGGTACTCAAATAGGTTCAACAACTTTTTCTATGGGAACAACATCGAAATCGCAAAATGAAAATTTCTTCTCAATACTAAGCACAATACACTGTGACAAGTTTCTAAAAGATACAGCCCAAAAAAAATACAAATAGTGGAGCTTTAGTAATAGTCCCTTTCTTGTGGGTACGAAACCCAAATAATCAACAAAGGAAGAATGTTCGGTAAAATTTTATTATTCCTTCCGTGAAATTTTCAATTCAAATTATCGGTTCCACGCCCAATGTTACCGATATTATTCGACTCTTTCCAGAGTTCCTCTTTTCCTCTTTTTAGAAAAAATATCGCAAATATCGGAACTGTCCGGAAACCATGGGCTAAACTTTTCGCTGTGGATTGAACCTGTAATCCAATCTGTCGGACGCCGAGCCATTTCCTAGAGCAGTGTCGCTTTCCGCCTCATCGCACCGTACAAGTTGCCAGGACACTTTTTTTGTGTCGATTAAGGGCTGATATTTCAATCGTCAATAACTTTATTCGACGAATAAAATTGACGTTTTGACACAATTTCTATACGAAAAATTCAACTTAATCATCAAATAAAAATTATCTGATTATTGAAAAATCGGCCCTAAAAGTGAATTTAGTTAGACTAAACGAATAAAATAGCGATTCCTTGATAATATCATTAGATAAATAAATGTAAGTACTCCTTATTGCACACACAACATACCTAAATAATATTATTTCATTCAAATTTATAATAAACATAATGTATAATTACCAATATTGCAATATCCTAACAGGGTCCATAAGTTAGATCTAATTTATTGTTAACACCTTATTGAACAGTTATGGCGCAATAAATTAATATGATAAAACAAATAGAGTAAAGAAAAAAAACATTTTTAAAACTGCACAATTTAGGCGGTCCTATCTCTTTTATACAACCCTCAGGCCAAGGACAGTTGATTTAAAATTAAGAAAGAAAGCGTTGAAGACTCCCAATAACAAATCTGATGACCTCCGTAGCCTATAGGCGAGTACGCCGGTTTGAGGTACCGGGTCCGATTCTCTGTCGGCTTATCTAGAAAACAAACTTTATTTGATTAAGTATATTGTCTCGGGTCTGAGTGTTGTGGTACCGTCGTTGCTTCTGATTTCTATAATACAAGTTATTGAGCTACTTACCTTAGGATCAGAGCAATGTATGTAATGTAGTCCAACATTTATAAAAAATGGAAATACAATTATAAAAATATATACTATAGTATACCATTATTCCTATATAATAATATAAATACATACTAGGTATATTAATATGAAAATGGCTCTTGTGGCTAAAATGAAGATAAAAGAATCAAGAAAAATAGACAGGAATAAACTAATGCGCAAAAAGAAGGCTTTTTCTACTTTTTAATTTCCTAAGTGACAAGGACTCCCAAAGACGGAAAAATTTTACAGTGAAAGACTGTGAACCAATTACTGTCATTTAGACCAATAGATATACAGGGTTACATTGCATAGGGGTGCCAAATCTTTAGGAGTGGCTCAGAATCAGTAACTTAATTGAACTTGCAAAGAACAAAAATCATTTTTCACACATTTAATTATTTTTTCCGCTGTAAAAAATTGTACACGTGGATAATTTAACTCATTCATGTGCACCGTATGTGCACTGCGTAAGGTCCTTGTAGGCTCGCCGTACCTCACCTCTGATGAATGACCGCGCGGCTTTCGTTATCTCTTTATTGACTTTATTTTCAGATATTTTAAAGATTTTTTTGTCATTACATACGACTATTAAAAATAATAACGATTAAGACGCTTCTTTATATCGTTCCTAGATCTTATTTTTTAAATTTGACACTCCTTTGCAATGTAACCCTGTATTATAACGCCATTTAGACCAACGAAATCGAATACCAATACGATAAACTGAGAAAGTCTAAACCATCTGTCCATTCCTCATTGCTTATCTGAAAGTTACGATTTTAATACAAAACCCAATTTTCCCTCCTCTGAAGATTAAAGTAAGGTAATAATAAAAACTCCGAACCCAGCCAATTATTTGTGTAGTAGGGGCCGGCAGATTTTATCCGACCAGCCTGCCTAGCATAAGCACTAAAACACGATATGATATGATATGATATGATATAGCGATATATTGACGCTAACTGTAAAAATATGATAGTTAAAGCCGCTGTGTATAATCGCCGTGCCGGTTACGGTACATATTATGATCGCTGTATCGATAAAAACCAAAATGGCGGCTATATTCATCATATTTTTACAGTTGGTGTCGATATATCGCTATATCATATCATATCATATCTTGTTTTTAGTAGTCATGCTAGGCAGGCTAAACTATAAAAATCAAAGTAGTGTTGTCCTTTGGTAGTCAAATATCGATAGTCTCTTAATTAAAATTAAAAAACGAAAAAAATTAAGAACTACCAAGGACCATTTATGCTCCAACGATCGGACGGATTTAGATAAATATCTGTACACACACCAGGATTAAAATATAGGTCAATTTATATTTTAAATAAGGAAAATTGGCGGTTTCTAGTTCTACACACAATGAAGTCATTTTTTATTTTAAAAAAACTCTAAAATTGAAGACTACTTACTAGATAATTTTGTAATAAATTTTCCCCGTTATTCTTATCTGAATGATTGTCTGATAGAGATCGCTTTAAGCGATAAGACCGCCTTATTGTACATCTTTCTGTAAACATCAACTGTAACTTCTTTGTGTGCGATAAAGAGTATTAATCTATTTATCGATTGATAACCTTAATAAAATAAAATAACCTTCATCTAGGTACTATGGATCAGAGTTATCGACAACATCATCGGCGACACTCACTGCAGCACTGGTCCAAAGTTGTCCAATTGGTCCCGACAACAGCGGCATCTCTACAGGGTCGAAATTAAGGTCGATTCTTTCGAACGGTTTTGTTATTACACACCCGGATTTATATTTTTTAATAAAGAAACACAATCGAAATCGCTTAGCATTTAGAGTACGTTTTGAGCTTCCTCGAGGATTATGTACACACTTGGCATACAATTAACTTGAAAATCTGCGTAGCCTAAGGTTTTTACAGATTTGCTTGAACGTTCCCTTATTGTATTTTTTATGTGGACACTCATTTCGTTTTTAAATTTGTTTATTTGGTATGTTTATTTTATAACAATAAAACTGATTTATTTGGTATACGGGCCTGATTTGGGCACTTATGCACGTCCCAAAATATAGCTTTGCCCTACCACCGCTTCGGTACTACTTATTGGCTCACTTAGGGCGCTCACTATCGGGATGGTACGGCATATTTTTTTACATGACGAATAGTTATGTACCTTAACATAATAGAACTAAGTCGAAATTGCAATGATATTATTCTCCACGGTAAGCCGCGGTATGCTTAGGAATACCGAATTATTAATATCCACCTTAGCAGCATAAAAATAAGGTACATTACTATTCGTCACCTAAAAATCTATTGCCGTGTCGTCCCGATAGTGAGCGCAGGCCCTTATACTTTCATGGGTAGAATAACCCGTTAAAGTGATTTCCTCGTCTTACCAGTCACCCAGTATAAATATAAAGATGAAGTATTTCATCATCATCATCATCATTCCAGCTATAGGACGTCCACTGCTGAACAAAAGCCTCTTCCAGTGACCTCGAGATTGGCCAGTTGGAAGCAATCTGCATGCAACGTCTCCTGAAACCATTACCAGGTCGCCTGTCTACCTCGTGGGTGGATAGGACGTCCTACTCTGCGCTTGCCGGTACGTGGCCTCCATTCTAGAACCTTTGTGCCCCGTCGGCCGTCAGTTCTACGTGCTATGTGCCCTGCCCATTGCCACTTTAGCTTGCTAACTTATGATTAACAAATATACATTATGAGAAACTTACCGAACTACAGGCAACCCTGATCTGCTCTTGTCCACATTATCTTTAAACCGGTGCACATCGTCTCCATCCAAGAAGAACGACACAGCTCTGTTCTCTTCTAGAAGGAACATCTCCTTCCTCGGTTCTATACAACTGCCACCCAGATCTATACCAACGTATCCTGTGTTGTTAATTCGTATGTCTCTTTTAGTGAACTGCGAGAGGGGGGGTAATGTATATGTGATGTTGTGTGGAATGCTATGGAGGGAGACGGAACAATTGTTGCCGTTGTAAATGCGTAGTTGGGAGTATTCTGGCTGAGGCAGATGGGGGTATGTGGTCTGTAAAATAAAAAAGATAAAATTATAATAAACCTTTGAAGGTTGATGCATTATATCTTACAGTGACAATTTAATCGCTTAATAGGTAACCGATTACTTGTCCGTAATTTACTTGACAGAATATCAGTTGGCTGAAAATTATAGACCGACATTTTTTTTGCTATATGTATCATTTGACATATTTTTAGTCAATCGAAATATCTCTTGACATAAGTATCATCTTATCGAACTACGTTTCATCGATTTTCAGAATAACTTTTTACTGTTGGCCGAAGTCTCTTTTGAACCTTTTTTATTTACAAGAATACTGCGTATATAATGCGGCCGTCGAGCGCTTAAAAACTAAGGATAAATTCTAAGGATAAGGATGAGGGATTAATTATTATAATATTGGAAGCATTTTTCTGAAACTAAATCATCTAACATTGATAGCGTTAGCAAATGTATGTAACATAATAAAATACTTAATACATACTTGAAACATAATACTTCGAACAAATGTTATTTCGGCCAAGCCAAGCTCGGTAATAAGTTTTTCGAACAAATGAAACGTCAGGGTAACAATAAAAAACGAATCGAATAGCCTAAGTTAACTGATACAGTGGCAAAGGTCATTTCGATGAAATGAAAAAAGGCGAAACGAAATTAGTCGAAAAGTTTTCGGTGAAATAACATTCGGTAAACAACTTTTCGAAAATAAGATAGGTAACCCGCGTAATACATTTGTATAAATAATTAAATAAGGTACGTACGGTAAGGAAAAACATCGTAAGGTTCTCGTAGTTAACAATGGATATGTGGTCCAAATTGGTTCCCCAGTCTAGGGGTAACGGAGGACTGATGGCTATGGCTCCAAATACCGCGACCCGTCTACAAACGGGACGTGGCGCTATGAGAAAGAAAGTGACGTGTTCCACTTACCCTCAGATATATCTCAACCACACCAGAGGCGATGAAGGCCAGCCCAGCTAATACGCCACCCAAAGTCAACTTATGAAGAGGATTCTTTAGGATATTTCGCTTCTCCAGAAATGGATAAATATACTGCAATAATAAAAAAAAACATTGCAAAGAGCTTCTGAATTCTCAGCAGAATGTTAAAGCAATCAATCGATGTTCTAGTTTTGCTAATAATTTGTTTTAAAAAACAAATTAAAATAAATAAAAATGAATCTCTAACTCCCTTGGTCATCGCATCACGCGTGAACAGATGGAACAATCGATCGAATCGATTCCCGGTCGGTCAATGTAGAAAAATAACTTTTCGGATCTAGGTGTTGTGGTACCGTCGTTGTTTCTGATTTCTGCAACACAAGTGCTTAAGCTACTTATCATAGGATCAGAGCAATTTATGTTATGTTGTCCAATTGTCCAATATTTCAAAGTTACATTGAATGATGTCTGAGGATGAATGGAGATTTAATGTCTCACTAAAAACTACACGACCAAAGAAATGTATTTTTAACTTGTAAGCTTATGCTTACATGTTTTTGGATTACGATTTAGAACTATAAAATATGCACGCTAAAATGGGTCCGGCCGTTATGGTCCCATTCCGTTACGCACCCGGCCGCCACGCACCAACATAGAAAAAGTTGTTATTCCGGTTCGCCCCCGGCCGCGACGCCCCCAATGTTTATTTATTGCCATGATACCTAATTAAGTACAGCCGAGTAAAAAATGAAATGAAATTAAGACCACAATCATGAAAAATCTGGTATCTAACTAATATCGATCTATAAGTGTGCAGGCTACATAGTGAAGAGCGGTCGCCTATACTTTTCTCTAGATACAATATTGTACTCGTTTTATTTTTATTTTAACTTACTCACAAATAAACACTTAATTTATTTTACTGATAATTTTGTTTGCATTTTTAAACACATTTTTAATAGATATTTTCAAAACAGTATCTTGCTAATTCTTACATTCAAACACTTCACGGCTGGCACCGACTCTAAAAATAACTAAACGAATGTTTAAAAGTTATTTTTAGTGATTTTGAAGTCGGTTATTTTTTTTATAAAACTTTGATTTATTTGTCTGTTTCTTAGTGTTTTTTACATTCTGAATGGCGATCTGTGATGTAATTATAGCTAAATTGCTACTCATGACGATTCAAATAAGTTTTATCACAGAATCCCGGTGCATACCTTCCGCCTTCTTCATCAGATCAGTTTGATGGTATCATTGTCACCAGAATCATTTATTAAAATTTGATTTTTCGGCTATGGCAAGGCTTAACTGTCTTAATGAAAACATCTTATCGCTACTCGTGGAAGACTATTGTGGCCAACTATGGTCTTCTTCATCAGTTCCACCTCAGAAAATTATACTTTCTGAATGCAAATGCTTGACTTGTTGTTAAATATACTAAAATCGCTATATGTATTCCTATAATATTCTAGGAGTTCCCTCAATTCCTCATGGATCATCAGAATTGAATTTTGAAAAAAATGGGACCAATCTGGGGGGATCAATATCTGAAATACCCTTTCAATTGAGAAAATAATTTTTAAATCTGTTCATTAATGGCGGAGTTCTGACGTAACAAACATTTAAACAAAAAAACCTACAACCGAATTGAGAACCTCCTCCTTTTTTTGAAGTCGGTTAAAAACATTTTTATTTTAATTGGGAATATATTTTTTGTTTGTAGGACGCTACAGTATTACAGGTTAACGGTAACGCCTTTCATTAGTTACATAGTTACATACTGTATAGATAATGATAATGATCTTTAACATATAGGATGATGAAAATCATCATCATCATTTCAGCTATAGAAACCACTGCTGAACATATAAGCCCGATTGTATTTCCGTGGAATAACTATTCATTCCTTTTGACTTATTTTTAAAAGCATGCGAAGTCGCGGGCCGAAGATAATATTCATCATCATTATCATCATGTCAGCCTATTGCATGCAGAACACTGCTGGACGTAAGCCTCCACGATCTTCCTACGACGACGCAGGCAAAGTCGCATGCAGAAGCTAGTATTGTAAATGTGATATTTTTAACAAATCCGTATAAAATACAAGTGAAATTTTCGGTATCATTAAGAATCAGTTTTTTCCGACCGAGCTCGACGTAACACGGTAAGCCGCTTACCACACAACATACTGTGAAATAACAAACGCAAGGATTACCCATTGTACACTTGCTACGCATGGAATTTTGATGTGAATGAGAAATACAGCTAACGTGTCTGTCGAAAAATAGTTTTTTGTCATACCTCGAAATCTATACAGTACCTATAGATGGTTTTCAATAATAGCCAAAGACAACGAACCTTATTGGCATACATAAAGTTGCAAGTACCTAAATTTACGTTATTTTGGTGTACGTACATCTATGAAACTACGCCAATCGACAAAGAAAATAATTGCAAACAACAAATATTTTTTGACAAAATGCTCAGAAACTTTGTTTGAATATAATATTTATTTTTACTCATAATTAAAATTAAAATTCTGAACAAAGTATATCATTAACGACATTAATTATTATTTTCTCTATATTTTAGTATTACATTATTCTATACTTTAGTATTTACTTAGCTAAGTAACGTACTTATCTTGACTTCAGAACAAAATTTGAAAATAAGAATTCTCAAAGTAATGACTTCGCTAAGTTGTTACTTAGCAACAAGCAATTACTTCTTTATAAATACGGGTGTTAGAATTTCTCTATGTCTAATGAGGAAGCTGTAGACACACACATGTCTTGATGCAGCGGTGGAACTGAGAGCACGTCTAGAAACTGTTGCGTCCTACGTAGCCTACGTTGAAATTGAAATAGATTGCACTTTGCTAAACGTTAATTTCACCATGATTAATCATACTATCAAGTCTTATGATTTTTAGCAACATTACTCCACATACGCACGCCTGAAAGTTTATAAACGAATAAGATTCGCCCTCGCCGATACACATAATAAGCGATTAGTCTTACCTTTTGAGCTAAAGGGATGAGTATAAGTATGCAAATGGGGTTGAGCACTTGCATCTGGTCGGGCTTGATGGTGATGGGTCCGAGGCGGCCGTCCATCTTCGTGGCCTGCAGGGTCCACCGCGAGCCCTAGAATAACCAGCTTATTACAACCTGCGAAACCGCAAAATGTGGTGGCTGTTATTATTTGAATTTGGATAATCACATCTTAAAATATAGGCCTCTATTATACAGGGTTACATTGCAAAGGGATGCCAAAATTTTTAAAATAAGATGTAGGGAACAATATAAAGAAGCGTCTTAAAAAAAATTCTTGTTCTTGTTCTTGATTCTGAACAACTCCTAAAGATTTGGCACCCCTTTGCAATGTAACCCTGTATTTTAATTTATTTTTTAGTTACGGTGTTTTGTTGGCTCAGATTTTATCTTAACATAATATCTCCGTGACCGTATCTGTAACAACGCTTCATATAGACTACTTACAAATAACTCAAAGATTCAAACGGTCAAGGAACAATGTGTCTTGGTGGGTTCACAAAAGTTGATATAGTTAACAGAAAAGGGTAAGTAATCCCAAAAAAATAAAACTGAAGGTTTAAGGCCCCTTTCAAACTAGCGTTTGCCGAGATTGCGCATCCCTCGAAGAAGTGATAGCGTCAACGCGACGCGCACGCATTTTACAGACTACGATGCAACGCTTGCGCAAACGATGCTCGCGTCGACAACGCGCCTGTTGCTCTAGTTTGGGGGAGGCCTTCAAGATCCAATCTTAAAGAAATACTATACCTACTGGCTCTAGTATGAACTGCTGCCGATTGTGTACAGTAAATAAAATAGACTTTGGAACTAAATCGAGATCGTTTTTTTAATGTGCTAAATAGTCACAAAAATATCCTTAGATAGATAGATAGATACTCGTAGATACTCTTTATTGCACACCATACAAGTAAAATACACATAATTTTTACAGAAAGATGTACAATTTACTTAATGACGAATACTTAGTGTTTAATTAGCTAATATTAATAATATAAACTAACCATTTGCTCCAACAAAGCCCAGAACACTGGCAATACTGAAAATAGCGTGAGAATTGATAAAGTTTTCTTGATATCCTTGATGAACCGTTTGTCGTATTTGTGCTCCGTCGAGTCTAGCCAGTGGCTGTTCTTCTCCCTTTTACTACTTCCAATTAGACTGTTTCTGATACCCAGCTGAAAATAAAGTTGCAACATCAGATTTACCAGACGCTGCGATAGAGCAGTGATAGATTAGTGGTCGGAGTTCCACGTGATCCCAGTGGACTCTGTGAGTCGTGAGTTTGAATCCCAGCATTTACATCTGGAGATGTCAGAAGAAGCATAGATCTATACTATTTCATCATCATC